>CM057454.1:714595000-715195000 GCA_016271365.2 Neoceratodus forsteri | reverse complement strand
GGGCTCCCAGCTTTAGTAGGTGTGAGGTAAGTGCTCAGGCAGGAGGGTAGTGTGGAAGTGTCAGGTAACATAGCATTGGCATTGACTCATGGCAAGCATGTGTGCCTTGAGTCTTGTTCGGAAGCTCGCAGGTGATGGAGCTTCCCGAACCTCAGGAGGAAAGTTGTTCCATGGGGAAGGGGCAGTGTGGGAAAAGGACATGCCCCCTGCCTTGGTCCTTACCCTTGGGACTTCGAGAAGAGTTTGGCCTGAGGTCCGTAGGTTGTGAGGATTTCGCTTGGCAGTTAAGAGCCCTGAGAGGCTTGGGGGAGGTGCTGAGCTAATTAGCTTATGTGCTAGGCAGAGCACTGGGTACCTAAGATGGGCTCCGAATGAAGGCCAGCTGATAAGTGCTAGAGAATCACAGTGGTGGTTCCTAGGGTGGGACTGAGTGGCGAAGCGGACCACCTTGTTGTACAAGACCTGTAACTTATTGAACTCAAGCTTGGCCATTCCCTGAAGTATTGGGGCAGCGTAGGTGAGTGTTGGGAGAGGGACACATGAGGCAATGGCAGTCCTGGCTTCTGGGATCAGCTGATCCTTGAGGCGATAAAGTGTACCAAGTTTACCATGAATGACTTTGGTGACTTGGTCAGCATCTTGTTTTAGAGTGAAACCTTGGTCCAAAGTAAGGCCAAGGTATTTTGTGGAGGCAACCACTTCTAGTTTGTGACCTGCCCTGGAAGTGAGTTGCAGGTGTTGTGTTCTGTTTAGGCCAAGGGACCTAGGCCCGAACAACATAGCCTTGGTTTTGGAAGTATTAAGGACTATTTTATTCTTAATAAGCCAGTCCTCCATAGTGAGTAGGTCCTCTTGGAGGGATGGACCTAGGTCACCCAGGTTGTCAGAGGATCTGTAAATCACGGCGTCATCAGCGTTCTGAATGACACTACTGCTCCCGCAGTGGTTGTGCAGATCATTTATAAACAAGGAGAACAGGAGGGGACCGAGTATGGGCCTTTGTGGTACCCCCTCCTTTAGGGGCAGTGGATCAGAGATCTCGTCCTTCCACTTGACCCTCTGAGAACGACCAGTAAGGTAGCCTTCAAACCACCTGAGAGCATGCATGTCCAGGCCTATGTTACATAATCTGTGATGTAGAAGTCGGTGGTCGACCAAGTCGAAGGCCTTGGAAAGGTCGATGAAAACCGCGCCTGTGTTGGACCCTGAGTCAAGTTCCCTAAGCACATCTGCTGAGAACTTAGTTAGAGCGGTGTCTGTCCCATGCTTAACTCTGAACCCATGTTGGGCCGGGGAAAGAAGCCGGTGTGCCTCTAAGTAGTCACAGAGTTGAATGTACACCAGTTTTTCCTGGATTTTTGCTAGGGTGCAAAGCAGGGAGATTGGTCTGTAGTTGCCAATGGGTTTCGCTGGCCCGCCCTTGTGAATGGGGACCATGTGAGCGTGTTTCCACAGCTCTGGGACAGTCCCTTCTAGAAGGGACCGGTTTATGAGCCAGGTAAGAGGCCTTGCGAGTGCTGGAGCACCGTACTTGAGTAGTCTGGCTTGGATACCGTCAGGCCCACCTGAACCTATGGTTTTCAGGGACTTTAGGAGGGTGAGGACTTCTTTAACCTTAGCTAACCTCAGATGAAAGGATGGGCTGTCAAGGTTAGGAGTTTCCAATATGTGGGACTCATTGTTAGTCACTGGGAGCCCAGCCTTGTAATCGTCAAGGTTCGTGAAGTGGCGATTGAGGGCCGCAGCAATGAGGGTCCCATCATTCAGTAACTGCCCATTGGCCTCGATAGGGCCTGGGGCGGCCTTGCTTTTCCCCTTTATCAGCTCTTTGATGTGAGACCAGAATAACCTCAGGTTGTCTAGGTTAGTTTTCTGGAGGTGACTGACGTATGCCCTTTTTGCCAGTTTGACCGCATGCTTACTTTGGTTTCTAAGAGCTCTGTAGGTCTCAAGGTCAGCTAGGAGTGAGGAGCTCTTGAACTTTTTCCAGGCTTTGTCGCGGCGGATCATCAGGGCCTTTAGGTGGGGGAGTGATTCACTTATAGCAACTGCCTTTAACTTGATGGGTCTTCAACGGAGCAAAGAGGTCAGCGGCCCTCATGAGGAATTTCTGGAAGAAGGCGACGGCCCCGTCCAGGGTAGGGAGGCTCGTAGTGGACTCCAGTCAATGTTACTGAGAAAGGTATTATATTGCTCGGGTGAGAATTTAGAGTAGTCCCACGTTGTGAGAATTCTAGGTTGAATCCTGTCTGCCCTGTTCTTCCAGACACAGAAGATGGGTGAGTGGTTGCTCAGGGCATCGGCTATAGTGCCTGCTGACTGAATATTCTTTGGGTTTGACACCAGAGCCCAGTCGATGGTTGAGTGCCTTCCCGTTCTATGATTCATTCTGGTGGGTTCAGTGATTATTTGGGCAAGATTTACTTCATGTAGCAGGCCACTGATAGATGAATTTGCCTACTGGACCCAGTTCAGGTTAAAGTCCCCCAGTATGAGGAGTTCAGACGAGACCTCATTGGCTAGGGCTTTAGTGAGTGTCTCCAGGGATTGGAGAGCATTCTTAGGGGGGCTATATACGCACCCAGTGGTAAGGTGCTTGGCACAGCCTAGGGTGAACTGTATAAAGATCGATTCATTCTCAGGGCACGTGCGGTGCAGCATGCTGATCTGGGAGGAGATTAGGGTGTCCTTCGCATAGATAAGCACCCCTCCCCCCTTCTAGTTATTCTGTCTTTTCTGTAGTGGACGGACCCTGAGGCAGCTACTTCGTGCTCGAGGACATGGGGTTTTAGCCAGGTCTCCGAGACTGCTAGCACGTCTGGTTTATATAGGGCAAGCCACGCTTGAACTTCATGTATCTTTGGCCGAAGGCTGCATATATTCATATGAGAGATCTGCAGCCCCTTTGAGGACAGCCAGGTCTGGTCCTGGGGAGAGGATATTGAGAGGTTTGCAATTCCAGGGCCCAGGTTCAGTTGGATATCACCCGCAAGAAGCAACAGAGCTGTTAGCAGGAGACGTAGGGTTAGGGTAAGAGAGGGAAGCCTCACTTTGCTGGGTATACTCCTGGTTTGGAGAAGTGACCTGTAGCAAATCCCGTTTCTTGTGAATTCATAGGCAACTTGGAGGGAGATAGTGCTCGCAGGGGAGGGGAGTAGTACTGGCTGGTGGGGTGGGTAGCAGGTCCCTGTGGGCCATAGGTGGTTGGGTCATGTAGGCTAGCGAACCAGTCCACCCAAAGTACAGCACGAATGTAGGTGGTAGCAAGGAGGAAGCCTCTGTTTGGTTTGCAGAAGCACAGCTTGCCAATCCACATTGACAGCTGGCTAGGCATCCTTGTGTCAGGGTACAGATGCTGTGGTTTCATGCCTTAACCTGGCAATAGAACAGTCAGATCTTATGCAGTTTCTGCAGAGGGACAGTCACCGGGCAAAGATCGCCAGGAGGGAAACAGAGCGAGGTACAGGACAAGATTGCTTTTGTATTAGAGGAGCTATGCTCAGCTTTGTTTTGATCCAAATCATTGAACTACTCTTAATGCACACTTACTGAACATTAGAAACACCTCAAGCAGTGAAGTCACTCACGATACAATAGTCTCCTCTACTCCCACTGCATAATGAGTGGCTAGATTGTGTTGGGGGTGTTCCTGGGTCCAGGACAGATGTACTGGGAGCTGGGACAAGAAATGTAAACAAACATGTTTTGGTGTGGTAACACCAATATGGTGGGAAGTCAGTTTTTCACTTTTTAAAAGAAAAAAGGAATCGGAATCAAACTACCAGCTGCATCAACAGTCTATAGAATGTGAACACTCATAAAATGTGTTTCTATGTTTGCTTTCACGCATGTGCAAGAAACATAGTGCCACCATATGAGAATTTGTAGGTGTGCCTCCCCCACTTCCAATGCCCTGCTGTCTTTTGCAGGTGTGGCCGCACTGCACCAATGAATGTAGGAGCTGTCTATGACAGCCATTCAGATGCAGTGGCGTACAGCTGAAAGCAAAAAACCACTGCAATCAGCGGCGGTAATGTGTAGGCACTGCACTGAAACAGCTGTCATAGACAGCTCTATCCCCCCACAACAAGTAGCACACTGGGAGCCCACCCCAGCGTGCTCATGCACTCCCTCCCCACACACACACTGTATGGCCGACAGGGGTGCCCAATCCCCAGTCAGCTCCGCTGCGCTCCCCCCAACAGAGTTCCAGGTGCGCCCGCCCCAGTGTGGCAACAGTCCATAAGGCCGACAGGGGTGCCCAATCCTCCATCGGCTCCACTGCCCACCCAAACAGCCTTCCAGCTGCCACGCTGGGAGCCCACCCCAGTGTGGCAAAAGTCCCACATTGTCTTTAAAAAAAATGCCATGTAAGAAAAAACGGTCCCTTGCTGACTGTCTTGACCCCATGCCCCCATCTGCGCCCACCCTCTGCACACCCTGCCTCCCCACGCCCCTACCTCACCTCATACTTACCTCCGGAGTCTGGTGCGATGATCTTCGGTGGACCGGGAACATGTCTGCACTCTTCAAAGCCGACTGTGAACTGAGGGAATGCCGGTAAGCTGTATAATGGAATAAATAGGGTTTTTTCAACTTTGATGCATATCTCAGGCATTTTTGGGAATATTTTTTACCAAATTTTCAAAATGGGGTTCTTGGGACCCCACCCAATGAATTCTGGCACTGTCATTTTGTTATTTGGTCCTGAAAGGTGATTTCGCGGTCACTACGTGGAACCACCTTTCGGGATCAATTTACAAAATAAGTGTCACAATTCAGTGGTAGCCCCAAAAACCCTATATTGAAGTTTGGTGAAATAATTCCCAAAAATGACTATTTCCTAGCGTCGTTGCGCAGTTCCTACACCGCTCGTAAGTTTGTGAATTTGTAATATTTTCACTCCAGATTTTCAACATTGCCATTTTACCTCACCTCCTTATGAGTAGTATAGCTGTCATTTTTCACATCTCACCCAAAATGTGTTTCTGTGCATGTAGCGCACAATGGCGGAGTCGGTGTGCAAAATCAATGTTTGGAACAGATTAAGAAAATCACAGTGACACTGTTCATGAGCAGAGGTCTTAAAATGGCTATGTTAAAAATTTGGTAACAAAAGTCCATAAAATGACTGTGTTATGAGTGAGTATTGCGCAGTTTCCACGCACCCTTGTAAGTTCATGAATTTGTAATATTTTCAGTCCAGATTTTCACCACTGGCATTTTTACACACTTCCTTATGAACAGTACAGCTGCCATTTTTCACAACATGGCCAAAAAATGTGTTTTCACTCTTCCAGTGCAGAAATGCGTGGTCGCTGTGGGAAATCACTGTTGGGGACAGATTAAGAAAATCACAGTGACGCTGTTCTTGAGCGGAGATCCCAAAATGCCTGTGTTGGCAATCTGCTGTAAAATATCCCTAAACTAATTACATTATGGGTGTGTGTGTTCCACAGTTCCTATGCACGCTCGTGACTTCATCATTTTTTTTAATATTTGCACTGCAGATTTTCAACATTGCCATTTTTTACACCTCCCCATGAACAGTACAGCTGTCATTTTTCACATCCTGTTCAAAATGTGTTTTCACACCAGTGGTGCCAAATGGCGTAGTCGCTGTGCAAAATCAGCTTTCGGCTAACAAACTGATATTGCCACTGTTCATAAGGTGGGGTCACAAAAAACCCATGTTGAAAATTTGGAATGAAAATACCAATGAATGCCTGAGGCGTTAGGGTTTCTGACCATAACGCCTCACCCTGTAGAGACTGACAGGCATCAGGGGTGTGACTTTGGGATTGTCGCCTGTAATGCTCATACCATTCCACCCCCACTCACACCCTGCAGCCAGTGAGAGGCATTGAGGTGTGCCTTGGACTCTTCGGCCCCAAAGTTCACCCCATTCTCCTATACTGCATCCATCTCACCGTATTTCCTGATGGAATGGGGTGAACATAAGAGCCAAAGACCCCAAGGCACACCGTGACACTTGTCGGTGTCTGCAGGGTAGGGTGTGGTGAAATGGCATGGCCGTTATGCCTGACGACCCAAAGGCACACCCCAAGGCCTCTCAGTCTCTGCAGGGTGGTGATGGGGTTGACTTCAGTTCAATACTTCACTGCCATTCCTATTATGCAGCTCTCTAACTCCTACACTACCAATGCCAATGCCAGCAAGCAAACATTCGGCATTGACAAATGCTTGTTTAAACTAGAGACACTTTGAGGCCTAAGGGGGTTGACAGCGTCCCTTTATCTAATAATCAAAGTGAAACAAAGAAAACACAGTGGAGGGAAGAGGAAGGAAAATAGGGGAGGAAAGTCTGGCCCATGGGGAAGGGAAAGAATAAAGAATAAACATAAGAAGATCAACATGACTAAAAAAGGAATCTTAGTATTGTAGAGTTTTAAATATCAAACTCATATACATTATATCAACTGTCAAAATAAAAACACAGTAGATACAATTAAGTTTAGCTTTTGTCTTGAAATGGTATTTACATTAGGATCCAATTTCCATGCAATTGTACCTATTATTTTTTACTTGTTATTTTTAGTGCTGGTTTGCCTTGTCCTGTCCTTCCCATACTCACTACTGTTCTCTGTACTATGACCCCACCCCCTGGTAGATCGCCACCTAATCCACTGTGCCTCCTTCATCTTTAAATTCTGGCTGTCCTCCCTCCCCCATTATCTCAGTTCTCTTCTCTCCTCATGCCTCCTTCCTCTTACTCTCTCTGTAACTCAAGCTATTTCTCCCTAATGCTGCCTTCTTGTAAATCCCTTGTGGGGCAGAATGCTTTCTCTTACCGGTTTCCTAAAATCTGGAACTCTCTTTCCCTTACAATTTGCTCTGCCTCCTCCAAATGCTCTCTTTCCATGTTACTCCAAAACCATATATCTCCTACCTTCAGTTGCTCTTAGTCTAATGTCTTGCCCCCCTTTCTCTTTCCCCATCCGCTGCCAGTCTCCCAGCTACTATACTACTTCTACTAAATGTTTCAAACTCTGCACTCTTCCTCTTCCCTTTTTTCCCCCTCCTTTTCATACAAACATACGAAACTTGCCAGCAGAAACAGGCCTCATGGTCTATCAAGTCTGCTCGAATGTGCAGCTAGCACCCCTATACTGCAGCTGCCCCACCCCATCCCCCCCTCACCCTCGGAAGCTGCTCAGCATTGTTTACCCAGCCCCTCCTTGCCCTGTTCCATGCTCTTTTGAAACTGAGGCCGGGAGATCAGGGGGCTGTGGGTTCGGTTCCCACATCTGGCACTTGGGTTAATATCCCAGTACTGACACTGTATTGCAGCATGAGAGGGGTGCTGCACTTTTGAGGTGCCGTCTTTCGGATGAGACGTTAAACTGAGGTCCCATCTGCCTGGATTGGTGGTAGTTCAGGTGGATGTTAAAGATCCCTTGGCACTTATTGAAAAGAGTAGAGGAATTTCCCCGGTGTCCTGGCCAAATTTCCCTCATTCACTAAAAATACCACCAACAGCTTAATCTGGTTCAAGGTCAGTTGGCATTCATCTGTATCCCCCTCCCCCGGGTCGTGCCTGAAAATAGGCAGGATTTGTCTAGTGCACTTACCCGGTCAACAGAAACTAAATAAAATAAATAAATAAAATAAATTTCTACCCTTTTCCTCCCTATCTCCTCCCCCCATTCCCCTTCACTACTAAATCCAATCTATTCACACTTTCTTTTATCCTCTCCCTCTTCCTGCTCCCTACCCCTCTTTTTTCTCCTCCTTTCCTATCTATCTTTCTTGTTTAGCAATTTGCCATTTATGTCACTGTATATACTGTACATAGCTGTGCATTTTGCTTACCAGATTACTGTGCTTTGCTTATACTATGTGTTTTTTCCCACCCTGTTCCCCCAGGACACATCTGGAAATGAGCTTTATGGCTCAGTATGTATTTCCTGGTAAATCTCTTTCAATAAATAGATAGATGCTATTTATATTTATATAAAGTATATACATAACAAAAAAGTAAGATTTACTCTACAGATCATATCCCAATAACAATTTAAATGAATGGTTTTTCATATATTTTTTTATAGGATTGACCAGTGATTATTAACCCAAGGATAGAAAACTAGATCAGTTCATATTTGGGGGTGATACTTAAAGAAAAGGAAAAAAAGTAGTTAAATCAGCCACCTAGCAGAGACAATACATATAACATTCCTTACTCTAACAATAATCATACATTGAGTGTCCCCCAACCCTTAAGCCAACTATAAAATTACATTTTGTGATTTATTTTAGTGGGGTCTTCAAGAGAGTCAATTTATGCTTAGTATTAAACAAAATCAAATGTTCATCTTGTCAACCTGAGCCATTATATCTCTCTAAGAAGACGTTGTGGACTCCGCTGTATCCTGTGCAGAGTAATGCTCACATAAATAAGTAACTAATTGATCTACTTCAGAAAAGATTTGAGATTTGCCATCTTTTGTCACCTTCACTTTGGCTGGTGGTAGCAAAAAAAAACTGGACCCCAGTTACCAAAACTTCCTGATGGTACACCAGAAACTTTCAGCATCATTATTGAGCAGCATAACAATAATCAGGGTAAATATAATATTTATTATTTTTATATTCCAAGGATCCTCTCAACCTGACTAATTTAAACACAAGGGGCCGGATTCTCAAAGGGTCGGGAATGTCGCTAGGTGCTTCCATCACAGAACCATGATGCAAGGGGCTCCCTGCACCACACCTTGCATCATTCCCAATTCTGAAAAGAAGCTTGCAGCACTGAGCAAACCTGGTGCAACAGACACCCTTGTGCCTGGCTTGTGGCATGCTGCAGGCAGCACCATGGTGCTGAGGGGTGTTTTACCAATAGGTGGCTGCCATATCCCCTACAGTGGAATTCTGTAAGGGTAGTAATGTCCATGGTGCTAACCCACAGTTAGACCAGCCCTGAGCAGGTCTAATGCCCAGTGTGCCAAAAGGGGTCCCACCTGCGGACACCTTAGGGTGTGGCAGTAGCAGTGCTGCTCACCAGCACTGATGGTGGAGGTGGACTGCTGGCATGGACCAAAGGTCAGCTGCACTGCTGGCAGCATGGCATGCTGTTGGGGGGGTGTGCCCTCTGTCATGCCTGGGGGACATGCAAAGCATAGGTAGTGCCCTGCCCACCTTGCTGGGGGGGCAGGGACATACCCCGTCATGCCAGACAGGGGTCCCAGTGCTGGCAGACTGCATCTGTGCCAGCAGTGAGGCTGGACTACTGCAGCGGACATTGGACTCACCCTGTGGGTAACACATCCACTGGTGCAGTCAGCGCTGCATGTCTGTCCCACAGCTTGTGCTATTCCTCCTCTGGGCATCTTCCTTTTGCCACATGGGTGTGCTTGGCACACACTGTGGACTTTGGTGCCGGGACCCCTCCTGTACCTGAATCAGGTGCAGGTACCTTGGTGCACTGGAGATAGGTGCAAGTTGCTGTTGTCACAGCTTGTGCTGATCTTTGAGAATCGAGCCAAAGTTTCTATCTGAATCAAAACCAAAAATAGCTAGAACAGTTGATTTAGTAGCCTCTGAAGCATCCTGAAGTTTCTTTGGAACCCTGAAGGCTTTAGTAAGAAGGGGAGGATTATCATGTGGCAAGTTAAAAGTTTTTATAAGAATGCCTTTCACCAACTTTCTAACATCATGGAAGTCTGTATCAAACTGAGCAGGGATACCAAGAATACAAATACAGTATTTCTATAATGCAGTAAATTCTCAATATTCTCTAGCTGATGATTTATACTGCAGTTATCCCTTAACAAGCTGTGACAATTAACCTCCAGTGTTGCTATTTTGACTTCATGTTTTGTTATAGAATTAGTGTGCTCAACCACTGCTTTCCTTGTTGCCTCATCAAATATTTTCACTTGGTTAATATCAGACTGAAGGAACTCTGTTTTTTTTTTTAAACAAGCATCAAACCTTCGGCCATTACGCTCAGTCCATTCGAGCAGTTTATTTAATGCTCTGCCCATGTACTCCCTCGTCTCTAAAGAAGAGGATTCTAAAACTGAAGAAGATTGCTGTACTGGGTCTATTTGTTGTAAGCCTTGTTTTCTTGATTCAGCCACATCGGGGTTGGTTCTAGCTGGGGGTGAAGAACACTGCTTATTAGCTGTCTCCAGGGAGGATGATGTGCTGCCAGCACTACCACCACACTCTGGGGTGTGTTGTCCTGGAACAATTCACTGGTCCAGTGGGACAGACCTCGGTGACAAACTCCATACCTTTACCGAAAACTTTACTCTTCTTTGAATCCATAATAATTATCAGCAAGGAGAACTTGAGGACGGAATAAAAATCGGATTTTTCCTGTGAGGTTTGTAGAGAGGTAGCACTCAAGCTGCTGCTCAGTCAGCTATCTTAGATCACCCCATTTGTACTGATTTTCACAGATAAACATTGGTGTCAAGATGTTCATTTATACTTTTTCAGGCTGCAGGGCTCCCATTCAAAAGATCCAGTAAGATTCTTCCCTCAAAAGTGTTTTCAGTTTATTCCAACCCCTATAATGGGGTGGTATCCATTACAACACACAAAATTTAAGTAATCTGCCATCTTTATCATGTTGCTCTTTAAAATGATTTCACACTGAAGATGTTTTCTTACCATGTTTAATATCTAGTAATTGTTCAAGAATTATTTCTTTTACTGGATGTATTGTCCTCCTATATTTTTTGGCATGGACAAATGAGCATATAGACTACAAATGCTAGCAGCTGTATATTAAAAGGAATTTTTTTTGTGATCAGCCAGTAACAGTACAAGCACCCTACTCATATGGGAGTCCTAGGTTATGCATTGCAACACAGTACATGTTCAGTGCTGGAATTCCCATTCCCACAGAAATTCGCTATGTATAGATTTAATTTAATATGCTTTATTTAAATTTTATAACAATAAAAGCATAATGCAGAAGCACATAGATACATAATACAAGTGCAATAATAAGACTCGACAAAGATAAACTGTGGAAAAACATTTTTTAATTTAATTTTATTATCACTAGAAAAACGTTTGAGCACAGGTGCTCTTTTTCAAAGGTTCCATGTCAGGAAAGTTACAATCGTGACAGAACAGGGAGATAACAATAAGATATTACAGTGGGTATTAAACATGCAGAGCAGCTTACAATGAGTCATTACAGAGGTCAACAAAGAGTACGAATACAAAATACAGGTTTACGCAGGATACAGAAATGCAAGGATATAGCCAGAGGGTGGGCTGATACTGATCAAAAGGTACAAATTTAGGAATAGGGTCACAGTCATTAGGTACAAGAAGAATGAGCCCGCTCAGTTAGGTTTGCACATATTTAGCTTTTAACTTGGCTCAACTTATTATATATAGGATATTATATGGGAGAGGATTAGTAACCACACTGTAATCACTTCAAGAGGTTACCATGGCAACATAGTAAACCTCGAGAACGAAGCTAAAGAGGTTTACCATTGACGTGGTAACCTCGAGAAATGATTGAGGTTACTAATCCTCTCTCATACATTATCTTTTATAGTGTATTGGCTCTCCCCCCATGATTAAACTTAGGCGGTGACACTAAAACATGCTAAAAAAAACTTAAAATGCTGCCACTTTAAAATGAGTCCTGGATGAGAAATCTGGTTGGTCAGATGAAGAGCTGCAAGGGGCAATGGAATCAGTCCCATTTCAGGGAAGTGACTGTGATTTTTGCTGATTTTATTACTGTTGTTATTGCTTCTTTTCTAGCTTAGTGTCGATTTCAGTTGGTACCAGGTTGCTTTCTGGCTTCACTTGGAAAGGTACCTGTTTGGGGGATTTTGTGGTGCAGCTGAGTGTTTCTAGGGTTATTTTGCTGGTGTAGCTGACTGTCTCTGGAGGTCAGGAGGGGCTCAACCCCCTCAGCACATCACTTCCATTATACCGTTAGCCTTTGACATCATATGGTACCAGCTGATTGCATACACACACTGTTAGCCATCTTATTTCAGTACACAGCACAGCCACGCACCACACCCTGATATAAATTGAGTAGAGACTTTACTGTGAGCTACTGAATAGGTGAGGTCATGAAGTAAATTACGGCACTGCTTGATAGCCAGTGGTGCAAGGAAGGTGTGCATAAAAGAAGGGAACCAATCTTAAAGGGTCTGTGATCATCAGATTTGTCTGGACTCCCTCTGGGATCAAGGTACTGTGTTCTTTGAACTGTGTAGGAAAATAACTGGATCTTTGGGGTGAAATTGAGGTACTGTGGCTCTGTGATTTTGGGGTTGGTCAAATGAAATCAAGGTAATGTGATTCTAGAACTGTTACTGGGGTATGATGTCCATAACTCTGGGAATCTGAGGCAGATTAATGTGGGATCAAGGAATTACAACTCTGGGGACTTGGGGCTGAGTAACAGGGGATCTAGTACTGTGAGAAGGGAAATCTAGGAATCTGAAGCTGATTGGGTAATAACTATGACTCTTATACCATGTAATAATAAAGAGGGCTAGGGCAGCATCGCAGAAGGAAAATGGAGCAGGACAGGGAAGGACATAATAGAGAGGGGTATGGCAACTTGTGGGGTGGTTGGGGACAGTGGAAAGGTAGGTGAGCCAGGGGGCAGCAGGACACCTGGACAGCCAACATGGGTAGAATAGCTGTGGGCAGGGAGCGGGGGGGCACAGAGGAGAGAGAGAAGAGAATGGATAGGGGAAAATGATTGGGGAAGTCGGTGAAAAGGACAGGAAGGTGATGCACCAGGGGGATGGACAGTTGCAGCATGAGGGAGGGGATTGGTGGCAGGAGGGGAGTAGTGGATATGGAAGAGGGAGGATCGTGGGGTGTAATAATTGTGGAACAGTAATATTCATGGGCACCCTATGGAGGCTGGGGGAGTGCCTAGTTTGCCAAAGGCTGGGGAGGCTGGAGGATGAGTTTTTAAGGTTAAAGATGGAACTGTCTTGGACAGAAAGAGAAGAGGAAATGGGAAGCACAGACTGTAACCAGGAAAACAGAAGAAGGGACTGTGGTAGGGACTGGAGATGGAGAGAGAACAATCCACACTGGGAACAGCGGGGGGAGATACAAGTAAAGGAGATAGGGGGCCAAAAGCAGCGGGGCTAGAGTTATTGCACATAGGCATACAATAGACTCAGACAGGTACTGGCCATTGATGGGAATGATGGATGGGGGAGAAGGTGCTGTGGAAGAACAGCCCAAGGTAATAGAGAGAAATACATAGATACATAGACAGTGTCGGCAGATAAGGGCCTATGGCCCACCCAGTCTGCCCATTTGAGCTTATAAGTTCAGTTTGTTTTCCTAGAAGTCTGTTTCCCCTTACCCCTGACCTCTAGAATTCCTTTATGTCTATCCCATGCATTCTTAAATCCCGTGATTGTTTCAGCCCCCACCACTTCCTCTGGCAGGGTGTTACTACTCCACCACCGTTCTGTGAAGAAATTCTTTCTCATGTTTCCTCTGAATCGTCCTCCCTCCAACTTCATCCCATGCCCTCTAGTCCTGGAACATCTT
This sequence comes from Neoceratodus forsteri, assembly GCA_016271365.2. Taxonomy (NCBI): domain Eukaryota; kingdom Metazoa; phylum Chordata; order Ceratodontiformes; family Ceratodontidae; genus Neoceratodus; species Neoceratodus forsteri. The sequence goes on along the minus strand of CM057454.1, from coordinate 715,181,467 downwards.
TTTCGCTTAAAATAGTGTTTTCCTGCACTCTGTTTCTCCCTGTAAGATACTTGTATGTCTCTATCATATCCCTCTCTCCCTCCCTCTCCTCCAGGGAGTACATGTTCAGTTCCTTCAACCTGTCTTCATAGGACTTGTGATGCAATCCATGCACCATCTTTGTTGCCCTCCTCTGAACCTTCTCTACCCCGTGTATGTTCTTACGTAGGTATGGTCTCCAGAACTGTACACTGTACTCCAGGTGGGGCCTCACTAGTGTCTTGTATAGCGGAATTATGACCTCCCTTTTCCTGCTGGTGATGCCCCTGCCTAACATCCCAGCATCCTATTTGCTTTACCTGATGCCTTGTCACACTGTTTCCTACCTTGAGGTCATCAGAGATGACAACCCCAAGATCCCTTTCCTGCTTGGTGCATGCTATATCCTCACCCCCAACTGATATATTGTGCCAGGGTTTTGTGCCCCATATGCATTATCTTGCACTTCTTTGCATTGAATTTCAACTGCAAACCCTTGACCATTCTTCAAGTTTGTGCAGGTCCCTTCTCATTCTGTCTACACCCTCTGGTGTGTCTACTCTGTTACAGAGCTTTGTGTCATCAGCGAACAGTGAAATTCTGCCTTCTAGATCCTGCACAATGTCACTGATGAAGATGTTGAATAGGACCGGTCCCAGCACTGATCCCTGTGGTACCCCACTGGTCATCTTCCTCTGTGGAGTGACAGCATTTACCACCACCCTCTGTGTCCTGCCACCCAGCCAGTTACCTACCCACCACACTACTGTCCTGCCCACACCCGTATTCCCCAGTTTGTGTAATAGTCTTCTATGTGGCACAGTGTCAAAGGCCTTGCTGAAGTCCAGATAGGCCATAACCACTGCCCTCCTGATCCACCTCCTAGTCACCCAGTCAAAAATTCAATGAGATTGGTCTGACATGACCTCCCCTGGTGAAACCATGCTGCCTTGGGTCCTGTAGTCCATTGACAACCAGATGTTCCACCAATCTCTCCTTCAGAAGTGCTTCCATGATCTTTCCCACTACCGAGGTGAGGCTGACTCAGATGGGGGGGTGGGGAGTGAGATGGGAAAAGAACCTAATGTGTGTCAAGATAGAATGAGCACAGGAGGGAGTACTGACAAGGGTAGTATAACAGGGGCAACAGGGGGAACAGTGTGCAGGAGGAGGAAGAAGGAGTTAGGACTGGGCGGGGAAGGGAGGCTGGGAGGGGTGACAAGGGAGAAAGGGGTGGGATCTTGGTGTTAGGGGACTCAGTATTGAGAGGGGTCAAGTGGGGTAGCAAGGGAGAAAGGCATAGTCGGATCTGGGTGGAAGCCATGCCAGGAATGAAGGTAGAAAGGGTGTGGCAATCAGTATTAAAATATACCAGAAAGGGCAGGGAAAAAACACATCTAATTCGGCACCTGGGGATGAATGACCTGGTTGATGGGATGGTAGATGAGGTGAAGAGGGGGTCTGAGGATTTAGGTCCTGTTTGTGAGGGGGCAGGAAGATCAATTACCTTCTCAGAGGTACTTCCAGTCCCAATGGCAAGTACGGCAAGGAAACTGAGAATTTAGGAGTTTAATGAATGGCTGGTAACCTGGTGTCATGAAAAAGGGTATGGGCTGGTAGGAGGATGGGGGAGTGACCTGGGAGGACAGCAGTCTATACGCTAAAGATAGACTGCACTTAAATGAAGAGGGGAAGAAAGTACTGAAGCAAATGCTTGAGGAATATATTGAATAGAATTTAAACTGGTGGGGGGGGGGTGGCAGAAGGAATCAAGGTGATCAGAGGCCTTGGAATGGGAAACCATATGGGCTTACCCCTGTAAAAGTGAGATAAGGTGAGGGGCAAACAATACAGGGAAGGCCATAAAGGGAGAGGAGGAAGGAGGGGGGAGAAAGAAAGGGGATGGAGGGTGGTATCTTTAAATGCTAGAAGCCTGAGGAATAAAAATGCAGAACTACAGGCTCTCATGGCAGAAGAGAGGGGGTGGACATGGCAGCCATCTCCGAGACTAGGGCCACCCAAAACCATGTCTGGGACCTGAGTATTCCAGGTTACAGACTATTCCCCAAGGACAGAGTTAAGGGGAAAGGGGGGTAGTACTCTACTTGAGGAAGGGGCTAAAGTGTGTTAGGGAAGAGGGGGAGGAGGGAGATACAGAGGCTTTATGGATGCAAATCCAAGAGCCAAAAAATAGGACACTACAGTTGGGGGTGGTGTACAGGCCGCTCTCCTAGTTGAAAGAGACAGATAGGGTATTGGTGGAACAGATCTGGAGGAACTGTGGGAAGGGTGGGGTGGTGATTGTAGGTGACTTCAACCTGCCGGGAGTGGAGTGGGGGACACCTGCCACCAAGTGTAGAAGGGAACAGATAATGCTAGATGAATTCCAGGATAACTTCCTGATGCAGTTGGTCAGCGAACCAGGTGAAGAGGAACATCTTGAATTCCAGGAGGCATCTGTGTCTTTTTACTGGAGAATGGACTTGGGCAATTGCAGATTGCTGATGGGAAGGCAGGACCAGAGGACCATAGTTTATGGCCCCAGAGTAGCGGAAGCTCGGTCAGCTGTTTGAGTGGTGGATTGGTGGAGATAAGCAGAAGATCAAGAGGCTGTACTGCCCCATTGTCTGTTTCTCTGCAGGTAGCTTCTGGGCACGCTCCTACAGAAATACCCGAAAGACAGTTTGGGCTTTTTGAGTCAGAGCCCATGGATCCCTCATCTGCCGTCGCCGCATTCCACAACATCTTTGTGGATCTACAAGATAGGCATGCCCCTATCACTAGGCGAAGGGTCCGTGGGACAGCCACCCAGTGGCTGCATGGGGGTCTCCTCTCCCACATGCGAGTGAGAGATAAATGCTGGCATCAGGTAAAACATTCACAAGATACTGCCCTGTTACAGCAATACAGAAAACTCAGAAATGAGTGCAAGAAAATGATCAGGGGCGCAAAAAGCTACTTCTGGAAGGCCGCCCTTCTCAGCTCTGCTAAAGACCCCAGACGGTTCTGGAGAACCATCCAATCACTGGTTGGCGGTTGCTCCTACTCCGGGGCCACTGACATGCTCATCGAAGGAGTCTCCTGCAACAATCCTCACGTGATTGCCAATGCACTAAACTCTCATTTCACTGACCTCCTTTCTGCTCTCCCGCTTGGTTCCTCAGCCCGGAACTCAAACTGCTCTGCCTCCCCGTCCCAGCGGGAGTCTGGTCTGTCCCACCCTCCATTTTACCTAAGGGTGGTATCGGTAAGTGAGGTGCGGTCTCTCCTTCTTGGTCTCTCCCAGAATGCTAGCCCCGGTCCTGATGACCTAGAGCCCAAGCTTCTCAAACTAGGTGCCCCCCTTATAGCCTCCCCGGTGGCCCACATTTTCAACCTATCCCTTACCCAGGGACTGATCCCAGATATCTGGAAGGTTGCCAAGGTCGTCCCTGTCCCTAAGCAGGGCAACCCCAAAATCCTGGACAACTACCGTCCCAGCTATCCTCTCTGCTGTCAGCAAGCTCCTGGAAAAGGTGGTCGCCAAACAAATCTCAAGTATATCCATTCCATGGTCTGTTGACCCCGGCCCAACATGGCTTCGTAAAAAGTTTAGCACTTCCGCAGCTCTCATCTGTCTCTTCCAGCATCAGAGCTGCTATGGATCAGGAAAACTCTCGGTGCGGTATCTATTGACTTATCCAAGGCGTTAGACCTGGTTGACCACGACCTGCTTGCCTTGCAGATGAGGTCCCTTGGTTTGTCCCCCTCTGCCCTAAACTGGGTATCTGACTACCTATATGGCAGAAAACAACTAACTAAATTCAATAAAGTCCTCTCTGCCCCCCGGCCTGTTACCTCTGGTGTTCCTCAGGGCTCTGTGCTGGGTCCCCTACTCTTTTCCCTGTTCATCAACAATCTCCCCGATGTGGTCTCCAGCTGCCGCGTCATCATGTATGCGGATGACCTGGTTCTCCTGGCCCACTCCTGTGATACAGCCACACTAAACCGGCACTTATCTGAAGACCTCCGGAACATCCAGGCATGGCTCTTCAACCATAAATTGGTCCTCAATCAAAACAAAACCCAGGCTATGCTCTTTGGTTCCTCTGCCAAAATCCGAGCCTCTTCAACTCCCCTACATATCAACTATGAAGATGGCTCCCCTCTCCCTACCGTGACCTCCCTCAAATATCTTGGAGTGATGCTTGATCCCCAATTGGACCTTGGTAGTCATATCCATAATGCCTGCAGTGGGGTAAACCGTAAACTGGGGATGGCCTACAGGGCTCGGTACAACCTCACTCCAGCGGCTCGCTTAGCTCTTGCCAGGGGAGTACTACTTCCCTCCCTCAGCTACGGCTCCCTCATATTTGCTCATACTTCTAAGACCCTCCTAAGCAAGTGGAGCACAACGTACAACAACATCTGTCGGTTTGCCCTGGCCGCCCCCGCCTCACCCATCACTGTGAGCTCTACGAGAAGCTTGGCTGGCTATCCCCGCTCAATCACCTTAACTTTATCACTGGTTGCCTTGCGAGTAAAGTACTTAGCTCCGGCACCCCTCCGGAACTGGCCCGGTTTCTTGCCCCTGCTGACCTCTCCCCCTACCTGCTTAGATCCCAAGGCCCCGGCCTGCTAAATGTACCTCCACCGCACCATCATGGGGACCGGAGTTTGCTGTCCATGGTCCCAGGCTCTGGAACTCCTTTCGGAAAGAGTCCACTTGCCTCCTCCCACAAGCTTTTCCGGTCCTCCCTGTGGGATCATCTTAAGTTGGCCTCTCGCTGTGAATGTCCTAAGCCTCCTTAGCCACCCGGTGCCCACTGGTGCCGGCTTTTTCTCTCCTGCTCTGGCGTCACCATTCTTGCGCTATGACCTCGTCCAAATCCCCCCTCCCTTGTTCGATCGACTCTATTGGCATTCCTATGCTCATAAATCCTAACCAGCCCTGTTGGTCATTGTATTTATCTCTAATTTATACCTTGCCCCTGCATTGTATCTGGGTGTACCTTCCATGGAAATGTTAATAACTGCAAAAATTGTCTTTTCTCCTGTTTCTGTACCTAAATGTATTCGTCAGAACCAATTACTGTATCGATGTACCTGTTGTACCCTTTTGTACTCTCCCGGGTCGTTCCTGAAAATAGGCATAAAACTTGTCTAGTGTACTTACCCGGTAAACAAAAACTAAATAAATAAATAAACATAACAGATTGAAGCTGGGTTTCTGCAGAAAGATCTCTCTCTCCTCCCCCGCTTTGCAGTGAGTAAGAGGTGCTGTCTCTTTTATAATCCAGGACTTTGGACGACTTTGGGATCGATTGCTAGGCCATGAAAGGGCCGTAGTTGTACCTAACTTCTGGATTGTATCTGGATGCTTAGATCAGGTAGCCTGTTTTACCTTTCTCTGGTGCAACTGGTGGAGTCATTTAATACTAAGATTAGCAAAAGGCCATGAGAGGGCCCGCTGTTCTGGAGAGATTTTGGACTGGCCAGTATCAGCAGTTTGGGTGGTGAGAGCCCCTACTGCTGCTTTGCGTGTTGTCCTGTATTGTCCCTGCTGTTGTTGCTACCTCCCTGTTCTGCATGTAATGTAGATTGTTCTCTAAACCTGGAGACCTGTTCCTGCTATTGGGACTTTGTTAGAACGTTTGTCCTTATAAGGACTGTGGGAATTTACTAACGATCCTGGACTTTGATCCCCTTTTTCTTATTATTTACATATTATTTGGGATTTTAGTTTGTTGGGATTGGAGCTGGGATGGGGGCAGGGGGGGTTCTTGTAGTTTTAGTTATTTTATGTTGGAGTGAGTGATTGTGTGTGTGTTGTTTGTGTGTGGAACTGAGATTGTGTGTTGTGGTAGTTTATTTGATTTTAAAGTTAGTGTAGTAGTAGAATTATTACTGCGTATTAGTGATGTATTTTAGTAATTTTTTTTTTTTGACTCGGGTCACTGGGCTCTGTTACTCCCCCTCCCTTTTAAAGGCCATGTGCCCCTTCCAAGACCCATCCCTTCTAGCCACCGTTTCTGAGAGACGTAGGGAGCTGGGTATTGTAAGGAGAAGCATGGGGGGGAGGTATGAAGAAAAATGAGGCTGGTGGAGGCGAATTCAGGTGGTGGGGACCAGAAGACACCCTGGGCCAAGAAGGCAATTGGAATGGGGTCCTCTGTGCCTTGTCTCTCTGGCCAGGGAGCCCTCTGGACCAAGAGGGCAGGTAGCTGAGGGATCGGCCTCAGCCATTCCTCCTATTTGGGCAGTGTTGTATAACACCGGGTCGATGGACAACAAGACCGCTGTAATGACAGAGCTGGTTACATCGGTTGACCTGGCGTGCATTATGGAGACCTGTCTGGGGGATGCTTTTGGTCTGGTGCTAGAGGCGTCTGTCCCAGCTGGGTTCACCGTAGTGTGGCTGCTTTTGTTTTTTTGTACTGTTGGTCACTGACCAGAAGCCGCACCTTCATTATCACTGTGCACAGCACACCTGTGATTCATTCAGGGTTCACCGTAGTTCACTGCCCAAGGAAGGAATGCAAGGGGGGTGGCCATTGTTTCAGGTAGGAGCTGGACCTGGTGGTGCACTCAGTGGGGGACACCAGTTCTTTTGAGTGCGTGGCGGTGTATGGGGGTCCCGGGGTGGAGTTCAGGGTTCTTCTGGTCTACCATCCACCTGGTGGGACCGGAGTTTTCTGCAAAAGTTGACAGCCTTTGTCACTGAGAGGGTGTTGGAGTCACTGAGATGGCTTATTCTCAGAGACTTCAACACTTTGGTGGATGATGAGGCTTCATCTGGGGCCAGAGAGTTCCTGTCCAGCATGGAGACTCTTGGCATTACTCGAGACCATGGCCGGGACTCACCACTCCAGGCATGAGCTCGATCTGGTGTTCTCCCTGGGGCTTGAATGCAGCACCATCAAGACTGATCCAGTCATTTGGTCAGATCATTGAATTATCAGGTTCAGCTTCAGAGCCCCCCAAATGTCCCCTTCCCTGTGGAAATGGTTTAGTTCTGCCCTTTGTAAGGGTTGTGATCCGAGGGACTAATGACAGAAATGAACATTTTGTCTGTGCTGGAGGCTTGCACAGATGGTCTGGGGAATGCTGTGATGGCCTATAATAGGGCTGTCATGGAGACCCTGGATCATCTGGTGCTAATCTGTGTACACCCACTGGTTTTGCGCCTTGGCTCATCTTGATTTGATGGTGAGCTAAGGACACTGAAAACCAGGGGGCGGAGGTTAGAGAGGCATTGGAGGAAGACCAGGTCCCAGGAGGATAAGCTGGTTCTGATTGTTCTTTATGATGAGTATCAGAATCCAATCATCCCAAAAAAAAAGCAGCCTTTATGTCTAGGATGATTGCAGCTGGGAAGAATCGACCGGCTCAGCTCTTTCGGATTGTAGACAGGCTATTACATCGGGCTGTCTGGAACCCGTTAGAGCTTTTTCAGCTCGTAAGTGTGAGGAGTTTGCTCAGTTCTTCTCAGACAGTGTCCTCCATTAGGGCTGGGATTTCTCCTAGCAGAATACCATTATCCAGCAGTGGTGGACCTTGGATGAGCAGCTGCGCTCGGTCTCCCTGGTGAGAGTTCTGGACAGTGACGATGGTGGAGGACTGTGGGGTGATCTCGGGGCTTAAACCAGCTTTGTATGACCTTGAGCTGGGCCCTACCTGATTGTTAACTGCATTGGGATCCTGGGCTGGTTTTTTGCTGACATTGTCTGGAGTTCCCTTGCAACAGGGGTCTTCCCGGAGTCTCTTTAACAGGCTCTGGTGATGCCCCTGTTGAAAAAACATCTTTGGACCCCAACAACTTGGTGAATTTCTGGCCTATCTCAAACCTCCCCTTTTTTGGGGAAGGTTCTTGAGAAGGTGGTTGTGGAACAGCTCGAAAGTCACCTCACAGACTTCCAGATCTATGAACCATTCCAGTCTGGATTTAGAACTATGCACAGCACAGAGGCCTCACTGGTTCCTGCTCAGGGTGATGGATAGAGGAGAGCGATCGATTCTTGTTCTTTTTGATCTCTCATCAGTGTTTGACACTGTGGACCACGGGGTGTTGTTGGACAGGCTGAAGGAATCAGTAGGACTCACCGGCAAGGTCATCAGCTGGTTTGAGGCAGGTCTCAGAGGGTGGTACTGGGGAATTATTCCTCAAGCCTGATGGCTCTGCCCTGTAGAGTACCCCAAGGCTCTGTCCTCTCCCCCATATTGTTCGCAGTGTACATACTGCCCCTGGACGAGTTCATAAGGCAGCATGAGTTGAGTTTTCATTGCTATGCTGATGATAGAGATTACGTAGGGTGAACATTATTAAATCATCAGGGCCAGATAATATACACACCAGAGTGTTACATGAGTTGGCAGATCATATAGCACTGTCCCTAACCCATATTTTTCAATCCTCTCTTGATAGTGGGGAGGTTCCACAAGATTGGAAGGTTGCAACCGTGGTACCACTATTTAAAAAGGGTCCTAAAACAGTTCCATCAAATTTTGGCCAGTAAGCCTAACTTCTATTATGGGTAAAATCTTGGAGGGTATTTTAAAGGAAAAAATTCAAACCTTTCTTGAGGAGCAGGGGTTGACCGATCCCCTGCAACATGGATTCACAAAATCAAGGTCCTGCCTGACTAATCTCCTTACCTTCTACAAGAAAGTTAATAAAGAACTAGACGGGGGAATTCCGTTGATGTTGCCTTTATGGACTTTGCTAAGGCATTCGATAAACTACCCGGCTTAGAGCTATTAACCACATTGAGAGAGAGATTAAGCTGGAGACCAATATTGTATATTGGATCTCGGAATGGTTATAGGACAGAAAGCAGAAGGTTATTATAAAAGGGGCACTATCAGACTGGGCACCTATCACCAGTGGGGTTCCACAGGGTTCAGTTTTGGGGACATGCCTATTCAATATTTACATTTCCGTCCTAAAAATAAAAAAAAATAAAAATATCTGGCTCTACAAGTTCGCAGATGACCATAGAGTGGGGCCGGTTGTCAATAACTCTGCGGAGGGGACTCGCTTACAAGGAGCAATAAATTAAATCTTTGAGTGGACCAAGTCGAACAAACTTGAGTTGAACACATCTAAATGCAAGATAATGCACTTGAGTAGGCATAACAATGAAGTAGTTTATAAACTTGGAACTGATCCACTAATAGTAACACATGAGGAAAGAGACCTGGGAGTCAAGATTACTACTGATCTTAAATTTAGTACACACTGTAATGATCAGATAAAAAAAGCTAACCAAAATCTCAGCTGTATCTTGAGACACAGATTCAGCAGGGAGGAGGGGGTTCTGATGCCTCTGTATAGAGCTTTGGTTAGGTGTCATTTGGCGTATTGTGTCCAAGTGTGGTCCCCATTTAAAAGGAGGGACATTCTCAGAGTGGAGGGGGTACAGAGAAGGGCCACCATAGCTATTGTCAACCTTAAAAATAGATCATACAGGGAAAGGTTGGAAGAATTGAACCTCTATTCACTCCATTATAGGAGGTATAGAGGGGACATATGCATGCTGTTTAAAGCCATGGGGGATATTAATTTGAGGGAAGAATTAGGATTTACACTCAAGACCAGTCAGCGTAGTGGTAGGAGGCATAGCAAGCAGCTATTCTTATCCAGATGGAATTTAATTGTCAGGAAAAATTGGTTTAGCCAGAGGGTAATATCATCATGGAATGATCTTCCAGCTTTGGTAGTAGATAGCCCTAATATGGATACCTTTAAATCAAGACTGGACATTTTCTGTAGGGATAGAACTATTGAGTTCTAAAATATAAGGGACTGGCAAGCTATAAGGACTGTAGTCTATGATGCTTGATGTATCCTATGATCCTATGATACTCAGTTGTACCTGTCTTTCACACACGGAAGATCTGATGCGATCGACGTGCTGAATAATTGCTTGTCCGAGATCCGGGTTTGGATGTGGTTGAACTGGCTACGGTTTAACCTGGGGAAGACTGAAGTGCTGGTGGTTGAACTGGGTCAAAGTGGGGGAGTGGGGGCCTCTGGGGATAGGTAGGGGCTTTTTATTGGTCCAACTGAACTGGAGGCCTCCCCTAAGGTGAAGAATTTGAGCATTATTCTGGACAATGAGGTGACACTTGCAGCTCAGGTGTCGGCTGTTATCTGGACCGGTTTTTACTATCTCCAGAACATCTCCCAGATTAAATCCCTTATTCCTCCTGATGACGTATTCATGCTGGTACATGCGTTTGTCACCCTGAGGCTTGACTACTATAATGCACTCTACCTCTGGGTCAGAGGAGGTGCATTGCGGTGCCTGCAGCTTTTGCAGAATGCAGAGGCCAGGCTGTTGACTGGACATTCAAGGTTCAGTCATGTTACTCCAGTGCTATGCAAACTGCATTGGCTGACAGTGCATTGGCTCATCACCTTTAAAATAGGTCTTTTGACCTATAAGACCCTACATGGGTTGGGTCTGGGCTACCTGAAGGAGCTTCTGCATCCTTACACCCCACGTTGCTCTCTCAGATCAGCAGGGGAGGCCCTCCTGGAGGTCCCTAGAGCTAGCTTGAAATCTTCTGGGGACTGGGCATTCGAGGTGGCTGCCCCGGTCCTATGGAATTCGTTGCTGGGGTATCTCCAAGAGGTGCCTTCCCTAGAGGTATTTTAAAACATTTTAAAACATTCCTCTTCCAACAGGCCTTTGGGGCCAGAGGAATATATTTAAACCACTAAACAGCTTAAGAATTGACTTGTATGAACTTTAAAGGTTGTATTTAATTTATATTATGTGTATTTTATGAGTTCTATGCATGCTGTGTCCTAATGCTGTTTTTTTATATTCTGCAAGGGTGCCCTGAGGCTATGGGGAAGGGTGCCCAAAATGAATAAACTCTACTACTACTACTACTGCCTTTTTTTAGTAGTTGAGCACTAGGCTACTGTTGGAAAAACAGGTTTCAACAGACACAAAGTTGCATTGCAGGGCTCTAGTTAAGCTGTCTCTGTTGTGGTGTCTAGTATACATACATGCATACAGGAGGATTTTTTCAGTTTGGCAGGCTTCAGGCAGCTGAATAATGAAGAGACCAAATAGTAGGAGGCACAGAATACAGCCTTTTAATATCCCCACTGAGACTACCCTGTCCTCGGAGGCTTGTATTCTCGGTCTGGACTTTTTGGGTTCGATTGGTTAAATAGCTTTGGAACCTATGAGCAGTGTCCAATGATAGGCACAGGTTTATCAATTTTTGCATAAGGAGCTTGTGAGTGACTAGATAAAAGACCTTTGTTAGGTCTATATAGATTGCCCCGACCATGGGCCACATTTAAAAAGGGCCTGACATGGCCCAGAGATTAAGTCCCTGTGTGCAACTCCCTGGTGCAGGAAAAAAATCCCCCCACCTGCGAAAATACTATTGTCAGCATTTTATGCACACAGGTGGCATTGTCCTTTCTTCCGCAGCTGTGCAAAAAAATGCTACGCCTGGTGATACCAGCTGTACTATTTTCCTGCAGCTGCACAAAAGAATAGGCACAAGCTGCTATAAATTGTGGGAAAGGTTGCAAAAAGGCAACTTTTTTGAAAATTGAGCACATACAGAAAAAACTGCGGTTGCTCAAAGAAACCCTTCCTTGCATAACTTTTTTATTGCATACATGTGCAATTTTTCCGCTTTTGAAAATTTGGTTCCGTATCACCACCTTCCAAAGTCTCGTGGAGGAAGTTAGTATATTAAACCAGGGCAGATAGTAGTAGCATTATCTGAAACTGTATAAGGAAATTGTGCTAGCAGTTGTATATTAAGAAAAAATTTTTTTTGTGATCAGCCAGTAGAAGTACAAGCATCCCAAAGCACCCCACTCACAAGAGGGCCTTCTGTCATGAGCAGTTGCATGGTGCAGGTTCGCTGCTGTAATTCCCATTGGTTAGCAGTGAAAGTCACCATATGGTGGTGATGCTTGCCAGACTTTTACAGGGAAATTGTCCAAGCAATGGTCTATTAAAAGGAAAACAGTATCTTCTTTTGTTATCAGCAGGAGCAGTACAAGCACACCACTCAAGCGGAAGCTCTGCATTATGCGTGTGCAGTGCTGTCATTCCAAGGCTTCAGTGTTGTATACTTCTGTTTAGCATATAGATGGCTTCAATGCATGGAAATTGTTTCTTGAGAAAAATCCCAGTGGTGACCATATAACCAGAGTTCATTATGCCAGCACTGGAACTTATACTCACCCATAACATTTTTAAATTTTAGGGACAGCACTATTTGCAAGTAGGGGGAGCAGCTATAGGGGCATCTATGGCCCCTTCACTCGCAAACCTGTTCTTGATGCCCATAGAGTTTGTGAGGGTTTGACTAAAAAGGACCTCAACAGAAAAAGTAGAAACTAATACTGGTATTAAAAACCAAAAAAGTTATGAATCAAAAAAGAAAAAAAACTTTGAAATACAGTTAAATGGGCCATCGAAATAAATGGGACTTATTTATTTCAGTGCGCTCAGCGGAAAGAGGAGCATCACTTCCTGCAACACTGAATGTTTGGTATCGAGGGACAGAGGTGCCATGATGAGGGGCACACAGAGGTGGGTACCAGTGTGGTGGAAGGCAGGTGGTATGGTGCACAGATAGTGGGAAAGGGTGAGGGGTTAATTTTCAAACAATGGGGGTACTGATGGCTTAACTGTGGGGCTGTCCAGCTCTCAACTGCACCCTCCAGTCTTTCTGTCATTTCTTAACCCTCCAGTCCCCCATGACTGCATATTTGGCAACTGTCAGGGCAGAGTCATACTGCTGCAAGGAGCTCTGGCAGGTGCCCAGCCTTTGCTTCCTGCCAGAGCAGTGCACTGGCCAAAAGTTATTCATCCAATTATCCTGGCCCCAGGAATCAGCTGAGGGTGTCAGGATTGGGACAGGAGATGGTTCCAGCACCATTGGGTGGGCACTCTGTGCTCCTTAACCCCAGGTACAGCATGGGGTTCTGGAGTGAAGACTGCTGGCACCAGAGCACAATCACATGTACATGCATGCACATTGCAGCAGCAGCTCCACTTGTTGAACGGGCCGTGCACTCACAACTCGACTTCAGTCCCAAACTCCAGGACAGGCAGAGGAGTTGGGACCCAATAGAAAAACACTATAGGTGTCTGAAGCAGTAATTCCCAGCACCAGGATAGACAGCAGATCTAGGGGAAAAAAGAATAAGAAAACAAGAGTACCATCTTGGCCCCTGTACATGCCCAGATTTCCCAGAAATAGAACAAGATCTTCACAAGGAGAAAGTGGCATGGCGGGGTGGGGGGGGGGAGAAAGAGTCAGACAGGGAGCATTGGCTGCACAGTATTATCAAAATGTCGAAACCCAGCACATTTCCTGGAGCAATGAAACTCCTTTGGAATGTGTGCTTTCTGGTAGAAAACCTGCATCATCAGCCAGATCAGTTATGAATAGCGGCAGTCTGATTTCCAACCACCTCAGTAGCTCACAGCCTGAGACAAAACCTGCTTTCCTTCACAAATGCTATATCAACATTTTTGATTTGCATTCAGCAATCAAACATAAAAAAAGTTGTTCTAAGTTCCAGTTTCCCAAGTTGAGTTTTAAATTATCTGCTAAAGTGATTCAAGTTATATCACTAATCTTTAGGTTTGGAAAGGGATAAACTCAGTTTTCAGGATTATATTGATGCTGTGTCTCCATAAGTTGGCATTCAGATTGGGTCTGCTGTGGAGAGTGTAAAATTGTCCATCATTTCAGCATTGGTTTAATGCAGTAAAAGTGCCACTTTGTAATGTATTCTGATAATGCTGTCACTTTTTCCATAAGTATTTTATACTCCATGCTGCTCTACTTGCCCCCTTGTGACAACAACAAATGAGCACCCAAGGGGGGGTCTCAACTTACTTGCAAGGTAAACCAATCTGTGATGTCTGAAAGCATTAATCAGTATTGTAAAATGGGTAACAGAAGCACTGTACTGTGATTGGTGGAATCCAGTCACATGACCGTGCTGTTATCCCAGAACAACAGCACAGGTCAGAAATGCTTAACTTTTTGGACATCATTACTTGGTCCTAAAATAAAAAAATCAAGGAAGCCATTTTATAATCACAATATAGCTTTCCAGGGTATGCATAATTGAAGGATAACGGCACTTCTTGGGTGCATAAAGCCCTTGGCTTTGCCTCGGGCTTCTCTTCCCAAGGCATTATCCACAATAACACACACCTGATCATACTTTTTTGCTTAAATATCTGTATGCAACATGTTGCCTCTTGCTACAAGACCACAATAGAAATGAGTCTTTTCCTCAGTTGGTACGTTTTATTTAATTAATTAATTAATCAGTAAATAAAATACCAAATGGAGACCTGATTCATGCTCTGGCTCTGGGTTGGTGGGTAAGGTGGCAGCACCTGAGCAAATGCATTACTTCTCCAGGGTGGGTGGATGACCTGTGGTGGTACTTTCTTCCTTCATCCCTTTCCCATCCCCATTCCTGCCCTCTTTTCATCCTACCTCATCCACTCCATACCTCTCAACTGTCCCTGATTTTCAGGGATGTCCCTGATTTTTGCCTCAAAATTTTCCTTTGTCTCTCGTAAAATGTGTGTTTTTGTGACAGAAGAGTGGGGATTAAAATCACAAAATAATGTCAAACATTAAAGATTCAGTCTTCTTTTTCTTCAGAAAATTAAGCAATAATGAATGATGGGGATTATGCTAATGTTCTAGTTAATCACCCCCTGGGGGTGTAATGTGGCATGAGGCGTAGCCGAGTGCCATATTGCCCCAGGGGGTGATTAACTTGAACATTAACGTAACCCCCAGAGTTCATTATTGCTATTATTATAATTGGGTGTAATAAAAAAAACCAGTATGTTTCTGTTTATGAAACTTTTTTACAATTCTTAGTGACTTTAGAATAAAAAAGTCCTTCCCGCAGCAGTTTATGAGCTCTGGCCTGGTCATGAGATGGAGTTGCCACGGCTACCATCTCGAGCATGGTATGAAAACTGTAGAAACAGTGTTAAAATGAATTTAATGGGACCCTGTGGATCTCCCAGTGTGGGTTTTTTAAACTTTCTCTGCTGGGCATGATCCTTCGCTCTGATAACCAGAAGTCAGTCATCAGCATTAAACAGTTACCCCCCCACCCACACACACACAAAAAGACATCTATCTGTTTAACTTGTTTAACTGATTCTTTTTTTTCTTAATCTTTTTGTCCCCATAATGTTTGATGGTACCTAAGAGGAAGTACTGTAAATGCCAGATCACAAAAACACAGTAGGTCAACATGTTGCCGCGACCGCGTGGCTCATGCTCTCTCTCTCTCTCTCTCTCTCTCTCTCTCTGTCTCTCTTGCTTGCTCTGTGTGTGCGTTTTTTTCAATCATTCTCTGCCTGTCACTGAAGTTTTGTACCAAAGGCCAAGTCCATTACCATCAAACAGCCCCCTGTCCAATGCATTTACTCAGCTGTGCAGCTTGCTTGTTAATTCCTACTTTTCTGCTACATGAATTAACCATTTCTGACAAGACAGTCCATAGCGCACATTTTCCACGATGATCATCAGCACTTGGTCTTCGATACAGCGGCATGTTGCCGACGAAACTCAAGCTGCTAGAGAACAATAAAACAAACAAAAAAAAACCCAGCTACAATGAAACTCTCTGCTGCCCTGTTCGCTCCTGTGAGCCATCCACATGCCAACACTTAAGACATCAGCAGCATTCAGCAGTGCAGTTTTTAAATAAATCGGGAGTCTGAGACATTCCATTTGGCAGTGCTGAAGACACTGTCAACATTAGCGTGCGGTTTTTAAATACATCGGGAGTCTGAGACATCAGCATGGACATTTGGGGAAATGGGGTTATTACTGAACTGTCCTTTTTTTTCACTCATTTTTCAGTATTAGTATACTAATATAAGTTTTGAAGACAGACAGTAAGCTAAGGGTACTCTGGCAGATGGGGACACTGATGCCTGAGACAGAGACTAGCAGCGGTACATCGGAGTGTCTTTACCATGTTTCTTATGATAAATTTCTTTATTAAAATGGTAATCATGTGAAGAAGTTGGGAGGGCATAGTACAGTATTGATTATCACTGATTTATGTATGTTTGCCACTATCAGCATTGCACTAAAATGGCGGACTGAAGTTCCACACACAGAATGTTGACAGTGTAAGTAAGTAGAACCTTGCCAAGTAAATCAGTGCTCCTGTGATCAGGCTGTACAAGCATATTAACAAGTAGGTTAACATAAGGCTCTCAGAATGCTGACAGCCAATCAGATTTCAGCATGAGACCCTTATAATAATACATTTTAACACAAATCCTCTTATTCTATCAGCATTCTGAATTAGTAGTATCAATTCTTAAGATGTGTCCCTAATTTTGGGTCTTTGTCCATGATTTTTTAAGCCTTGTCCCTGATTCAGGAGGCAAGAGGTTGAGATGTATGATCCACCCTTCCTTTACCCCTCCTCTCCCACTTCCTCCTCCCTCCTTTGTTTCTTCACCTTGTTCTCTCCCTCTACCCACCCACCCCCTGTGGGTCTTTCCTGCATAAGCTTCATTGTGGCATATCCCTCCTTGCTCTTATTTCGCTCCTTCCACCCCCCAATTCACCCCCTGTACTTCTCTCCACTGGCTGCACTTGACCAATATTTATCTTGCCATACTATTCTTTTGTTTCTGTAATTACTTTCCTCATGTTGAACTACTTACTGACACCATTGTAATTTGTTATTCTTGTGACTTGACATGGAACATCTGTAAAAGAGCTCTTGGCTCAAAGGTATTTCCGATTTGTTAAATAAATAAAAATAAATAAAAAATACTTCACGGGTGACCCAGGAGAGCAGAGTAGCCAAAGTCAGGATGAAGGATGGTGATGCTTCAGCAGATTGATTGCACCTGCACTGAGTTCTGACCCACTGATTTCTTGTCGGAAGGGGCATTTACCAGGGGGAAAAAATGGGTATGTATGAAGGCCTGGATGTGGGATCCATATCTGGATCTTCGCTCTGGCATGCATGTTCTTTACTAGTAATAGTGGCAGCCTGGTGAGGCCCCACCATGAGAACGAAGTCACAGACAATAAGTGGTAGGAAGTGAGCAGACAACTAACAACACACTCTGACACACTCACAGAGGAGCTAGGTGCCGCCAAGGAAAAAAGGCTTCATTGGAACAGCTTGAACAAACACACCACCACACTCAAAGCTGCAAAAATAGGCAAGGCAAGGCAAATTTTATTTATATGGTGCCCAATCCCGGAGGCTCTGGGCACCTTACAAGAAATACAATAAGACAGGCAATAAAATGAATTAAAATTACGTTAATACGATTAAAAGGCTTTCAGGATGCCATAATCAGGAACTGAACAAAAACAAGATGTAATTTAGTAATCATTACATGCCAGGCTGAAGAGGTGGGCCTGCTTTATTCAAAAAAAAAAAATCACACCTAAGTTGTACTGGTACAAAAGCCCCAAGCCACACACTCCTGACAAAGCGACAGCACACCTCAAAGCAATGGGTTTTGAGCTTTTGTACCAGTGTGACTTATGTGTGATTTTTTGGAATAAAGGACAGTATTTTTGCAACTTTGAGTGTGCCAGTGTGTTTGTTTAAGCTGTAGGAAGTGAGCAGAAAGGCAGGCCTGAGGATGGATGGAGTCTGGCAGAGTGGCATAAATTATGAACAAAAATAGAAGAAGATTCTTGGATTGCTTCCAACCTCCTGCTGTGGCAGAGTTGATCCTCAGTACCTGAGAGTGGCTCTGATGCTTGGAATACCTTAATCCAATGTAATATGTTTTTATTTGCACCTGTCTAATCCAGCCTGTGTAATTAACCAGTGACATTGTGTTTTCCTCTTCTGCAAAGGACATATGTGCATTTTCGCGTCGCTGAATGTACACACTATTATTGTAATGTGTATTATCTCCTATTTTCCTTTCATTGAATATAATTAATTCCAGGTCACCCCTTAGAAAGAGGCATGCTGCCACAGTGGGCCCGCCCAGTTATCAAAATTCAAATAACTAACTGATTAAAGGGACACTGACAACCTGTTTTTCATCATATTATTTCTAGTTAAAAACCTACATTTTAGCCGGCCCGGTGGTGCTGAGGGTTGAGACACTGGATGCTACACCTCGCACCATGCTGGCAACCCGGGTTTGGGAGTGAGCTTGGGTGCCGGGTGTTGGCAGGGGTGGGAAGGGATTGAGCAACCCCAAGACAGTTCTCCTTTCCCAGGGGGAGGGCTTTGGGGATGTCCAGTATCCCAGTGACCCCAGGTGGAGATCAGGGGTACTGCATGATCATGGACCAAGAATTTTGTGGGCGAGTGTGGCAGACGCCGGCAGAGTTGCCGTGCACCATGGCATCATTGCACACCACGCTTGGGGAGGGGAAGTATGAAAAAAAACCTTCGGGCCAGATAGGCAATGGTATCCCAGTGCCTGGCTGCCTCACACCCGATACTGGACCTCTGGCTCTGCCCCTTGATCTCCTTGCAGACCATGGCCTGGTGGGCCTGTGGGGAGTGCTAATATCCTTGAGGAGGCAGGTGGTCACAGTGGGCGGTAGAGCGGCAGGTGAGTGGACTGCCCGAAAGAGTTCCAGACCCCGTAGGAAATAAAATAGAATTGAAAATAAAATCAAAACTACATTTTATGATTTCTTACCTTTTCTAAAATTCATTGATGTTGCTGATGTTTTGTCTGTCTCCTTGTTTAGTAGACCTGAAATGCATGCAAATGTATATTTATAAATAACCTTGTTTTGTTTACAATCCTGGATCTGTTCTTACTGCATACTTCCTGAGCATTAAAAACACACCCAAACAGTGCACTCACTCATGAAACAGTAGCCCCCTGCACTGCCACTGCATCATGAAGGGCTAGACTGTGTTGTGGGTTTCCCAAATCCAGGAAAGATGCAGTTTGAGATGATCAAGGAATGTAAACAAACCTGTGTTTGTGTGGTAACACCAGTATGGTGGGCAGTCTGTTTTTCACTTTTTTAAAGAAAAAAATAGTCAGAAGCAAGCTACATCAGCAATCTTTACAGAATGTAGAATGTGTTTTTTAAACCAGGGACACTTTGAGACCTAAGGGGGGCTGGCAGTGTCCCTTTAACTGACTTGACTGACTAAATAAATAGTAAGCAAGCAGGGTTATGCCAGAAAGGGTGAGATTGCTATCCCAAAGTCTAATGGGAGACTTAATAACAACAGAAAAAAGACTGCCACATGAAAAGCAAATACAAAATAATAACTGGTGAGTGCTTTTTTACCCATAGGGAAACACGGTTATAATTTGCCATTATAACCAGCTGGTTATAATGGCAAACATACGCTGGGTTTCCCTGGCTCCACACATGCGCCAGCTATCCCTCTTTCTGTCCTCATGCAGAACCCTTGGGTAAACACCTCACCACTGGCGCCACTCGTACTCATCAGTAAGCAAACTTAAAACCAAAAATCTGGACTTGTTGAACCCTTTCCAGCATGTAATTTCCTGACTTAAAAATTAAAGGTTTCAGCACCGCTACAACTCGGCCGGGGACCATGCTGATACATAGACAAACTACAAGCTGAATAAGCGAGATTGTGTTTTATTTTATTTAATTGCTGTGGCAAAATGCTTCCAACAATTATATAAAATAATATATAAGTGAGTATGTAAAACTCAGATTTTACACACACCCTTTAGGTTGGATGTAATAAACCCCTAGAACTTCTCTCTCGGTGTTTATATAGCATCCAACCCCTCGGGTGAATGGAAAATTCCCATTACACACACCACCCCATATTTTATTCTATATGCGATTCAAACCTGCCAATATCCGATCCCAGTTGGTTGGTGTACAGCACCCAAGGACGAGGAAAATCAATCAAGCACCTCAGAAATGAAACCCTAGGAACAATGGTTTAAAAGGCTAGGCATGTGGTTCAGTGGGACAGCAAGTTAATTGTCCTGCCCCCTCCCAGCACTATTTAAAGAACATGCTCCAGCTTCCCTTGAAGTAGCAGTTCCTTGCTGATGTGTTACCTGTCTGCTCTGTTGCTGTTTGACCTGAGGCTCCCTTCTGCTGTTCTGCATTCCTGTTTACATATTCTACCCATTTTATGTGACATTTCTTCAACTGTATTGCTCTCAGTTTCTTCAGGAACTATGAGTCCTTGCTCCCCTCTTCTCCTGCCTTTTGCTAGTGTGTTACACAACTTTCACTTCCTTGTCCTGTTCCATATTGTGACTTCGCTTGTGTTGGTCTTCAGGCTTCCTCTGCCTTTCAAGGTCTTTGCGGATTTGCTCCAGCTTGCTCTGCTCCTCTCAGTTCCATCTCCTTTGTTCTAACTGTTTAGCTGATTCAGTTTAGTTTCTGCACCTCTGTTGATCTGCTACAGCTGGTTGTATTTGTCAAACTCCAGTGCAGAGTTACAGGAACTGGGGTCGGAACTGTTTTTCAGTGTGGGCTCTGTATAAATTGTAGACCAGATTATTTAGCTACCTGTAGTTATCTCATGGTGAGAACTGGTGTGCCCTCGACTATTATGATATGGACTGTGTAACCTCACATGCTGGGGTTCTGTACCACTTTCACTTGGGATTCCTACCTCACTTGGCAAGGCCTCGTGCCCATATGTATGAAGTCTGATTATGTCTACCATTCTTGTTGGGCTATAATAGGGCCTATCCATAGTTCCTACTGTAAGATTCCATAGGACCTAGCTGTAGTTACATTTATTATTGTCCTATAGTTCAAGTGTAGCCTGAGGCCATGTAGCCTGCATGGTAGTTGAGTTTGTCCTATAGGTATAGCCCAAGTTCTAGCTACAATAACCAGCCCAGGAGGAATTGTCAGGCTTGTTTACTGTGTGATCCTTGAATGCTATTTGTTTTTGTTATTCTTTGGTAACTGGGTAAGGCCCAGTGCCTGTTTTCAGAGGTGACCTGGGAGCTTTGGGAAGGTTATTCAACTTGCTCAGAGTAACACGATATGCAAGTGGAAGTTGTGGGAATTAAACCCATATCTGCTGGATGTACCAAGCTCATTCACAGCTCATTACTCTAGTCTCTAGTCTACACTGACAGCCCAAGTTTAGTTAGTTGGTAAGATTTAGTAAGTAAGTTAGTTTTTGTTGCTTGGGAAAGGAGGGCTAAGAAATACTTCCTGCTTTCAACTTCATCTAGGGAGGGATACAGATACACAAACTGACTGATACTGAAACAGATTAAGCTGCTGGTAAGTTAGTGGCTAGGGGACATTTTGCCAGGACACGGGGGAAATTCCCCTACTCATTTTGAGTAATACCATGGGATTTTTAAGGTCCACCTGAACAACTTCACAAACAAAAGCAACCTCAGTTTAATGTCTTGTCTGAAAGACAGCACCTCCAACAGCACTGTGTCCCCCAAACACCATGTTGGGGAATTTGGTATAGTTACTTTTAACCAAGGGGAGAGTACCCCCTGCAGAGCCACCTATTCTACATCCTGTAGCACTGAGCATTCACTGGAGTTCTCTGCTTAGCTTCTGAGATCTGATGGGCTCAGGCTCCAAGCAGTAAGGCTGAAGACAATCATCCAGCTACCTCACCCTGCCTGCCTTGACCCACCCATTTCCTCATGCAGGGCCCAGTCCCTTACTGGACAACAGGAGTGAAGATTTTACAGGGATTGGGGTTCCTATAGTCACACTGACCAAGCTATGTGGCACCCTTTGTAGATGAGGCCTCCTCACTGGCCAGAGGTCAAGCATCGGTATCATACAGCAGCTGCTACCTCTTCTCAGTAAGGCACTGTCGTCCTTAAGCAAGCTGTGGGCTGGGCCTTTGCCCCCTCTAAGGGTGGGCCCTCACTGGGTTGGGAGACCCTTCAGTCATATTGACCGAATTCTGTGACATAGTCAATGCTGAGCGGTTGGGCATCCTATTAGAGGGATGGAGCAAGGATTATAGTCACTCTGTACTAAAATTTTCAACCCCCCTCCCCACCAGTTCAGTTCCAAAATTAAGGCAGTAATCAGGTTGATATTTCATTTCATTTCTTCATTCCAGCTCTGCCAAATGGTTGTACAAGGTTTTTGGGGCACTCTAAATAACAAATAGCAAACCTGGAGGAAGGGTCACCTTATAGGTTGAATCACTGAGGTTTCCACCACAGGGTGGTTTTCCTCACCTCCATGCCAGTTGTCATAAAATAATACCTGCCATGAGTTGGGACTGGGATTGTATCCTTTCTGCTTAGTATACTTCTATCAGTATTTCTGTTCCATTCCATTTCCTTATGGGAAAGCACGTTAGGATTCTGTGTGTGCATCGCGATCCCTTTGGCTTTGTGTTTTTCAGGATTATTACTAAACTCCTTAAGGTACCTTTAGTCAAATGTGACCTCGTCCCTGCAGCTCCTCTAGTGGTGGAACCCTCTCCAAAATGGGTTCCTTGCCACAAGACCAAGCTCAGTAGTACCACAAAAACGGTGGCAGTCTGCTCCTGGGACAGAGAGCGGATAGGCCAGTTTGCATTGCATAAGCAGCTACTCTACATTCATAACTGATCCCACACATACTTAGGTTGCTCACTGAATCAAAGGTTGTAGCAAGTGGTAGTTGGCAAGCCTAACATGTGCCTCTTGTGGCTAACATTTCATCATCCAAATGACGTCTTTGTCAAAATATTGACATTGAAACAGTTTGTGCCTATTAGGCCTATCCACTATCCTTCCTATCCTCTGCCTATGCCACAGGAAATGAAGTTTTGTTTACAAATAATTTGATTTTGCTTCAACCTGTGAATGACTGCTGTGTTTACAGTTGGGAAATTATCTTCTGGGGTGAATAAAGAACCAAGCATCTGGTAAGACACCTCTGTTTACATTTACTATACATGTCACTGTTCTCACCAATGTATCCAAAACTCAAGTAATGCCATTTGGTTCATTGGCATGCAGATCATTCTGCCTTCGCCTCCTGGACATCTGGTGTCTAAATGGCTCTCCTCTCTCTATAGTCGAGGAATTTAAGTATCTAGGTATCACCCTTGACCTGGGGCTAGACTTTCACCTCCACATCCTAAATCAGTGTAAGACTACATATTCTCGAATCGGCCTATCCTACTATTTCAAACATTTGCTTACCCCCAATTCCCCGGTTGGATATCACCCAGGGTGTTTTCCTCCCCTGCCTACAATATGGACCACTACTCTTCATAAATGCCCCCCTCGACTTCTTTACCCAACTTGGACATCACCTAGAGCAATATCAGCCGCTTGCCCTCTCACCTCCCCGCCTCATGCACTCCTCCCTAGCATGGCTATTCCCCTCCACCTCCTGAGCCTATGCCCTGGGCTTTTTCATTAATAAGCAATTCCAGGCTCACCCCCCCCAGCCACACACATCCCACTACTTCCCAGCTCCTGCTCCACCTACTTCCTTTGTTCCCTGGACTCTACCTCGCTCAGCACACCCAGATGTTCGACCAAGATGGGTGAGCAGGCATTATCTTCATTTGCTCCCAGGTACTGGAACTCTCTTCCCCCAACTGTCATCAGCTCCACCACTACCTTTCCCTGTCAAAGTTGCCTTCAAGTTATACTTCACCCAGCTCATGACTTACAACTGTTTGCATCCCCCTGACCACAACTGCTCAGTCACTGCATAATCTGATTCTCGCACCTTCAGAATGTCTCTAGCACAACCAACATTATTACCTAACTATTTGTCCAATTGTTATATGTTTATATTGTGCTGTTCTTGACTTTAATTTTTTTCACTTGCCTTATCTTAAAAGTTAGTTATTCTAATTATTTGTCAGCTTGCAATATACCTAACTGTACATATTCTCACCCTGGAACTGTTAGCTCTCTCTATTTGTATCTTGCTCAATTTAATGTACTTGAATTCCTGTTTGACTTGATGTGCTTTCAACCTGCTATTTTCTTGTGCACTGTACTCTCCCGGGCTGTTTCTCAAAATAGGTACTCAGTTGTCTAGTGTACCTACCCAGTCACCAAAAAACAAATAACTGAATAACTAAATAAATAAATGTATACCTATGTTGGTTTGTTTGATGAATTATGAAGTAATGATTCTGTGTTTGTATGTAGAGGTACGTGATTATGGTGTTTTAAATACTAAAAGGGATATATTAGGTGAAGCATACATAGATCTTTGAGCTGAGAAGTACAAGTAAAACTAAAGGTCTTGCATTCAGAATGAGAGGGAGGATTCAAAGGAAATAAGCATTACTTCACATGGAGAGAGGTCAACATACAGCACCTCTTAACTGTCCCATACTACAAAGATCAGGTCCCTCATTTTACCCTTCAGTAGCCTCTCTGCCCCATACTGACTGGGAGGTGCTCCTGGGACAGAGAGGAGCAGCCAAAGTTTACATTACATAAGCAGTCACTCTACATTTATAACAGATCTCGCACATACTTTGGTTGCTCACTGAGCCATTGAATCAAAGGTTGAAACAAGTGATAGCTGGCATGTCTAACATGTGCCTCTCATGCCTAACATTTCATCATCCAAATGACGTCTTTGTCAAAATATTGACGCTGAAATATTGGCTTCAGGGGTACAGGCACATTAGACCTATCCACTATCCTTCCTATCCACCACCTACGTCACAGGGGAATGATGTTTTGTTTACAAATAACTTGATCTTGCTTCAACCTGTGAATAATCGCTGTGTTTACAGTTGGGAGATTATCTTTTGAGATGAATAAAGAACCAAGCATCTGGTAAGACACCTCTGTTTAAATTTGTTATTTATGTCACCCTTCTCACCAACATATACCAACATTGGTTTTGTTTGATGAATTACAAAGTAATGAGTCTGTATTTGTACATGGAGGTACGTGATTATGGTGTTTTAAATACTAAAAGGGATATACTGGGTGAAGCATACATAGATCTTTGAGCTGAGAAGTACAAGTAGAGCTAAAGATCTTGCATTCAAAATGAAGGGGAGGATTCAAGGGAAATAAGCATTACGTCACATAGAGAGTGGCTAATATACAGTACCTCTCAACTATCCCACATTATAAAGGTCAGTCCCTCATTTTACCCCTCAGAAGACCCTCTTTCCCACATTGTCTGGGAACTGTCCCACATTCTGAACTGAGATTTAAAAATTCCTGGTAATTTAGGTTGTTCAGTGAACAGGAAATAATATTTTGTGAACATAAAAGCACATATTTTTATGTTTGCCCTTGCCCTTGCCTAAAGCGAACATTTTGGTATGGTAGTGGGTTTTGAGAGGTGTGTCACTGTTGGTTCAATGCAGGACAGTCTGCAAAGGGCTCACTGGAGTCAGACCGATCATGAGCCAGGCTGATCATGACATTGTTGTGGTCTCGCTGGGTGGAAATTTTGTGTAGTTCAAAGGAAAGAGTCGGCCCAGTCATAGGGCGGCTCTTTTCTTTGATCTGCATAACACTACTCAGCAAGCACAGCTGATCTGTCATGATCAGCCTGCTGAGGTCCTCCCCCCCAACATAACTTGAAATAAAGAAAACTATCCCTCAGTCCCTCCTACCCCTTCCGTCTTTATTTTCCAACACTGGGGTGCCCAGTCCCTAGTGATGGCTACTAGCCCCCCACCCCACCTGTTTTCACTGTGTGACACTGGGAAGCCCACCCCACCCAGTGCCACTAAACTTAAAAAATAGTCCTCCAGCCCCTTTCACCCCTTCCGTGTTAATTTTCTGTCAACACGGTGCCCAATTCCCGCTGCTGGCTACTACCCCCACCCCACCTGTTTTCATTGTGCAACACCCTGGTTTTGCCAACCATAACACCAACACTGAGGTGCCCAATCCCCAGTGCTGGAACCTAAAATAAAGAAAACCATTCCTCGTAGTCTTTTTTTTTAATTTTTATACACCCTGTAAAAAAGAAAAACATCCATCAATGTCTGTTGCAGCTGCCTTTACCCTCCCGCACCCAAACCTCCCACTCAGCACCCATTAATTTTATGACACCAAGGTACCAAATCCCCAAAGCTGGCTACTACACCATACCCCACCATTTTCACCCAGGACACTAGGGAGCCCACCCTAGTGCCACCAACAACACCAACACTGGGGTGCCCAATCCCCAGTGTCGGTACCTGAAATAAAGAAAACTGTCCCTTGTAGTCTTTTTTTTATTTTTATACACCTTGTAAAAAAGCGAACTGTCCATTGATGCCTGTTGCCACCGCTGTTACCCTCCCACCAAGCACCCACCACCCACACCACTTACTTATCTATCAGGGGTCCAGCGCCACAATCCTCTCTGGGCTGGAGACACATCTTCACTCTTCAATGCTGGACCAGGAAGTGTGGGAATCAGGTATGTGGTTCAATGTATTTCAAAGGGTTTTGAACTTGCCCTCATAACTTGGTCATTTTTTTATATTTTTTCCCCAGATTTTCCACATGGCCTTTTTGGGACCCCACCTCAATTAACAATGGCAGTGAAATTATGCAACTCTGCCCCGAAAAGTGATTTTGTTCTTGCTGTGCAAAATCACCTTCCGGCAGAATTTTAAAATTGTCTCTGTCCTTGTTCATGAGGTGGGGTCATAAGAAGACTATGTTGAAAATTTGGGGTATAAAAATATTAAAAAACAACAAAGTTATGAGCGTACATTTAAACTTTTCCATGCACGCTCATAACTTTGGTCATTTTCAATATTTTGATCCCCAATTTTCAACGTCATTTTTCACACCACCTCATGAATGTGACATATGTAATTTTCAAATCCTGAACAAAATGTGTTTTTGCACTTATGTCACAAAATCGCCTTTCAGGCAAGATTGGATACTTCTCTCTTCCCTTGTTCATAAGGTGGGGGTCATAAGAAGGCTATGTAGGGTCGTAAGAAGGCTATATTGAAAATGTCAGGTAAAAGTATTGCAAAACAACAAAGTTATTAACGTACATTGAAATGTTCCAGTGCACACCTATAACTTTGGTAATTTTCAATATTTTGACCCCACATTTTCAGCATACTGTAGTTATTTTTCAAACCACAGCATGAATGTAACAGCTGACATTTTTCAAATCTTAGCCAAAATGTGTTGTCATACTTACTTGGTTTACTTGGCAAAAGGAGTCCTTGTGGCCCATCTAGATTGCCTCCCACTCCCAGTGAGTAAATTAATGAAGCACTCTGTTTGCTAACAAATAGTCATCCAAACCTTGTTTGAAGCTAGCAAATTAAGTTTTGCTGATCAGATCAGGAAGTTTATTCCATGAAATGGCCAAACGCACAGAGAAGAAGTTGTTTCTCTTGTTTGAATTAGCCTTGGGGATAACCAATTGTTTATTATGTGATCTGAGATTGGTTTTCCTATTGTTACATTGAAGACCACACTGATCTACGAGGTCTGCATCATTTAAGGTGTTATACAACAGTAGAAAATCCACTTGTAACCCCCTTGTTCCCAAGGGTTACTAGAATCCCAATTAGAATCAGTGGCAGGCAGGGAAGGCAGCTTGTGAAATGCCAGGTAAATGGGTTTCACACTGTCATACTCTGTTTTCAGTCTCAGCTGAGCTGGAGTGATGATGTAATCATGGAACTCTCACAGCAGCATAAGCCACAGTGTTCAGCTGGCTTTAGAGTGAATTGGAATGTTCAGTGAGTCTTAGAGTGGAGTTCTAAGAGGAGGCTTCAGCCGCTGTGCAGCTCCTCAGTTTAGCTCTGACAAAGAGCTACCCCTTTTGTTGTTGTGGTAGTTTGTTCTCACCCTAGAAGAAGAACAAAGAAGACAGTTTTTCTGAAGTGGTGAAGACCTGTGCCAGTAAGGTTTCTTTGCCCCATCCCAGGAGGGATGGGGAGAACTCCAGGATTCAGGGGCAATCCCCTTGATCCACTTGTTTGGTGAATATGCTTTGGACATCTTCATTTGTTATGAGTACAATTTCTCTGTGTAAGCCCAGGTGCATCTGTATTACCTAGGGTGAATTTCTCTGACAAAGGGACCCTGTCACCTAGATTTTCAATTTAAAAGTGCCTGCCTACATTGGAGTCCAGTATGTGACCATCCAAGTACAGAACCTTTAATTTCTGACACCTCTGAGGTGTGTGAAAGTAATATGTTAAGTGTGATATACATTTCAAGACAGCATCTACAATGTTTCTACAGTTCTGTGGTGTTATTAACCAGATGAATGGCCAAGTATAAGCTTGAAAACAAAAGGTGGGAGACCCTCCCACCTGAAGTAACCAGTTTAGCTCTAAGGTTTCTGAAGGGCACCTATTACATTTTCTTCAGTGCAATTGGACAATGCCTGAGAAAAGTGTTTACTCCTGTATGTGGGTTATTTTCTCTCAGTTTACCCCAGTTTAGTGGGTTCTGGAAGTACTGAGCCTGGATGTGCTCCCTTGTGGTCGTGTGTGCCACCATCATTCCTCATGAAATATGGGAAAGTGTCCTAGTAGTGGCCGTGTGTGCCTAGTCGATGGGAAATGTACTACGTCTGGATGTGTGTGCCAATCTCCATTTTAGAACCAGAGTGTTCGTTGTTTTATGTTTCTTCAGCCTATGCTAAGTGGGAGTTCAGGAATTTCTGTACCCTGGAGAATCTGTAATACCAGTATGTGTAGCCCTGTGGGGGTCCATCTTCACTTTGTGATTATTCCTACTTTGTTACGTGAATAAAAGCCACACTCCAGAATCCCAACCTGGTTTGGACAGTATTGTTATTGCTTCCCTGTGTCTGGAGTTACTTGGGTGCCCCTGTCCAGAAGTGCAAACCTAGCATAATTATGAGCAAATGTTTTCTCCCAGGGACCTGGGTTGCTGGCTACAGTAAATGGTCCCACTTGGTGTGTGTCGGTAGTTGCCACACTTGATTGACTGTTTTTGTATAACAGTCTGGTCCACCAAGTCTAATGGTGGCTATTTCTCTCTTTTTTATGTCCTGTACTAATTCATGTAAACCCCCACCCTCTCTGTTGTCCCTAGACGTTTGTGGTGAGAGGAGAAGCCCTGCTGGTTAAACAAGGGGGACCGGTGGGGAGGGGGGGTTACGCACTCTTCTTCTCCTTACTTCCACGCTAAATAGCCATAATAAAGCAAGTCTATTATCATAGCTCATGAGCTCCATGCCCCTTATAATTTTTGTTGCATGTCTTTGTGTATTTTCAATAAGGTTTATATCCCTCCTTAAATAGGGATTCCAAAACGGTGACCTGAAGTCCAGATGTGGGATTACAGTTTTATAAACTGGTATAAGACACTGCTTGTTATGTGAAACAAATGAGCAGTTTATTGATCTTAGATGTCTGTTTGTTGTCCTGGATACCTGTATACAATGGTCTGATGAAGAGAGGTTATTATTTACAATGATACCTAAGTTTCTCTCCTTTGTAACTGATCGCAGTTATACATTATCCAGAAAATACAAATGACTGGTGGTGTTTTTTCCAAAATGTAAAACATTACATTTCTTTGGGCTAAATTTCATTTTGTTACATGTTGCCCAGTCCTGTACAGCTTTTAAGTCATGGGTCAATGTGTGATATTTAATTTCAATATCAACCTCACCCCCCAGTTTTGTATCATCCGCAAATTTAGTTAGTGTATATATGACATTATGGCCCAGATATTCAAACTTCTCAGCCAGTCTGGGCGCAAGCCCCTCATGCTCAAAAATTCTTGAAAGTGTGTGGTGATATTCAAAGGAGTTGCGTGTTGAGCAACTCCTTTGAATATCGCCCCGAGCCACAGCACTTGCGCGTAGGCGCAGTGGAACTGCGCTACCGCCAAGTTGCCAGAGTTGAGCATTCAACTGCTGTTGGCGCAAGTACCATTCGCCATCGCCAAATTTCCGATATTCAAAGGTGACATGCAAATGGAGCCATAATTTATGCAAGGCGCAGGGGGCCATTTGCATCTCTTTATGGCCCCATTTGCATGCCATTCTATATTAGGTGCGCCCGATCCCGAGGACTTGCTCCTGGCCACCCTGCCAGGCAGCAGCCATCGAGGGACTGGCGCTACCTGCAGCCGATCGAGGGCATCACAGTTACATACCCCCACACCTCCCACAGCCCGATGTGCGGGCAGAACACATACATGTCGCCCCCAACATCACCCACAGCCCGATCGTGGGCAGAACCTGTATAAACCCCCAGTGCCCGATCGCGGGCAGAATGTAACCCTCCCCAACCCGAATAACTCCCTGGTGGTCCAGTGGACCGTAAAGCCCGATCGTGGGCAGAATGTCACAACAGAACCCCCAAACATCTCCCTGGTGTCTAGTGTCCCCCACCCACCCAAGCCCCTCCACCCGCTCCCCCCGCGGCGGCGGGCGACAGCATCCACCCGCCTGCCGCCCGCCGCCCGCCGACTGACTGTCCGGTGGGCTGCGCCCATTGGTGCAGAGCTATAGCCAATGGGCGTGCAGCCCATACCGTACATGACAGTCAGATTTGTGAATGATCATTCACAAATCTGGACTGTCATGTACTGATATGAGCTGCACGCCATTGGCTGTAGCTCTGCAGCGATGCAACCCCGAACAGTCGGCGGGAGCGGGCGGCAGGCGGGTGGATGCTGTCGCCACCGGCCGCGGGGAGCGGGTGGAGGGGTTCGGGTGGGTGGGGGGGACACTAGACACCAGGGAGATGTTTGGGGGAGTTGTGCTGTGACATTCTGCCCGCGATGGGCTCTGATCCACTGGACCACCAGGGAATTGTCGGGTTGGGGGGAGGTTACATTCTGCCCGCGATCGGGCACTGGGGGTTTATACAGGTTCTGCCCTTGTCCGGGCACTGGGGAGTTTATACAGGTTCTGCCCGCGATCGGGCTGTGGGATGTGGGGGGACATGTACGTGTACTGCCCGCGATCGGGCTGGTGGGGGGGCACAGGGAGCGAGTTGGGGGCCAGCCAGGGGTGGCAGCTGCTGTGTTGCACCCTGCAATGCAGCAGCTCACCTGTGGGTGGCCCTCGACTTAAGCCTTTTTTTGTCCAAGCTTGTGCAGGCGCAGCTTGGGGGTTGCATGCACAACTCCTGCGCAACCCGACTGAATATCGGTTGCGCCAGGTTATGCATGGATCCTCCCTCCTTTGAGCATGCCATTCATTTGCATTGCTCTCTTGCGCAACCTGGTGCCAGTGGCGTAACTGCCTCCTGCTGAATATCGCAGAATGAGATTTTGGACCTGCGCATGGCGCAACCCTGTTGCGCATGGCGCAACCCTTTTGAATATCTGGGCCTATGATTCATGTCACTTATAAAAAAGACTGAACAGGGAAGGAACAAACACTGATCCTTGAGGAACCCCACTTCCAATAATGCCCTTGGCGGTTTCACCATTTATCTTAACCCTTTGTGTATGATCAGTTAGCCATTTATAAATCCACCTTACAAAGTCATGACTGATACTCATATTATACAGTTTAACAACTAAGAGGTTATGAGAAACTGCATCAAACGCCTTCCCTAAATCAAACAAGATCATGTCCACTGGTTTCCCAATATCGAAACATTTGCTAATTTTGTTATAAAAGACTATCAAGTTTATCATACATGACAGGCCTCTTTTAAAACCATGTTGGGAGCTATCTTCCATGACTAGAGCATTTACCTCTTTATCTAAGATCAATTTTATTAATCTCTTAATTGATTTGCTACATAGGGAAGTAAGACTGATGTGTCTATAGTTTGAAACACTACTTTTATTTCCCTTTTTATGGAGCAAAATTACCACTGCTTGTCTCCAGTCACTTGGAACTACCCCAGTTTCAAGCAATTTGTTAAACAATATTATAAAGGGTAAGCCAGGACATCAGCTATGTCTCTAGGGAACCTCAGATGTATGTTGTCAGGCCTTGGTGAGGTGTTCCCCTTGATATTTTGTAATACAGACACGACTTCATACTCTGTGAATCACTGTTTGATATTGTTCAAAAATTGTACTTGTTTTGGCTGGCATACATTGGATATTGAACAAAAAAATGAATTAAAATGATTTGCCATCTCTGTATCCTTGGTTATAGTTTCTCCATTTAATGCTAATGGCCCTACCATTCTTGGTTGATTTTTACTTTTATCTATGTATGCATAAAAATATTTATTGTTGTCCTTTTAGTGTGTGATAATTGAAATTCAAGTTTGCTTTTCTCATTTCTTATCATGGTCTTTAGTTTCCTTAATTCAGATTTATATTTGCTGAAAGCTGCCTCTGATGGTTTCCTTTTATGTTTTGCATAAGCTTTTTCTTTTTGTTTTATTTGTCTCCTAATTTGACAAGTCAACTAAAGGGTATTTTTCCTTTCTTGTTATATTTTAGTCTATGAGGAACACGTTTATCTTCCGTACCCAGAATAGTACATTTGATTTTTTCCCCAAGAATCATCAGTATCCAGATTTAGTAGGATGTTTTCCCAATCCATGGAAGCAAAAGAGGATCTAATAGCACCCGTATTTGCATGATTATAATCACTAAAAGTGCTGGAGGTTTTTGATATATGTTTGCATTCTGTTATACTACATGTAACCATGGAGTGATCACTGGTACCTAGAGGACTCATTACTACAGGTTCTGATATTTCATTTTCGATGTTTGAGACCATGAGGTCAAGAATGTTTATGCCCCTTGTAGCTACGTTTACTAGTTGCTCCAGGCTGTTTGACTTTAAAGTATCCATGAAGTCCCTTTCAAATTCTGATGACCCTACCAGTGAACTCCATGAAATATCAGGTGCATTGAAATCTCCAAATGTTATGGAGTCCCCAAGACTCGAGGCTAACCCAATTTCTTGTAATAATAAATTATTATACTCCTACAACAAGATGAGGGCCTGTAACAATTTCCCAGGATTACCTTCAGCCTATTTCCAAATTGAAGTTGTAGCTAGATGGATTCAATTTCTAATGTTGTATTTTGTAGCAGATTTATCTGACTATAATTTATGTGATCTTTGACATAGTAGCACATTCCCCTAACTTTCCTATCAGTTTTGTTTTTATAGAAAAGCTGGTAGCTTATAATTCTGCTCATCCAGGTGTTACTGACATCCCACCATGTTTAATTTATAGCAGCAATAACC
This sequence comes from Neoceratodus forsteri, assembly GCA_016271365.2. Lineage (NCBI taxonomy): Eukaryota > Metazoa > Chordata > Ceratodontiformes > Ceratodontidae > Neoceratodus > Neoceratodus forsteri. Next base: position 715,148,398 of record CM057454.1, on the reverse strand, counting down.
ACCTTATGTTCAAACATAAGGGCTTCTAATTTGGCCTTCTTTACAAGATTTAGGGTTCTCGCATTAGCCATTAAAATTGTACACAAGTTATTCTGACCTTAATGTTTATTTTCGTAGTTAGATGTTATTCCCATGTCCCCCTTACTTTTCAGTTTAAAGTGTCTGAAATTATTTGTTCAAGTTTACGCCCTAATAGGTGACTACCCCTTCAACTCAAATGTAGGCCGTCCCAGCTGAATAAGCCTTGATCATTGTCAAAAGTTTCCCAATGGGTTACACAGTGGAATCCCTTTGCCATGGTCCACTTGTGCAACCACTCATTAATTGATTTGATCTTTTTTGCCTTAATTGGTTGGCCCTAGGAACAGGTAATATTTCTGAGAAGTGAAATTCATACCCCCTTCCAAACAATGACTTACTGAGTTCAATATAGTCTTTTTATATCCTCAGTATTGGATTTGCTGGTGTTATTTGTGCCAGTGTGAACAATCATTAACGGGTTGTCACCGGCATTTTTGAGTATATCTCTAGACAGGTGTGCAATATCCTTCATTTTAGCTCCTCTGAAGCTGCTGCATGTTCTGTTATGTTTATCTGGGTTGCATATAATTTTATCTGAATATGTTATTATTGAGTCCCCCAGGACAAAGGCCTGTCTAGTTGGGGGTGTGGATATGGTGCTGACAGAGTGGGTGCCCTATGAATCAATTTCTCACTGTTATTTGCCTTCTTAGGTGCTGGTAGCTCAGTCTCAACTGATGGCACTATTTCCTCAATTATGGGTTTGGGATTTAGGTCTAGGGGGGCTAGTCTGAACAAGTTGATTTCCTGGTTGCCTTGTTGTTTTTGACTGTCTGATGAGGTACATCTGGTGTTTGAAATTTGTATTTTCTCTACATTACCACACTGAGGCTCCCATTCAAAGCTGAGGGGCATCAAAAGGTTTTCTCCCAAGGGCCCATTTAAGGGTTCAAATCTATTTTCAGTTCTGAGCTTGAAGCCCATGGTTTTATAGTCTTTATTGAGTTTCCTTTCTCGTCAAGGTGTCCCATGAACCATGATTTACTCACTGTGAGGGACACAGAGTACCAGTCCATTGTGGTCCTTCATGTTTTTAAACCTATTATTTTATTAGTTGGAGTCAAAACATTAGGAAGAACAATCACATAAAAAGAAAATGAAATACAATAAATAATACAGTCAGCACAGAATAATATATACATACTGTTCTTATTGAGGAGATCAATTTCTACAACATTTGTAGCATTCTGAAGTAAATTTTTAAATTAATTCAGCATGAATTAGTATTCCATTGATAGATGAGTCCATAAACAGAAGGAGGGTTTGAAGTCATTAAGGTTAAGTACTACAGGCTGTTCTATAATAAAACAGCTATTTCAAAGAAAATAGAGCTCTAGCAGGCATAAGTAAGTGTAACTCCCGATTGGTGCTGGCTAATCAGTAGGCTCATGAACCTCAAAGGGTTAACTCTAGCCAGCCTGGAGACTCTCTGCTTGCTGGATTGACTGGGAGTTTTCAGTGGGTGTGGCTTACTCCCAGTAACTGGTGAGTGATTTTCCTTTTATTTTCTACAGGTGAGTCACTGGGCGTGGTTGTTTACTTAGTCCATTTCAGTTCAGTTCCAGGAAAAGTGCTGAGAGCAGCTGCTGTCTGCAGCTGAAGGAGCTGAACTTTGTTGAAAATAAGTGAAACTTACCCAAGCCTTGGGTTCTTGGCAGTGGCCATCTACCATGGAACCCCCTATGAGGTAGACACCCCACAATATGTTAATCCTCAATGGAAGTTATTTCTTTACACACTGTTAAAGAGCTGCTGATGCCTCAAGGAAAACTTTGAAAAACATAATATTTAGGTGCACTTCAGCTTGTATTCAATATATATTCTATAGATTTCTCCTCCCCATTATTTATTACTGAGGAAATGTGCATAAATACATGATCTGTATCCCTCAGAGTTCATCTGCCTCTATAGCTGACTCCTTACTTGAAATCATAATATTCTGTTCTGACATCACAATCTGTTGCAGTGGGGTAACTGTGATGTCACAAGCCATGCATTATGACCTCAGGCAGGGAATAAGCAATAGGAATAGAGGAACTATATAGAGAACTATACATACTATAAATAGAGCAAAGATCCTGTTTTCATGCAAATAACCTCAGTGAGTAATGGTGAGGGGAAATACAGAAGTAATGTGAAATATAAGCTGAACTGTGTCTAATTATTATGTTTTCTTAAAGTTCTCCTAAAGGCGTGAGCTGCTGTTTAAGTCTGCAGCCTCTGAGGTAAAATGTGATTGTTCTGGACACTGTAAAGAAGAAATGTGTTAAGGTACCTCGGTGCCTCCACCCTGCTTGGTAGCAGGGAGGCTACTCTGTAATGGAGTGGAGCTACTCTTTGGCTCAGGATCCATTTCTCCGTGGGGACTGATGGAGTAGAGGATTTTCTATGGTTGCCCACCCTAGATTATCACTTTCGTCATTGTCTTCCTCAGCTCTGTTCTATACTTGTGGTGTGAAATCACCTTGCAGGCAGGATTTGAACATTTCCTCTGCTCTTCTTCATGAGGTAGGGTTATAAAAAGGCTATGTTGAAGATTGGGAGTAAAAAATATTAAAGAACAACAAAGTTATGAGTGTACATTGACATTTTTAAAAGCAGACTCATAACTTTGGTAACTTTCCATATTTTGACCCCATATTTTCAACATAATCATTTTTTCACACCATTTAATTAATGTGACAGCTCTAATTTTTTCAAATCCTGGCCAAAATGTTTTTTTTTTTTTGCACTTGTGGCATGAAATCATTTTTGGGCAGGATTTAAAACATTTTCTGTGCCCTTGTTCATGAGGTAGGGTCATAAGAAAGCTATGTTAAAAATTCGGGGCAAAAGTATTAAAAAAATAATAAAGTTACTAGTGTGAATTGAAATTTTTCAACACATGCTCATAACTTTGGCAATTGTCAGTATTTTGACCCCACATTTTCAACATAGTCATTTTTAACACCACCTCATGATCGTGACAGCTGTCATTTTTAAATCCTGGCCAGCATGTGTTTTCACACTCATGGTGTGAAATGATGTTTCAGCCATTGTTTTATAAATGATACTTGTCATGTTCAGAAGGAGTGCTCACAAATAGGATATGTTGAGGATTTGGGGTCAAAGTGTAAAAAGCAACTAAGTTATGATGAAATGTTGAATTGCTTCACTGTTTGCTCATAACTTTACTTTTGCAGATTTTGGCCCCTAACTTTCAACAAATCCTTTGTGTTATCTCACCTCCTGAACATAACAGATGTCATTTTTCAGATCCTGTCTGAAACTTGTTTTCACAGTCGAACTGCAAAATCTCCTTTTGGACGGGATTTTTAAAAATTCCACCTGTCTTCATCATAACATCAGGTCATAAAAAGACTGTTTGACATTTGGGGTCAAAATGTGGGAGCCCACTGAAAATCAGATATTGCCTCCCAGCTGACCTATCCTGGGTGAATACAATTTTAAAATATATGTAATAGTAGTAGTAGCAAAATAGTTTTTTCTGTAGTACCAGAAAAGTATGGGCCAATTGAGCCAAGGCTAATTTACAATGGGGTCCTTAGTATGAGTAAAATTGTTTCACATCTACAATGCCAATTACAAACATGCAAAACATAATAAATATATCATACAGCTATTCACATCCCTGTAATATGCAACACGTTTTAGGCAGCAAAGCATTATTTACAAACCAAGTCTTTAAAGAACACCAGAGTAAAATTCCCTTTGGGGATCTTTTTAAATGGCTGGGTAGCTTATTCTGTAATTTGGGGCCCTTATAAGGGAAAATAGAACTGCCCTTAACAGATTTCATGACTGGTATAGTGAATTTGATCACCACCGCAGAGCATAAACCTTCTTTTTCACTTCTTTCCTTCACCAGTTCTGATAAATAATCAGGCACATTTTTGAAATAACACTTGTAAATCAAGTGAATTGTATGAAGGTTTCAATGGTCTGTTAACGTGATCCACTTTAAAGCTCTAGAAATGGAACAATGGTGCATGCCTCAGGGGGCATCCAAAATGTACCGCACAAACCTATTATACATTACATCCAGTCTGTGCAACAGACTTCTGGATGCCCCCCATACACCATGTCCCCACAGTCAAAAAAGGAGATCACCATTGAGTTTACAATTTGCTACCTAGCATGCAATGGAATACAGTTTCTATGTTTGTACAAGGCACCCAGTTTCTTGTTTAACATCTTAATTAGGAATTCAATGTGTGTGTCCCATTTACATTGAGAATCAACCCAAATTCCCAAATATTTATAGGAGTCCACATGGTTCAAGGTGTAATTATCCTGAGTTTTTCTATTCAGAATTTGTTTACTGGTTCCTTGTTTATTACCAAACAACATGACTTAAGATTGCAATGGATTTAATGCTAGCCCATGCTCATAAAAGTAGGTCTGCAGACTATTGAAATCATCTTGTAGCTTTTCTTGGATCTGATCAACAGACTTACCCTCAATATATAATATGGTGTCGTCGGCATACAGATGATGTTGCACACCCTTCAATAAGTATCCAGCATCATTTGTATACAGATTAAACAAAACAGGCCATAATACAGACCCTTGAGGCACACCAGTTTTAACAGTCAAAAATTTGGATCTATATTTGTTACTTAATGTCACCTGCTGTTGTCTTCCAGTAAGATAGCCATGGAACCATTTTAGGGCTTCCTGGTGAACGCTAACAGATTTTAGTTTGTTAAGTAGCATATCAGGATTCAAGGTGTGTCAAAAGCTTTGGTCAAATCTATAAATACTGCCCCAACCTTGAGGCCCTGTCTATGGCCTTCTGAATGTCTGACATCACTTTGACTAATGCTGTAGAAGTACTGTGCTGAGCCTTAAAACCTGATTGGTTTGTATTATACAATTTCTGAGCTTCTAGGTAGAATTTTAACTGATGTACTACAATTTTCTCAAAAATCTTAGTGATCATGGGGAGCAGGGATATGGGCCTATAATTGCCCATGTCATTTTTTGGTCCATTCTTACAGACTAGGACCAAGTTAACCTGTTTCCAGGCTTGAGGGTAATAACTAGATTTTACTAACATACAAACATACTAAAGTGCCAGCAGAATAGGCCTAATGGTCTTTCGTGTCTGCTCGTTTGGTCAGCCCCCACCATGGGAGCTGACCTTGCTGCCCCCCTCGTCCTCTCTGGCTTCTCCCTTCCCAGCCCCGGATATTCCCACTGCACAGGACTTTGCATCCAGAACCCTTCCCCTGTACCTGTCCCACCCCCTCTTGAACCCCTCCACCATCTCTGCCTCCACCAGCCCCCTGGACAGCGCATTCCATGGCTCCACCACCCTCTCAGTGAAGTAGCACCTCTTCCTTTCTCTCCTGAATCTCCCTCCCTCCAGCTTCCACCCATGCCCTCTAGTTGCACCCCTCCTTCCTTTGGAGCACCTTGACTGCTTCTTCCCTATTTAACCCCTTCATGTACTTGAAGACCTCTATCATGTTCCCCAGTCCCTTCTCTCTTCCAGTGTGTACATATTTAGCTCTTCGAGCCTCTCCCCATAGGTCCAGTCCCCCAAGCCCCAGATCATTTTGGCTGCCCTCCTCTGGACCCTCTCCAGGAGTTCAGTGTCCCTCTTTAAGTGTGGCCTCCAAAACTGCATGCAGTACTCGAGGTGCAGCCTCACCAAGCAGTTATACAGGGGAAGTATCACTTCCCTCCTTCTTGGCCGCTACCCTACAACAAGTCTCAGAGTTGTTCATCTTGACATCCACTACTACCCCCAGGTCCCTCTCAGCCATTGAGACTTGTAGCATCCCCCCCCCCAGGGTGTACTCTTGGCCTGGGTTTCTGGCTCCCAGATGTAGTACCTTGCATTTCCCTGCATTAAACCTCAGCTTCCACTTTCTAGACCACCTTTCCAGAACCTCCAGGTCCTCCCTGTAGGGCCACCCTCCCCATCTCCCCATCCACCACCACCCCCAGTTTTGAGTTATCCACAAAAAGACTCATCTCACTCCTAATACCCTTCCTTATGTCAAAGACACAGGCATTGAACAGGAGGGGCCCAAGGACTGATCCCTGAGGGATCCCACTAATGACCCTCCTTGGGGATGAGACTATCCTGCCAACTACAGTCCTAGAGCCAATTGCCTATCCATCTGATCATCTGGTTCCCCACCCCCATTTCTACCAGCTTATTCAACAGGCTCCCATGAGGAACAGAGTCAAATGCCTTGCTGAAGTCAAGATAGAGGACGTCCACCGGTCTACCCAGGTCCAAGGCTCTCATCACCCAATCATAAAATTCCACAAGGTTTGTCTGACACCATTTCCCTGGGACAAATGCATGCTGTCTATCGTCTAGGCACCCCGACTTTTCCAGGTCCCCCCCAGCTTCTCCTTGACAATGCCCTCCATCACCTTGCCCACCACCGATGTCAGGCTGATGGTCCTGTAGTTCTCTGCCGCCTCCCTTGATTCCCCTTTGTGGATAGACACTATATGCACCACCTTCCAGTCCTGGGGCACCCACCCTGTCCTCAGAGAGATGCTGAAAAGCTCCACCAGGGGGTTTCGCCAGGGCATCCGCCAGTTCCTTCAGCACTCTGGGATGTAATTTAACTGGCCCTGGTGCCGGTGCAAGGAGGTATTAAAAATATCAGCCAGTAAGGGGGCTACCATGGGTGTAGCCAGTTTAAGTTAATAAGAAGGAATGCCATCCAAACCTTCAGAGTTTTTGGTATCCATTTTTAACAATTCCTTTATCACTTGATTTGAAGTTATGCATTTACAAGGAAAGCTAAATGTCACTGTATCCTTTTTCTCCATGTCCATAAACTGCTTCCATGCAAAAGATGAGACTGTATTGCCCTTTGCTGGGGATCCCATATTAATATACTTTTCATTGAACATGTCAGTCACCCTTTCAGAAACACCATGAATCAAAAAAGTACCTGGCAGTTCAAAGTGTTTATTACCTCATAGTTTCTTAACCATATTCCAAAAAGCTCTATTATTTTTTGTATTATCCAGTTTAAAATCAGATAAAAAATAGTCTGCCTTTGCCTTCCTTATTTTTTTGGTGTAGAGGTTATGGGCATGATGATCGTCATCTCAATATTATCTATACTTTTTATTTTCTTTAGCTTGTTTCCATGCCATATGTCTTGCCTTACAGTATTTTCTCAGATTCTTTGTATACCAAGGGGGGAATTGTTATATTTAACTCATTTATGTCTAATTGGGATTTAATCAATACATTCAGACAAAAGTAAAGTTTGCTTTGAAAATAGTGCCTAGCATTATCTACAGGTATGTCAGGGATTAATGCCAATCTGTCCCAATTTCTCATTTCTAAGTCTAACATAAAACTTGTGTAATCAAAGGATTTAATATTCTAAAAATGTTAACTTGGTATGAATGAGTTTTTTGTCTTTATGTCTAATGCAGAACATAACCCAAGGGTTGAAATTAAGTTTTGCAGCCACTAGCCAGTAGGGCTACTGACTGGGAAAATCCACTGGCCCCACAGCCATTTCCACTGGCCCAGTTACTGTACACACTGAAGTGTTGACTTCTTCAGTACAAGCCCACAGGGCTAGTTAAATGAAAATTTTACTAGCCCAATACAAACTCTACCAGCATTTGGCTAGTGGACCAGTGCCAATTTCGACCCCCTGTAACTTAGAGAGCACCAAAAGCATCTGGCAAAACACCATGCAGCAAATAATTATCTGGAGCTGAAGTAAATATTAAATCTACTTCAGGTTACTACCTGTTTTACGTGTGGTGTTTTGGTTTTGTTGCTCAATTATGAATATTTCCCTCTGGTTTTCTGCTGGTATGTTGAATCTGCATTCCATTTTATTGTGTTTTTTTTTAAAAAGGTTTCACTAAGACTCGCTGTTAGAGAACACGCAGGACAGCATCTGACAGGAACTGATAGAGCAGTGTGAAGTGTGATTATGCACTTGAGTTGTCTTGAGCCACTGAGGCATGCTCGGGGACACTGCTCCTGAAATAAAGTTGTGAGAATGCTGTAATAACCGGTTTTCAAGTTCTTACAGTGTTTGACAGAGATTTGTTACCGTGTGACAAAGGGGGTCACCACTAATTAACACTATAGCAGGCCTAGACGCTAAAACCCATTCCCTAATAACATCAGACTTTGAGAACATGCTTCTCACATTAAAATGGATAAAACTAATTTCCCTACCTTTTAAGATATCTGCTGTATAGGATACATCTTGACATGGCCCTGGATTTAGGTAAATGTCTCCCGACAGAAAAAGACTCAGCAGTATTAAGAATCTTAATTTAACCATTTGTCCACCTTGTCTCATGAAGGGACTCCTTAATATAGGACTAAATTGTGGCCCACATTTTATTTCCAAATTTTGTTAAACTGGGAAATGATAGGACCGATAATTTGCACATAATTGAAATCAAGGGTTGACCAATTATATGAGAAGATATCTTTATCGTATTACCAGAAAAAAGGGGTGATGGCACCAGAGTATCTCCAGTCGGTTTTATATAAATTCCATCAAGGGTCAACCCATTTACACAAACACATCTATAATCAGATAAAACACAACAGAGAACCCAAACAGCTATCAAAGTACTAAAAGGCCCCTTCGTCAAGTTAAATTAAAACAGGTAGGTGTAAGGTAATAAGAATCCCACTTTAAATAAAGTCTAGCTGTAGCAACTCAGATACTGTACTATAATAGTTTCATTTGCCCAAACATGAATTTAAATTTTGTAATAAATCAACCAAGCAACTAGTTACAGATTTAAACAATATTATGATACTTGCACTTAAGTTTCCTTTGCTACTAGTATTAAGACTTATAAAACAATATAAACAATAAAATGCTGTTGCATCAAGTATTAAAACCTGAAAGAACACTCAGTTGTAAATTTTCTGTCTGAGTGGCATTAACGCCACTCATGCTCATGCTAGCGGATGGCTCAGGCTTTTAAACGAACCAAGCCCTGCCCCCTGACAGTGTGTCGTAGTGGCCAGCTCCCCCCAGCCCACTACATACTGACGGATTGTTCAAAATATTCAATGGGAGCAAATAGTGGCTGTGACAGGAGGCAGCAAAGATGTTACAGTTTTCAAAAGGCTGCCTCCTGTTCTCCATTGGCTGTCCTGCTCGGGATTCAGGTGTGGTGGAATAGCAGGTGGCACAGGCTTTTAAACCAAACAAGCCTCACTCTCTGACAGTGTGTCCCGGTGGCTGGCTGCTCTGAGACCCCTGTACACTGGCAGACTGCCAAAATGTTCAACAGGAACAAATAGTGGCTGTGGCAGGAGGCAGCAAAGATGTTACAGTGTTCAAAAGGCTGCCTCCTGTTCTCTGCTGGCTGTCCAGCTTGGGATTCAGGTGTGATGAAATGGCAGGTGGCATGGGCTTTTAAACCAACCAAGTCTACTCCCTGACAGTGTGTCCCAGTGGCCGGCTCCCCCGAGCCCCCTAAACACCAGCAGATTGTCTAATACACACCAGCAGATTGTTCAAAATGTTCAACGGCAACAAATAGTGGCTGTGGCAGGAGGCAGCAAAGATGATAGTGTTCAAAAGGCTGCCTGCTGTTCTCCACTGGCTGTCCTGCTTGGGAAATAGGTGTGGTGAAATAGCAGGTGGCATGGGCTTTTAAATCAACCAAGTCTACTCCCTGACAGTGTGTCCCAGTGGCCGGCTCACATGAGCCTCCTACACACCAGCAGATTGTCTAATACACACCAGCAGATTGTTCAAAATGTTCAACGGAAACAAATAGTGGCTGTGGCAGGAGGCAGCAGAGATGATAGTGTTCAAAAGGCTGCCTGCTGTTCTCCACTGGCTGTCCTGCTTGGAATTCAGGTCTAGTGGAATAGCTGGTGGTGCAGGCTTTTAAACCAATCAAGCTCCACTCCCTGACAGTGCATCCCAGTGGCCGGCTCCACTGAGCCCCCTACACACCAGCAGATTGTCCAAAATGTTCAATGGGAGCAAATAGTGGCTGTGACAGGAGGCAGCAAAGATGTTATAGTTTTCAGAAGGCTGCCTCCTGTTCTCCATTGGCTGTCCTGCTCGGGATTCAGGTGTTGTGGAATAGCAGGTGGCATGGGCTTTTAAATCAACCAAGCCTCACTCCCTGACAATGTGTCCCAGTGGCCAGCTTCCCCGAGTCCCCTACACACACCGGCAGACTGTCCAAAATATTTAATAGGAGCAAATAGTGGCTGTGGCAGGAGGCAGTAGAGACGTTATAGTGTTCAAAAGGCTGCCTCCTGTGCTCCGCTGGCTATCCTGCTTGGGATTCAGGTGTGGTGGAATAGCTGGTGGTGCAGGCTTTTAAACCAACCAAGCCCCACTCCCTGACAGCACATCCTGGTGGCTGGCTCCACTGAATCCCCTACACACTGGAAAATTGTCCAAAATGTTCAACGGGAGCAAATAGTGGCTGTGGCAGGAGGCAGCCAAGATGTTATAGTGTTTAAAAGGCTACCTCCTGTTCTCTAATGGCTGTCCTGCTCAGGACTCAGATGTATAAAAGCAGGTGTGGAGCCAAAATCCGTTACATAAATCCATGTATCTCCACATATATGGGATAAATCTCAGCACCCAAAATTTATCCCACATATGTGGGATAAACGCAAACTGTCAGTCAAAATCCCCCCTGCTGGCACTGCTTCGCAGCTTTCGCTTTCCCATACAACTGTCACAAAATGTGTACTCTCCCACAGCTGCTGTCCCCGTTTACTTTCTTTGCCACTGACTGAAGTCTACCCCCAGCAGCAAGAGAACAAACCCACAGCAACTACTGACCTCAAAAAGAAAAAAAAGTAACATTCTCTGTTCCATGACCGCCCAGCTTTTGTCCCTCATAGGCTTCTTTCTTTACTCTCCTCATCTCCTAGGTCTTCAGTGCCCAGCTTTTGTCCCTCACAGGCTTCTTCCTTTGCTCTCCACGTCTCTCACTCTTCCAGAACACACTTAATTGGCCCCTACTCAGCTGACACATTATTACTTTGCATTGTGATGCAATCCAGAACACCACACCGAAGGCAGGATAAACCAAATAAATTATTTATTTAAAAAAAAGACAGAAGGAACACCAGCACCAGAGTGGCTCTCAGCAACTCTTGCTAAGCAAGAATTGGAGTTGCTATGTTTCCAAAACTCTCTGACCCTCCCACATACCAACACTAACCAATCAAAATCTTGCTCTGAATGCCAAGATGTTGCCTGCACAGCAACCACACTAGCAACCATACAAACCGCACCCAAGTATGAATACACTAAATAATCCCACATATTTTATACCAAACAAAAGTCAAACTTAGGAAAAAATAAATAAATAAATAAACGCAAACTCCTATCCTATTGCATAAATCGTATATGCGATGGAGGGCCTTTGAATAAAGGAGTTATTTTCACTTGTCCCCCAGTGACCTCGGGCAAATCACTCATTGCTCCACTATGCTCCACCACTCGTGAGGTTACCAGAGGTCACTGGGGACTTGTATAAATAACTTGTTTATCCGATGGCCCCACCCATCGCATATCCCTTATTTACAGGTCTGGGGACATCATCTGTAATCTGATTTACAGGTCTGGGAACATCTTCTGTAATCTCCTATAATTCCGCCCCCACCAAGTTCAGTCTTTCATTTGTTCAACAGATAGTCTTTAAAAAGTGTTTGAAAAAAAAGAAGGAAAAAAGAAATAAAATGACAGAAAGAAGACAAATAATCAATATATGTCTAACACATCAAAACCAGCATATTCAAAAAATGTATCAGGAGAGATATTGCACAAGTCATTTCACATTCTGAACAGAGGTACACTAAATACACACAGCAGCTTTTATATGTTAGCATCCAGGTTTCTATAGGATAACTAATTTTGCTGTAGATTTTTTTCCCATATACTTCAGCATCATATTAAGGAATCCAGATAATTGTCTTGCATACTCTATTTCTAATGGATTGAGAAGGATTTCCATGCAGTTTGATAATGCATTGTGGTACAATTTTATCATGTCCAGTAGATAGATGTTTCCTAGATTAGTGTATAAAGGGCAAATAAATAATATATGATGTTATAAACTGATTCTTGTCTGGGTTCAGTGGCAGCTGATGATAGGATTTACAGCCATGCCAGTTTTTACTAGTTGCAAGCCATGTCCATAATGTAATTTTTTTATACACAGATCTCTTTCTGCATATGATTGAAAAATGGTTTTCTTAATGTAAGGGCCATAACTAAGTGCAATCACAATATATCAACAGTAATCACACTACATATGATGAAGATGGAATTCAGATAAAATGTCCTTTAAATTACCCAACCATGACACTTCATCTATGGGTCCTAGTGGTGAAAATGTTTCTAATAGAAAACATTTGGGCCAGGGATTGGCAGAAGAATTTAGGATATGTAGCAATATTTTGCAATTCTTAATTTAACTACAATCTCTATGGGGACTCTGCCAAGTTCTACTCTAATATATCCCTCAGGGCAAGACCTTTTTACCCTGAGGATAGATTTGTGAAACATAGAGAATGGAATTTCTGTTCTATGTGGGCAACACTGTCCCCAAACTTTTGCCCCATGTAGCATTATTGGGTTGAGTTTGGCTTCACTGACTTTAAGAGCTGGGACTACGGTAAGACCAACAAACCTATTGTGAAACCTATGAATACAGACTGAATTCTGTTTTATTTTGGGGATTTGATGATTTACTTGCTTAAACCAATTATATTACTGGCAAAGATCACTTCTAGATAAGTATAGTCCCTTACCATTGCAATTTTACAACTGTTAAAAAAAGATTAAGGATTCATTGCCCCCAAACACTATTGATTTTGTTTTCTCAAGGATCATGGATAATTTATGCTTAATACAAAGGTTGTTGAAACAGTCCAGTTTATGCAGTGGGTCAATCAGTGAGGAAGTCGAAAGAATCATATCATTGGCATAAGCTAACGCCAGGCAACTATACCCTTTGATGTTAGCGAAATGGAACTTGGGGTCATTAATATTAAGAAGAATGTCATTTACATAGAGATTGAAGAGAACAGGTGCCAAAAGGCAACCTTGTTTTACCTATGAGTTAGCACTAAATAAATCAGTAACACTTCCTTTTAGGTTGTATCTTATACGTGCTATTACTGTATAGTTAAATGACAAGGAGCAGTGAGTTAGAGTTTAGCTTATAAGCCTTTAGTTTCTCCCATAGAATATACTGTACCTATCTACTGAATCAAAGACAACCATAGAATCAGTAAAGAATGTAAACAGCATAACCCTTTTTCTGTGTACATATTGTTCAACAAGATGTGACAGTGTGAAAAATATGATCAATTGTTAAACGGTTGGCCCTGAAACCTGCTTGTCGGTAAGAAGTTAGGTCTTTATTGTGTGTTCAGTTTTGCAGCATGTTTAGAATACTTATTGAAAAGATTTTTGAGACTGAGTCCAACAGACTTATAGATCTAAAATTCATGGGATTTTTTATGTCACCTTTCTTATGTAATGTATTATTCACATTTCGTTGCCAGCTAGCAGGAATAAAGCAGTAGAGGTATTTATTAAAGAAATTTGCTATGGTACTGTAGGAACCCAGATAGTCAAAAGTAATTTATAAATATTTGCTGAGACCCCATCCGTTCCTGGGCTTTTTTAGACTGACATGAGATTACTATATTTTTCTACCTCTTCTAAGAAGCATAAAGGTTCATACTCTGTTTTTATATAACTGACTGATGCAAGTGAAGCTTGAGAGGAGTCAGAATCATCATTTAAAATGTTCCACCCATTTATCTGCAGGGAAATGAATAGCTAGGTTTGATTCAAAATGTTGGCAACCCTTCGCTACTAACTGCCAGAACTGTAGAGAGTCTGTCTTTGTCACTGTCTCTCCCTTGTATTCCCATAGCTTATCCTGATGCTTTTTCTTCTCATTTTTCTCAATAATATTATAAGACTTTCTGGCTTTATTACATTTTTGACAAATTGTCCCTAGAGGGGTATTTTTCACATATCTTACTTAGAGGTTTTTGGTGGGTTTTTTTTTTTTAACTTTCTTTATACTCCCATACCCCCGGGCATCCTTTGGGAGTGCCCACTTGGATAGACCACTACTCCCAGCCTGAACCCCCCCACATCTCCCCGGGTCTCTCCTCCCACATGACCCCAAGGCAGGCTTGACCCCCGGTATCACCTCCGAGGATGGTTCCGCCATACCCCCTGGCGGTCAAACTCCTAAGTGTGAAGTGCCTACATGGAGCCACATGGGCCTGGCTAGGAGAGATCCAGGTGCATCTGAGCCAGCATTTTGGGATGTGTGGTGTTCCTTTGGGGCCACCGTCATCTCACTGGTGGTCTGGGAGGCTTTTTCCTTGTGGCCATTTTTCCTCTAAGAGCGAGTGCATGCAGTGGCGTCAACATGCAGGCAAAGCCCCGTAGACACCTGTCGCACTTGTCCCCACTTGATCCTCTGCAGGTGAAACCCCCAGTCTCCACCGGGGTCACTGCTGCATCAGAGAACCCCTGGATCCCACCCCAGGGAGAGGAGAGCTGTCCCTCGGACACTCGATCCATCTCCCTCCCCTGTCGACCCCCAGCACCCAGGCTCATTCCTGAACCCGGGTCACTGGCATAGCATGAGGTGTGGTGTCCAGCACCTCAACCCTCAGCACCTCCAGGCCGACATGATTTTGCAAACATAATTACACCATGAGGTACACTCTTTATCATCCTTTCTTTATATATATACTAGTGAAATGATGTTTCCAAAGATTTTGGATAATTGATCATATGCCTCCAATGGTAGAGCTCAAGTAGACTCTTTTCTCAAAAGATCAGTTGTTTTCTCTGAGAAAAGCATGCTTTCACATTTTCTTTAATAAAATAGTCTGTTCATACTTGTTTCTTCACATAAACTTCCAGCACATGACCATTAGCATGAGACTGCATGTCTGACATAGGAATGGCTGTACTAAGAATAATAGTTATGGCTAATGGGGCATGATCACTTTCCAACTTCATTTCTATTACCAGATATGTTATAACATTTAGATCCAACACATAGCTAACTGCAAAATCTATTATGCTCCTTTCATTATGGCTAAACTAAATAAATTTGCCTTGTTTGTCCCCCACTGACTGTCCATTTAGGACAATTAAATGATGACTTTTAATAATTTCCATAAGTTTCTTTCCATTCTCATGTACCATAGCATCCTCTAATTTCCTATAATATTCTAGGTGTGGTGGCATCCCATTAGATACCTTACTGTTTAAGTGATGCTGTGAGATCCTTGCATTCAAGTCTCCTAAGCTTAGTAGAGCAGCCTCATCATTTACCTCAATGGCATGCTTACTGTTTTATTCAAACAATGTCCATATTTCAGAATCATAATGAACAGTTGAAATTGGAGGAATATACTGTGCACATTAATTAGAATGACAGTCTTCTTATCATAATTAATCTGTACCAGAAGCATATTGTTTTCAGATTAAATTAATTTGATGGATTTAAGGAATGGGGATATTTTGATACCTACTACTAGCCCCCCGACTGGCCTACCCTGATATTCAAATTTTGAGCGAGTACTGACAGAGTCTGGTAACCATAGAATTTATATTATCACATATCTAAGTTTCTTGAAAACAGATAATTTGAAAATTACTAACAAAATTACCCCATTCCAGTTCAGCAATTTTTTGATGTCATACCTAAAATATTCCAAAATAGTAGTTTGAACTGTGTATTCTCTCTACTATGTACAGAGGATATCTGGGGTTTCTCCAATCATTCAGCATTTATTGATATTCATTCTCCTGTAGTTATTTAAAAAATACTGTTTGGGGAACATCTGTTTGGTTGCATTGTTGTTTACCCTTGAATTGTTGGGTTTTGTGTTTCTAAGTTTTGTTGTCCAATAAACTCAGGGTTGGAACGTATACTTCCATTTATCTGAACATGTGGATCGCTTAGGTTTCCAATATGGATACCCAAGTATTCCACCTTGTTCACATTTGATAAAATTTGCTGAGCCAAAGATTGTTTCTCATCCAAATGTCAATCTGATTTGCTTCAGTTCCTCTGTACCCGATTGCTTTCAGAATACCCCTCTAGTCTTTCATAGCACAAAACATACTGAAAACATTAATGCATGCCGAGTTTCATTTCAGGAGGGCTCCTTCCAATTCCAAATAATGACAAGATAACTGGTTCCAGACTTTGGTTTTGTACCTGTTGGTTGACCTGGTAACCATTCTAATTCCAGTTAAAGGCCAATAATGATTCAACTATATAATTCCTGTCATACATTTTTGGTGACAAATGTATCTCTCCCCTTATATCCCTTTATATTGATTTCCATGAAACGGTGTGTTTAGGCATTAGACCCAATCTTCTTAAAGGAGAACTGCCTTGAATCTGTAAGCCTGTGTTTTCTGTAGGAGCTATGTTTCTAATACTAGTTCACATTCTGTTTTAGTTCCATCTGTACTGACTTTATAGTAAATTCACTAGGTGCTTCTTCTTTACACTCCAGTGGGTAGTACCATTTTAGAACTGTGTGATGTACTTTATGTCTTTGTTAGCAGAATTTACATTGCTTTCACAATGCATTCATGTTTTGCTCTGGAATCCTGTGACCCAAAGGGGGCATAAACTACATAATACAGTTGTAGAATGACACCAGCAGTGTGTTAACCAGAATCCTCCCCACTGTGTTTACTAAAAGGCTAGTAAAGATGGAACAATAACAGAAAATGATCAAATATATGAAAAAAGCATCTGCTAGGAAAAATGACTTACAGGTTCAGCACAGTTCTTCTTCAGGTGCCTCGCCAAACCGTAGGCCTTTTTTGCAACTTCTAGATCCTGAATAGGTAAGTACACAATAATCTGGGAGTCAGTGCACCCCAGGCATGGATTAAATGCCTATAACCCCACACCCTAATGTGGGTTATTGCTTACTTATGCGAACAAATGTTTATTAAGAGGCAGTATAGCGCAGTGGTCTAAGGCTCTAAGCTGCAAATCTGGTGACATCCAGCAGACCAGACCTGGGTTTGAATCCCACAGCTTCCACTTGCATACTGTGTGACCCTGAGCAAGTCACTTAACCTCCTTGTGCTCCCAGGTCGCTCCTGTAAAAAAGCTTTCAGCTTAGTGTGCTATGCCTAGTTAAAAACAACTAAATAAAAAAAATAAATAAATAATAATTGCACTGTGGGATATCTAGTCCAGCTACTAACAGATGTAATAATTGTAATAAGTATTGTAAGTCTTCATATGATTTTATGGTATGCCTCACCTTACGGCGACACCAACACAGCAAAATATACACCTGTCGGCAAAATTGACACCTTGCCAACAGGTCACTGTGTTGGTGTGCCCAAGACAGGGGCATGCTGTCTCCCAGTCCTGCACCCCCACCCCGAATCACCCCGAATCAACTCCGACTAGAGTTGAGAATCTAAAAGATGGGGGGCAGGAGCAAAGCCCCCATTGAAAAATAAAGGACCGGGAGATACACAGGAATCCTGTAGACTGCAACTTGCGGTCAACATGATTCCTATGACAAATGCCAGTCGACATAAAGAATGTCGAACCGGCATGGTAGAGCCGAATTTATAAGATTCCATATAGCCTAATAACCATATCATCACTACTCAAATGGACTTGGTTGTTATTTAAGTGGCCAAGACACTGCTGCATTTCTGAAGCACTTTGATATTTTATGAGTCTGTCATTAATAGCAGTACCTGTTGACTAGGTTGGCTGGTCTGCAGGCTGCTTGGCAGAGGTTGGGTTTGATTCTATTACCTCTCCCATCTATTCACCTCTTATGCTATTTTGCATTTGGCCAGGGTCTCTTTGTTGTAATGCGAGTTGGTTTACTTGGGTCTTCTGGTTATTGCCATTTTTTTCCTTTATTTGGTTTGTTTTTTGGCTATCTGAGACATTTTTGATGAGACAAAAATTTCTGTTTCTGAAAAAGAAGTGGCCCTGTTATCTTTGGCTGATTTTCCCATGTTTGCAACAGTTTGATCCAGCAGTTCTTTCTGTTGATCAAGCTGATTTTCTAAACAAGTAACCTCCTCTTTCAAAGCTATCGGTGTTTCCATTAAGGGGACATAGGCTTCATAAGGAGACCCACATGTCTATAATTATTTTGAGAGATGAAATGGATAGTATACAAGTAACTCACTGTCCCAGGGTTTGCCCATCAGTAGCAGCAGAGTCTCTAAATGGCTATCATTATTTGAGTTTTGTAATAAAGCATTAAAATCAGGGCCCCAGCTAACTAAATATTCCCGTGGTTGATACGTTTTGGCTCATGAAAGGTAACGGCTTCTTCAGCTGGGTTCAAGTCTTGGTCCATCATTGTTTTCAAATCCAAATTTATGCTTATCTCATTGAGGCACAGGTCAGGAAACATAGGAGCAGTTTCAAAATTCTCAGCATTTTATTTTTCTCAATAACTGTAAAATAAAAATGTATTCAGTTTAACTATTTACAAAGGCAGTATAGAGAAAACAGTCCTCCTTCTGAATGTTTCTTCTCGTTTCTCTCTCTCTCTCTCTCTCTCTCCTTGTCTCTCTAGCAAAAGCATTGCTGTTTTTTTAATAACAAGTCTTTGCAGGGAGTTCATTAAGGAGACAGTGTTTTTTTCACAGAATGTTCTTGTCAGTTTCCAGTAATCTTGCAGGTGCAGCAATAAGAACATAATGACCCAGAACTGACCTCTTGTTGACAGCTCTGTAAAGTGTGCACACCAGCATCTTAGTTTAACCCCTTTAGTTCCAAATATTTTTTTGCAATCATTTCAATAGTATAACTATATACTGTTTTAAACAAAAGGATCTCAGTATCAGTGAGATTTCCACATAAAGATTCACATATATTTTCATACCTGCAAATATGCAAGGGGGAAGAAAATACAGAAATAGCAAGGAAGGAAGAGAGATAGCAAGAGGTGGAGAACTGTGAAACTGTTGGAGTGATTAGTTCCTAGGTCTCACAAAAACATTTGGTTCCGCAACCAGAGAAGAGACAGCAAAGGAGAGAATAGAACAGATCCTTGTGTTTACTCTCTTTCTGCATAACAAATGGGGCAGAGCATTATTCAACCCTGTCACATACCCCCCTCTTTAAGAGGGAACATGTTTTACAAAACAGGTTTCCACAACTTTCTTTTTATCTTCTAGCATTAGCTTATAACTTTTACAGTTCACTGCATATGCAGCATAGCAAACAGAGATCTTTCAACTCACACTTTTTCAACCTTCAGAAATCTCAATTCCTAATGCATATCTTGATAGAAAATCAGCATTGACACTCTCTTTTTCTAGATTAGTGCATGACTTTAGATTTAAATGGCTGTAGTGCCATGTAAAGGAGTCAGCAACATGTCACAAAATCCTACGTGACAAATGGGCGTAATTGCCATTGACTTACAATGGCCCCTGCAGTAAACTGCAGCATTCTGTGATATTCTGCAGCATTTCTGTGTTGCATCCTGGCTGTCACATCTGTAGCACTGTGTGATTCTAGAGCTGTTATTCTTCATTTGGTTAAGCCAACAGAGAGGACTGTGATCTGTTACAAGTACAAAGTCAGCTCCTAGTAAGTAACATTTAAGGGACTCCATGGCCTACTTTGCTGCAAGGCATCCCTTTTCAATAGTGGAGTACCTTTTCTCTCTGCCATGCAATTTCCTACTTACGTATAGAATAGGATGTTCTTTTCCATCTATATGCTAACTCTAGACTGCACCTATGTCTACCTCTGATGCATCAGTCTGTAACAGAAATTGTTCTCAGAGTCTGGGCTTCTTAAAACAGGGACTGAACATAATGCAGCCTTAATGGCCTGAAAAGCCTTGTCACACTCTGGGGTCCATTTCACATTATTTGGGAACCATTTCTTTGTGAGTTCAGTGAGGGGAGTAGCTAACTCAGCAAAGCTGAGAACAAATCTACTATAATAACCAGCCAGCCCTAAAAATTACCTGGCATGCTTCTTTGTTTTAGGGACAGGGCTGTTAGCTACAGTTTCTATCTTGGAACCCTCTGGCTTAATTTCTCCATTTCCCAGAACATAGCCCAAATATCTGGTTTCCTGCATGCCCAATGCACACTTGGTAGGATTAATTGTCAGACCTGCCTTTTTGATTGATTGGATAACTGCTTGTAGGTGTTCCAGGTGACTTTTCCAGCTGGACTGTACACCACAACATCATGCAAGTATGAAGCACAATAACCAGTGTGAGGGGATACAATGACATCCATGTACTGCTGGAATGTAGCGGGTGTGCCATGTAAACCAAACAGCATGGTGGTGAACTGATAGAGTCCTATAGAAGTGGCAAATGAAGTTCTGTCTCTGGATTCTTCAGCTAGGGGGATTTGTCAGTAACCCTTGATGAGATCAAGGGTACTGATATACTTGACATTTCCCAGTCTGCCCACCAAATCATCTATTCTGGGCATTGGATAACTGTCAAATTTTGACACTTGATTAAGTTTCCTAAAATCAAGGCAGGTTCTTACACACCCTTCTTTTTTGATTACAATCACCATTGGTGATGGCCAAGCACTTTTTGACTCTTCTATGATACCCAATTGTTTCATTTTTTGTATTTTCTTAACTATGTCTGCTCTTAACCACCCTGGTAATCTGTATGTCTTTTGTCTAATAGGGTGAGCATTCCTTGTCACTATTATGTGCTCAAACCCTTTTGCTCGGCCTGACACTGTGGTAAAAGTACTGTTAAAAGTCTATAGCAAGTTAAACATTTCTGTGGTTTGTTTGGAGGTTAAGGAAACATTCACCTTTACAGCATCAGCAGTTACAGTTTGTTTCACTCTTTCATAAGCTACATCAATATCTTCTTTATCAGTTTCTGGTAAAACCAGCTAAACATCTTTTGGTATTTTTTTAACCCATTTCTTAAGCTAGCATGGAATATCTTAATAGGATTTTTTCCTATCAGGGGTCTCAGTCTCATAGTTAACTGTGCCAGTACATCTAACTACTTTGTAAGGCCTTGCCACTTCATTAACAGTTTATTTTCTGCAGTGGGTAACAGTAGCAAGACCCTTTCACCTGGCTCAAAAGCATTTTCTTTTACCCCATGATCATAATACTACTTCTGCTGATTTTGGGCCTCTTCCCAATTTTTATGGGCAATTTCAACATATTTTGCCAGTTTCATTCTCAGGGCACACATATGAGATGTAATAGATGGTTTCTAATGAGGGTTATCTTCCCGTGTTTCTTTTATTATATCTAGTGGCCCTCTAGGTTGTCTATCTTACATCATTTCAAATGATGAAAAACCTGTTGATGCCTGTGGCACTTCTCTGTAAGCAAAAAGCAGGTAAGGTAAGTATTGGTCCCAGTCTTTTCCTTCACCTTTTACTAACCTTTTTAACATGCATTTTAGGGTTTGATTAAAACGTTCAACAAGACCATCTGTCTGAGGGTGATAAGGGGACGTTGTCATGGCAGTGATTCCTAGTAGTCGGTATAGCTCCTTCAGTAATGCAGCACCAAAATTACTACCCTGATCAGTAATAATCTCTTTTGGTATGCCCACACTGCAGAAAATCTTGGCAAGCACACCTGCCACTTTTGGAGCTGTGACAGCATGCATAGAAACTGTCTCTGGGTATCGAGTAGCATAGTCACATATTACCAAAATGAATCTATTACCCTTTTTACTTTTGTCTAAAGGGCCAACCAAATCCATTGCAGTTCTCTCAAAAGGCATATCTATCAAGGGTAGGGGCATCGGGGCACCTTGTCTTTTTTAGTCTCTGCAGCTAATTTCTGACAGTCAGCACAGGAACTGCAATAGGTTGCAACATCTTCATGAATTCTAGGCCAGTAAAACCTGTACAGCAATCTAGCAAGGGTACGATCCCTCCCCAAATGACCAGCCATGGGACTATCATTTGCTATCTGTAACAACTCAGATCTATACTTTTGTGGTATAACCAATTGTTGTATCTGGTCCTCTGTCTGAGGTTTAACCCAAACTCTGTATAGTAGCATATTACATTTTTTAAACATAGTTTCTCCCTGTTTTGGTTTCACCCCCAGCTACTTAAAATAACCCTGGAGAGAAACATCATTAGCTTGTACTGAAAGAAAATCACAATCAGTGATCAGTTTAGTTTCAGCATTTTCATATGTTAACCCTTTATGTCCATCAGTCTTTTGTTGCCACTGTTTCTTCAGTTGTCGTCTTTCTTTCCTGGGCTTCCAGATCTTGGAGCTGTGCTCAAACAAGTCCAAATCAAAATCAGCAAAAGGAAAATAGTCCCCACCACCTGAGATTTTCTTTGCCTGAGCTCTTGTCATCACAGCTGCTGCAGCATCAGGATTTACTCCCTCTTTGATTAACTCAGTAAATCCTGGAAAGTAATTTCCAATAATCACAGGTACTGGTAACTTAACTACTACCCCCACTTTCATTTGATGTGACACACCATTAATAGTTGGAGTCACTTGGTTGGTGGGATAGTTTCGATTTTCCCCATGGATGCAGATGACACCAGTACTTGGTTCTTTTGGACATTGTTTTCCCAGCACTTCAGTATGCACTAGGGTCTGTCTGATTCCTAAATCTATAAGTACCTTGACACTCTTATCTCCCACCTTCACATTTGTTAAGTACTTGCCCCAATTTGTTAAGGACAAATCTACTCCAGTGTTACTCTTCTTACTACAACAATTTCTTGCAATATGATCTAGCCTATTACAGTTATAGCAAATAAAGTCTTTGGGTGCAGATTTGTTACCCCCACCAGAGTTCTAATCAGACTTGGAGTTTAGATGGGAAAAAAAGTGTCTTACCAGTGCTTGGCTGTTACCTCGCTGCTGTGGCATCTGTCTGGCCATTCAATAGTCTTCGGCCAAAGAAACAGCCTTTTCTCCACTTTCAGGTCAGTGTTCCTTTACCCAAAGCTGTACATTTGTAGGCAGGATGTTGATGAATTGTTCCATTGCAAATGTGTCAGTGATCTGCGGGACTGTTTTGCCATCTGGTTGAAGCCATTTCATCAGGAGTTCTCTGAGTCTGGTGAATGTGTCTCGAGGATTGTTGACCGAGTTGTATTTCAGAGACCAAA
This sequence comes from Neoceratodus forsteri, assembly GCA_016271365.2. Lineage (NCBI taxonomy): Eukaryota > Metazoa > Chordata > Ceratodontiformes > Ceratodontidae > Neoceratodus > Neoceratodus forsteri. Next base: position 715,125,188 of record CM057454.1, on the reverse strand, counting down.
ATCTGTGCCTGTAGTTCTCTCCTGAGATGTCATATCTTTTAAGGACTTGTCCTTTCACCAGGTCATAGTTTTCTAACTGTGCAGGGTTCATATTGCTGTAGGAAGTTGGGTTTTCCCTGTCAGTTAAGGTACTAGTCTGAGTGCCCATTGCTACTTTGGCCACTGGCATGCTGCGGCAACCCTTTCAAATGTTGTCAAGTAAGCTTCAATATCATCTGAGGGGCACAACTTTGTAAGTTTAAGGTCTTTTAAGTTGTTGCTATTTTGTTACTCTGCTGGACCTGTGCCAGAACCTCCAGCTTTGATAGCTTGCAAGGCATCCAGCCATCGCTGCTCCAGTTGCTGCATCTCTTCTTTTCTCCACTGTTCCTCCTGTCACTGCATCTCTTCTTTTCTCTGTTTCTCCATCTCTTGTTGTTGTATAGCCCATTTGAAGAAGGCAGCCAGGCTTTCAGGCTCTGTCACTGCCTGCTCTTTTTTTTCCATGACTGGTGCTGGCTGTACAGTCTCAGCTTGGACTTTTGTTTCTGCTTTTAATCTGGCTGCCATTCTTCTGATAATCACTCCTGGACTTGCTGCTGCAGAATCCATACCTTTCTTATATGCTTCCCTGGTACCAAGTCTAGTTCACATGCTTAAAACTCCTGGCTTGGAATATGCACAGCGTAAATCCCATTGAGGCTGCCACCATCTGTCATCGAGGCACATGTCAGGAATCAAATAGCATTTTATTTCTCTCAATAACAGCAAAATAAAAAAACATATTCATTATGAGAGATGTCAACTGGAGCAACTTTGCTGCAGCCACATCCAAGAGCATGATCCTTATTGATGCCCTACAGGGGGCATGCCTCAGACAGCTTCCCTGCAGGGAAAGGAAACAACTCCTGGTGGGGGGACTCCATTTTTAGGAAGGTAGAACTGGGGGAGGAAGGGGAGAGGGAGGTAAGGTGCCTGTCTGGCGCCATGGCTTGGAGGGACAGGGAGCAAATCCTCAGGATTGCCAGAGCAGCTGCACAGGGAGGGAGTGATGTCATTGTCCACCTAGGGACAAATGATCTGGCTAAGAAAGGGATTAGAGAAGTGCAGGAAGAGTTTGTGGAATTGGAGAGGTCTTAGTCAAGTAGCATGCACGGTAACCTTCTCGGAGGTGCTGCCCATCTATGGCATAGGAGAGGCTAGGTGTTCCGCACCATGGGATTCAATCAGTGGTTGAAAAACTGGTGTGGAGCTCAGGGATTGGCTTCACTGGGGACTGGGGTCCACCTGGAGTGATGCAAGCCTATACTGGCATGATGGGCTGCATCTCTCCGGAGGGGAACCAGGATCCTAGGTGATAGGTTTAAATGCTTCATTGGTAAGTTTTTAAACTAGCCAAGGGGGGAGGCACTGGAAAGGAGCAGGAAAATCCTAGCCCCCCCAAATAATCATGGTAGTAAGTGCGGGAAACACCAACATAGAGGTGTCGATAGGGAAAAGGGCAGGGGTAAATGGAGTAAGTGACAAAGGCAAGAAGGACAGGTATGGGGAAAAAGGGAGTAAGGCCATCAGGAAATGGAGGGTAATGAGTACCAATGCCCGTAGTCTGGGCAACAAGCTCCCTGAGCTGGTGGCCTTGATGGAAGAGGATGCCTGGATATCGTAGCAGTCACAGAAACATGGTACACAGAGAACCGTGACTGGGATGTTAACATACCAGGGTACATAACCTACAGGAGAGGCAGGGAGTAGAGGGGAGGAGTAGCTCTCATGTAAAGGAAGGACAAAAGCAACTGAACAAAAGAGTAAACAGGGAGGAGAGGAGGCACTGTGGGTCACCTTGGAGACTGGAAAGGGCACTACAATCCGCACAGGGGTTGTGTACAGACCCCCATGTCAGGGGGAGGGAATGGACAAGGATATGATATAAGGCATTCTTAGAATGGCAGAGAAAGGGGAGCTACTGTTGATGGGAGACCTAAATATGCCAGATGTTAACTGGAGCACATTTGCAGCAGTCACATCCAAGAGCAGGGCCATTCTTGATGCCCTACAGGTGGCGGGCCTCAGACAGCTAGTTTCGGCACCCACTCATGAGGGAGCAATCTTAGACCTTGTACTCTCAAATGGGGCAGTGAGAGGATCTCAGATCTAGAAGTGGGTTGCCATCTGGGGACAAGTGACCACCAAACAGTGTGGTTCACGATAGACACAGCTGCAGAGTCAAGCCATACAAAAGTGAGGGTACTGGACTTTAGGAGGGCTGACTTTGTCAAAATGGGAGAGTACCTCAGAAAAGAACTAGCAAACAGGCAAGAAGGAGGGGTGGAGGAACAATGGGGAACATCAAAACTGCCATCACAGAGGCAACAAACATTTGTGTGAAGCAAATAAACAAATCAAAATGAAAGAAAAAAACACTATGGTTCTCAAAAGAGGTGGCAGGGAAGGTTAGGCAGAAAAAGATAGCATTCAGGAAGTATAAGGGAACACAGAAGGAGCAAGACAGAGACCTGTACCAGTTAAAGCAGAAGAAAGCGGGGAAGGAAGTCAGACTAGCAAAGGCCCAAAGCAAGGAAAAGATAGCCAGCTCAATTAAGAAGGGGGCTAAAACCTTTTATAGGTACATTAGGGAGCGAAGAAGGACCAAGGGAGGGATAGTGAGACTTAATAAAGGAGAGGGTGGGCGGATAGAGAGGGACAGTGAAAAAGCAGGGATACTGAATGAATACTTCTGCCCAGGTGGAAGACTAGGTTTGCTGGCCAAGGCACCTAGTTTCACCTGAGTTCTTTTCTTCTAGGCTGCTTGAAAGGACAGAGCAAAGAACCTTACCAGAGCAAGGAAAAGGATTAAGGCTTCTTTTGGCTAGGCAGATTTACTGTGTGTTGTTATTTTTATTTTGTACTCACAGAGATTGTTACTGTTTGTTCCTAACATTTTATTGCTTTATTTTTCTCTGATTCAAATTGTTGTTGCTGGGTATACCTTCTGCTGCATTATTACAGGGTGTGCCTACAGGTGTGTGCTTACAGATTACTGCTGTAATCTTCTGATTAAATTTTTTTTTGCAAGGTATATCTTCTGTTACTGCTTTATTTTTCTCTGTAGCAAAGTGTTTCTTACAGGGTATATCTTCTGTGAAATTATTACAGGTGCCTCTTTACAGGTTTTACAGTTTTATCTATCATTAGGATAAGCTTTCAGAGCTACTGCATTTGTTGCTGGCTGATTGTTTCTGCTCTTACCTCCTTGTTTCTTTCATCTGTGGTTCTTCTTTTTCAGCAGAGGAAGGGCCCAGCCACCCACCCTATCCCCAACCACCCCACACTACACTCCTTTTATAGGGTAGCACAATCATGACATTTCCTGTAGCAAAGCAGGATGGGGCAGATCAGAGGGGTATCCACACAATGACCTCATTTACAGGGGCACTAGTAATTTAACTTGTTATAACAAGTTATACAAAAACAAACAAGCAAAACACAAAATCAAACTTTTGCTTCCATTTTCTTCCTTCTAATTACTCTAACCAGGTTATAAACCCAGCAACTTATCTGGAATGGATATCGTTAATTGCAGGCACTGTGGAACACTTTTCAGAAGGGCAGTTTTACAGGATTTAGGATACTGTCCTACATGCTGGGCCATTGGAGATCTAAGGGCTCAGCTCCAGGCAGTATGGGCAGAGATTGTGTGGCTCAAATTGCATATTCAAGAGGAAATATATTATAAGAACTGCCCGCCATTTTCCCAACATCCAACAGAAGCACCTTGACCACAGAGGGTAGTTGGTCTGGGAGGATAGCAGGTGGTTAGAAGGGGCAAATCAGGTGCCCCATCACTCGGTGCTCTCGAACATATCACCTCCACAAGCCATATAAAAACTACAAACAGGTATCTGCCTCTATCTCCAAATTCAAACAAAGGAGCAGAGGACACTGCAGAGCAGGACACTGCAGCACAGGAGCTAGCACAACAAAACTCACCCAAAACAGGAACCAAATCAAAGAAAGCAAAAAGGAAATAAAAAAAAACTTATGATCATAGGAGACTCCATGATTCGGGGAGTTGATACACATCTCCAGCCAGGGGTAATGGTCAGATGTCTCCCAGGTACATCACCGTGGAGAAATACTGACCACGTTGCTAAAATTGTTCAGGAAGCAAGAGAAAACATTGATGTCCTGGTACACATAGGGACTAACGATCTCGTCAGCTGGACAGTTGTGGAGACCAAGGAACACCTGACCCGGCTGGGTAACAAACTATCATCCATTTCATCTGACTTCTCCTTCTCTGAGATCCTGCCAGTCTGGGAGAGGGGGCAGATGAACGGAAGGTCGGAAAAAGGGAGATAGGGGAGCTAAACATGTAGCTCAAGGGCTGGAGCCAGGAAAAAGGACACAATTTTGTAGGGAACTGGCAACAGTTTTGGGAGTGAAAGTTCTTTCAATTTGATGGACTGCATCTGACTAAGGAGGGAGTCAATGCATTGGAGCAGAAGTTTGACATGTTTGCAGAATATTTAAACTAGCAAATGGGGAGAGGGGTGCAGCACCCCATACGGCGAATGGAAAGAAGACCCTTCCCCCTCAGCTAGTGGTCAAACAGGAGTTCAGCATGTTTGTAGTTCATTTGCATCACCAGGTAAGAAAAAAGGTCTGGCTCCCCATACGATACAAAGGGGAAACGCCAGACCGTGCCCAACAACTAAGACACCAAAATCTGGCCAATGGAACATCATGTACACAAATGCTTGCAGTTTGGGAAACAAGATCCCAGACCTGCAGGCAATGATGACAGAGGCTAAACTGGACATAGTAGCCATTAGTGAGACATGGTTTACCAGTAACCACACTTGGGAGACTTCAGTACCTGGCTATGCACTGTTCAGAAGAGACCGAAGTGCAAAAAGGGGGGTTGGAGTGGCCCTTTATGTCAATGAAAATATCAAAGCTACAGAAATTCAGAATACACATAAGGAGCTGGAAGAACTGTAGGTCACCCTGGAAACAGGAAATGAGACAGCCATACAAACTGGGGTTGCGTACAGGCCTCCAGACCAGGGGGAGGACATAGACACATTACTGTTAGAAGACATACAAAACATGACAACTAAAGGGGAGGTTCTGATAATGGGAGACTTCAACATGCCAGATACAGATGGTCAATACCAGCAGAAACATCCACCAGAACTAGACACATGGTGGATTCTCTGAAGGGGGAGGGCCTCAGACAACTGATACAACAACCCACAAGAGACAGGGCTATCCTAGATCTAGTACTGACTAACAGGGAAAGGATCTCAGATCTCTAGGTAGAAGGTCTAGGGGGATGTTGGGGTGTATTAGTAGGGGTATCACAAGTCAGAAGAGGGAGGTAATAATCCTTCTTTACAAGACACTGGTTAGGCCCCATCTGGAGTACTGCACGCAGTACTGGAGGCGACACCTTCACAAGGACATTAACCAAATTGAGGCAGTCCAGAGAAGGGCAACCAAAATGGTTCAGGGACTGCATCAGAAAACATATGAGGACCGATTAACGGAGCTCAATATGGATACCCTAGAGCAAAGGAGGGAGAGAGGTGATATGATCGAAACATTCAAACACCTTAAGGGCATTAGCAAGGTGAAAGAGTCTAACATGTTTCAATATAAGAGAACTAGCAGGACAAGAGGACACAGCATGAGATTAGAGGGAGGCCGGTTAAGGGGTAATGTGAGGAAGTTCTTTTTCACAGAAAGGGTGGTGGATGCATGGAATGTCCTACCTCAGGAAGTGGTGGATATGAATACAGTGCAGGGCTTCAAACAGGCATGGGATAGGCATAAGGGAGCAATACAGATGAGTATGAATAGGTAGGCCATTGACGGAGCAAAGGTAGATGGCACATTCATAAGGTAGAAAAAGAAATGGGCAGACTGGATGGGCCCTGCGGTCCTTATCTGCCATCAACTTCTATGTTTCTATGTTTCATTCACAAAAGAAGAGGAGGGGAAGGTACTTAATCCAGTCAATTGAAACACTCTGGATAGGGGGGTCGATACCGGTCCTTTCACAGAAGAAAGGGTTCTGAAAGAACTCCTAAAACTGAAAGTGGACAAAACAATGGGGCCTGATGGGATTCACCCTAGAATTCTAAAAGAACTATGGGGAGAACTAGTGACACCACTGACTACCCTTTTTAACAAATTATGGGAGGATGGTGTGGTACCTACGGATTGGAAGAGGGTGGATGTGATTCCCCTTCACAAAAGTGGGAGCAAGGCAGAGGCAGGAAACTATAGACCTGTTAGCTTGACCTCAGTGGTAGGGAAAATGATGGAATCACTTCTGAAAGAAAGAATTGTTGAGTACCTAGAGGCCAGCAGGGCCCAGGACCCAAGGCAGCATGGATTCACAGCAGGAAGAACATGTCAGATGATTCTAATAGATTTCTTTGACTGGGTGACCAAAGTAGTAGACCAAGGAGGGGCTGTGGGCATGGCCTACCTAGACTTTAGCAATGCATTTGACACAGTCCTACACAAAAGATTAATAAACAAATTAGCCAGCCTGGGAGCGGGTGACCCAGGGTGATAGCCTGGGTAAAAAAATTGCCTGGACAACAAGACACGGACGGTAATGGTAAATAGAGTCCACTCCAAAGAAAGGGGGGTTACTAGCGGGGTACCGCAGGGTTCAGTACTGGGTCTAGTCCTTTTTAATGTCTTTATAAGTGATATTGCAGATAGACTGGAAGGAAAAGTATGCCTCTTGCAGATGACACAAAGATCTGCAACAGGGTTGATACAGGGGGTGGAACGGATGAGAAGGGACTTAGCAAGGTTGGAGGAATGTTCCAAAGTATGGCAGCTTAGATTCAATACAAAAAAGTGCAAACTAATGCACCTGGGAAACAAAAATCAAGGGGAAGATTTCACAGTGTGGGGGGGGGTATTAACAACAACAAAAATGGAGAGAGACCTGGGGGTAGTCATATCAGATGACCTAAAGGTAAGCAAGCAATGTCAAAAGGCAGTAAGGAAGGCTGGGGGGATACTGGGATGTATAGGGAGAGGCATCACCAGTAGAAAACAGGAAGTTGTTATGTCGATGTACAGACAGTTGGTGAGACCCTATCTGGAGTACTGTGTGCAGTTCTGGAGACCCCCATCTCCTCAAGGACATAGACAGGATGAATGCAGTCCAGAGGAGGGCAACTGAAATGGTGCAGGGTCTGCAAGAGAAGCCATATGAGGAGAGACTAAAGGAGCTTAATATGTATACCCTTGAGGAAAGGAGTGAGAGTGGGGACATGATAGAAACTTGCAAGTACCTCAATGGAATTAACAAAATGTCCAAGAGGGTAGCATCTTTCAGAAAAAGAGATGTGCAAGAACAAGGGGACACAATTTGAAGATAGAGGGGGGACGACTCTGGCGCAATGTGAGGAAGTATTTTTTCACAGAGAGGGTGGTGGACGCATGCAACGGCCTGCCTAAGGAGGTCGTGGGGTGAAAAACTGTGGGGGAATTCAAGAATGCATGAGACAGACATAAGGCAATTCTGGTGGGGGGTAGGAAAAGGAGGCTGTTGATTTAACTAGGATCTGCAGCTTATCCAAAAGGTAGGGAAATGGGCAGACTAGGTGGGCCAAGCAGTACTTATCTGCCATCAAAGTCTATGTTTCTATACTTCTGTGTTAGTATAACTATTTATGAAGGCATTACAGGGAAAACAGTCTTCCTTCTGAGTGTTTCTTTTCAGTTTCAAATCTCAGTCTCTTTCTCTCCTTGTCTCTCTAGCAAAAGTATTGCTGCTCTTTTTATAACAAGTCTTTGCAGGGAGCTTGTAAAGGAGACAGTGTATTTTCACAGAATGTTATTGTCAGTTTCCAATGTCCTTGCAAGTGCAGCAAAAAGAGCATAATGACCCAGAACTGACCTCTTGTTGAGAGCTCTGTAAATCTTACGCACGAGCATCTCAGTTTAACCCCTTGAGTTCCAAATAGTTTTTGGAATCTTTTCAATAGTATAACTATATACAGTTTAAACAAAGGGTTCCCAGTATTAGTGAGATTTCCACTTTAAGATTCACATATATTTTTATACCTGCAGATATGCAAGGGGGAAGAAAAGACAGAAATAGCAAAGGAAGGAAGAGAGATAGCAAGAGGCAGAGAATTGCGAAACTGTCAGAGTTATCATTTCCTAGGTCTCACAAGAAAATTTGGTTGCGCAACCAGACAGAGAAGAGACGGCAAAGGAGAGGATAGAACAGATCCTTGTGTTTACTCTCTTTCTGCATAACAAATGGGTCAAGGCCTTGTTCAACCATGTCACAGCTTAGTGGGCTAAAGAAATTTAGCCTGCTTCTAGCTAAATCTCTTGCAGGCTGCTCAATACTTAGATGTGGGGGGGGAAGTAAGATCTATCAAATCTGGTGTTTCTTCTTTTTGATGAATTTCCATTTTGATTATCTTTTGCTTTTTTGTATTGTCCCTTTATCTATCGGGGTTACTGATTCACTCTAAGAAAGAGATGTTATAGGTTCCTGAAGTGGGTGCATTATTATTTCTTCCCCCCTTTGTTTTTCATAATTTGTTTGGTTGCTTTTTCACTTTTAACTTCCCCCTTCTCTTCACTAAACTGTTTTAGTGAATAACTGTTATACAGAATTTGCTTGAATTTCAGCAGAGTGTTTAACATTTAAGCCCATTAGCATTTTGTCACATTTACTATATAGTTTTGTGAAGTTATGTTCACAAGTAATATTTCATTATTAGCATTATACATACTAATCACTTTCATACTTGCATCCAGTATTTGAGCTGTCTCTTTTGTTAGAAACATAGAAAATTATGGCAGAAGGGGACCTGTGGTCCACCGAGTCTGCCCAACATGGTTTCCTGGGACCTACTGTCTCACCGGGACCCTGTCCCCCGAGATGTCCAGCCTAGCCTTCTCTAATGCTGCATGATTGTGCCCAACTTTTATCCCACATGTGCTTAAAACTTGACACTGACTTTGTAGCCACTACCTTGGGAGGCAGTCTATTCCATGGCTGTACCACCCTTTCTGAGAAGTAATACACTCTGATGTCCTTCCTGAATTTCCCATCTTTTAATTTCCTCTCGTGCTCCCGTGCAGTCGAAGTTGTGTTCCTGGTGAAGAGCACTGTGTGCGGCACTTTGTCTATGCCTCTAAAGAACTTGAAGTTTTCAATCGTTTCCCCTCTTTCCCTCCTAGGTTCCAATGAGTACATGTTTAAAGCCTTTAGCCTCTTCTCATAGGTGACTCCCTGCAGGCCACGTATCATCTTTGTTGCCCTTCTCTAGACCACCTCCAGCCTATCAATATCCTTTCTCAGGTGAGGCCTTCAAAATTGGACAAAGTACTCCAGGTGAGACCTCACCAAGGACTGGTAGAGGGGCAACATCACCTCCCTGCCTCTGCTATCTATACCCCTTCCAATACATCCCAGTACCCTGCTAGTCTTGCTGCAAGCCTTATTACACTGTCTTTGCTGCTTGAGGTCATCCCTAATGATGACCTCCACATCTCGTTCCTCTGTTGAAGGGTGAAGTTTGACCCCATTTAGCCAGTATTCTGTCTTAGGGTTAGATCTACTCAGGTGCATCACCTTGCACTTTTTAGCACTGAATTTTAACTGCTATATGAATGTTTACCTTTTCAACTTTTTGCGATCCTCCTGTAGCTTCCTAACTCCCTCCATGCTGTCCACTCTGTCACTAAGTTTTGTGCCATCAGCAAACAGGGTGATGTTGTCCTTTATACCCGCGCTGATGTCACTAATGAATATATTGAAAAGGATCGACCCTAAGACTGACCCTTGAGGCACCCCAGTAGTGACATGTTTTACAGTAGATCTTACCCCATTTACTATTACCCTTTGTTTCCTGTCTTCCAGCCAATTTGCAACCACCTGACTATTTGCTGTGCTGCCCCCAGGTCCTCCAAATTTTTTAAAGAGGCGCCTGTGCAGGACTGTGTCAAATGCTTTACTGAAGTCAAAGTAAAGCAGGTCCACCACATGGCCCCTATCCAAATCCTTGGACATGTGGTCAAAGAAAGAAATAAGATTCAGTTGACATGACCTGCCTGACTCAAACCCATGATGTTTAATGTTTTGGAGGTGTTTAACTTCAAAGTATTCTACCACATCTTGTCTAATAAGGGTCTCCATCAATTTGCCCACTATTGATGAGAAGCTGACTGGTCTAATATTACCTGTCTCCTCCTTATCTCCACTCTTATGGAGTGGTACCACTTCAGCCTCCCTCCAGTCATTTGGTACAATCCTAGATATAAGTGACCTATTGCATATTGTAGGTGCATGAGAGGGACTGCCAGCTTCTCCACCAGTCCCTTCAGTACCCTTGGGTGCAAACCATCAAGGCCCTGGGCCTTGTCTGGTCTGATGCCCAAAAGGCCCTTCCTGACCCTGTCAGTAGTGAACTCCTGGATGCACATTCTTTGGATCCCCCTGGCAACCGCCCTGATACCACTGTCTGGTGGTGGTCACTCTATGCCCCCCCACAAGTCCTGGTTCTTATATCTTTAGCTGCTTCAATGTCGTCCCTTACATAGAGGGCATCCCCCTCCCTCCCTCTCTGTCCCTCCAGAACAGCACGTAGCCTGGAATTGCAAGGTCCCAATCATTGTCGTCTGTGGCCCAGGTTTCGGTTATAGCCACCAGGTCGACCTCTGTGTCTGCTACCAGTACCTGGAGGTCACTGATCTTGTTGCCTAGGCTCTTAGCATTGAGGCAGACTCCTCACCACAAGCTTGCAGCGTGCTTTCTGCTGTCTGATTATAGTTCCCCCTTTCCCACAGAAGGTCCCATTTGTCATTTTGCTGATGTCAGTCTTACATTGTATGCTTTCTTTGTCTTTGTGTGACTGAAACAATTTCATCTACTCCTGAGTTTTGTTTTGGGGTGGAGTTGGCTAGGCAGAATACTGGTTTTTGTGCCCCAGCCCCCCGCTTAGTTTAAATGGTCCAAGTAAACTTCCAACTTCTGAGCTAGTGCTCTTGCTCCCTTTGTCATGAGGTGAAGTCCATCCCGTCTGAAGAGTGATCTATCCCAGAAGTTCCCCAGGATCCGACAAAAAGGAATCCTTTTATCTGGCACCAGTCCTTCAGCCCAGGCGTTGATGTGGCCAACTCACCTTTAACTATTCCCCAGTATCTAGTAGTGTGTAGCCTTTGTTATTAGAAACTGTGCAGACTTACACAGTAGGATAAAAATAAGTTGCTTTAGCACACAATAATACCAAAATTAAAGGAAAAAGATAACTCTAGCACTGTTATAATAATTTTTATTAAATGTCAAGAAAAATCTAGAAATGTTACTGGATGAGAAATGTCACCTTCATTAAGTCTCTATAAATGCACGGTCAGGTGCCAGATCTCATTTTCCTCCCCCAGAAAACCTATTTCAAGCCATTTTATGAGTGTCAAAATCCCCTCCAGCACGTGCGTCATAGGATTTTAATGCACTTCCTGGGGGCGTGCACTAAAATCCTATAATGCACACCCTGTTGTGGCTTATTAATTACATATTCACTTCATGGATCAGGCTAGCAGTCACGCTAATGTTCATTGCCACAGAGGATAAGAACAAGTAGCATTGTCTTTTGATTTAGGATTTTAGATGGAAAGCAGGTCTTTGCTATTTTCTTTTCAGCAGATTGAGCACTTATTTGCAGGTTCTCTTATGTAATGAATTATACAGAAGGCCAGAACAAAAAAGAAAGCCCCAGATACAAGAAACACATCTCTTACTATGAGAGTTTGGTGAGGCATGTACGGTAAGGCAGCTAGTCCAGTCTCTTTTTGCTGGGTATCTGAAAGGTGCACTGTGCGTGAATACTTATTGCCTCCCCTTTTCAGTCTTACCCAATGCTGTGACAATGGGGTCCCTTTTCCCGATCTGTCATGAGCATTTCTCCTTTATCAGACTCAACCATGGCATATTGAATGCCTTCCTTGGACCTAGGATAAGGAATTACAGACACCACAGTGCTTGAATCATACTTTAAATGGGCACTACATAAATAAGATAAAAAAAAGGTGAAGTTAGAAGTTTATATGTGGTCAACAAAACTTATTTCGTGTTGAAACAGCTAAAATGTAGGATAATGTTCATCTTGTAAAAATACTTAGACAATGCTAGTATCAACACAAATAAGAATAAGAGCCTCTCTGTGTCAGAAGAGACTTTTTTAGCTGGGGTTAAACTTCATTAAACTAAAACTCTTTCCAAACTGGCCTTTTTAATGTCTTTATAAATGGCGTTGCAGAGGGACTGGAAGGAAAAGTATGCCTCTTTGCAGACGACACAAGGATCTGCAACAGGGTTGATACACAAGTGGGGGTGGAAAGGATGAAAAGGGACCTAGCATGGTTGGAGGAATGGTCAAAAGTATGGCAGCTTAGATTCAATGCAAAGAAGTGCAAAGTAATGCAAATGGGAAACAAAAACCCAGGGGAAGAGTACACAATGGGGGGGGGCGGGATTAACAACAACAAAAATGGAAATGGACTGGGGTTAGTCATATAGCAGATGACCTAAAGGTAAGCAAGCAATGTGAGAAGGCAGTAAGGATGGCTGGAGGAACACTGGGATGTATAGGGAGAGGAATCACCAGTAGAAAACAGGAAGTTGTTATCCCTCTGTACAGACAGTTGATGAGACCCCCATCTGGAGTACTGCATGCAGTTCTGGAGACACCATCTCTGCAAGGACATAGGATGGAGGCAGTTCAGAGAAGGGCAACTAAAATTTTGCAGGGTCTGCAATAGAAGCCATACGAAGAGAGAGACTAAAAAAGCTTACCTTGTGGAAAGGAGGGATAAGAGGAGAACATGATAGAAACTTTCAAGTACCTCAGGGAATCAACAAAGTCCAAGAGGGTAGCATCATTCAGAAAAAGAGATGTGCAAGAACAAGGGAACACAGTTTGAAGATAGAGGGGGGATGGCTCAGGGGCAATGTGAAGAAGTATTTTTTCACAGAGAGGGTGACGGATGCATGGAATGGCCTTTCTGAGGAGGTCATGGGGTGTAAAACAGTGGAGGAATTCAAGAATGCATGAGACAGACATAAAGCAATTCTGGTGGGTGGTAGGAAGAAGTAGGCTTTGGGTGAGCTAGGATCTGCAGCTTATCCAATAGGTAGGGAAAAGGGCAGACTAGGTGGGCCAAGCAGTCCTTATCTGCTATCAAAGTCTATGTTTCTATGTTTTTCTTTGTGGTGGTTGGTATTTTGAGAATGGCACTGGTGTACTTATTATCGTGATCATCAGTGCCAGTGGCTCAGCAGGTAGCACACTTACCTCTGAGGCCAGGAGATCAGAATGACGTGGGTTCTAGTCTCACACCAGGCACTTGGGTTAAATCCCAATACTGACGCTGTAATGCAGCATGAGGGGGGTGCTGCACTCCTGAGGTGCCATCTTTCGGATGAGACATTAAACTGAGGTCCCATCTGCCTGTTCTGGTGGTAGTTCAGGTGGATGTTAAAGATCCCATGGCACTTCTCGAAAAGGGTAGGGGAATTTCCCCGGAATCCTGGCCAAATTTCCCCCCATTCACTAAAAATACCACCAATAGCTTAATCTGGTTCAAGGTCAGTGGGCATTCTGCTGTATCCCCCTCCCCCAGGTCGTGCCTGAAAATATGCAGAATTTGTTTAGTGCATTTACCCGGTTAACAGAAAATAAATAAATAAAACAAATTAATGGGATTTTATATATGTCATTGCAGAACTCAAAAGCATACAACATTTACATATAAAGAAATAACAAACAAAAAACCCACACATTTTTCATTTTCAAAACTTACACTGACCAACTAAGCAGTACCATACAATCGGAGAGGATTTCTGGTTGGATCACTGACGTCACAAGCTGCAGATCTTGAGCTGAGGAGGATCTCAGAGGAGCTGATCTGCAAAGGCTTCTAAAAACTTTAAATACTTTATAAAAGGTATGCCATCATTGCCTTTATTGTTTAGAAGACAGAAACATTTTTATAACAATGAGTGGAAGCATATAGTCCCCAGTCCTCTCTTTTAATTTTTTAGCAACCTGCTGCTCTTCAAGAGATTTGTATCCAAATTCGGAAACACTGACCCAGCTTAACACTAGAAGGTCTTAGGAGAATTACTGACAGTCCAAGAATTTGGATGCTAGAAGAAGCCTAGAGGAGGTCGGAGGTCAGAAGTTGGAGGAGCTGGAGAGAAAGCCGTACATACTCAGAAGAGCATGAGGAAGACACCAAGCACATTGCACAAGCATTAATTTAGACTTGCATGAACACATGACAAAATGGTGAAAAAACTCCTGACATATCAGAATTTCAGCCAAATTGAGGGAAAATTATGGGAAAATAAAAAGAAGCACCCCCAGGAACGTTGCAGCCACACTATCACTTTGCAATGCTTCCACATTGCTATTCTGAACTTCCACTGCCCGGCTTACAGATAATAGTGTCGGTTGCTCCAGGAGTGTGCAAATGGTAAAGCAGATTTTGTATAACTATTTTATTACCAGATTAAACTGCAGTAATAGCAGCTGTTTGGCCATTTGAGACTACAGGCCTCGAAGCCTTGCGACTTTCTGGACGCTGGACCCTCACGGGCTCACTCATTATATACAAAACATTTATTTAATTGTTTTGTCAAGTTTTTAACAATACCTAATGAAGTTTTAAGTTGTGAAAGTTTTAAATGTGATAAATGCGAAAAGAACGTTTTTGCCTGAATAGCTGCTCATTGTCGTATCTGCCAGTCCTTATAGCTAGGCCATTGAATAGCTATGAGTACTTGCGCACCTGAGTGTACTAAGTTATATCTGCTTACTTGGCTACTCTGTCTTGTGCCTTGAGCACTGAGCTTTGAGCAGTTTTGTTTTCAGCTCACCATTTGCATTATACCTATATCAACCTGCATATTGCTGTTATTTAGGTCTTATCTATTATTATAATAGCCTGCACATTTCTGCTATTCGGGTTTTATCCATTTTCACTTTTCTTCATTACACAATTTACTATAACCTGAGATCTCAAATTAAGACAAGCTCATTTTCTGCTTTTCACTTAAACACTGAAATACTGAAATTGCTAACACCTAACATTTAAAGTTGCAGTTAAAGGTAGAAGGCCCTTACTTGGACCTTCTTCAATGCCATTTACATGCTCTTATTGTTCAGATTCTTCTAAGAGAAGTTGTATTCATATATGACTGTGGGCTGAAATATTTTACAATTCTATTCTGTCTTTGAACAGGCATTTATTTATTTGCCTGCTTTGCCCACAGTGCTTCATTGGTGCTATATTTGTGTTACATTTGTGCTTATTATTTGGAATTTGACTTCAGTGGTAACTTGTGTTACACACCTAATATTACATATGCATCATAAATTATATGCATATAATCTTGCATAATTTTGCATACCTTTCTACTAAGATCCTTTAGGACTGTAGTAGGATTGTAATAGCAGTTGCACTGATAAATTGACTACTTCCTTGTGCCTTAGCAAATCCATCTTCTCAACTGTGTATACAAGTAATCAACAACACTTCTTCTATGGTACATTTCAATATTCTGCCTATGACCTTAAAGTTATGTAAAAATTGTAAATAAAAGAATGGTACAGAGTTATCAGAATTTCCTGATAATTCAATTATGTAAATTGTATAAATCAACACTATGTATATTGTATCTTGCTCCTTGCTTTGCACTATGTTTACGTAATTGTCCCTGACCTAACCAGGTCCATCTTGCAAATGAGCATTGCTCAATGATGTCCACCTGGAAAAATAAATATTTAATTGATTGATTGATTGATTGAAATTTCAATTTGCAGTGATTACTGGTGTTTAATTGCCATAATTGTCATTTATTCTTATTTCTCATTGGATCTATTCATTGATTGGTTCTATATATTGAATTTAAGATGTTGTTTCTTTTCTATCACTATTGTAGGCCCTGACAAGCTTGTTAATATAAACCTGTACTGTGTTAGCTTTGTGATTTATTAGTTCAGGTCTGCTAGTTCTCCAGGGAAAGCAAATCACTATTGGAATTACAGTACTTGTATTATTATATAGGATTGTAGTTAATGTGTTAAGTGGTTCCCAGAACACCTTCCAGTTACCCATCAAGTGTTTAGGTAAAATTTATATAACCTATATAATTTAACTAGAAAGTAATAGTTTAAAATTTTTCTTTTTTCAAATATTTTAAATTCTGGAAAAGTAGTTAGACACCAAATACTAGCCTACTGATCTAGGATTCAAAGATCAGAGATTATAATGGTGTCCACTAGAAGCAGAAAAAACAGCTCCTTTATACTGCAGTAATAACAGATTCTGCACCTATTACCCTGAAGAAGTAAAAAATGACCATAAACAAAAATAAGTCAACTGCAACAGCTACATGAAAATAAAATCCCAATATTAAGGACACTAAGGATAAAGACAGCAAGGATAGTACCCAATAGTTAAAAATAACCAAATTCCTGCAAGAATATAATCCTATCCCAATAGATTTATCAACACCATCAAATCAGAATCGGGAGAGAGCAGATATTGGCCCTGATGGGAATCAGGTGATAGAAAGTCCAGGAAAATGCTCAGAAAAGCGCTCATATGATGATTCCTATGATTTCTCCTAGGAGGGCCTCTCTATACCTACTCATAGCTGGGAGATGCATGACCGTGCTGTAATTGAATACAGTTCTACCTCTCAAGGCACAGAGGGCATTTTGGTCCCTGAAAAAATATTTTACACTGAGGAGAATAATAGTAGTAAATCAAATAGAACTCATCAAGAGAAAAATGAAGATGATGGACAGAATCCTAAATCTTTAGACAGCGTAACATCTGTCACACATGATCTAAGCATAGCAATTGATGGCCTAAAAAATTTAGTGTCTAACTTTCAATAGAGAACTATCAGTAAATGTAGCACATACAGTATCTAACAGGAAAGGCACTAACTCTAGACTTCACTCAGACACTAGAGCAATCAAATAAGGAAACAGATAAAAATTTAATAAACCACACAAAACATGCATAACCTATCCCCAATGGATGAGGAAAAATTCCTCTCAGGCTCTGTACTCTCTTAACATACTCTAGAACTGGTTAAAACCCCATACTTCGCAAGCATAGTGATATTGGAAAATATAGCTATATTGAATCAGTCAATCAATATCATTATTTAGCCAGGTGGAACACCATTGAGCAAGGCTCATTTACAAGGCGGACCTGGGTTTAGTACAACAATGAGTAACAAAAACAACAATTCATAAAAGACACAAGTACATTGGCAGTCAGTATAAAGTGAATACAAATGATTGCTAATAATGAGGCATGGCGGCATCATGGTAGGCATTGAAAGAGCACACAGCGGCATAAGGTACAGACATGGTACAAAGGCAGGCAGAAAACAGTCTGTGCAATTCCTAAACAAGGCAAGTACATGTGTGCAGTGGATTACAATTTGCATAAGAACAAGAGGTTTGAACAAGTAAAGCAATGCATCACCTTTGCAAGGACTGTGTAGTGGGACAGTGTAGTGAGACAATGTAAGCACAGGGTGTTCAAAGTTAAAGGAGGTAGGCAAGGGTTTGGAGTTGAGAGGTGATCGGAGTGGGGCGTGGGAGAGGTAAGGTACCTGCATGAGTGACATGGTAATACACTGGGCATGGTTATACACTGTGCACGTTCCAGGTCTAAGGGGTGTGCAGGGTGGTGGGGCAAAATAGTCAGGGGGAACAGGCATTGAGAAGTAGAGTCTGGGTTAGGAGGTGTCAATGCCTGAAACAGTCGCAGGACTCCGAGAAGGATCTGTGCATGAGGTTTTTGAAAGCCATCAATGGCAAAAGTATGATGAGTTGTAGTGTTTTTAGAACAGTATTCCAGAGGAAAGGAAGGGCATGACTTATCGCTGTGCTACCAAAGCGCATCCTGACTTTAGGGATGAAAAGGGAGACCCAGGATTGACTTTTTGGATGAAATAACTAACTTAAGAGCAGATGTATTTTACAACCAATCTATCATTCAAAAGCTATTAATGCCTAAAAAAGGAAAGGAAAAAAAACCTCAGAGATATGTTCCTGAGCAGGTACAACCCAAAGCAGTAGAAGAAAGCAATAAAGCTGCTCAGGCAAACTTACCAGCCCCCTTTTTCAAGGAAATTCCTCAAATTACCAGATTTCAAAACAAATGTCAATGCAAGAATACCTCATCCAAAACAGACAAAAAGACAAAGGAGAAAGAAAAATGAGCAAAAAAATCTAACCAGAGTGGAAACTCTAGACAATATGAAAGAAAACACTAGTAAAATTAAAACACAAACCAACATATCCCAACAGGAGACTTTAAAGTCTACTGAAATTTCCATCACTTTAAGAAGAATCAGAAGAATCAGCATTTATATAGCGCTTTTCATACACATTGTATAATACAGGGAATAGAGGAGAATCTGAATGTAGCAGTGGAAATAGCCAAAGGAATCAATAATTAGCTAGATTTGTATAGAGTCCAATGTGATAGAACAAGTCATACTTATGAACAATTGACTCCATTGTCCGGCGGGTAGGAGGGGGAGAGCCCCAAAACAAGAGGTCAACATATTGACCGGCCTATGGCTTCTGCCCAAGTAGATACTTCATCTTATGCTTATGAAAATTTACCAGGTTATGATAGAATGGAGGATGGAAAGATGGAATGTTTGTTTGAACTCTATGGATTTCAGAAAGTAGAAAATTAATCTCCTGAATCTCTTCTTGATCTAATTAGTCATTTATTTGATATTCTGGAAAGGAAAAATTACATTTTTGTGTTACGTCCCCTAACCCAAATATAACCAGTTGTGTTTTGATGTATCTAAGCACACAGATTTTGCCTTTGACATTTGGAAGCAGGCTAGTTTTCTCCTACCTCTTGGTATTAAAGTGACTTCTCCCTTAGAGATACCTAGATCTGACTCTTCAAATTAACACCCAGAATGTAGAAAGGATAACACGAACATTAACTATGATGCAGCAGATATTGCTCGAGCAGAAAACATTAATGAAATAAACAGATTTGAGTCAAGCAGAGGGGATATTTGGGAGAGAAAAAACATTTCAATATTTGGCTGGAAACCGAGGAATGGGACATCAATAGGCAAGGTCAAACATGTTCTATCAGCATTTTTATCTCAGATTTTGGACATCAACATATTTAGAAGTTCATTAGAATGGATAACTCTGCATGAGGCAATGTCTGATGCACCTCAAATAGATGTTACATTTAAGACAACTAAGCTGGCAGACAAAATCCTATGAGCATCAGACCGATTGGACACTATTGGTATTCATTTGGTAACTGTAGATACATTTAATAAAACCTTAAATATATGAACAAAAGGAAACAATGGAAATAATGAAAATAACAGCTCGCAAGATAACATCACTCTGATGAATAGATATAGGACATTAGATAAAGAGGTCACATTATGACCTGTGGGAGGAAAAGGGGGGGGTGGGTAGTTTGCCCAGTGACTCATTCAAATGTAACAACATTGTCTTGGAATATTGAAGGGTTACCCTTCAAATTAGCAGTTGCTGAATCCAGATATTTTTTGACAAAATGGGACATTTCATGTTTACAAGAGACATGGGTCTGGCTATTCAGACTGCGCCGGGCAGGGGCGCAAGCCAGGGCACAGCGCAACTGGGCTGTGCCAGGGCATGGACCAGATGATATTCAACGGTACTGCACCATGGCTCGGCACCATTGAATATGGCACTGAGGGCGCACTCACTACGCACAGCACAGTGGCACTGCACCAGCGCAAGTGATAGAATGGGAGCAGGGGGATGCACCAGCGCAAGTGGAATTGTACTAGGTGCATCAACCATGATATTCGGCACTGGGCATGCAAATTAGACCATTATGGATGCAAGGTGCAAATGGGGCCATTTGCATGTCATTATGGCCCATTTGCATATGGTGCACCGATCCACAGCAATTTACGCCTGGTGCCCTGCCAGGCTGCAGCCATCAGGAACTGACGCCCTGCAGTCCCATGGCAGTCCCCACTCCCATTCACCCGATCATGGGCATACATACGAAGAAACTCCCTTGTGGTCCAGTGGACTGCCCTTCATCGCCCGATCATGGGCAAAAGTAAAACACATTTTCTGGTGGTCCAGTGGAAACCCCCATTGCCCGGAATACAGGCATAAATAAATAAATTCCTGGTGGTCCAGTGGTACCCCTCCCACCCGCCCACTGAGGTCCCCCACCACCCAGCACCTCCCAGTCAGTGGTGGGTGGCAGCATCCCACCCTCATGCCATCCGGCCACCCCCGACTGATGGCGTACAGTATGGTCTGTGTGCCTATTGGTCCACTGTGTGGACCAATGGGCATGCAGACCATACTACACAGGCCCAATATATGAATGGTTCATTCCCATCCAGTCTGCCCATTTCCCTACCTAATGGATAAGCTGCAGATCCTAGTTAACCAGCAGCCTACTTCTTCCTACCCCAACCCCCTAGAATTGCCTTATGACTGTCCCATGCATGCTTGAATTCCACTACTGTTTTTGACTCCACAACCTCCTCCAGAAGGCAGTTCCATGCATCCACAACCCTCTCTGTGAAAAAATATTCTTAAATTACCTCTGAGCTGCCCCTCATCTTCAAATTCAGCCCTGTTCTTGCACACCTCTTTTTTGAAATATGCTACCTCTTTGGACTTTGTTGATTTCCTTGAGATACTTGAAAGTTTCTATCATGTCCCCCTCTCCTCCTTTCCTTGAGGCTATATATATTAAGCTCCTTAAGTCTCTCTTCATATGTCTTCTGGTGCAGACCCTGCACCATTTTAGTTGCCCTCCTCTGGACAGCTTCCATCCTGTCTATGTCTTTGCGGAGATTGGGTCTCCAGAACTGCATGCAGTACTCCAGATGGGGTCTCACCAGCTGTCTGTACAGAGGTATAATAACTTCCTGTTTTCTACTGGTGATGCCTCTCTCTATGCATCCCAGTATCCCCCAGCCCTCCTTGCTGCCCTCTCACATTGCTTGCCCACCTTTAGGTCATCTGATATGACTACCCCCAGGTCCCTTTCCATTTTTGTTGTTGTTAGTATCTCACCCCCCATTGTGTACTCTTCCCCTGGGTTTTTGTTTCCCAGGTGCATTACCTTGCACTTCTTAGCATTGAATCTAAGCTGCCATACATTGACCATTCCTCTAACCTTGCCAAGTCCATTCTCATCCTTTCCATCCCACCTTGTGCATCAACTCTGTTGCAGATCTTTGTGTCATCTGCAAAGAGACATACTTTTACTTCCAGTCCCTCTGCAATGTCGCTTATAAAGACATTGAAGATGACCGGTCCTAATACTGAACCCTGCGGTACCCCAGTAGTAACCCCTTTCTTCAGAGTGGACTCCATTTACTATTACTCTCTATGTCTATTCTCCAGCCAGTTCTTTACCAGGCTGTCATCTTGGGACCCACTCCCAGGCTTGCTAACTTGTATATTAATCTTTTGTGTGGGACTGTGTCAAATGCCTTGCTAAAGTCTAGGTAGGCCATGTCCACAGCCCCTCCCTGATCTACTACTATGATCACCCAGTCAAGGAAATCTATCAGATTTGTCTGGCATGACCTTCCCGCTGTGAATCCATGCTGCTTTGGGTCCAGTGCCCCTAGGGTTTCCACTGGACCACCATGGAATGTAATGTACTTATGCCTGTGATTGACCAATGGGGCAGGGGGGAACAACGCTCCCAGGGCAGGGAGCTTGTGGACAGTGTTCTGGGTGGGCAGATGGCCACCCATGGCTGGCAGCTGCTGTGTTGCACCCTGCAATATGGCAGCTCAACTGCGGGTGGTCAGGGCTTGTTCCTGGTTTTACCAGGCACATCTTTGTGCCCCCTGAGCAGCGCAAGGTGGAGTTATGCCAGCATATGCGCCGCACATCCCAGGCTGAATATTGGGATGTGCCGTATATGCATGGGCACACCCTGCACTTGCGCCGCGCATACATTACTGATGAGCCCGGTGCATCCACGAGTTTTGCATCGCATCTTGCCCCTTTGAATATTGCGCCAGGGTGCACTGGTGGGTTGTGCATGCACATTCCTGTTGCACCGTGCTCAACCCTTTTGAATATCTGGGCCATGGTCTAATAGCTCCTTACAAATTTCAGACTATACAAGTTATTCTGTATTGGCACAGAAAGATAAAAAGCATGGATGTAATAAAGTATATCTTGCTATGTATGTTAGAACATCTTTAAATGTGGAGGGAAGTTTAATTCCTACTGCATCAGATTATATACTTGTGTTTAAATTAGCAAAGGCAAATTTCACAATAATTTTAGTCAATATGTATTTTCCACCTGTAGTTTCCCTATTTACAGAGAGATGGCCTACGTTCGAAAATTTCTTAATGGACATAAAAGATAACTTTGGCAGTTATGCAGTGACAATATTGGGCAATTTTAAGGTAATACTGAACCTGGATATGACCATATATGATAACTACATGGATCTAAATGGTTGTTTCATCAGTTTAAATTCTAATATTAAAAGAGATAGAAGCTCTCTCAATAAAAAAAATGTAATAAAAGATGAATATGTCTTTTCAACCTGCTTTCAACAGAAAATGTCTGCTTACTAAAGGGAATACTTACAGGAGATCCCTTTGGGAACTTCACTTATACCAGTAGTAAGGACTCATCTATTTTAGAACTTATTTGGGCCAACTTAGAAGCAATCCCTCTAATTCATAACATGGAAATATTAGAAAATTCAGATCCTGCACATTCTCCATTGATATTACAAATGTCAGGGGTAATTAAAAAAGCTAGATCTAAGTGCTCCCAGTAATGATAGAGAAAATGAAAACCTTGAGATCTTGAATAACAAAATAATTAGATGGACTGCATATCATTCTTCCTTGCTGGAAGAACTTTTTCTGGACTATGAAGTCCTTAAATTAAAGATTATATTAAATAACCCAAAAGACTATAAGCAAATTTCAGGTCTGTCAGAATTATTAACCCTACATTTAAGATATTAAATGACTTCTAGAACTGTAAAAAGAAAATTACAATGCACTTAGTTTAATAGTAAATGCAAGTATGCTAAAAAGAAACTCCATAGGTTAGCAGAATTTTGTAAAGCACATCCACCCAGAGAAAATGTTAACCGGTTAAATAAAACTCAGAAACACTATAAAACATTTCTAGATGAGGAACAAACTAAATATTTTGAGAAAATGTGGCATAAGCTAAGAGTTGCAGCACATAAAAAAGATACCAAAAACTGTTGGTCCCTGATCAGCTATGGATACAATATGTATTCTTAAGCTCTCAAAGCATTTATTCCTCCCCAAATTAGGGAGAAATACTATAATATGTTCTATTTCTCAAGAATCAATTAAACTGAACTTAAGGATCTTCTTGCTGTTATGACTAATAAACAGATGATGATGACACCCCTCCCTATGCATATTACTGCTACTGATATTTCTAATGCTATTGACTTAGCAAAAATGAATAAAGTCCCTGGGTCTGATAAGATTATTATGGAAGTTTTCAAATTTATGAAAGAAAAATGGATTCAAATTTTGGAAATATTATGCAATTCTATGATTCAAGGTGGTGATATTCCTGTAAGTTTGAGAGGCAGTTTGATCTCCCCACTTTTTAAAAAAGGGGGTGTGAGGAACCCAAAGGATGTACCAGCCTATCAGCTTAATTGATTCCTCGCAGAAGTTATTTACAAGAATAATTTTTCATAAATTACAAGAATGGCTGGACAAAGAAGTGATACCCTCCAAATATCAAAATAGTTTCATATCAAACAGATCAACAATACAACTTTGTTTTGTTACATATGATCTGGAAATACATTAAAATAAAACAATCCAAATTATTTTGTTGTTTTGTAGATTTCAGTTCTGCTTTCAAGAGTGTTAATAGACCAATCTTATGGAATAAATTAGACCTGGGGTTAGAGTTTACAGTATTAATTACACTCATTAGGCTTCATAATGATAACTGGGTATCAGTGCAATATAATAAGTGGGGAGATTTAACAAAGCAGATTAAAGTTAATTGGGGTGTCAGGCAAGGATGCCTATTAACCCAAATATTATTAATTTCTACAAAACTTACTGTGAGTGTAACAACAATACAATTGATGATTTGAAACACATATTATTGCTGTGCCCTCTTTATGAAACAAGATGGAAAGAATGGTTGGGCCCAGTTTTGGAGGATCTTGGCTTCCCCCTCGATCAAATAATTAAACTGTTTTTCACCTCTGCAAATCCAGTGATACTGCATAAAACTAAATGTTTTTAGCAACCTTACACCTCTGATTTCCATATCAGGGGATTATTAATCCTTTAGTATATTAAGGATTTTATTGCTGTTTTGTCTGTATTTATTAAAACTGTTATGGTATGTACTAATTTAAAACATTTTAAAGTGTATCATGTATATTGTATTTTTAATAATTGTAAAGACTTAATAGTTGATCATTTAATAAAAATGTTGTACTTGTACCATACAGTCAAAACATATATAAATAGATATTTATTTATTTATTTAAATTTTGGTAACAGATACTTTATTTCTAAAGCGCCCTTTTCCAAGGACTCTGAGTAAGTTAATTTTCTCAAATGTTCTACTGTAACTGCCTAATGTATTAAAATAAATGCATTTCCTAGTGTTTCACAAAGAAAGAGCCTCTTAAAGTATTGCTTAACAATATATTGCTGCTTCCTTATCCCAGAGCAAAATCAAAAATGCTTTCAGTCACACATTCAAGCACTGAGACTCTAATCCTGGTTTAACTTGTTTCTCTGACCTCAGGCTGCTAAACCTTATGCTTTCTCAAAAGCAGACATCACCTGTCTTGCAGCCTTGAATTATCTTTGGTTCATTGTTCAAACCTTGGATCTGGCCATATCAGTTTCTGTCCTTTGGTCGCATTTTGTTCTCTGTTGGCTTGTCACCATCAGTCCCAGGCTCCTGGCTCCATGACTCCTGGTTCTTGACTCCTGTCTCTCAAGTGCTCTGTGTACTCTGGTGTTGACTCCTTCTTCCAGTCTGATCACTCCTTCTCCACAGGATGCCTCTACAGCACCTGACTCAGCTGCTGTTGCCTTCAGCTCTTGGGATTTACATGCAACAATATCAATACTTCTGAAGTGCATATACCAAAAGGCTTGACAAATCTGAGCACAGTACTCTCAGCACAGTGCTGTCATAGATATATTAGGGCAATGAAGGCATACCTGTTCTCTATTATAGTCAAGCAAAATATTGCCAACTCAGAGCCCATCCCAGGGCTCCTCCGCAATGTTACAGTTCATGGCCACCATCACAAGCAACTCAGTTGGAGTAGTGTTAGAGAAGGATGATTCTCTTATGTAATCGTAATTACAGGTCTGTGAAAATATTCTGTAATCTGAATAACAGATTTGGGGACATCTGTAATCTAAATTATTATCTGTATCTGATATCTGTAAACTAGATTACTAGTCTAGAAACATTGTCTGCAATCTGAATTACAGGTCTGGGGCCATCTGTAAATTGAATTACAGTCCTGGGGACATCTTCCGTAATGTGAATTACAGGTCTGGAACATCTGTAATCTGAATTACAGATCTGGAGACATCTTTAGTAATCAGAATTAAAAATATGTGAAGATAATTGTGAGGTGTCCTAGAAAATCATGAAATGCTATTATAAGGTACCTGCAAACTACTCACCTAAACTATAAAAGGTTAAGAAAAAGAGACAAGCTGCATAGTAGAAGTTGACTGTTAGCTTCCAGAAAGTTTTTTTTCCTTTCCCTCCTTCATATTATATATTGAAATGTAGTTACATTTCATTGATGGTTGTGTTCAATGTCATTGTGAGGCTTCTCAGCTGTATATCTGGTGTTTCTTTTAATAAAAATATGCTTCACTACAACAGAATTACAGATCTGGGGAAATCTTCTCTAAACTGGATTACAGGAATGGGGGAATCTTCTATAATATGCATTACAGGTCTGAGGACATCTTCTGTAATCTGAATTACAGGTCTGGGGACATCTATAAAGTGAATTTTAGGCCCAAAGGTGTAAGTGCTGGACCCTGGGATCGCCCTTTACATCCCTGATCTCAGAGGATTCAGCTCTAACCAGTCAGCAAGGGGTTAGAATGACTCTTGTTCTTTGCATGTTGCAATCTCTGTAAGGAAATTACAAAGGTGGTAAAGGGGAAAAGGGTAGCATTCTGAAGGTATAAGGAAACACACAGAGAGGAGGACAGGGAGGTATACAGAATAAAGCCTTGGGAAGCAGGCAAGACAGTGAGGAGAGCAAAGGTGCAGACAGAGGAAAGGGTAGCCAAAGTGCAGTTAAAGGGGATAAGACTTTCTTTGGCTACATAAATGAGAAGAGGAAAACAATGGGAGGGATAGTGAGGATTAGAAAGGTGGAGGGGGAGAGTGCACAGAAGAGAACTAAGAAAAGACTGAAATCCTAAGCAGGTATTTCTGCTCAGTCTTCACAGTGGAGAGAGAAGCAGGAGGAGAAGGGGACAGACCACCAGAAAATAGTATTAGCAAAGGTGGGAGAGGTGGACACAAGTCTATTTTCAGTGAAAACATTCTGGAAGGGACTTGCAGCTCTGAAGATGAAGAAAACTATGGGACTAGAAGGGGTACAATGAATGGTTCTAAAAGAACTCAGGGAGGTGTTAGCTACTCCACTGACAGTCTTATTCAACAGCTCAGTGCAAACAAGTGTGGCTCCAGAAGACTGGGGAAGAGCTGACATGGTTCATGTACATAACAGTGGCAGCAGGAAGGAGGCTAGCAACTATAGGCCAATAAGTCTCACCTCAGTGGTGGGAAAATTAATGGAAAAATTACTGAAGAAAAGTCTGGAAAGGTGGACTCTTGAATCCAGTAAGCTGCAAAACCACAGGCAACACATATTCATGGGGGAAAGATCATGCCAAATGAATCTGATAGATTTCATTGACTGGGTAACCAGGTAAGTAGACCATGGGAGGGAAGTGGGCATGGCCTATCTAGACTTTGGCAAGGCTTTCAACACTGTGATGCACAGGGGGCTGCTAAAGAAACTGAGCAGGTGGTGGTGGTGGTGGTGAGGGGGGGGTTGACCAAAGTGGTGATTGGGTTAGAAAATCATTAATGGATGGGAGATAGAGGGTGTTGATAAATGGCATTCATGCTAATGATGGGAGAGTGATCAGCAGAGTACCACAGGGCTCAATACTGGGACCAGTCCACTTCAATGTCTTCAAATGTAACATTGCAGAAGTACAGGAAGGGAAGGTATGTCTTTTTGCAGATAATACCAAAATCTGCAATAGGTTGGATATGCAGGAGGGGGTATAAAGTTTGTACAGGGATCCTAAAAAGTGTGAGGAGTGGTCAAAAACATGACAGTTTTGGTTCAATGCCAAAAAGTGCAAAATCATGCACCTAAGGCATAGGAACCTAGGAGCTGAATGTAGGATGGGGGGAGGTCCTGATAGTCACTACATGGCAAAAGGACCTTGGGGTTAACATATTTGAATACCTCAAGGTAACAGGGCAGTATGAAAAATAAGTGGGTGGGCTTGTGAGATACTGGGGTGTATAGGGAGGGGTTTCTTCAGCAACAGGAGGAAGGTGGTGCTGCCACTGTATCCCTTACTAGTAAGACCCCACCTGGAGTACTGTGTCCCATTTTGGAGATCACATCTCAGAAAAGACATAGACAGGGTGGAAGCAGTCCAGAGGAAGGGCAACCAAACTGGTGCAGTGGTTGCATGACAACCCCTATGAGGAGAGACTGAGGGATCTCAATGTGTACAGCCCAGAAGAGAGGATAAAGAGAGAAAGGTGATGTGATAGAGATCAACAAGTACCTCACGGGTGGTGGACAGGGTGTGGGGGGGTCTTTTAAATGAGAAAGAGCAGGACCAGAGGGCATGTCATGAAGCTGGAGGGGGGAAGTTTAGGAGAAATATTAGCAAATACTTCTTCACCGAAATGGTGGTAGACACGTGGAATGGACTGTCAGTGTGAAAGTGGTGGAAGCTAAAATAGTGAGACAAGGGGCTTCAAACATGTATGGACTAGACAAAGGGGCACTCTAGAAAAGTGGCAGGGAGGCATGAATATCACTGGAGGCTAGATAGGTTTTGCAGAGATTGATTAGGCAGGGAACATGTGGGCAGACTGGGTGAGTTAAGTGGTCATTTTTTGCTGACAAATTTTGTTTCTGTGTCAATCTCCACAGTAAACTGTAACCTCTGCATTGTCTGATTGCTGCTTCTGGATACACTACATACCCTAATTCCTTTTTTTTTCTTTTTTAACTTTTTATTAGTCAGGACATTCAGTACACAGAAGCATATAGTGATTTCAATAGTTATATATATAAAAATGCAAAAGGGAATTAAAGGCAAAAGAAAAAAATGTAAGAAAAAGAAAACTTTTTTTTTGTTTTTAAAAGTAAAAATAAAGGCAAGCATATCAAAGGCAAAAATTGAATTTAATTCATAAACACATGCAACCTACTGAAGGGCCTCAGTTCTAGACTGTAAGCTAGTTGGGTATATGGATACCCAGATACCTCAGGTATGGCATCCAAATAGCCTCAAATTTAGCTGCCTGGTCTTTGTGAAATAGTGGTTCCCTTCCAATTTGTAAAGGTCCATCATAAAATTGAGCCATGAATTAACAGAAGGGGGGGATATTATCTTTCCAAATTAATAAAATACACTTTTTAGCCATAATAATGCCCATTGAAAGTAACGTTCTTCTGTACAATTGGGTTTGCCCAGATTCTCTCCTAATATCACTGGTACAGGGTCTAGAGCCAGCTTATATGCAGTAGCTTGTTCCAAAATATTCTGTATTTACCCCAAACATTTGCAACATTTTTTAAGCATTAAAAAACATATGTATTAGGGATCCAGGGTTCCTGAGGCATCTGGGAAATCTCCCACTCAAATATGAGTTAGATTTATGCAGCCTAGAGGAAGTTTAGGTCTGATGTAGGATATTGAATTGGATCTGTTGAAGTTTTGAAGCAAAAAGCTCTTGAAAGGGATATCTTAGATATTCTTCCAGTTTTCATCTATAAGCTGTAAATTCAGATGTTGCTCCCAATGAGCTCTGACAGAATTAAGATTTACTGGGCTATAGCATAGTAGTAAATGACAGATTGCTGACAAGGGTTTAGAATCGGGTCTGGATTCCTTAGGATCTCTATAAATGGAGACGGCACCTGTGTGATCTTGGAAGTCAAGATAAAGTTTCTTAGCTGTAGAAATTTAAAAAATGGTTTTGGAATAGATCATCTTGTTGATAATTGTTGAAAGGACATCAGGGTTTCTCCCAAAAGTAAGTCCACAATATTTTGAATTCTCAGAGTTTGCCAGTTCTGAAATCCTTCATATATGACCAAGGGTTTAAATCCAAAGTTCCTACATATAGGGATATATTTGGAATAGGTGTTCCATCACCCAATTATGTCATGAATTGTTTTCCAGCAGTGGCATGCATTTGAAGTGGTTATCAACTTTGGTTGTTTTATGTCTTTGGATATGTAATACTTTGATTCCAGAATGAATTTAGAATCTGGATACTTATGAAAACTAATTTCTGTTATATTGCTACTAGTGAGTTCTCCCTGAAACCAATCATGGATTTGAGATATCTGGGTGGCCAAGTAATATAGCTTAAAATTTGGTAGTGCAAATTCACTCATTTGAGTAAGAAGTCTTAGTTTTCCGAAACTGAGTCTGGGTTTTTTCCCTTTCCACATAAAATTAGTAATAGCCCTATCCAAGTCCTTAAAAATTTTGTGGATGTGATATGAGCAATGTCTGGAACAAAAACAGAAAGTGAGGTAAGATGTTCATCTTTACAATGTTCCCATGGCCTATTAGTGTGAGTTAGAGATTTTGCCATTTTCTCACACCTTCACAAATTTGCTTCCATAAGATTACATTTTTTTCACACAAAATGGTTGAAATTTTCATTATACAGACCCCTAAATATTTGATCTGCTCTCAGACAAGAAATTGTATTTCTCACTTTATCTTTTCATTGAAATTTGAGTATATAAGAAAGCACACATCTTATACAATAGAAGACTATCCTCCATGTAAGGTATAAAATATCAGTTAACAAAACACAGTATTTAGGGTAAACATATTGGAGAAGCCTTATATACATGTATTGATAATAAAGCACAAACCTAGACAGGATGTAAGTGGAGAGCAGAAGGGTTACAATCAATAGGGTATTATAGGATCAGAAATAGTAACCATGTACAAAATACATGCTAGGGCAGGCTATGGCAAGGCATTCAGTAAATTGTAAAAAGTAATAAATGCGGTAATATGGACAATGTTCATTAATGGAGAGGTGAATATAAGAGAAAAGTGTGCAAGAAAAGAAAGAAGAGAGAGAAAAGCAAGCAAGAAGGGAAGCAGAGAGGGGAAAACAAGGAAGAAGGGAAAAAAAGAAGAGAAATCTGTGCACAAAAGTTTTGAGAAAACCTTATCTGAGAGCAAAATAAGAAAGAGGGCTAAATATCCCTAAGAATTTACAATTTGCAGCACTTACAATCAGTCTTTGCACCCCAGCACCTTACCTGTCATATTCCCTTGACAAGGCCCCCTGACTGTACTTTCTCCCACCTTTGCCCACCTCCACTGTATCTCCACTCCTACTCCCGCCCCAACCACCTCCCATACTCTCCCTAACCCCCTGTACCTCCTTCCCGCCTCAATCTCCTACTCTCAATCCCCCCCACCCCCTCTTCCCTTGTCTTGCTCATAGCTCAAGTCTTTGTACTGGTTATTACATGTCTGTAAATCAATGACTATATGTTTGTAACTAAAAATGATGACTGTTGCACACACTGACATGGAACCTTTGTAAAAGAGCCTCAGCTCAAAGGTATTGTAATCCTAGATTGAAATAAATAAAAAAAAAAATATATATAAATTAGGGTCTTGAAGAACTAGGTTCATGTACTTGAAATAATCCTACCAATATCTGTCATATACAGTGAGTCGGTTATGAGTAACATGAGATAATTGGTCTAGAGAGGCATACTGAGAGAGTCTTTGAAGAACATCTGAAAGAGAAGACACCAGAGTTGATTTCCATTTCATAAGAATCAGACATTTGACCAGAAGAGAAAGCATGTTTAGCCATCTAAAATGCACATGTGAGAGGAGAGAACTACTGGGGATGAAGATGCCTAGAAGGAATAGCTTGGGGTCAAAAGATAGTTTTTGTCCTGTTACTCTGGAGGCAAGTAAACAGACTTTATGCCAGAGCTTATTAATGGGAGCGCAAGACCACAAGATATGAAGTAGATCCCCGTTGGCCAAATTGCAGTGTCAGCAGTTATTATTATTTAATAGGCCCATCCGTTGAAGCGCAGAGGGGGGTTCTATACCAAAGATGTAGGATTTTAGTTTGCATTAAAGAACTATGGGCATCTTTAAAGGTATTACATGCAATACACCAACAATTAATCAATTGTGCATCTGATATATTGTAGTTAAGAAGAGTACTCCATTTATTTTTGGCCTGTATAGACTGATCAGGTAGATTATCAATAATGTCTTTGTAAATGGAGCTGTTTAATTTTACTGATAAATTAGTCCAGTGCAAGATGTGTGGGTTTAGAAGAGTATGCCTATACACTAAACTAGAGAGAGAGAGTTATAAGCTGCCCAAATTTATAAAAACTTCCAGAAGTCCTGTTTAGGAAGTTTCCATGTGACCTGCAAGTTTGAGAATGATCTAAGAGTGAGTGAATTCTAGACCAAGATATCTCCAAGAAAAAAATGCCTTTGTTCCTCCATGTACGACAGAAAATTGGGTGATCTTCTAGAGTGAGCAGTGGATTGCCCCATAAGGGGGCATGAAACCAGGGTGTTGGATTGGATTTCAGGAATCTGTGGGTTAGTTTCCAATAAAGAACAGAGGATGATATAGTCAGGTGAGATTTTAGTTTAGAAGAAATGGGATTAAAAATGAAGGAAGTGGGAACTCTTCCCAGGCACAATGCAGATTCCATTGCAACCCATAGTGGTGAGCGAGGGAAGGGTTTCTGAAACTATTTAATGATTTGGGCCATTCAGAAAGCCCAGAGGCAGCCTTTGAACCAGAGGAGTCTAAATCCCACTTTTTTCCAATGTGATCGAAGTTTGTTGCGGTTAAATCTCAGTGGTTTCCCATCCCAGATAAAGTTACCTATTAATTTATCAATTTTAGCAAAAAAGAAGGAGGATGGTAAGACTAAAGAAATATTGGCAAAGAGGTAAAGAATCTTGGGAGAAATTGACATCTTAATGGCTGCAATTTCCCCCATGAAAGAGAGATTAAGAAGCTTCCATCTGTCCAGAATTGTTTTGATGTTATCAAATAAGGGGTTAAAGTTAATGTCCCATGTCTTCCCTAAGTTACTAGTAATTTTGATTCCTAGATATGTTATACCCTGTGGTGATCAGTGGAATCCAAGAGGCATGTTCATAAAGGCTTTACAGTGGTCGTTAAGAGGCACAGTTTGTGATTTGCCATAATTCAAAGCAAGGCCAGAAATTTTTAGTAAAATTATTAAGCAAATCAACCAACAGGGGCCCAGCCTCATTCAGGTTTTTGAATAAGATTAAGAGGTCATCCACATACAGTAGGAGAGAGAAACATATCTTGAATTGCTCACAGGTATGCCCATAATGCCAGAAGATTGATGTAAACAAGCAGTCAGGGGTTCCATGGCTAAAATAAACAGGGAAGGTGACAGGGGAGAGCCTTGTCTAGTTCCCCTTGCTAGATGAAAGTAAGAGGAAAGGGTGGAATTAGTAAGTACTTTAGCAACAGGGGAGTTATATAATAGCTTGATCCAGGAGCAAAAGGTATGAGAAAGACTGAAACAAAATAAAACTTGATGAAGGTATTCCCAGTTTAAGGAATCAAAGGCCTTCTCAAAATCAACAGCTATGGCTGCAGCTGGTGTCTTGAGGGATGTGGCTTTGTGAATTAAATTAAATAAGGAACATAGGTGATCAGAACCAGATCTATGTTTAATAAAACCAGCTTGTGAACAATGAGTTAGCTTGGGAATCAAGGATTCAACTCGAGAAGTTAGTAGTTTAGCAAATATCTTCCCATCCAAGTTTAATAAAGAGATGGGCCTGTAACTTGCAGGGTGAGTAGGGTCTTTTTCTTTCTTTCTTAGGGATTAGGGTTATGATTGCTTCAATGCAGATGGGGAAAGCTTACCAGTATTGAAAGCTTCTTGATAAACAATAAGAAGAAGGGGACATAAGGTGTCAGAAAACATTTTATAGAAATCGACAGGGAATCCGTCACCCTCAGGGGATTTCAAGGAAGACAAAGCTTTCTGGATTTCCTGAAGTAAGAAGGGTTCATCTAAAGAATTTATTTCAAGAGTAAAAAGATGAGGAAGATGTAACGATTTAAGGAACTGTTGAATTTGTAAAGTAGAAGGAAGATTTGTGTTAGAGTATAGTTTTTGATAAAATGTTTTCATGATACGGTTTATAGAGAGGTTGTCAGAGTGAATCATACCCTGTTCATCTTTTAGGCTTAGGATGCGTCATTCCATTTGTTGTGCTTTGAGCTGGTAAGAAAGGGTTTCCAATTTTTATTGTCGTGTTCCCAAAACTTATATTTAAGTTTAAACAAGGACAGTTCGGTTTTATGATAAATTAATTCATTAATTTTAACTCTAAACTGAAGAATTTCAAGATGAAGTTGAGAATCAGGACAATGCTTATTAGAAGTAAAGTATTAATTCTCTTTAGCCTTAAGAGATTTTTTCCAAGTCAGCCAGCTGTTGCTCCCTTACACTTTTCTTATGTGCAGCATAACTGATCATCTTCCCTCTAATCGTAGCTTTAGGAGCTTCCCATACAGAGGACATAGAAGATTCAGTTGGGGTACTTGAAAGAGAAAGTCTTGAATTTGTGCTTTGATCATGGGTAAGAAATTGGGATCCTTGAGAAGGAGAGGATCCAGCCTCAGTAAGAAGATTTAGGTGCTAACGGGCCCCACAAAAGTTGCAATTTGACAGGGGAATGGTCCAAGATTATGATGGGAGAGATGGATGAATCAATAGTGTTTTCCATTGTAACAGGAGAGGCTAACCACTAATCAATTCTACTGTATGTCTTATGTATAGAGGAGTAAAAAGTAAATTCTTGATCATGGGGGTGAAGGAGGCGCCATACATCAGCTAATCCAACATCTTGCATTAGTAATGAGAGGGCTTTAATACTTCTAGGGTGGGCCTCTGTAGTGGGGCTACGTCTGTCAATGCTGGCTTCTAAAGCTAAGTTAAGAACCCCTCCAAGAATAACTGGTGTATTATCAGTGTTAAAGGATAGAATCTGTTGAGCTAAATTATGAAAAAAACTCCAGGGAACCGGAGTTGGGTGCATAGACATTAACAAGCAGAAGAGGACCAGAATTGGTATTCAGTTTGACCATCACCCATCTGCTGTCAGTATCGGAAATGGAGTTTACAAGAGACCATTTGGGACTCTTATGAATAAGAATAGCAACTCTTCTTTTTTTTTGAGGTATAGGATGATTCGTAGATCTGACCGACCCAATCTTTTTTAAGTCTATGAACATCCACTGCTAATTATTTTGTTTCTTGAAGGAAAGCAATTTGTGTTTTGTTTTTTGAGATGTGAAAGAATTTGCTTCCACTTACAAGGAGAATTAAGTCCCTTCACATTCCATGTATATAAAAGTATGTCACTCATATTGTTAGTGTTAAAGAAAGGGAATAATCGCTGGAGTGTGAAGGGACAAATAAATGCAGCAGAGGATGATTAGAATACAATATAGAGAGCTTACATATATGCAGAGAGTGGCAGAAACATTCAAGCCAAAAAAAGTGAGATGTATGATACATGAGTAGCACAGATATCTTATTAAAGTTAGAATAGAGATGGGGAAGGAGAAAAGTCATTAACAACAACAATACTAGTCAGCTAAATAACAAAGAAAACGTTTTATGGGTGTGAGGAGATATGAGTCAGCCAACTGGCTAAGAGACTCTCTCACCACACTCTGGGGCATCGATGTAGGGAGGAGACTAGGGAGGACCAGTTA
Source organism: Neoceratodus forsteri (assembly GCA_016271365.2). Classification (NCBI taxonomy): domain Eukaryota; kingdom Metazoa; phylum Chordata; order Ceratodontiformes; family Ceratodontidae; genus Neoceratodus; species Neoceratodus forsteri. The sequence continues at coordinate 715,089,990 of CM057454.1, read as the reverse complement.
TAAATACTGGCCCAAACCTAAGTCTGATCCCAGTAATATAATAAAGTAAGTATTCCTGATAAGCTAAACTGAAAGGGAATAATACCAAGAAAGGCAGGGGACTGTAATAACCTCATCTTAATTATAAGCTAACAGGACAAGCTATAAGGATAAAGCTAAACACCAGAACTTATTTATAAACATTAGTAGTAATAGTACAAGATATACCAACTTGAAATAACAGTAAATTAAAGAACCATATATGAGATGCCAGTACAGCCTAGACATAGAGCTAGGAATTCAGGGAGCCAGGTGGAGTGCAAATGAACAAATATAAAAGGAAAAGTAGATTATTACCACATTAGAGTGACTCTGAGTATACTTTGCAGTGCAACAAAATAAGTACATAATAAATACAATATTGAGGGGGAAAGAAGAAAGGAGAATTCAATTTATGCCCTTACGCCCTGAGCCAAATGCAAAACAGGATTATGTGGAGAGGTATAGACTTGAGTGATAACTGTAGACAGAAGAGATAGTCATAGTAAAGATCAGTTCTGATTACTCGAAAATCACCTAAATAGGTGTTATATGGGGTGACTAAGTCTAGAAGATTAGGCCCAGTGAGCCCCAAAACAGGAGGGACCACACAGCAGTGGATTTCTATAATATCTGAGGCTTCGAGTAAAATAAGGAGCATAAGGAAGATGTAGATTGACAATCCTATGCAACAGTACACCAAATATAGCCCACCTCTTTGAGTGCTAATGATAGTTCTACATTGTAAACAGGAGGTAGTAAGAATTATAGAGCACAGGGAAGGAGATAGATTAAATGTAGTTGCCAATAATGCTTAAGAACCTGCCATCAGGAGAGGGGATGGGTAAATTGCCTTGTAATATATAATAATTTACAAATGAAAAAATAAAAGGCAATAATCAGGATGCATACCAATTGAAGATATGCAGCTGAACAGCCAAAAGACTATAAACCTGATTCACTGCTAAATTGGAGAGTAAAAGGCTAGATAAAGACAGCCTGTTTAGTGAGGTAATGTATAAGATCTAACACTAAAATAATGGGTTAGAAAAGCATAGCTGATATACCAAAGTTCTCTTGAAGACCTTTAAGCTGCTTGTTTAAACACTGCAACAAAAAGTAAATTGTTCGCGTCACGATGTAGTGTCTTTGCTTTCTGCACTTGCTGGGAGTGAACGCAACCAGGTAGTATAGACTGTAGAGTGGGCGGGTAGGCAGAAAAAGTGTACTGGCACTCCCTTTAAGTATTCTGGAAGCAAAACCTACCAAGATATAGTAACTGTGACCATATAACTGACAATATAAGCTCATGACACCTTAGATTTATTAGTAGGATTCTGACTATTGATGTTCTTGCTTTTAGTCTTTGTCCTACGTTTCTTTTTGGGTGGCTGTAAAGATTTGAAGGGGGAACTTGCAACAACTTCTGCCCATGAAGTACTGGCAGAAATTCATCACTGAGGCACAGGGCCCAAATTAGTGGGATGTTCGTCTGAAATTTGCTGGGAAAGATCCTCCTGCAAGGAGCGCATGTCATCCTCCAAGAGAGCAAACTTATTGCTCAAGGGAATAGAGGGGTTGATTTGAAGGTGAGAGGCTGCAGCTTGGAGTGTTTGGGGTAAAACCTCGCTAGAACAGCATGAAAGTCTTGAAGAATAATGCCCTGACAGAAGCTTGTCTTGCAGCTGTGTTGATTGCCTTGGGGTCAAATCAGTTGCATCCTTGCTGCTTGGGGCTGCGAGTTCTGCAACACTTTCCCCACATTCCTGTACCTTGTCGTCCACCCTCCATGTGGATACCAAAGCTGTGTTCAGGTTGCCAATTGCTGCTGAACCTCCCAGGGTAAGATTGCAGAGAGAGACCTCCAGACAGTTGGCTAAGGTGTCAGGGGGTTTCAAAATCCTTGAAGGAAGAGCCTGAGAAAAGGTGTAGTGTCGCGGGGTAACGTAGAGCAAATGTAATGCTTCTTTGGTAGAGGATTTGTTTAAGTGGATTGTAGGCCTTCCTTCTGATGGTTAAATCTTTTCAAAAGTCTCTGTAGATGGAAATATTAAACTCTTGCCACTGAAGTTTCCCCATTTCTCTGGCTCGTTTCAGTATTAATTCTGTATGGGAATAGTTCAAGAAGTGAGCAATGATGGGTCTTGGTCGCTGGTCTGATGTTGGCCTGGAACCCAGAGTGCGGTGAAACCACTCAATGATTAACGTTAGGTCAGGAGGCAGTTTAAGCACTGCAGGCAACACATGTAATAAAAGCGCAGTAGTGTCTCCTAATTCTACACCTTCAGGGAAGCAAAAAAATTGTAAATTGTTGCGACGATTATGATTTTCAATATCATCAGTTTTGGCTTGTAGAGATTTAATAATTCGATCTTGATTGTGGACAGTAGCCTGAAGGTTATGAATAGTAGTGGTGTTACAGGTGGTTGCTTTCTCATCAAATGCAATTTTCTGGCTAAAAGTTTCAAGAGTGGTCGCATTCTGTTGGGTGGAGGTTTTTAGATCATTAATCTCAGCCATCAGTTTAGAAAACATTACTTCCACTCTAGCAAGTAAGCTTTGCTGTACTTGGAGATCTGCCATAATGCTGAAAGATGAGGCCTAGTATGCTGCAGTACAGTGTAGAATAATTGAATATAAGTAGATGATGGATCAAAAATGACTTACAACTGTGTCAGGCAGTAAGATTACAGGATGATCACAGGAGTTGGTGCCAAAGAAAGGTCTGGTGAAGGCTGGATGAGGGTACATTACAGACATTCCTGCAGAGATTCTGAACTATGCTGCCATCTTCTGCCGGGTTAGACCATGCCCCCCCCCTACGTAGAAATTGTATTTCTGGGGGAAGAGTAGATGTAGGTGGAGGGTTTAAATGTAATACTTCTGTCTTTGCCAAATTTATCTTATCACCTGAGCCTCCCCAAATCTTCGGATTATATGCATACAGCCTTATAAAATACCAATGGGTTTACTAGGAAAATTAAAGCATCATCGGCATACAAGCTCACATGTCCCAAGTTTGATACCCTTAATGGTATTGGAATTCCGAATGGCAATCACCAAGGGTTCAATTGCAAAAGCAAACAGAAGTGGTGAGGGGCATCCTTGGTGAGTGCCTCGGGTTAATTGAAATTGAGAAGAGATGTTGCGGTTAGTTTGTACAAACGCATTAGGGTTTTTGTATAGAATCTAAATCCACTTAATACAGTTTGGTCTGAAACCAACATTTTTAATACATATAAAACAAAGTCCCATTTGACCCAGTCAAAGGCCTTTTCGGCATCTAACGTTGCTGTTTAAAGGCGTCAGTAATATTAGCTAATCTTCTAGTGTTAGCCCCCTTTTTTCTGCCTTTAATAAAGCCATTTTGATCAGGTCGAATGAGGCTTGGAGCAACTTTTTCTAGACATGAATCAAGAATTTTTGCAAGAATTTTCATATCATTGTACAAAAGAGATATAGTGTGATATGAGGCAACTAATCCTGGATTTTTATCCTTTTTGGCAAAGACAACGATTCTCATCTCATAAAATGAGGGGGGTAAAGTCCCCTTACAGAGAGCTTCATTAAACACATCCAGCAAGGGTTGTGCTATCAATAAAACATATTACTTGTAGAAATCTACAGAAAAAACATCCATGCCTGGGCTTTACCTGATGTCGTATTTTTAATTGTTCATAGTATTTCATCTAATGTAATAAGGGCATCTAATATATATTTCGGGTTGGTTGTCATCTGGGGAAGATTTATATCAGACAAAAAAGTATAGACTGCATCTGGATATTTATCTCCGAGGTAAGAAACCACTATGGTTCTCAAAGGAAGTGGCAGTGAAGGTTCAAGAGAAAAAGAAAGCATTCAGGAAGTACAAGGAATCACAGAAGGAGCAGGACAGAGAACTGTATCAGTTAAAGCAAAAGGAAGCTGGGAAGGCAGTCAGAACAGCAAAGGCCCAAACCGAGGAAAAGATAGCCAACTCAGTTAAGAAGGGGGATAAAACCTTTTATAGGTACATCAGGGAGCGTAAGTAAGACCAAGGAGGGATAGTGAGGCTTAGTAAAGGGAGGGAGGTGAGAAGAGGGTGACTTGAAAGGCAGAGATACTAAACAAATATTTTTGCTCAGTATTTACAAAGGAAGAGGGGAAGTACCTAAAACAAACAGTAGAAACACTCTGGATACAGAAGTTGATACCAGCCCATTTACAGAAGAAAGGGTTCTGAAAGAACTCTTTAAACTGAAGGTGGACAAAGCAATGGGGCCTGATGGGATTCATCCCAGAATTCTAAAGAACTAAGGGTAGAACTAGTGACACCACTGACTACCCTCTTTAACAAATCATGGAGGATGGGGTGGTACCGAGGACTGGAGGAGGGCAGATGTAATTCCCTTACAAAAGTGGGAGCAAGGCAGAAACAGGAAACTACAGACCTGTTAGTTTAACCTCAGTGGTAGGGAAAATGATGGAATCACTTCTGAAGGAAAGAATTGTTGAGTATCTAGAGGCCAGAGGGGCACAGGACCCAAGGCAGCATGGATTCACAGTGGGAAGGTCATGCCAGACAAATCTGATAGATTTCTTTGACTGGGTGACCAAAGTAGTTGATCAGGGAGGGGCTGTGGACATGGCCTACCTAGACTTTAGCAAGGCATTTGACACAGTCCCACACAAAAGATTAATATACAAGTTAGCCAGCCTGGGAGTGGGTCCCAAGATGACAGCCTGGGTAAAGAATTGGCTGGAGAATAGGACACAGAGTAACAGTAAATGGAGTCCACTCTGAAAAAAGGGGGGTTAGTAGTGGGGTACCGCAGGGTTCAGTATTAGGACCGGTCCTCTTCAATGTCTTTATAAGCGACATTGCAGAGGGACTGGAAGGAAAAGTATGTCTCTTTGCAGATGACACAAAGATCTGCAACAGAGTTGATGCACAAGGTGGAGTGGAAAGGATGAGAAGGGACTTGGCAAGGTTAGAGGAATGGTCAAATGTATGGCAGGTTAGATTCAATGCTAAGAAGTGCAAGGTAATGCACCTGGGAAACAAAAACCCAGGGGAAGAGTACACAATGGGGGGTGAGATACTAACAACAACAAAAATGGAAAGGGACCTGGGGGTAGTCATATCAGATGACCTAAAGGTGGACAAGCAATGTGAGAGGGCAGCAAGGAGGGCTGGGGGGATACTTGGATGCATAGGAAGAGGCATCACCAGTAGAAAACAGGAAGTTATTATTCCTCTGTACAGACAGCTAGTGAGACCCCATCTGAAGTACTGCGTGCAGTTCTGGAGACCCAATCTCATAAAGACATAGACAGGATGGAAGCTGTCCAGAGGAGGGCAACTAAAATGGTGCAGGGTCTGCACCGAAGACATATGAAGAGAGACTTAAGGAGCTTAATATGTATAGCCTCGAGGAAAGGAGGGAGAGGGGAGACATGATAGAAACTTTCAAGTACCTCAAGGGAATCAACAACGTCCAAGAGGATAGCATCTTTCAAAAAAAGAGGTGTGCAAGAACAAGGGGGCACAATTTGAAGATAGAAGGGGGGCGGCTCAGAGGTAATTTAAGGAAGTATTTTTTCACAGAGAGGGTTGTGGATGTATGGAACGGCCTTCCAGAGGAGGTTGTGGAGTCAAAAACAGTGGTGGAATTCAAGCATGCATGGGACAGTCATAAGGCAATTCTAGGGGTTGGGGGTAGGAAGAAGTAGGCTGCTGGTTAACTAGGACCTGCAGCTTATCCATCAGGAAGGGAAATGGGCAGACTGGGTGGGCCAAGCGGTCCTTATCTGCCGTCAAATTCTATGTTTCTATGTTTCTATGTATAATAGTTATGAAATATATTATTAATCTCTTTGGGGTCTTGTATTGTTATTTGGTTGTCATCTTTGATAGAGAAAATTATTTTATCTGTTTTTTCTTTTTGTATTTGTAGAGCCATTACTTTGTCTGGCTGAGACCCTAATTCCTTTATGCCACCACAAAACCATGTTTTTGTGTTATATGGGCATTTATAGACCTTAATGGTGGTGAAGTGACCCCTCAAATAGCTAAGACAGAAGTACGGTACATAAAATTTGTACCTATTTTTTTTAGGATTTCCCTGATTCTTTTGTATTGTAATAAGCCTTTTTTTCATTTTGAGTCCAGTTTAGCATTTTGTTTTTGATTTTAAATAATTAAAAGGAGCACTCTTTGTAGTATGGCCTTTACCAGGTTTTTGTCAAAATATTTTGGCCAGTTACACTACATCAAGTGTGTGAATCCTTACAAAGCCTTGTACTGCATCCTCATAGCAAAGCCCTGCAAAGATCCCATGCCTGGGTGGGAATAGTACTAATACTGTGGACTGTATTATGCTATGCCTTTATGGTTACAGTGTAACTCACAAGTACTGTGGTTTACTATAATTATCCCTTAACCATACAGAGTCATGTTTATATGTAGCTGTCTTTATTGTTAGGTGAAGCCATACTCACCAGGTGTACTTTTGTAATTGTTAAGTGGTTCTTATTGTACTGTGCAAAGATTTTCATTTTTGTGCTATCATTGCCTCCACACAGTTCCTTCCCTCTTGGAAATGCTCTAGTCTGTGTCATTTTAGCCATATTTCTAATCCTCTCCCTTCTACTCTCATCTGCTCATACAGTTTAAGACTCCTCTTGCACATTTACCCCCTTCCTTGTATCCCACACCTCTGTTTTGTACTCCTTAGTGCATGCTAGTCTGCTCTAAAATTACTTCTTCTGCTCTCTTTTCATTTGTAGGGTGATATCCACCCCTTCCTATGTAAATGATCATCATTTCCATGGCTGTCTAAAAAAAAGGTTTGCCTGAATTTTGTTACACTCTTCCAAACGGATTCTCATAATGTTATTATTACTTAGTGCAGAGAATTGTTCGTAGCCATATTGGTCTTTGTACAAAAAGGTGAACAAAGTGGGTGATTTGATACTTTTTATTGGACCAACAAGAAATGTTCAGAACATGAGTTTTCAGGCTGCACAAAGCCCTTCATCAGGTATCACAGGTTCTAAGAAAATAAGCTCTTATATTTTGGATAAAGCAATCTACTGATAAGAAAGAGTTGTAGATAAATAAACTTTTATACAGGGGTATGATTGTTCTGTTGATAAGGAAGCATCATACCTAGAAAGCAATAAATAAGTTGATGTGTTGGAGACAAATAAGGCAGCCTTAAAATACTAGGTGGTTATAAATCAGATTGGGGATGCAAACCCCTTTCCCAGAATGAAAGTTACAGCACAAGGCATATGATCTATTAGATATTTATATTACAAGAGCCTCCCTAAAAGCAAACTCTTACATAATCGAGAAAATCTGAATGTTTTAACCCATTAAAAAAATTACAAGTGCAGATTGTAGTGAGTAACAAACTCCACGTCTCTACTCAGTACTTAGTGGTAACGTTGAATTTAACCAAAGACCCCTGCAGTTCACATCTGTTCTTTCCACCTCCATATCGTTACCCAGGGGTCTCCACCTCTGTCACATGAACATTCACAGACATGGATTTCTACTAAAATCTTCTCAAAACATTATTGCCCTTTCTGATATGCCCTTCGTGGTTTCACAAATACAGACAAGATAGAAAGAAATGTATGTGGTTGCCGTTACATTTCCTTCTCCCGAGAGTTTAAGTTCTCCTCCCATGATGTGGTACCTAAATCTCATGAGCTAATTAGTGTACAATCACCTTTTCTCACTCTTTTCAACTACTCTTTACTGGTGTCTACTGCTCCCCTGTTAAAAGTGGGCGTGCATTTGTTGAAATTATCTCCAATCATCTTACTGAGTTGAATATGTTAAAATAGGAGAACATTGTTCTGAGTGACCTATGTTTAAGTTGGTGTGACTTCAAGTACACCTCACTTCATTCTAAAATGAAAGCTCTCAATTCACACCAGATGTTATCTCAACCAATCAGCTATAACCCAGTCCTCAAATCCCTCCTTATTGATGGGATTCTGTACTCCCACCCACACTATAGTGGATCTGGTGACACCCTTCCTGATCTTTTCACTGACCATTGCATCACATATTGGAGCTATAAAATCAGATCTCCTAATCCTCCATCAAAAAATATTCATGCATGTTCTCTCATATATTTCTCCCTGCCAGACTTTCAATTTGATCTCTCTAATGCTGACTAGAGTCTGGTGTACGGTTCTTCTGATCCTGAGCAGGCCCTATTGTTTTTCTGCTCTACCTTCCTGTCAATCTGCAACACCCATGCTCCTATCAAAAAAGCCAGAGTAAGAGGCACCCATCTCCCTTGGATTTCTTCTGATCTCATCAAATGGTTTAAATTAAGGGATGCTGCCTGGTTTGCTCATAACTTGGCTTCTGGTGACCCTATGGATAGGCTCACATACAACAGGCTCCAAAATCAGTGTACTAGTGCCACTGTAAAAGTCAGAGCTATCTAGTTCCATGTTAAATTTATCAGCAACTCTTCATCCACCTTCAAATTCTGGAATATAGTAAGTAATACTCTCCAGCCCACTCATGTCTCTTCTGGCATTCCTAAACTCCTGGTTAGCTCTACTGTGCTTACTGACCCTGCTGCTATAGTAAATTCTCTGAACATCTACTTTGTGGAAGGTCCTTTATCACTTCCCCACCCTGTTAACTTAATTACTGGTTCTCGAGATGGGATTCTGTTATCAAACAAACTACATTTGTTTTCTCCCACATTACTCTTCTGAGGCCTTTGACAGCTAACCTATAAAAATCCCAGTTCATGGTTAGGATCTAAAGATGTCACCCCTAAATTTGTAAAACTGGGTGCATCCAAAATAGCTGCCCTCCTGGCCCATGTTTTATTTATGCATATATTTATTTAAAATTTGGTAAATAGGAAAGGCACACTAAACCATGGCTCATTTCCAGGTGCAGGGTTGGAGGTAGCGGGAGTAGAGACATGAAGAGCATTTCAAACATCAGCGAGCATAAACATTAATACAATGGCAGATGAAACCATATTACAATAGTTGGGATGGCCCACTTGACCTAGCACAGTATGTGATCAAGCTTCAGAAAAAGGCAGACTGTGGGTACCTTACTTGGCAGTAGTAGGTTAGCCAGACTATAGAGCTAGGATTAAGCACCTCAAGCATTAGAGCACGGAATGGAGGCCAAGTACACAGGTGGCCCAGATAGGGAAGAAATAGGTGGGGGGGCAAGAGGGCTGGAAGGGGAGAGACAAAGGGTTTGGAGGGGGTGGTGCAAGTACAAGGGGGAGCAGAAGTAAGCCTTAGCTGATATCTAAAGGCCTGGAGAGAGGGTGAGAGCCAAAGGGAAAAGGGGGAAGGTTCCAGAGGAAGGGGAGATGGTGGGAGAAGACAGCTTGCCCAGCACTCGAATGAAAATGGGGAACAGCAAAGGTGCAGGATCCCCTGGAGTGCAGGGAGTAAGAAGAGGAGAGAGCAGGGGAGAGGAATGAGGAGAGGTAGGAGGGAAGAGAGTTAAACCAGTATTTAGTGATGATGGAGGTGCAGTGGGGCAGTCAACTTAAAGGTAGAGGAAGGAAGACAGGGAGGAGTAGAGAGAGCAGTGATGAGTATGGAGAGGAGAGTTGGAGGTGAAGTGACAGAAGGCATTGTAGAGGGTGTCCATTCCAGCAAGTGAAGTGGAGGGGGCAGTGCCATAGACCACATCTGCATAGTCGAAAACTGGGAGGACCATTTTGCTTACCAGCTCCTGGCAGATCTGGGGGGGGAGGCAATCCTTCTTTCAGTATAAGGCACTGAGTTTTGGGCAAAGTTTGGCATGGATAGCATCAATATGGACAGAAAAGTCAAGCCTATTATCAAGCCAAACTCCAAGGTACTTGAAGGCGGAGACACACTCAAGGAGGGTGCCGTCCAAAGTAGAGAAGAGAAGACAGGTGAAGGTGATAGCCTTGCCAGTTTCTCACTGGAGCAGAAGGTCATGGTCACTGTCTTCTTGGTGCTTGCCCTGAGCTAGCTGGCTTGGAACCAGTGCAGCACATTATTGAAGTTTGGAGTGGGACCTGAACAGCTAGGGTTGATGTGCCAGAAGTGCAGATGACCATATCATCCTCAACATGTGGACATGAGAAGAGACACAGGCAGAGAGGAGGTCATTTAGGAAAACTGAGAATAGGACTGGGCCCAAGATGGAGCCCTAGGGGATGCCTGCATGGATGGGGGAGGACAGAACACCTCCCTCCTGAACTGCCTGTTGATGATTGGTAAGGTATGATCAGAACCAACCCACAGTGGATGCTGAAAGGCCAACAGAGTTCAGCTTGTCCAGCAGAAGAGGGTGGGAGACCGAATTAAAAGCTTTGGCTAGATCAATGAAGATGACTGCAGTGATGTGTCACTGATGAGAATAGAATTGGTTACACACAGCAGGGATGAGACAGTGGAGTGGTTCTTTCTAAAACCAGACTGGAATGGTGAAAGAAAGTTCTAGGAGGACAGAAAGTCAGCAAGCCTAGAGTAAATGATGGATTCCTGAAGCTTGGCAAGAGAGGAGAGAAGTGCAATTGGGTGGTAGTTACCTGGGGAGGATGGGTCACCCCTGCAGGGAAAGAACCTTGGCAACTTTCCACACCTGAGGGACAGCACTCAGGGAAAAGGAGAGGGTCAAGAGATGAGAGAAAGGAAGGGCAATGGTTGGTGCAGAGCTTGGAAGGAGTTTGGGGTCCAAACCATCAGAGCTAGACTTAGAAAGGTAAAGTGACAACAGGGCAAGATGGACTTCTTAGGGGGAAGACAGGAGAGAAGTGGAAGCCTTCTGACAACTGGGATGGAGGTGAGACAGTGGATTCTGGGGATGAGTGGAACAGTAGAGCACAGGTTGTGAAGAATTTGTTAAAGTCAGCGGCAACAGAGAATGGATCAGAGACCAGTGAGCCATCCACCAGGAGGATGGGGGGGGGGCAAATAGAGAGTGGACAACCTTCCAAAATTTAGTGGGAGAAATTTAAATTGAATTGGAGGTTAGCCTTGAAACATTGGGCATTAACAGGGTGGACAGCCTTTGTACAGGTGTTCTTGTGAGACTGTAGTGTTGGAGGTCAAACAGGGATTGGAAGATCTTGAAGCATGACCACACAAGGTGCCAGGACTTGCACAGCTGAATAAGGTCAGCTGTAATCCAGGGTGATGGGAGCATTTTATCCTGGCCTTTTTAAGGGGGTGGCATGAGTATTCTAGGCTTTGTTAAAAATGGCAGTGAAGAGTGAAAGGGCTAGATCAATGTCTGTGGCTGAGTAGATAAGAGACTAAACAGAGGCTTCATGGTTGTGTAGAAGGGCATCGGTGTCTAGATATCTGAGTGGCCTATACCAAAGGTATTTTGGGGTGGATTCAGGGGGACGCACTTTCCTAATGCAGTAGGTTAGGCAGTGGTCACTGAAGACGTCCAGGAGAATGCCTGCAGCAATGATGTGATATGGTGGGAGGAGAGCACCCAATTTAGGAGGGGATGGTTATGGGAGTGCAGATTGAGTAATTTTACATATGAACATATGAAAATGCCAGCAGATACGTTAGATGCATCTTGGGCAGATCCTTTTGAAAATCCTGCTCTGGGTGTTCAAAGCAGCTGTGAATACTGATGGAAGTCTGGTGATGGTCAAAGTAAGAGGAGCACTCCATTGGTTATTCTCAAATCTTAAGAATTACTAAAGCAGATTCTAAATAAGGAACAAAAGGTTAAGTTACATGTCAGGAGAAAAAATTATGAGTATAAATGGAATAACAAAGTAGAAGTTCAAGATTTTCATCATGAAATGCACTGCTGCTTTAAGAGAGGAGAGATATTGCTGCTGGTATTCTGAAGAACTTCCATGACCTTTCTGCATCTCAACCTGTAATTAATGTTTATTTATGTAAGTGCTGTCAACTCGCATGCTATTTTTATACATGTGTTGGCAGAATAAGCTGTGCGATAACATTTCTGTTCTCGCATGCATGTGACAAAAGATGTGGCTCAGAACAGGTACAGCATAAGGTCTTTTGCTAAACTCACTGCAGTAATGAGAGCCAACATTAGTAGCAGATTCTTACTCTGCCATCTGTGCTGAGGAAAATGAAATGCCCTAATACAACCTCAAGTGACAAAACTGATGTTAAAATCCTTACCAAATTATGAACTGAGTAAACAGAATTCAGTTTATTTTTGAGAGCTGGGAACATTGCTTTACAAGTTAGCAACATAGGTGCCGGAACAGGGGGGCCACTAGGGCCATGGCCCTACCACTTTCATAAGTGGCCCTATCAGTTTTTGCAATCACGTTAATGTATTTAATAGGGGAGAATTTACCCCTTACTTCCTTGGCCCTACCACTTTTCAAACCATTCCGGCACCAGTGGTTAGCAATAAAAGGTAATCCACACCTCGGGTGTGTTGTGAGGAACTAGGCCAGACGCCAAGTGTCCTCATAGCACCCGAGGCACCCGAAACGGGTTATTGCACTTATAACATGGGTTATGTTGAAAAGAAAAAAAATATGTACAAAGGTATTTTTCCCCTGTTGAAATAGGGAAAATGTTACTGTATCCTGCCGACTTGAAAAGCAGTCCCCAGAACTGATGCATATGTGATTTACTTTATGAACATATAAATGTGAGAATTACACTGGTGAAATCATTTCTGACATTTGCATGTTCATAACATTATTTTGAAATGCATATCTCACTTTCCCAGTCCCCACCCCACAGCTCGCTTTGTGTGTGTGTCTGTCTGTCTCTCTCTCCCTCTCTCCTCCCTCTCCCTCTCTCTCTCTCTCTCTCTCTCTCTCTCCTCTCCCCTCCTAAGGACACTGTGCATGAAGTCAAACAGAGTGAGACACAGAGAAAGGAGATGTCCTGATCAGCAATCAATAGGATTGGGGTGAGCTGCTTGCAGGGTCCATATGTAAAACTTCTGCCATTACCTTTAGGTTGCCATTAGGGCATTAACAAGGTACCACCTTAAGGGCATTAACAAGGTGAAAGAGTCTAACATGTTTAAAAATAAGAAAAATAGCAGGACAAGAGGACACAGCATGAGATTAGAGGGAGGCCGATTAAGGGGGAATGTGAGAAAATGATTTTTCACAGAAAGAGTGTTGGATACATGGAACAGCCTACCTCAGGAAGTGGTGGCTATGAATACAGTGCAGGGCTTCAGACAGGCATGGGACAGGCATAAGGGAGCAATACAGATGAATTTGAACAGATAGGCCACTGACAGAGCAAAGGCTGATGGCACATTTATAAGGTAGAAAAAGAAATGGGCAGACTGGATGGGTCCTGCGGTCCTTATCTGCCGTCAACCTCTATGTTTCTATGTTTATATGAAGAATTCTGCAACAAATTCTGTCATCATGATGTACTCTTTCTCTCTCTAATGGGTCGGAGTACTCTCCCTGTTTTGATATTCTGCATTGGCAACTGCCTGCACTTCAGTCCCTATCTTCTCACATTTGCTCATGGGGGCAGTACCAATTCGCAGTGAGCTGCTGGGTGTCTCCCTCCCTCTCTCTCTCGCATTCCCTCTCCCTCTCCCTGCACCATACTGCTGCTTATTTAACCTACAGTATTTCTGTCATCATAATGTGCTTCCTCTCTCTCTCTAGTGGGTCGGAGCACTCTCCTTGTTTTGATATTCTGCATTGACAACTAACTGCACTTCAGTCCCTATCTTCTCACACTTGCTTATGGTGGGGGGGGGGGAGTGCCAATTCCCTCTCCCTCTCCCTCTCCCTGCACCATACTGCTGCTTATTTAACCTACAGTATGGGAACTTCACCTGAAGACAGAGCTGCTTGGGGGTGGGGGTGGGGGATGGAATCTCAGATGTGGTCAGTAAATTACACGGAGGTACACATTCTCTCTCTCTCTCTCTCTCTCTCTCTCTCTCTCTCTCTCTCTGTCTCTGTCTCTGTCGGACGGTGGGGCAACCTACCCAGTCTGTGCTATATGGATTGCCAAGGTTAGTGGCATGTGTGTGGGGTTACACATCTAATGGTGTGTACAGTGGCATGATTCATTGATTATTTTACATTTTCACTCACAAATAGTTCAATTTCTATGCCCCGCTTCACCATTGTTCGATGGCTGCCTTCCTCTTTTGCTTACTGAAGCATACAATGAGTCCCGATGATACTTTCATTAAATCAGTCAACGAAACTGCGTATTAAATAGGGAATTTAATCAACAGTCATGCAGAGCAGCTGCACCAATTGAGTTGCACTTTTTTGACAACCCATGTAACTAGATAGATAGACAAATAGCCACTGCCTTGCTGTACTGCTTTCTGGACAGTTTTTTTTTTCAGTCACCCCCCACCCGTCCTCCCTCCTTTATTAAATACACTTCCCCAGTGATCCCCACCCCCTGAGATCTCACACTAGTCAATTACAACAACTCCTTAAAGGGGCTCTCCTTCCTGCAACTTCTTAAAGAGGTGATCCTCTCTCGTGCTCAAATTTAACTGCAAAAATGCTGCTTCATCCATTCAGCATAGGATTTTTACTTATTAGTGTAACCATCACATACCATGGGTCTCAAAACCCACAAAATGTTCAACACCCAGGCATATTCACAGACTACCTAAATCTTATACACAAATTTCTAAATGTTTCCCTCCCACTGCCACTTACCCGACCTTGCCTCCATACTACCATACACTGCTGTACTCACATCGGGTACCAACTGCGTCTCTCTCATGGGTTTGCCCTTTCAATTAGAGCTATTCTGCATGCTTACTATCACCCCTTACCTCGCTGTTTGGCCTTGGAGAAGAGTTTGAGAAATTGCCCATGCCTCAGGGGAACAATCTGGCCATTCTGACTACTTCTTAGTGCTATAAAAAAGATGCACCTGCTGCTACTCGTCTGTGCTGGTAACATCGAATTAAACCCCAGGCCCCCATCTCCATTCCTGCCCCAGCTGACCTACCTTTACTAAAAGGGTTATCATTTTTGCATCTGAATGCCTGTAGCCTTCTGAAAAAGCTAGATGCTTTCAAAACGTGGACCCTCCACTGCTCTCCTGATGTTCTTGTAATCTCCGAAACTTGGCTAAGACCAACCACCCTGGACTATGAGGTTAACATTCCTTCGTACAACTTGTTTTATACTGATAGGAAATCCCGGGGAGGGGGAGTAGCCATCTATGTCTGGGACAACATTACCGCAACTATAGTGGACACGACCACAGTCCCTAAGGAGTTCGAGTGCCTTATGCTAAGAATTCAACCAGCAAAATCAACCTCTGTCTGCATTAGTGGGTGCTATAGGCCCCCCTCAGCTGGTCTCTCTCTGCTCAAACATCTAAGTGACATACTAGCTACTACCTCATCAGAAGTATCCATAATTGGTGACCTCAACTTTGACTGGCTCTCTCCAGTCTCCTTACCATTGAAATAATTCTGTGATGCCCATGGACTTACCCAGATCATTAATGAAGCTACCCACCCAAACACCAAAAACCCAGAGTGTAGCTCCCTTCTTGACGTAATCCTTGTAAGCAAGCCTCACCTCTTCCTCCACGCAGGTGTATTCTTTAATGACATCAGCTACCACTGTGCCATTGCATGTGTAAGGTCGACTCAACTCCAAACCTCCTCTTCCTCTAAATACATCCATAAGAGATGTAAAAGGAACTTCTGCCCAGATGCTTTTCTCTATGACCTCTAGTATGCTAACTGGAAGAAATTTTACCTCGCAGTTTCTGTGGAAGAGACACACGAGGTACTTCATGAAATACTCTCTGAAACTCTAGACCTCCATGCCCCAGTTACCAAAAGCAGAACCAAAAGAAAATCCTGTCCCTGGTTCACGGATAACCTAAAGACTGCCTTATAGCATAGGGATGCTCTTTGGAAAAGAGCCAGAAAGTCTAAGTTGGTCACAGACTGGTCTACTTTCTGAACTGCAAGGAATTTCTGCACGAAAACTACCAAAGCTGTGAAGTCTAGTTATTTCTGCTCTGAACTTAATGCATCCACTAACTCTGCTACTAAGTTTTGGCAAACTTTAAGGAAGGTAGAAGGCCATAACAGTGCTGGCACACTTTCCCACAAAATTTACACTGGTGGTACCCACACTACAGATAAAAATGAGATCCTTGACTTCCTTAACAATCACTTTGCCACAGCAGGGATGGCTTTTGATACCTCCATGGCAAATGCCATCTAGGCATAGTTCCTTAGTTAGTCATCTGATTGCCATGATCCAGAATCTATTGACCCTTACCACTCTTTCTACTTCTGTCTGGTCACCGTCAAACAGGTTGAAGATCTCCTTCTTTAACTTGATACTAAGAAAAGTGTGGCACGGATATGATTGAGCCTTTCTTCCTAAAGTTGGCCTACTATATTTTGACTCCCCCCTATTACCCACCTTTTCAATTTGTCTCTCAATCAGGGCTCCCTCTCCAAGGTCTGGAAGATGGCCCATGTCATCCCTCTATTCAAATCAGGGGACCCCTGCAACCTAAATAATTACAGCCCAATCTCCTTGCTCCCAGCCTTATCAAAACTACTGGAGAAGGTAGTAAATGAACAGCTCAGATCTCATCTGGAAAGTTTTAATCTACTAAACCCAATTCAATCCAGTTTCCGTCCCATGCATAGTATCTCCACTGCCCTTGCTAAGGTTATAAATGACTGGCAGTCCACACTTGATAACAAACAATACATATGCGCCTTGTTTCTGGACCTTAGCAAGGCTTTCGACTCGGCAGACCACAATTTGCACCTGGTGACCCTGAAGAAAGTTGTGGTGGACAACCTTGCCCTAAGTTGGTTCACAAACTATCTTGTGGACAGGAAGCAGCAGGTCAAGGCTGAAGGAGACCTATCACCAAAAAAAATACTCCTTAGACGTGTCCCCAAATGATCCATACTTGGCCCACTTCTCTTTGCCATTTATATTAATCAAATTGACACTGGCCTAAAGTCATCTAGTATCCATCTCTTCACTGATGATACAGTGCAATACATTGACAGATCAACTCCGGATCAAGTCATTTTGGACCTCCAGAACAATTTTGACATCCTCAAAAAAAATCTACTCAACTTGAAACTCCTGCTCAATGCCAAAAAATAAGGCCATGATTTTCTCTCCACTGGCCCCCTCATCTCAAAAAAAACCAAAAAACAGATAAGGTTCCTCACATAAGCACCCTTTTGAGAGAAGCCCTGGAGTTTGTGGAACAATTCAAATACCTGGGGGTCTGGATTGACTATAAATTGTCCTTCATTGATCACATTGAAGAACTCACTAAGAAACTACGTCAAAGGCTTGGTATTTTCTTCAGGATCAAGCACTCACTAACCCAGGAGGCTAGAAAACTCCTAGTCAATGCTATCTTCTTGCCTCTCCTAGACTATGTGGACTTCCTATATGGCCATAGTACTAGCACAGCTCTCTCCAAGCTTGATACCCTATACCACAGAGCCCTTAGGTTCATTTTGGATGCCCCTTATGACACACACCACTGCATCCTCTATTCTTCCATAGGCTGGAGCTCCCTTAGCTTCAGGAGGCAAAAGAATGCTATTTTATGGACATATAAGGCAATCACTCATAAATTACCTCAGTACCTCACAAGCTGCCTAACTCCCTGCATCCCTAGTGCCTATTCTCTCAGAAGTCTTACCATCTTATCTCTGGCTATCCCTGAAGTTAAAACGCACTTTGGTAGAGCCTCAATAAGCTTCACTCTTCCTACACTCTGGAATAAGATCCAGAAAACCTTAAGGCTTGCTTCCCCTGTCACGTTCTCCCTCTTCAAATCCTTGTTTCTGAGGACCTTCTCTGAGGTCTGTCATCGCTTCAAGTCAAGGTCTTAACATCACGATTTGTTATTGCTTTAAATTCTGGACTTAAACTTCAACCATTGCCTTAGGTGTCACTTGAGTCCTCCCTTCTGTCATTGTCCAAATCAAGGTCCCAACATCACAATCTGTCTTTGCTTCAAATATTGGAATTAAACCCCAGCCATTGCCTGTGGCATCTGTCATGTTTCTCCCTTAGAACAGTCCTTCCTCTCTAGGCCATCATGTCCATCCCTCTCCTATCTCATCTGACCTTCCCTCTCCATTTCCTATACCCCCTCCCCTTCCCACCTCACTTGCCAGACCATGCCTACAGTACTTATCAAAGGACTCTTACATCTCAATCTTCTTTGCACTTTGATGCTAGAGGAACTGCCACTTCTGCTCACTATGACTCCTCCAATGATGTTTACCGTATAAACTTTAGCTCCATTATGTTACATCCTTATATCTCTAGCTATGTAATTGTATTTAAATGGCACTGCCTCTTGTTGAACCTATTGCTATATTCTGGTGGAAGTATCTTGTTACATGTGATGGTTATATGTTATTATGTTATTATTACTATGTAATTGTTATGTACGTTCACTCAACCTGTTATGTCTTAACCCTGTTGGCAATTGTTTTCCCCAGGTCCACCTTGTAAATTAGCTTGTCTCAAGGATGTTCTGCCTGGCAAAATAAAGATTTTGATTGATTGATTGATATGGTACCTCTTTCTGGAGGCTCAAAGTGCTTAATAATATTTAAAAACAATCTATACAAAACCGATGACACACTTCATAGCATAATGCAGAGAGCAATAAACAATTCTGTCTATCACTCATTAAAACATTCCATAATAAAACAGCAGTCAGTTCATTTATCAATCCTTAGCTCAAAACAAATGCCCAATTGAATAGGAATGTTTTTAAGCCTTTTTTAAAGGTTTCCGCCTAGGGTACCTCCCTTAAATAGCTTAGCAAGGAGTTCCACAGAGTCAGTGCAGGAAAAGAGAATGCATGACCCCCCTGAATGCCACAACCTGGCCCTGGAAACCACAAGGAGGCAACCCTTGAAGAAACGGAGAGCCTGAGATGGGCGATGAGGAATCAGGAGATCTTGCAGGTATGCTGGTACCGCCCCCCCATGCAGGGCTTTATAGCTCAGTAATCCTACCTTTAAGGCAATCCTCCACCTTACTGGCAGCCAGTGCAGTTCGTGGAGGACAGGTGTGACTTGGTCAAATTTTAGAACACCAGTCAACAGCCTAGCTGTTGCATTCTGCACCAGACTGCCTTCAGATAGCCTCAGGTACAGGGCATTGCAGCAGTCCAGACGTGACAAAGGCATGCACCAGGTGATCAGGTCCTCCGTTGCTATTAGGTCTCAGATCCAGGCAATGTTCCTCAGATGGTAAGCCATCAAGGCCATTCCCAGATCCTTAATCTGAACAGAGGTGGGTAGGGAACACCCCTAGGACCAGCTCAGGGGGGTCTCTTAATCCCCCTCTGTCACAACAAAAGCCTGGATTCACCATTAGTACTTCTGTCTTGTCTGGGTTGAGCCATCGCCAGTTTTGAGTTATTCAAACTGTGCCACAAAAGTGCGTAACAGCAGGAGCAGGAGCAAATCCAGCACGCCCATGTGCAACAGGTGCAATATTTCAACACTGCGCAGGCAAGATGCACCTGCGCCACACAACTGAATATCGCACCAACTGTGCCATGGCGCAATCAGGGATGCACAGTGGTGCAGGTCTGATACACAATAGCACAACCAGGGGTGCGCAGGGACAGGATGCAGGGGTCCACCACCAATGGTAGATATGGACAGAGGAGCACACAGCAGAACAGACATCGCCCCTCACACCCTATGCACCTCACAACCTGAGGAGAGCTGGAAGAACCACCGGCCCATGGACACCAGCAACAATCCCACAGCCGGGGCATGGTGCCCCAGCACACCCCATGGCAAGCTGTGATCAGCACACAAGGATGTCCGACCACCCAACCCCATGCCACACCACCCCACCAATGCAGAGCACACCCTGCACCACGATCTCCAGACACCCTGCCCAGAAGTAGCGCCCAACAGTGCAGGACGCCCCATGCATGACACCACCCCCACTGTGACAATGCAACCCTGAGCACCACGGAGCCATGCAAGGCAGCCCCACTGTGAGCACCCTGCAGCAGGTGGCAGCAGACAGTGATGCAACAACTGCATACACAGTGCTGCCCTGCACGTCCCCCCCCTGAGGTACAGCTGAGAGACCAACCATGCGTTGGCACACGAGGTACCCCACACGCAACAGGGCATGCCCTGGAGCCCACCACCAGCAGTACAGCACCCTGCACACCCTCACAAGGACACACCCCATCCCAGCACTGGCTACTACAGCCAGCACAGATACCCACAGTGTTGCATGGAAGCATGCGCCACACAGGATGCAACACAGTGCATGGACAAACATCCACCCATACACAAGGGCACACCAACACAGGGACACAGTAGTGGGTCAATAAAGCCACTGGCATGTGGCCACAGCAGCCATGTACACATGGTCAGCACCCCTCCATGGCACAGGTGGGCCAGCCACCCTGCACAGGCACCATGAAGCTGTACGCCACCAGCATGCGGCCGGAGCACAAGTGACAGACAGTGGAGCACATCCCCTGCAACAGACACAAGCGACAGCATGGAGAGGGGACAACAACAGCGGAGTCCACAGTGCCACCCAAGGCAAATGTGCACCATACTAGTGACAGGAGGCAACCCGGCATTGTGCCGGGTACAGTGGTTGTCTGGCATGGACAGCCACCACTGACATGCCATCAGACCGTGCACATCACAGACATGCAAGGGTGTCAGCTGCACAGGCCATGGACGGTCTGACAGGGGAGCCATGGACACAGTGCATGCACCATGGACCACTGCACACAGTCATCCAGTGCACAGGGAACAACACACAAACCACAGACAGTGACTGATACCTACGACCACACCATATGCGGTTCCCCTCTGGAAACACACACGCCCATGCCTGCACCACCCCTGATGCCATGCACACCACTGCAGCTGAGCACTTATAGCCTGCTGCAAATCAGAGGCCACCACAGTAGGTATAACAAAACAAATGTATTCTATAAAGGTCCAAACAACCATATACAAATATTTACATAAGGGGGGGTGAGGGCCACAGACCAGGTGGGGGTGGGTAAGGGGCAGGGGTGAGCAAATGGAAGAGGGCAGAAGGGGTGTGAGGGTGGGTCCAGGGGGGTAGGGTGAATCTGGGGGCATGGAGGGCTTAGTGTCTGCCCTGTTCCCCACTCCTGTGGTGCCTTCTTGTCCTCCACCTCTGCACACTATGCTGCTCCAATCACTGGAGTAACTCCAAGGACACCCTCGCAATCTGCAGGAGCTTCAGCATTGCCATCTCTAGCCACATCAGCCGCCGTTCACCTAGGACAAGGAGCAGAGTCAATATGTATGAATGTCCATTCCCCTGCAGCCCACCCATTGTGCATGGCGTACAGCCATGGGCCATGCCCCTGTGATGGTGTGCGACCACCCACAGTGATCGTGTCCACAAGACCCACCTGCCCATGCGCACACAGCCATCTGGACTGCTGCACACACCCACCACCCAAGTCCCGCACAGCACCACCGTGGCTGTACAGTGACCTGGCCATGTGGTGTGAAGGCAGTGGCACAGCCATGTACCCAGTGATGCATGGACCACCAGCAATGCCCACCCACACATGCAGTGCCACAGGACAGTGCTGAGTGTACCGTGTGGCGTGCACGTCAGTGGTGTCAATGGATGGTGGCCATGCCCGGCTGCCTACCCCGCAACACAGCATGCACAGAATATCCTGGAAGAAAGGCACTCACCTGCATTGGCTGGATCCGGGTGCTGTTGCTGGATGGGCCCTACATCGCCTGCCTCCCAGCATTGCTGTGCCTCCCTGACTCATTGCCTGTCCTCAGGGCCTAGGCTACAAACATGGAGAGGGGAACATCAGTACAAACCAGTAGCAAAGGCCCCCCCGGTGTGTGTGATCCTGCACAGCCCAGCCATGCCACAACCCCACCACCACCACCACCACCCACACTGGACTGCCCCCCCGTGGGGTGGACACATACCCATACGGACGCAACCAGTGTATGGATGGAACACCTACCTGGACGTGGCACTGCGCCTTGCCTGGTGCATGCCCGTAGATGGGCAAGCCTGTGTCCCTCTGCTGGAGGTCCCCGTAGTGGTGCAACACTGCTCCGCTGTTCAGCCGATTCCTGTGGCCTCATCTAGTGCCACTGCCACTTCCTCCCAAACTACATTCCTATCCCTGTCCAGGGGGTCATCCCCAAACAGGGCCCCAGCATGGGGCTCCACAATGGCCAACAAATTGGCCAGCTCCAGTGGGCTCTAGACAGCAGCTCTCCTCCTTGCCATCACTGATACAGGTAGGATCACAAAATGGCGCTCTATAGCGCACGTCCGCCACGTGCAGATGCTGCATGGTACAGCGCTGCCTACGGTGACCCAGTGCTAGAGCACCATACATGTGAATAGCGCACTAGTGCCACTGGCATGGTGGTGGTCATGACCTGCACTGCCTCCCGTGCACAGCACGTCAGCAGCGCGGCAGGTGTCAGTGTCAGCACCCCGGGCATGTGCCGTTCGGTGTCTACTGCGCACGTCATAGAGCTGCACCCTTGCCTGAGCACATTCAACACAATTGCACAAGGTGCAACAGCGCGATATTCAGCCAGCATATGCAAATCAGCTCATCAGCGATTCAATGGCACAGCTACTGCATTAGTATCCACTTAAAATTGAGCCTCACCTCATTTGCATGTGTTGCGCTATATAAATGTGACATGGGGCTGCAGAGGCCATAGTCTGGTATTGCAGTCTATTGTGGTGAGTTGCATGCTGTTTGGGAGTGTGGACTGTGGTGTGTGGGAGATGCCTGGGACTGCACAGTCAGAGGTAACACCTGTCATTCCCACAGGATCAGTGATGACTGAACGTGAGGTGGAGGAGGAGGAACAGATACGTGGGAGATGGAGGAGGCCCAACTTTACCAAGGCAGAATCAGATGCCGTGTTTGAGGCCTACCTTGACCAGGAACTGCTGCTCAGCGGACAGCGGGGAACACCACAGGCCCGTGCTGCGGCATGGGGTGAGGTGGCGCATGCCATCAACCAGCATGGCAGCCACCAGTGGTCCATGCAGGAGTGCAAGAAGAAGGTGGGCACGGACAGGAGGAGGATTAAAGATAAGGTGGCTGCCATCAGGGCAGCATGGGCTGTGACTGGTGGGGGACAGCCGGCCGTGCAATGCCTGACACCACAGGAAGAGTGGGTTGCTTGCAGCATGTGGCGTTGTGCCATCGAGGGTGTCCCAGGTGGTGGCTTCCAGATGGGTGGTAGCCTGTCACTGCATGGTAGGTCCTGATCTGTCACTGTGGGGGGGGAAATGCCACAGGGTAGGGCAGATACATCAATGATACTGTGTTTCCTTACAGCTCCTGAGCAGCTACATGGGTCAGCGGTGGTGGGCTCTTCCACTGAGGGCGATACCCTGGACACAGAGGAGGGCCCATCCACCTCCACAGGTGTCCGAGGGTCAGGACGACAGTGGGCCCGCCTGGCTGTCCGGATTGATGTTGGTGGAGCAGGTGCAGAGGAGGCCCTACCCGTGTCCCAGCATGACAGCGTCCATGGATGCCAGCATGCTGAGACTCAAACTGGTGCCCGATCCATCACTGATGATGATGGAGCTCACATCAGGGACAGTGATATGTGTGAGCCGCAGGATGGCTGCACAGCAGGTTACATCACGGGCATAGCCATGGGTGGTGCCACCATGGAGGCCTGCGTGACATCACAGTCCCAGCCTGTGCCTGTCTGCACCAGTGGGGCAGCACTGGTGTGTGTCCAGGACAGTGGGGCTGTTGTGGCCACTGCGGCGGCACTGTTGAGCCCTGGAGTGCGGCGGCCAGAGGGGCAGTGTCAGCAGTCGGCCAATGGCGATGGGGGGACAGTGTCGGGGGGCGGCGTCATTGCATTGCCTGTGGACATGCCCAGGCATGGCCCTGGTGTTCAGCACCCAACCTCAAGGGGTGCTGCCCAGCATGGCCACGAACACCATGAGGGACAGCATGCCGGTCAGGCAGATGACCTCTTAGATGAGCACATCTGCATACTCTATGAATCAGTGGATCAGCAGATGCGGCTTGTGATGGCGGTGGATGCACTCAGTGTGGTCCTGCACCAGGAAGAGGAGTGGCGCAGCAGGGACACCGGTCTGCTCCTGGCAGGGATGGACCGGCTGCGGGAGGATGTGACCGCCGCCATTGACAGGCAGATACAGGCATTCACAGCTGTCATTGCCACAATGGGCACACAGTTATTTGCCCATGCGTCACAGATACCACACAGTGCCATGTCCACCCCCCATTTCTGGTGTCATGCGACACCCTCCTTGTCGACACTGGGTTCAGCTGTGGGCATCCCGAGCACGCCTGGCGCAGGCATGTTCATTGAGCTGTAGACCCCTGCTCGAGAACGGTCACATTCCCACAGCGGCACCCCTGGGGGACCGTCGGTGCCACCCCATGAGGCCATTGGTCAGCCTGACACTGGTGGCGGGTCTCGGCGGGGCCACCCACGCATCTGTGGTGGTCGTGGCACTGTGCCGCATGACTGACCTGTCTCCCACAATGGCTACTGTCTGACACTGCCCTGTGTGCAGTGTGTTGTTCAACGTGCAATGCACGGGTGGGGTACCCGGCCCTGCACACACACACACACACACGTTCCATGTGCACACCCTCCAGGCTGCTGGCCGCTGTGGTGTGTGCATGATGATGCCTGCGTTGCGCTTTCCGCCACTGTGCAATGGTGACCAACGTCTGAGACACACACAATGACAGTCACTGGGCGTGGTGGTCTGTGGACGTGTGTGTGGCTAGAGGTGGCGGTTGGGGTCGGCGTGCCTCCTACCCTTTGTGCATGTCTTGTGGAGGGTGGGTGTGTGTGTGTGTGTGTGTGTGTGTGCGTGACCGCCTGCCGTGTTAGGCCTTGCCCATCCCTGATGGCGTGTGCAGTTCTATGCTCAGCCAATTCTGTTTACGACATGCGCCCCTGTGGTTTGTCCATGCATGTTTGTGGGTTGTGCAGTTGCCATTGGTGGTTGCACATGGCCCCATGACTTACCTGGGTTGTTTGAAGTGCTCCTCTGTGATGGTGTCCCGGTACAGCTGTGACATCCAGATCAGTCGGGGTTCCCTTCGACCAAGGGAGGGCTGCCCATCACCGTCTGCACCAGCGTCCTCATCGTCCCTATCGCTGTCCCCCTCTTCGACCTCTACAGCTATCCCACAGTCGTTGGCCATGTTGTGCAGGATGCAACAGGCCAGGAATAGCCCACAGGCCTTTGAGGGGCTGTACTGTAGGGCACCGCCAGACGTGTCCAGGCAACAGAAACGTGCCTTCAGCATCCCGAACACCTGCTCTATGACATTGCGTGTGGTGACATGTGCCTCATTGTACCATTGCTGCGATGGGGTCGCGGGCCGCCGGTATGGTGTGAGCAGCCAGGGACAGAGTGGATATCCACTGTCACCTGTGTGTAGAGAGTGAACATTAGTTTGGTGATCAGCATCACCCTGCCATGGGCCATCTAGGCCAGTACCCATGTCACCTCTGACTATGCCCCTCCCAAGATCCATGTCTTTCTGCGTGATTTGCATACTCACCCACTAGGTGGCCAGTGGGGATGTCCCCACTCTCGAACCTGTGGCACAGTGCAGACTGGTGCCAGATGAAGGCATCATGTGCTCCTCCAGGGTGCGTGGCACAGACATTGGTTATGCACCCCCTAGCATCGCACACCACCTGGCAGTTGATGCTTGCATAGCCCTTCCAATTAATGTATGCAGCACCTTCCAGGCCAGATGGCGTGTGGATTGCCATATAGGTGCAGTCAATGGCCCCGAGCATGCCAGGCATACGTGCTACCCTGTGGAACTCTTGTATGTGTGCTGTGCACTCCGCCTGTGTGCTGGGGAAACGGATGTATTCCGCAGCATGTGGCAGCAGTGCGCTGAGGAATTGTGTGAGTAGGCGTGACGCAGCTGACTGGGTTATGCTTGTTGTGTCCCCTGTTGGTCTCTGAAAGGTACCCATGGTGAGCAGGCACATGACAGCTGTCACCTTTGTCTCCACTGACAGAGCATGGCTCCGTCATGTGAGTGCCTGCATCTCATCACTGCACAGCTCACAGAGCCACCTCAGGATCACCCGTTCAAGCAGTACCGGCCCACTATCTCGGTGTCACTGTAGTGCTCAAAGCTGGTGCAGGCTCGGTATAGCCTGTTGGGGGCATACCGCCAACTTGCCCTTCCACAGCCGTGCCCCCCTGCTGCCTGCCTTCTCACACCCCTCATTACTGCCTCCATCTGAATGGTGGCACTGGCCATGTCCCTTTCTTGTGTTCCCCCCAGCAGCTGTATTCCCATTCCCCCCACTGTCCTTTATGCTACTCCCCCTGCACCGGGAACACCTCCAAGATTTGGCTGTCCTGCCTACTGTCACTACCCTCAGTCCACTGTGGCACTTCCCTTTGACTCCTGCACAGTGGCACAGGCTCCCCACTCCTGTCCTGTTTCTGGCAGTTTCCCAGGTGTGTTCTGTCCTGCTCCTGCCCAGTCATGCTCACTGCTACCCTCTGCCTAGTTGCTGTCACCTCGCTCCCACTTCTGGCTTCCCTGTAGTGTTCTTGCACCTCTCTCTTGTTCCTTTTTTACTTTGGATCATTTCTGCTATCGCGCAACTTCCGCTTGCTCCCCTATTGTGCATGGTGCATGCTGTTGAATATCACACTGCGCCATTTATTCATGGTTCCTCCCCCTTCAGTTGCACATGCATTCATTACCATTGCGCTTTTGTGCATTGCGATTTGGGAGGCGCAACTGCCTCCCACTGAATATCGCACAATGGCGCATTTGGACATGCGCTGGTGCATCTCTGTTGTGCATGGCACAACCCTTTTGAATATCTGGGCCATCCAGTTCTGGATCTCCTCCAGGCAGGTGTTAAATACCGAGGCCACCATCTGGTTTCCAGGTACACAGGACAAGTATAGCTGGGTATCATCAGCATAACAATGAAAACCCAGCCCATACCATCAGATATTGTCTCCTAGTGGCAGCATATACACCGTGAACAGCAATGGTGACAGGACTGACCCCTGCATAACTCCACAGCATAGAGGTATCAGGCTAGAGGAGGCTAATCACATCATCACCCTTTGCACTCTGTTCATGAGGAAGGACCTAAACCAGGTGAAGACAGTTCCGTTTGTCCACACCAGTTCCACAGTCAGTCCAGCAGCACCTCATGGTCCACGGTGTCAGATGTCACAGAGAGATCGAGGATGACAAAGATAGTATGCACTCCCTTATCTCTTGCCATTAGGAGATCATTTAGCACCTTCACCAGTGTGGTCTCCATGCTGTGCCCAGATCTAAACCCAGACTGGAAACACTAATAAGTGGCAGATGAGGCAAGACGTGTCTCAAGCTGGATGGCCACCACTTTCTGTATAACCTTCCCTAAAAATGGGGATAACTCAGAAGTTCCAGGCTCTATGAAGCAGGAATCATGTCAGCAGACTTGAGGGTGGCTAATGTGCTTCCAAAGCACAAGATTGGAGATGGGGATTTATTTTTTGTTCTTCATTTTATTGATTTCAGGAAAAACCTCTGACCAGACAAAGTGCTCCTTTTCACAGATGTCCTGGATTAAAAATTACAAATGTGAAAAGCACATGTATACTTGTCAGAGATATATTTCAGCATTACTAAAAACAACAGTTCATACAAGGTTTATAACAGAATCTCAGTGTAAACCTGAAGTTGGACACTTCTGATATGGATGTAATTTCAGCTGATAAACAAATCCACAGTTTGACTGCTGGTTAACTGAAAAACCTTTTGACCAAGTGATATTTTAGAACAGGGATGACCTCAGAAATTACGTGCCAGTTAGCCTAACTTCCACGTTGAGCAAACTCCTGGAGACCATTACCAAAGAAAAGATAATGGAGATCCTAGAACAACAGGGCTTTGTGACAGGTTTTGGATAAGACCCTGTCCCATTTGATATGCAGACAGAGTTAAAAGCAAAGATCTATTCTGTTCTCTCCTATTCTGTCACTTGTCTCTCTCTTGCCTGTCTGATTGTGCAATCAAATTTTCCTTGTGGTACCTAGGAATTGGCCACTCTGACGGTCCCACAGTCCCCCCCCCCAGTTATCTCTCTTGCTACACTTGTTGTTTCTATTCTTTCTTTCTTCCCTTGCTTATCTGTGGTTAAAAAAACATAAATGAATCTGTATGCGAACTGGGATCCCTGGGTTTTCAAATGTATTTACAGTAAGTATACTGTTGAAATGAATGCAGAAAGCTATTTGGGTTACTTTTAAAAACGGTAATCTGTGATACAAGGGGCACAAGCTTGCTTGCAGAATTATTAACTGAAAACAAGCTCTGGGAGAGGATGTCTTAATTGGTTGCACCTGTTAAAAAGACTGATTACAGGAAGGTCAGTGAAAAAAAGTCTTGTTGCATTTTATGAAAAACAGGAGATGAAACTTACAAGAACAGATGTAGAGGTTAACCTGCCAGACAAAGACATCTCATACAAAGAGAGCGTTATTTTGTTTGAAGGGGGAGAGAGAGAGAGACTGAGATTTTAAAGAGAGAAGACTCAGATGAAGGACAAACCAGCACCAGTATCAGACTGAAACAGCTTTATTATATGCACTAGGCAAATAACACATCAAACCAAAAAATACAAAGTGCAGGAGTGCATAAGTGCAAAAAAGCTGAAACAAGGTAACCTCAACACCGTAACAGTGGCAGCATGGAGGGAGGTCAAAGAAGGAACCCTGACAGGTTTCACCGGAGGCTTCATCAGAGGGAGGGCTCCAGCTGCTGCTACAAGATGCACTTAAATAACATAATTCTTAAGGTAACAGTACTTAGTGAAATTGCAATACAGTGCAGTTAAAAGTGCAAGCAGAGTAGCTTAAATACTTGTGGTGACCAAAACAATAATGGATTAAAGCCAAGTGCAGAAAATGATAACAGACAAAAATTGAATAAATTCATAGTCCTAAATTATGGACATCCTCTGAATCCAAAACCGGCTCCCAAAACATCCTTAAGCAGCTTAACAGAGGAAGAAAAAAGAGAATAGATTAATTAAAAATACATAAAAAACTGAATTTCATAGATGCAATTCTTATATCAGTGTGTATATATATATATATATATATATATATATATATATAGTAATGATCCTCCATAAGGAGATGAAGCTGCCATATTTGGAATTAGATATACAGTTTTACATTATTTAGGCCAACAGGTGCAGAGTGGCTAGTAGTGATACTAGAGGGAGAATCCTGCTAACCTTGCAAACCAGGACCATTACAACCAGTGAGACCACTGAAATTCAGCCAATGGGCAAAGCAAATGACACACTATAGGACAACAGCAGGTAATGCTAGAATAAACATATTGAAAAAACAGAAAGCTCTACTGAGGAAGCATGAAAGCCATGCAAAACATTGGGAGAATTCAAACAGTGCTCACTTAAACTTTAATTCTTGCTCCATCCCTATGGAGCCCACAATACAACACTCTCTTTCCTGGCTAACATCATGGTCTGTGGTGGAAATGCCTCTCCTTGACTCTAGAATTGTAGCTCTGCACAGCACTAACTTTAATTATTTCTGCTGACTTCTTCTTGTGGCCCTCTGCTTCTCCTTCTTTGCTGATTAATAGATCCCTCTCTCACCCCCTTCCTCCTGCCACCTCCTTATGGCCCTCTGCTACTCCTTATTAGCTAATTACTCACTCCTTCCTCTCACCCTCATCTTTATGCTCCCCCTTTATACTCCACCCCTCCGTCCGTGACTGACCACCACCGGCCCCAAGCACTGATCTCCTCCCTTTCCCTGGTCTACTCAGGCCCTATACCTCCCCTCTTTTCTTCTCCCCAAATGAACTGCTACCTCGACAAAGCCTATACACCTGGCTACTTTTACTTTTAGCACTTTGATTGATTCAGTTACACACAGTATTTTACTGTATCCATAGTAACCTGTTGATTTGTTCATTGTGTTCCTTTATTGTGCCCATGTCTATGTGTATTTTTGTAACAGTAATTAATTTTCAGTGTACTGTCCTGTGTTTTGCTAATGTGGAAACTTTGAAAAGGAACACTTTGCTCAAAGGTTATTTCCAAAGAGTGAAATAAAAAATACTTTGAAATTTGTAACTTTTGTTGCCCATCTTTTCATTAAATTTTGTTTAGCATCATCCACTGTTGCCCTGGAATACACCCTTTTTTGTTCTCGTTGGTTGGCTAGTAGTCTTATCTGCAAGCAGTATCACATGTCGTCTCTGGAGGTGCAATGGCTAATCAAAGTCTAGCAACCACTAGCTAAACTCATTGGCTGTCATCCAAGCCTTTCTGTTTAAGCAATTCACTGCATACAGTGTAGGGTCAAAGTTTGCAGCATAACATCTTGGCTTTTTAGCATTCCTGATTGCAAACATCTTTAGCTTATGCAAGCTGCTGGTATTTATTTATTTGAATTTTGGTAACCGGGTGAGCCCACTGAGACCATGCAGTCTCTTTTTCAGGGGGACCCAGGGAGACAGAACAATACATACAATCCAATACAAAGAACAGGGATAAAATAATAAGCAGGATAAAATTACAAACAGTGAACAGTCTATAAGGACAGCTAGACTGCAATGAGTAAACTCTAAAGTCAGGGGTATCCAGGATATCACAAGTAGCCACAGTGAATACATACAATACTTGAATTACAATATATGCAAATCATCAGATAAAATATACATAGTTAGAAAAGTTCAATGTAGTAGATTCAAGTGAGATTATTCCCATATGAGTATGTGCGTAATAGTACAGAGAGTAAGTATATTTTGAAAATTGTAAAAGTGCTCCTGTGTTATATTAAATTGGGAGTAGTTTGGATGCTGGGATTATAGAAAACAAATGTAGGTTGGATGATTAAGCAGGTGTGCAGAGAGGGATTTCTTGAAAAGCGATAGGGAAGGGCAAGAAAGGAGATGAGGAGATAGCACATTCCATGCACTTGGGGGCAGAGAAGGCGAAGGAACACCTCCATGAGAGACAGCAGGAGTTCGGGGTTGCTAAAATGGGTAATGTGGATGACCTGAGTGGGCGAGCAGCTTCTTTATGATACACAGTGTCTCTAAGACAAGGGGGATTGAAGAGATGTACTAGCTTATATAAAAAGCATAGAGTGAGATACTTCAGCCTTGAATAGTATTCTGGCCATTGTAGGGTAGCCAAGATATCGCAGTGGTGTTTTCTAGGTTCAGCCCCTAAGGTAAAACGTCCAATCCTATAACAGAGTTGTCGGAACTGGGTAATGGTTGAAGGTAGAGCAGAAATAAGTAGTGGTGCCCCAAAGAAAAGTATAAGGAGGAGGCATGTGGCATCAATCTTTTGGCAGGAGGTGGTGGATAAGAGGGGATGGAGACAATACAACATCCCTAACTTCTGGCTGATGGTTTTCATTAGCAAGGAGACACGGGTCTCAAAGAAGAAGATTGAGTCAAGGTGCAGATCCAAGTATTTAAAGGTTTGTACTACTTCTGTGACATCCCTGGAGAGTGAGCAGATTTTGAGAGGGTATTCCAAAGAGGTTTTAGAGATTTTAGGGGGGAGGGATTGTAGAATACCATGGCTTTATTTTTTGTTGGTATTGAGAATAAGATGGTCATTTGTGAACCATTGCTCAAGTGTGTTGAAATATGAGTTAAGACTCTGATTAAGCCAATTCATGTCATTGGAGGAATGGAATTGAATGGATTCATCAGCATAAAGTTGCACTGGTGCACCACCACAGAAGTTGGGAAGCTCATTAATGAAAAGTGAGAAAAGAAACAGACCGAGGATAGATCCCTGGGGCACACCATGGGTTATAGATCTAAGAGAAGACAGTGCTCTGGACCACTTCGCCCTTTGGGATCTCCCAACAAGATAACTCTTCAGCCAGGTAAGTGTTAAACAGTTGAGGCCCAGGATGTTGAGTTTTCTTAGTAGGAGGTGGTGGTTAACAAGATCAGAGGTCTTTGTCAGGTCAACAAACACTGCTACTGTAACAAGGCCTTTGTCACTTGCTTTACGAATATTGGCAGAGACTTTTACAAAGGCCGTAGTCATACTATAATTCTCCCTAATGCCCGTGCTGGCAGTCAATAAGCTGATGGTGTGTCTCTAAGTAGGACTATAACTGATTATAGAGTATCCTGTCTTGAATTTTGGCTAGGGGGAAGAGGATTGAAATGGGTCTGTAATTTTCAATGGCGAGGGAGCAGCCCTTGTGGGGGGGACTACCACAGCCAATTTCCATTTGTTCAGAATGGAACCAGATAGGAAGAACCTGTCGATTAGGTTACAGATAGATGCAGCAAGTGTGTGTGCCCCTAATTTAAGGAACACAGGCTCAATGGTATCATGACCAGGGGAGTTCTCTTCTTTGAGTTTTAATAACAATCTGAGAATTTCCTTTTTGGTTGTGGTTTTTAGGTGGAATGCGGGGCATGAGCCTAGATCCGAATGGGGATCTGTGGGGATGAAGAAGTCAGAGGTTGGTGACAGATGCAATGTGTATCTATCAAGGTCCATGGAGAACTGATTTATACCCTCTGCGATGGAAGGGGAATCTTGTAGGAGGTTGCTACCCGAATGAATGGAACTAGGACACTGTGCTGATTTACCCTTGATTAAGGAGTTAATCTGTTTCCAAAGTTCCTTAGGCTTGCTAAGGCTATCTGATTGGAGTGACTGGTAGGATCTTTTGGCTCCCTGCAGCTTGGTTTTATGTGAGTTTCTCAATTGCCGATAGATTAACCAGTCAGAGCAAGGATTACTAGACTTGCAGGTTTTCCATGCAGCATCCCAGCTCTTCATAAGGGACCTTATTTTCTTTGACAGCCACAGCACTTTGAATCCTTTGGATCTGCGTTTGGTTAGAGGTGCGTGTTTGTTCATAATGTTGGTAAAGGTCACAATAAAATAGTCTAGGGCCTGATCAATAGTGGTCAGGTTGGTAAATGGACTCCAGTCTGTGTAATTTATTTGATGTCAGAAACTTGGTTTTGTTAAAATGTGTCATATTTCTGGATTACAGTTTTTGGGAGGGGGTGTTTCAAAATAAATTGTCGGTAGTGGAACTGTCATACTGTGGCATGGCATTGCAACACTGTGCCACAGTATGTTATCATTCAATTTTTTAGTGCCAGTGACTAGGGCTGAAACAAATGTAGCACTGGGGCTGAGTCTGTAGAGAAGCCTTGTTTCATTAATTGTGTACATTTTACAAAGTATGAGTCTGGACAGCTTTCTGGAGCTGCACCACCCAGACAAAACTGCAGTGTGGTATGTTAGCAGCCTCCTGCTAGTACACTTTGCTGGATAGACCATGCTGCTTTATAAACTCTTGGATGCACCCTTACAAGTAAGAGGAGTTTGTAACTCCCATTTGGTCACCCCACTGTTTAGCTTTCTCAGAAACCATAAAACTGGAGATGCGAGCACCCTTAGTGTTCATCTCGCTGACCCACATGTTCAGAGCCATTTCCACATCCTTGTACTTGCCAAGATGTGTATGAGTCAAAGCTGAGGAGACTTCAGCAGCCACCAGCCATTTTTTCAGTCACAAAATATGTGCTACAGGGTTACCCAGGGATAAATGTAGGGAGGAAGTCACAGAAACTCAGTTCCCCCTACTCTGACACCTTTCTCCATTGGATATTACTGGACAGTTCCACCTCCTAATGATGACAGTTCCACAACCTACAAATGTAGAAATTACAGTTCGTTCTTCTAAACATTTCTAATTTAACCACTGTGGTCCCCAACACTTTTAATAATTTCTTCATATCCTGTGCTCAACCTCTCCTTCCTCCCACCTCCCTCCCACCTCCCTTCTGTCTGCCGGTCTCGTCTCAAATGCCTCCGTCCCCACCCTCTACTCCAGAATCTTTTCCTTCTCCAAGCCTCCTCTGACACTACCCTCACTGCCTTACTCTTTCTTAATTCCTCTATGGGGCACAACCCAGTTGGGCTGTATACTAATCTTTATCTCTCTGCACTGGTCATAGCTGCCCCTCTTGCCTTCCTTTTCAATCTTTCTTTCCAACTTGGGTCTATCCCTCTGTGTTCTGGAAGAAGACTTGAGCCCTCCTCCTTCACAAAGGGGGTGATTCTTCCTCCCCATGTAATTATCGGTCCATCTTTCTCCTCCATGTTCTGGCTAAGGTGCAGGAAACTTTTTTCTCACCAAGCTATCGACCTACCTTGACTCTTCTTTCCTCTTCCCA
Organism: Neoceratodus forsteri; assembly: GCA_016271365.2. NCBI lineage: Eukaryota > Metazoa > Chordata > Ceratodontiformes > Ceratodontidae > Neoceratodus > Neoceratodus forsteri. The sequence goes on along the minus strand of CM057454.1, from coordinate 715,055,697 downwards.
TTCCAGTCTGGCTTCCACAAACACTATTCCACCATCTCCTCCCTCCACCGGGTCACTGACTCTATGCTGAAAAGCATGTACCAGGGCACATTCACAGCAGCCATTTTCATAGACCTGGCAAAGACCTTTGATACTGTGGCTCGATCCTTTCTCTTGGATAAGTTGAGTACAATGGGCCTATCTGACTTGGTGGTCAGGTGGTTTCACTCTTTTCTTATGGGCCAGCTCCAGTAGGTCTTGGTTGGTGTTGTCCTATCCAGTCCCCTGACATCAAGTCTGTTGTCCCCCAGGGCTCTATCCTCAGTTCAGTCCTTTTCTCCATCTTCTTCAATAACCTCCCCTCCACTTGTTTCTTCTAACACATCCATGTGTATGCAGATGACAAAGCTCTATTTTCTTCTGGTGCTTTGGTCCCTGAGCTGGAATCATCACTCCTGCGTGACTTTGACAATATCAAATGCTGCTTCTGCTCAAACCAGCTTTCACTAAATGCCAAAAAGACTGTCCCCCTGTCTTCGGCACTAGGAAGAGACTAGCAAGGCTCCAACATACCCTGTCTTCAAGACTCTGGATGGTAACCTGCTTGAAAAGGTAATCCATTTCAGGTACTTAGGGGTGTAGCTGGACCAGAACCTGCGTTTCTCCATCCACACTGTTGCCATGATCAACATAGAAACATAGAAAGTGATGGCAGAAGGGGACCGCAAGGTCCATCTAGTCTGCCCAAGAACCTACTAGGTGCAATTCCCCTTCCCCTCCTTTGCCTTTCCATTTGCTACTTTATGTCTATCCCACACATTCTTAGACATAGTTGGTCGGACCATTACACCATAAGGTTCAGTTTCAGGGCCCCCTCTAATAGGTCTGCCCCTACGGAGATGGTCCAATACCGCCCTTTAAGGGGTATCGGCCCCAATGACCTAATGGCGGTGCTGGATCTATCGAGTTTGTCAGGTGAATGCATGAGTCCAGATGATCTTGTCTCTGCCTATAATAAGGCTGTGGAGATGCTCTGGACAAAATTGCTCCTGTTAGGTGTTCGACCTCTTACCATCCGTCCAAGGAGTCCATGGTTTGATGGTCTTTGAAGGAATTATGTAGAAGGCCAAGGCTGGAGAGAGCCTGGCGGAAATCGGGCCTTGATGTTGACAAGCTTAGATTGCTAGCCCATTATGAAGGCTACCAATCAGAAATCACTTGTAAGAAGGCAGAATTTCTGTCCAGAGATTTCTGCTGCAAGGAATTGACCGGCTCAGCTTTTCCGGACTGTGGACAGACTGTGCAATCCAGTCTGTCTTCAGCCTAGAACTTTTCTCAGCTTAGATGCGAGGAGTTCGCTCGCTTCCTTGCAGATAAGGTTGCCAGCATCAGGTCCGGCATTGGTCCGACCTCTCCTCTGGGGGATTGTGGTGGATGACTGGTGGTATCTAATCCTCGGCCTGCTTGGCTGGATTTTAACCGCACGGAATTCATGGACATTGTGAAGATCATCAAAACAATGCGACCAATTAGTTGTAGTTTGGATGCGGGTCCTACACCGCTATTATTAGGTTGTGTAGAAGTTATCTACCCTATCCTTGCTGACATTGTCTGGAAATCCTTGGAGAGGGGGGTTTTTCCTGACCCCCTTAAGGAGGCAGTAGTTCGGCCACTCCTTAAAAAATCCTCCTTGGACCCAAACTGTCTAGCTAACTACTGGCCTATCTCTAACCTGCCATTTGTTGGTAAGGTTATTGAGAAGGCAGTTGCATTGCAATTGGATGATCATCTCACCTCTCATAATGTCTATGATACTTTCCAGTCTGGCTTCAGGAAAAGGCACAGTACTGAGACTGCCCTTGTTCGGGTATTGAGTGACCTCCTAATGGCCAGAGATCGAAAAGGCTTGTACCATCTTGGTCCTTCTTGATCTTTCTGCTGCATTTGACACTGTAGACCATGGGGTGCTATTGGAGCGACTGCGGGTTTTTTGTGGGCTGTCTGGTACAGTCCACAAGTGGTTTCGTTCTTACCTCACTGGTAGGTCTCAAAGAGTAGTCACTGGAATTTATTCCTCTGATGCTTTCTCCCTACCATGTGGGGTACCACAGGGCTCCATTTTAGCTCCCATGTTGTTTGCAGTGTATATGCTGCCATTGGGAGAAATCATCAGGAGATACAGTCTGAGTTTTCACTGCTATGCAGATGATACTCAGCTGTATCTGTCCTTTCTCCCCGATCAGAGTGATGCACTCTCTGTACTAAATAACTGCCTGGATGAGATCAGAATTTGGATGAGTTCGAGCTGGTTAAGACTTAATCCGGATAAGACCGAGGTATTGGTTGTGGATCCAGGTCGTCCTGGGGGGCGACTAGGTGTTGGACAGCCATCGGGTTTATTATTTGGTGGTGTACCGCTCTCTAGCTCTCGACAGGTGTGAAATCTGGGCGTTATTATTGATGATGGTCTGACCTTGAAATCACAAGTGTCAGCTGTTGTCAGATCCTCTTTTTACCATCTGAGGAATATCGCCCGGGTGAAACATCTGATTCCCCGGGAGGACCTTCCAACTTTAGTCCATGCCTTTGTTACCACCCATCTGGACTACTGCAATTCCCTCTACCTAGGGCTACCAGGGTTGATATCCGCGCCTTCAGCTGGTGCAGAGCTGCAGCCAGGCTTTTGACTGGGACTTGAGGAACCAGTCATATCATGCCATTAACCCGGCGAACTGCACTGGCTGCCTGTTCGTGGCGGATCACCTTAAGGTTGGTTTACTAACCTTTAAAGCCCTACATGATCAGGGACCCGGTTACCTGAAAGATCTTCTGGTTCCCTATTGCCCTCCTCCGTCCTCTCCGCTCCGCCAGTGAGGGATTGCTAGAGATTCCCAGGGTTCGTTTGAAGCTATCGGGATCTCGTGCTTTTGCCTTTTCGGCTCCAACCCTGTGGAATTCTCTACCTCGCTGGTTAAGAGAATGCCCGACCGTTGACAGTTTTAAAATGGCTTTAAAAACATATCTTTTTACCTTAGCTTATTCTTTATAGTTATGGTTGTTTAATATTTGGATTTTTCTGTTCTATTTATTTTTGTACAGTGCCTTGATTTTGAAAGGTGCTTTATAAATAAACTTGACTTGACTTGACTTGACATTCTGCCCCAAGCTTGGTGTGTTGTACTGCAATAAATTCTGCCATCCTGTCCTGGTCTGCCACAAGATCATCCTAAAGATTATCTTTTTTTTTTTTTAATCAGTTATATTTGTGCTCTTCTGGTTGGCACCTTGAGGATGTACTCTGTTCAGACACTCTCTGCTGGGTCCTTCCAGCTCTGTTAGCCTATCATCTGGTCCAGTGGGGAGACTGTGACTTACCCTTCCCCCCATGGTGGGGCCTCCTGCCTCTGAGACCAGGTGGGAATCCCAGAAGGAAGGAGGGACCGAGATGCTAATCTGGTTGACCTCAGCAGGTGTGGGACCTGCGAAGGCCCGAGTCCTCCTGTTACGGTGACTGGAGGGGTTCTACCCTTAGTTACTGCCTGCCCATTGACTGGAACTGTGAGTGGTTGCCATAGGACCAGTGCACATCGAGCATACGTGCTGCCACAACTGAACTCTAGCTACACAACCTCCTGTATACATTGGCACCTTCGGCTTTCACCACCACCTGTGGTCACCAAAGGTTGTAGTATCACAGCAGGGTGTTAACATCCTCCCCCCCTTGGAGGAGAAGACAATCCATTGGGATGCTCAATCCTCCCCCCCCCCAGCTAGCCCCCGATGACCAGGACTCACTTCTAAACCCCGGTCATGGCGTCACTAGCAGTAGCACTACCACTACACCAATGGGCCTGCTTCCTAAAGATGATCTTGCCAGTGTTCAACTAAACTAAGGAATGTACTTTAGAGTGCTACCACAAAATCTACACTTGTCAAGCTGGACTTCCTTTTTCATTCCTTCTGCTACTTTGCCCTTAATGCTCCATCTATCACCCATCACTGCTATCTTTTTTTTTTTTCTGTTATGTGTTTATGCTCCTCCATGGAGCTGGCAGATGGCTCCAGGCCTCATAGATACATAGATACATAGATACATAGACAGTGTCGGCAGATAAGGGCCTATGGCCCACCCAGTCTGCCCATTTGAGCTTGTAAGTTCAGTTTGTTTTCCTAGAAGTCTATTGCCCCTTACCCCTGACCTCTAGAATTCCTTTATGTCTATCCCATGCATTCTTAAATCCCGTGATTGTTTCAGCCCCCACCACTTCCTCTGGCAGGGTGTTCCACTTGTCCACCACCCGCTCTGTGTGAAGAAATTCTTTCTCATGTTTCCTCTGAATCGTCCTCCTCCAACTTCATCCCATGCCCTCTAGTCCTGGAACATCTTTTTCGCTTAAAAATAGTGTTTTCCTGCACCTGTTCCTCCCTGTAAGATACTTGTATGCTCTATAATATCCCTCTCTCCTCCTCTCCTCCAGGAGTACATGTTCAGTTCCTTCAACCTGTCTTCATAGGACTTGTGATGCAATCCATGCACCATCTTTGTTGCCCTCCTCTGAACCTTCTCTACCCTGTCTATGTCCTTAAGTAGGTATGGTCTCCAGAACTGTACACTGTACTCCAGGTGGGGCCTCACTAGTGTCCTGTATAGCGGAATTATGACCTCCCTTTTCCTGCTGGTGATGCCCCTGCCTATACATCCCAGCATCATATTTGCTTTACCTGATGCCTTGTCACACTGTTTCCCTACCTTGAGGTCATCAGAGATGACAACCCCAAGATCCCTTTCCTGCTTGGTGCATGCCATATCCTCACCCCCCAACTGATATATTGTGCCAGGGTTTTTGTGCCCCGTATGCATTATCTTGCACTTCTTTGCATTGAATTTCAACTGCCAAACCCTTGACCATTCTTCAAATTTCTGCAGGTCCCTTCTCATTCTGTCTACACCCTCTGGTGTGTCTACTCTGTTACAGAGCTTTGTGTCATCAGCGAACAGTAAAATTCTGCCTTCTAGATCCTGCGCAATGTCACTGATGAAGATGTTGAATAGGACCGGTCCCAGCACTGATCCTGTGTACCCCACTGGTCACTCTTCCCTCTGTGGAGTGATAGCCATTTACCACCACCCTCTGTGTCCTGCCACCCAGCCATTTACCTACCCACCACACTACTGTCCTGCCCACACCCATTTTGCCCAGTTTGTGCAAGAGTCTTCCATGTGGCACAGTGTCAAAGGCCTTGCTGAAGTCCAGATAGGCCATGTCCACTGCCCTCCCCTGATCCACCTCCCTAGTCACCCAGTCAAAAAATTCAACAAGGTTGGTCTGACATGACCTCCCCCTGGTGAAACCATGCTGCCTTGGGTCCTGTAGTCCATTGACAACCAGATGTTCCACCAATCTCTCCTTCAATGGTGCTTCCATGATCTTTCCCACTACCGGTGAGGCTGACTGGTCTGTAGTTCCTGCTTCCTCTTTGTTCCGCTTTTGTATAAGGGGACTACATCTGCTGTCCTCCAGTCTTTGGGTACCTCCCTGTTCCAGTGATCGGCTAAACAGGATAGCCAGAGGTTCAGCCACTACCTCTCTTAGTTCTTTAAGGACCCTGGGTGCACCCTCTGGCCCCATTGCTTTATCAACTCTTATTACTTCCAGTTCCTTCAGGACCCTTTCTCGTGTAAAGGGACCTGTCCATTTCTGCACCATTCTCACCCTTGTACTCCCTTCAGACCCATTACCCCCTCTTCCTCAGTAAAGACCTGAGCAGAAATACCTGTTCAATATGTCAGCTTTACTGTTGTCATCTCACCTGCGCTCCCATCCTCCCCTTCAGTCTCACTATCCCTCCTTTGTCTTTCTTTTTTCATATATGTACCTGTAAAGGTTTTGTCCCTTTACCCACTGATTTTGCAATGTGTTCTGTCTGAGCTTTGCTTCCTACTGACTTCCCTGCCTCCTTTGTTTCTCCTGGTACTTCTCCTATCCCCTTCTGTCTGTGTCTTTTGTATTGCCTGAATGCAATCTTTTTGGCTTTCACTTTCTTTGCTACTTCTTTGGAAAACCATAATGGTCTCCTTCCTTTTCCTCTACAACCTGCTTAATGCATCTGTTGTTCTTATAATCCCCATTTTAAATACTGCCCACTGTTCCTCAACCCTGATTCCTGTCCCATTCCCTTAATGCCTCTTTCAAGTATCTCCCATTTTCCCAAAGTCTGCCCCCCTAAAATCCAGGATACGTGTTTTTGTGTGGTTTGGTTCTGCTCTTTCTGTGATTTCAAACCACAATGACTGGTGGTCACTGTTACCCAGGTGCTCCCCCACTGTTACCCCCATCACACTGTCCCTGTTTGTGAGCACAAGGTCCAGTATTGCCTTCTGCCGAGTTGGTTCCATGACCAGTTGCTTGAGGAAGGCACCCTGAAGGGAGTCCAGGATAAATCTGCTCCTAGTTGATGCTCTGCTGGGATGCTCAGTCCACGTCTGGAATATTGAGTCTCAACCAGTACTACCTCACCCTTGTCTGCCATCCTTTGGATGGCTAGCATCAACTCTATCTGTTTCTTCCTCCTGGGCTGGTGGTCCATAGACCACACCTGTGCGGATGGCTGGTCCCATTTTCCTTTCCAGCTTAACCCACAGTATCTCTCCCCCATTTTGTTCCTCCTGGATCTGTGTGGCCCTTATGTCATTTTTCACATACAGTGCCACTCCTCCTCCCTGCCTGCCTGCTCTGTCTCTTCTGAATATGTTGTAGCCAGGTATGGCCATCTCCCAGTCATGGTTATCATTACACCAGGTTTCAGTGATGGCCACAATGTCCAGGTCTGACTGTACCATGACAGCCTCCAAATCTTCCATCTTGTTGCTAAGGCTCCTGGCATTTGCACACATGGCTTTCCATGATTTGACCTCCTAGACTGCTTCACTGTTCTCTCCAGCCCCTTCCTTGGTTGTCATTTATCCCTGGTTCTCCTTGCTGTCTGCCCTTCTGCTGAATTTTGCCCCTTTCTGCTTATCCACCTTTTGAACACTAATCTCCATCTTTTTGCTGCTTTGCAGAGATAACCACTCCTCTGGTTCACTGGTTCCACTGCTAGCTGTGGGGGTGAGCAAGTGGGTACCATCCTTGCTGGCCTGCCACCCACTTTGCTAGTTTAAATGCTTGTCAATGTAGCATTTAAACTTATCATTGAGTGCTTGATTCCCTCCAGAATGGATGCAGGCCGTCCAGGCTTGAACAAACCTCCATCCTCCAGGTGGGTCCCCAGTCACCAATGAATCCAAACCCTTCCTCACAGCACCAGTTCTTCAACCATGAGTTAAAGTTCCTGGTGCATGCACTCTTCTCCTTGCCTCTCACAGGTAGTACTTCTGGAAAGTGACAGAAGTAGCTACTTGCTTGAGACCCCTCCCAGTTTCCTAAACTCTTCCTGAACTTCCTTTGGCTCCCCATTTGCCAAGTCATTAGTACCTAGGTGGATAATGACATCCAGCTCACCCTCCCGTCTTGCCTTCCCAGTGATCCCCAGTATCTTCCTTCCATCCCTCCCTAGGAAGGGCTGCTCCTCTGGACTCGATCGCCCCACACGGCCAACCCCGTAGTTCCCATGTGGCTTGCCTCTCGTGGCGGGGCCAAGGAGAGGAGCATCAACTTTCTGCCCTCCCCAGAGCACAATTCAGAAGTTGGGACGGCCATGAGGAACATATCAGGGCATCATGGAACCTGTCAGCACCCGATTTTCCACTATTTTTTCTCCCACTCCTATGTCGTGGCTGTGCGTGTGCATGTGGAGGCATGCACACACCACAGTACCGCGGCCCCCTCCCATGCATGCCGCCTCTCAAACTGCACTACCCTCAGGCCTCCACCTGGGGGCAGTGGGACCTGCAGAGGGCAACAAAGGTCCCTCTGGGAGCGAAGAGCTGCCAAACAGCTGCTCAGTCCTGCTCCTTCCCCCCAGCTGACCCCCAATGACCCATGCTTATTTCCGAACCCGGGTAGCCGGCGCAGCGCTAGGTGTGCCATCCAGCGCCTCGACCCTCAGTGCCACCGGGCTGGCCATCACCGCTATCTTTATGCAAATCTCTCTCTCCCATCCCTAAACAGCTTGTATCACTTGCATTGTTTCTCCTTCCTGACCAAATGTTGCCTTGCCACCATTCCACTTACCTCTACTCTCTCCTTATCCCTGCCATCCCATCCTCCCAGCCTGTCTGATCATCCAAAGCTCATTCCTTTCATATCCCTTGCTGTAAATCTGTAACAAGCCAATCTGCTTTCTTTAGCCATCTTCCAACACTGAAGAACAACCTCTCTCTTGCCATCTGTCTCTCATCCCCCCTTGAGTTCTCTCGCCACTCTTACAGGTGTACTTCTCAAAAGCATACACCTGATGCTAATCATTTTCCTCTTCTTTCCACATTACAACAATCCATGCCGTATTCACCCCACTGCGGTTTATCCATTTTGCCACTTACACTATTGTATATCTTAAAACTTAGTGTAATCTGTCATTTGACTTTTACACCGCCATGATTTTGTTACATCTATCTTGTCATATGTAGACTGTACACTCCCCTAGCTCTCCTCTTCGCTAGTCCCATAACCAAGGTAGTTTACATACTTTCTGTGTTTTTTTTTTTCTGGACTTCATGATGTGCACCTTGGTTTTATTTTTCAGGTGCATGCACCCATTATTGTCACTATATTTGTATCAATCCCTACTGTATCCCTTCCCCCGGATCACACTTGGAAATGAGCTCCAGCTCAGTGTGCCTATCCCAGTCACCAAATGTGAAATAAATATATAATAAAATGAATAAGATGGCTCAAGTTTAAGCTCAGATGCACTGAGCGTGAAAGATGACATGATCTTGTACGCGGTCCAGCACTTGGCTTGCTTCCAGATGACCAGCTTTTGATTCAGCACAACAGAGATTTCTGATCTCCTGCACTTGGAGTTGCCACTGCCATGACAGCATGAACAGGAGGTAAACCGCAGTGGATTAGAAGCAGAACCCCCTTAAGACTTCATTATAGTCTAATGAGGCAACACTAAAGGAGAAAATCAAAATACATAATGGACTGACTATAATTGGTTCAGTGTTACAGCTTTCTGGACTATCAAGGGAAATTTCAAAATCTGTTTGAGCCTGTAATATGTATGGGTAACCAGACATTCATATTAAAGGGGTATGGATTAAAGAGGTCTGAATGTACTGTATATAGATTTTCACCTTTCTGATTTCTGACTTGGCCATCCCAGTACAGTATGTATGCATGTATTTATTTATGTATACATTTTGGCCAGCAAGACATTCTGTGCTATAACCAGTTCTGTTCTAAAGTGCACCATGAGCAGGAACTCAACAGGATTTAGTAAGTTTGACTATAGCAGTATGCTTGGAACTGCAGAAACCAACTTGGACCACCAAAGCCAGGGGTAGACTACTAACCCTGGCTGGCTGGCTATCAGAGGACAAAAAGTACCTTTTTACTCAGCTAATGCTGTTTTTACTTAAGTGAAAGTGAGAAAAGTAGTAGTAGTAATAGGTTTTATTCATAAAATATATGAATAAGGATTACCTAGTTGAGCCAACACCCATTTTCAGTGGGGTCTCTACTGTAAGTGCAGAAAAAAAAAGAAAAGTAAAGAAACTGGGCTTTATATAGACTCTTTACTCAAACTATCTCCCAAAGTGATGTATAATCCAGGAGAGGGCTTGGAAGGAAGGACACGTGGAGATTAAAAGAATGCAGAGATTATTATTTTTTAATTCTTTTGGTAGGCCCATTAGGCACAAGTGCCTGTTTTTAGAGGCAACCTGGGAGCTTTGGGGTGGTTAATTGACTTGCTCAGAGTCACACAGTATGCAAGTGGAGGTTGTGGCAATCAAACCCAGGTCTGCTGGATGTACCAAGCTCATTCACAGCTTGTTACTCGATCCTTTAGGCTATATATGGGTAGTCACCCCCAGTCCCACATCCTACACCAATCCCTCTCCTTTGTCTCACCCAAAATAACTCCAAAAGCATGCCTCAACTCCCTCAATTGTTGCACTTATGTTCACTGTACTGAAATATTGCCTTTATTGTAACCTTGAATTTCATGTCTAATTTCTCTGCACCCTGTACTACCTGACTGTATTGTACTGTTTCTGTCTCCCAGATCGCCCTTGCAAAAGGGACCTTCGGGGCTCAGTGGGCCTACCCGGTCATCAAAATTCAATAAATAAATAAATAAAATATTGCCAGCCAAAATATGTGTGCATTGCCACAGTGCTATACTATAGCTAACTGCCGATTAGAGAGTATGCAGAGTGAAATTAAAGCATAGGAAGGTTAAGTGACTTGCCTATGTTCATGTAGTGTGTAACTGGGAGATATAGGATTCAAACCTGAGTCTCCAGGTTTGCAGTGCTGCACTCTAAACAACGGGCTAAACTAACTCTCTACTAGGTCAAACTGCCTGGAGGAATGAAGGAAGGAAGGAAGGAAGGAAGGAAGGAAGGAAGGAAGGAAGGAAGGAAGGGAGGGAGGGAGGGAGGGAAGGAAGGAAAAGAGAGAAGAAGAATCTATTTTTCCATCTGGTCATTCAGCAGCTGAGCTTGGATCTGGGCCAGTGGATGCATCTTCTGATTATATATGGTTGGCGACCATGCATATCTTAGCTGCTTTTTTGATATGCAACTCCCTGTCTGCAATAATATGTAGCAACCGGGCCGCGTGGGGTTCCTGGTGGAATGGGGGTTCGGGATCCCCCAACAATTCCAGGATAGGCCAGATGAATCTGGAAGGAGAGGCAGGAAGCTTACTCAGGGACCAAGATGCAAAAGATTTATTTACAAGGGATAAGAATAATGACAAAATAACTGTTTTTTACAACACTACAGGATAATGAAATAAACAACAAACAATTTGATCAGGACCAACAATTGGTTGAACCAGGAGCAGGGGTTCAAGCCTTTTTAGTCCAAGTCCTGTGTGCACTTTGCCAAGATGCCAAAGGCGGGTGAACTAAGCTTGGGCTTTACTGTGAGTCAGCTGATCAGCAGGTGGGCAGGTGGGCATTGACCCCACAAAGTGCTTTTTACAAACAGGCCATAATGGGGTGTTCCCTGGATGAACAGAACACAGAGGAACACTGCTAGCTGGTCATTGAAGAACTTGGTGATCTTCTGCGGCTCCAGGCAAGAAGCTGAAGACTTCTGGTTGGCAGATAGTTCTCTAAATGATCCACAGCAATGACCACTGGTAGGTCTCCAGCACCCAGACCACCTCCCAACAAGAAGACTGCTTGGTGGTTCGATCTTCGGGCGGCCTCTACAGAGCACCATGGGTACATGCACACTTACGGATGGACGGCAAAATAAGAAAATGGTCATGCACGATGTTAACTGTGGTCCCTCATGCTTGAGCCAGGGTGGCTCCTAAGATGACTTACTTCTGGATACCTTAATAGCAGCTATCTACAACTTACCACCGCAGGACTTATGCTGAAACAATGTGGTGGAACTTTGAGGCAGGTTGACGTCACTGGAGACAGTTCTGCTGCAGATGGAGGATGGGCCAGGGACCTCCCTGGGTCAGCGTCAGGATCTGAAGAAGCTGGTCGCTGGACATCAGGTATGCAAGGACGCCAGTCGATAACACAGTTCAGAAGCAAGCAAACAGTTCAGAATTTTAAGCAAACAGTTCAGTTCTTGCAAAGGGTGCAGTCTCTAGGAGGGCACCCAGCAACCTGCAGCACAGTTCGGGTTGGGTGGGGCTCAGGGCACATCCATGTACCTCTGTGGGCAACTTAGGCCATAGGACCATCCCCTCCCCTCAGAGGGCGCTGTACCTTTAAGGATAATTTGTATTAGTCTGTCCTTGTGGAGCCACACCCCTATACTAATATGAATTACTACCCCTATGCCTGGGTCTATGGGACTTTTGTGTGAATATTAATTAGGCCTACTGCCACAGCCCATCCTACTTATTTATAATTATAAAGGGCCTCGTTTTCCTGGCCCTGCCCCTTATACTCTTGTCCCCCGGGTTTTACAATGTGGTGCCCTTTTTTTATCTCCCCAGGGGTTTTCTTTTCTCCTTTTGGGCACTTGTCCCACTGCTCCCTGGTTCTTTCTCTATTTAGGCCTGTCAGCCCACTCTGGAAGCCCACTATGCCCCTCCCTTGCCAGTTTTGGCTCTGGCCCTTTAATTTTTCCTGTTTCTTCCCTTTTCCCCTCCCCACTTCCTTAGCACCCGTGTCACGAGTGTAATTAAAAATCGAGCACTCAGCTCATGGCCCAGGACTCCAGTGCTGCTGGGGGAGGCACAAAACCTGGCTGGGGAGCCGCGCTCCCACCCAGCTCCTCTCTAAGACTGGTGCAACTGCTGGGGTAGAACTACAGGGTCTGGGTGCAGACCAGTTTTGTGCTGCACCACCTGGTCTGCCGGCAGAGACTTTCCCCCATGCCACTCAGGGATCTGGGGGAAGAAGACTGATTGTGTCTGGGAGCCATGCTCCCACCAGACCGACCCTGCTGCCACCACAACGTACCCCCTGACTGGAGAAGGAGGGGAGCGATGCTGGAAGAGTCACGGACACACTGCAGGTACTTTTCTTTTGTCTGTGCTCCCCACATCCTCCATCCTTCATGCTTAGCTGCTGACTCCCCTCTTTGGCCACTCTCCGACCCTTTTGTAGGGCAGGGGAGGTCCTGGCTTCTGGCCAGGAGATTGAGCACTACGAGCACTGTGGATGGGGGGGGGTTCCTGCCCACTGCCCTCAGTCTCAGAGCCAAGGCACAAAACTAAACAAAGGGAATGGTAAGGGGTCTGGGGGATGTGGGAAGATGGGGGGGGGTCAATGGAGCCATAATAATAACAACGTTTTAACTTTCCAGCTTGAGAAAGTGTCCCCGTTTGTTTTTTTGTTTTTTTTTGTGGTGCCCCTCGACCCTGGGGCACTACAAATAATTTTGTCCTGTCTTTAAATTGTTGTAATAGACGTCTGAAAACACAATTGTATAAAGACACTGATGGGAGACTCTTCAATTCAAAATTACAGCTTTCTGACTGTGACACATAGCAAAATGAATATTACATTCTGTATGGGACAGTGATCCCTAGAAGGACACATCAAAATCTTAAGTAATGTAAAGTAAACCTAAAACGAACTTGCACCACAGACTCTTTCTCCAGTACTGTTTTGTATGCTGCTTGTGACACTTAATACTGACAGTAACTGTAAATTAGAAGCAGTAAATCAGAACTGGAAAAGTAGGGATTTATAAATTAGGGAATGAAGGTAGAAGTTTAAAGACTGGTTTTGTGAATCTGGAGTATAAGAGGAATGCTCCCTGTAATTCAGAGAAGTGCATTTGACCTTGTGGGTTAACATTTACAAATACTAACATACTAAAATGCCAGCAGAATAGGCCTAATGCTCTTCTGAGTCTGCTTGCTTTTCAGCACCTGCACTGATGGTCAATTTTGGTGTCCTCCCCTCCCCCTTGGGTTATACTGTCCCCAGTCCGAGATGTGCCACCTGCATTGGACCTGGTCAAGTTTACCTTCCCCCTATACCTGTCCCATCTCTCTTAAAGCCGTCCACAGTCTCCGCCTCTACCAGCTCCCTGGGCAGTGCATTCCATGACTCCACCACCCTTTCAGTGAAATAACACCTCCTCCTCTCCCCTCTGAGCCTGCCCCCTTCCAGCTTACACCTGTTCCCTCTCATTGCCTCCTCCTCCTCCTTCTTCCTTTGGAGCACCCTGATTGGGCCCCCCTTATTGATCCCTTTTATGTACTTCAAGACCTCTATCATGTCCCCCCCCTGTCCCTCCTCTCCTCCAGGGTGTACATGTCGAGCTCCCTGAGCCTCTTCTCATAGGTCCTCTCTCCCAGGCCCCAGATCATTTTGGTTGCCCTCCTTTGTATCCTCTCTAGGAGTGCAATGTCTCTCTTTAAGTGTGGTTTCCAAAACTGTACACAATACTCAAGGTGTGGTCTAACCAAGCAGTTGTACAGGGGAAGGATCACCTCCGCCTTTCTGGAGGTAATCCCCCTGGTGATGCATCCCAGCATCCTATTTGCCCTTACCGCTGTTCTCCTACAAGTCTCTGACTTGTTCATTTTGACATCTACCACTACCCCTAGGTCCCTTTCACCCTCTGTGACTTGAATTTTGTCTCCTCCCAGGGTGTACCCCTGGCCTGGATTTCTGACTCCCAGGTCCAGAACCTTGCACTTCCCCACATTGAATTTCCGTTTCCATTTTCCTGACCACCTTTCCAGAGCCTCTAGATCCTCCTACAAGGCCACCCCTCCCCTCCTCCTCATCCACCACTGCGCCCAGCTTTGAATCATCTGCAAAGAGACTCATTTCACTCCTGATCCCCTTCCTTATGTCTGAGACATAGGCATTGAACAGGAATGGCCCCAGCACTGACCCCTGAGGCACCCCACTAGTAGCCCACCTTTGGGATGAGACTAACCCCCCAATCACCACCCTCTGAGTACACTCAGAGAGCCAATTTCCTATCCATCTTAACAACTGTCTCCCTACCCCAATTTCCTTCAGTTTAGCCAGCAGGCCATTGTGGGGTACTGAATCAAATGCCTTGCTGAAGTCCAGAAAGAGGACATACACTGGCCTATCCCAGTCCGGGGCCCTCATCACCCAGTCACAGAACTCCACAGGGTTCATCTGACACAATCTCCCTGGGTCAAAGCAATGCTGCCTATTGTCCAAATACCCAGTTTGCTCCAGTAACCCCCCCCCCAGCCTTTCCTTGATGATACCATCCATCACCTTGCTGACCACCAACGTCAGGCTAACGGGCCTGTAATTTCCTGCCTCCTCCCTTGCCCCCCCCGCGTGGATTGGCACAACATGGGCCACCCTCCAGTCTTGGGGCACCCATCCAATCCTCAGAGAGATGTTGAAGAGCTCCGCCAGGGGGACTGCCAGGATATCCGCCAGTTCCCTCAGCACCCAGTGATGTATTTCATCTGGCCCAGGTGCTTTCTCCATCCGAAGGGACCTGAGGGCTTCCCTTACTTTCTCTACTGGGATATCAGCCTCCACCTCCTCCCCCTTTGCACCCTGTACTGCTGGCCCCCTACCTGTCTGTGGTGGCCACTCCCTTTCCCCAGACCCAACAGGGCCTCTGATCTCTACCGGTCCCATCCCTTCCTCCGGTTTGGCCCTGCTCCTCCTGCAAGACATAGCCCCTCTATCCCTCCTGGTAAATACTGATGCAAAGTACTCAATTAGGACCTCTGCCTGTTACCCCGCCTCCTGTGCCCAACCTTCCCCTATCCTTATCCTGCTGATCTGCCCCTTTACTTTACTTTTTTGCCCTATATATCTAAAAAAACCCTTGTCCCCCCTCCGGATCCCCCTGGCCACGGACTGCTCCTTTTTCACCTTAGCTGCTCTCACCACCCTGGTGACTCTCTTGGCTGTCAGCTCATACTCCCCCTGATACCCTTCACTCCTTGAGTGCTTGAAGCATGTATAGGCTGCCTTCTTGTCCCTCACCACCTCCTGAACCTCCAGGGTCCACCAGCATATTTTTCTGGCCTTACCGAACTTTCGCCTTTCCCTTGTACAGGATCTGGTAACCTCCTGTATTTCCCCCTAATGATCTCCTACCTGCTATCAGCATCCATAGTCGACCTTATCCTGACCAAATGATCTTTAAGGATCCTTCCCATCTCCCTGAAGTCTGCACCCCTAAAGTCGGTTACTACCATCTTTGTTCAGCTTTCTTCCCCCCCGGTCCAGGAAAAACCAGACTGTGGCATGATCACTCCCTGCCAATGAGTCCGTCACCTCTAAGCCCCTGATCTGATCACTGTCCGCCAGGACCACATCCAGTGTCTGGGCCTCCCTAGTTGGCTCACACACCTGCTGGGTCAGGAACGCATCCTGGAAGACATCCAGCAGCCTCTGCTCCCTGGCCACTGGTGATGACATAGTCCCCCATTCTGTTCCTGGCATGTTGAGGTCCCCCATTACCACTACCCTTCCCTTTCCCAAACTACAGTGTCCCTCGAGATTTGCCACCAAACTTTCTTCCAGAGCCTCCACCAGTGCACGTGGTCTGTATACCACTCTGACCTTTACTCTCCTACCCCTCTGCATCAGCAGGGTGACCCAAATAGCCTCCATGCTCGCCCCCTCCTTTTCTACCCCTCCAATACCGATGCCATTCCTGATTAACAGTGCTACACAACCCCCCTTCCCTCCTCCATATCTTTTCTGAACATAGTGTATCCCTCCAGATTTAGGTCCCACTCGTGCCCTTGGGTGGCCCAGGTCTCAGGGACTGCTGCCACATCCACCACCCCCTCAACTAGCATTGCCTGGAGGTTAGGCATCTTGTTTCCTAAGTTCCTGGCACTTATCAGGACCACCCTCCACCCCTTCTCCCTCCTCTCCTTCCCCCCCCCCGAGCTCCTGTTTATCAGCTCCTGCACCCTACCTGGTGATCTATTTCCATATCTCCCTAGCCCCCTAGAGGAGTGGAGACCTTGTCCCTCTTTTATTAATTCCTCTTTCATACCTGCTGCCACTGCTCCTTTTTTGATCCCTCCCCCCTTCACAAGTTTAAACCCCACTTTTTGTTGAGGAACCGAGCTAGTTTGAGCTTTAGGATTTCCTTCCCCTCCAAATTTAGGTGAAGTCTGTCCCTAGTGTATAGCCCCTTATCATCCCAGGTCTCCAAACAGTCCCCCACCAGGCCATACCCCAATTCCCCACACCACTCCCTAAGCCACTGATTTGTCTCCCTAATCTTTTTCTTGTTTTCCCAACTAGCCCTTGGCACCGACAGGATTTCCGAAAAGGAGATCTTACAGCCTATGGAAAGGCTTACCCTGGCCAACTCCTGGAATCTTACCTGAATTTCTAATTCACTCTTTCCATTTATGTCATTGGTCCCCAAGTGCACTAATATGTCCGGGGTCACCCTGCATTCCCTTGCCAGTGAATACAACTCGTGCTTGGCCTTGTGCACCATCAGGCCTGGGTGGCATTTGGTTCTGATCAGACAGTTTTTACCCTCCCCCTGCCCCTCCCACTGAATCCCTTTGATCATGGAGTCCCCAAAGCAGTACTCTAACCTCCCCGCCTTGTATTCACCCTCAGGTTCCCCTCCCACATCCCTCCTCATCCCTTTGTCCGGTCTCTCCCCCATCTGGCTCCTCTCACCTCCCACAATCTGGGTGTTGAAGGTATCCCCTTCCCTATTGTCCCTGGTCACCCCCTGTACTCGTGTCCCAGCCCTCTTCATCCTCCCCACCCCAGTATCCTTCTCTGTATCTCTATCCCCACTCCTGACTAATCTATCTGCCCTATCCGTTTGTCTACTTCGCTTCCTGCTTGCTATCATCCCATTTACGTCCTGTGCCTTCCTGCCTGTCGTGCCCCCCTGTTCCATACCCTCAGCCTCCTCCTTGTTCACCTGATTCTCCTTCTTCTTCTCCCCTGTACTCCTCTTCCCCCATCCTGTCCAGGTCCTCCCTATTGTTCCCCATTTTCAATCCCTGCCTCTTGCCCCCTTCACTCTTCCTATCTGTCCCAGCCTCAGCTTCACTAGCAACATCATCATCACCGTCATCCACATCCCTTCTTCTCTACCAATAGGCGTAGAGGGTTAAAAAGATTTGTGAGCCTTAGCCCATCCCCCAATGCCCCCCCCTTCCCTACCTCCCCTCTTGGTTCCCTCTAGACACCCCCAGTCTCTTTCCTACTTCTGTGGAAATGCCCACCTTTTGGTTCCCTCTGGACACCCCCAGTCTCTTTCCTACTGCTGTGGAAATGCCCACCTTTTGGGCCCCATCTGCCAGGGTCCTCTAGAACCCCCTCTGTACTCCAAGTCCCCAGCTGCCTCCTGATTTTGCCAACCTCCTCTCTAAGTTGTGCCAGCTGATGGCACTCTGGGCAACCCCCAGACCTCCAAGCCCAGTCCAGTATCATGACCTCCCCACAACCTGCACACCCAACCACCCTCCCAAAGATGCCTGCTCTAGTGACATGTGGTCCCATCATCCTAGCTGACCATTTTGTCCAAAACAGCCTCTTCGGGTTACCTAGTAGTCTGGGCTACAAATGGTTTCTCTAGTTCTACCAGTGCCAACACCCAGAGAAACCCCCACTCAGCATGTTATATAGGATTTAAAACAGACCTACACCCAGCTTATCCAACATCCACTGCAATTTGTCCCAGGCCACAAGTCCAACATCCACTGTGATTTGTCCCATGCCTCAAGTCCAACCTCCACTGTAATTTGTCCCAGGTCACAGCCCCCTTTATAGGAAGGCCATTCCTATCTCCAGACTCCTCCCCAACCTGCTATTTAATAGAGGTCAGCCCCACAGTGGGGGGTGTCCCAATAGCTCCTCAAGCGATCACAGCTCCTCTGTGGTGGTGTGGGCAGGGTGCTTTTAAAGCTGGCATCCTGCTCGCAGATTGGCCTTCTCTGTCCTACAGCTTGTTTCCTCCCAGCAGACCCTGCTCCTGCCCTGGCCTACTGCTGAAATTGCAGCCGCCAGGTAAGCCCTCCTGACCGGTCCCCCTGCTGCCTTTTCCCGCTCCTGTAGCCGCCGTCGTTCCTCCGTTGCCGATGCGCTCCTCCAAACAATCACAGCTCCTAATAATGAAATGTTTTGAAGTTTGGGGTGTTTAAACCAGTAACAGACTTTCGCAAACTGCCATTTTGTTTTTATATTTGCACTTATTATTCCTACTGTTAGCAAACTTCAAAAGACTTTTTCCCTAGACCATGGGCCACCTTAGTTGCCCTACACTGTACTGCCTCTGCCTTGTTGTAGTCTTTCCTCAGATGTGGGCTCCAGTACCTTGCACAGTATTCCAGGTGTAGCAGCATCAGTGATCTGTACATTGCAAGTATAACCTTCCAACGTCTACTGCTTAGCCTCCTCCCTATGCATCCCAGTATTCTGTTTACTCTGCTCACCACCCTGCTGCAATTCACAGATATTTGTAGGGTCTCCGTTATCATTAACCCTAAATTCTTCTCTTCCATAGTGCTATCCCATACCACCCAACCCATTTTGTACTGCAACCATGGGTCCCCTTTCCCAGTGTGCATTACTTTACAATTTTTAGTGTTGGAGTTAAACCTTCAGATATTTGACCAGCTCCCCAACCTTCCCAGGGCCTCCCTTAGTTCCCTTCTCCCTTCATCCATGTCTGCCCTTGCACAGAGCTGTGTGTCATCTGAGAAGAAGCAGATCTTTCTCTTGATACCTTCAGCTGTGTCACAGTTGAATATATTGAAGAGGAACGATCCTAGTACCGACCCTTTGAGAAATCATGCTTGTCACCTCCCTCACCACGGAACACTCACAAACTGACTACCACCCTCTGTGTTCTACCCCTCAGTCAGTTCTCTACCCAGTTTGCCATTTTTCCCCTACCCCAAGGTCCCTAATCTTTTTGATCAGCCTCCTGTGGTAGACTGAGTCAAAGGCCTTGCTGAAGTCCAGATATACTATATCAGCTGCCTTCACATTATCTGCTGATATGATTCCCCTGTTGAAGAACTCATTCAGATTCATCTGGCAAGATCTCTCCCTTGAGAATCTATGTCCGCTGTTGTCCTGCAGCCTTTTCCCTTCTAGGAAGTCTACCAGATCCTCCCTGAGTACAGACTCCATAATTTTCCCCACTATAGATATCAAGCTAACTGGCTTGTAGTTCCATGGCTCATCCCTATTCCCACTTTTGTGCAGCAGGACCACATCCACTGCCCTCCAGTTTTTTTTTCTCCCTCCCTCCCTCCAGTGGCCCCCCTCCCCGTGACTGGGGAAAGCCCTCGCTCCATGGCCAGACCCATCTCAGCGGTCGGACCGCGATTCCGAAGCCGCCGACCATGCCGCCTAGCCCGGACTCTCCTCCTGCTAAGGTACGGCACCTTTCCAGCAAATCGGAACTTGGGTGCCTCTCTCTGAACAGCCCCGATTGGCCAGGAGACAAGGAATTCGAACTGGGCTTTTTCTACCCAAAGGACTCAGCTCTCCTCTCTTGTTTTTCACTAATAAGACTATTTCTCAACTGCTTTACTCCAATTTTTGCTTGTCAATAAATATTTTCCTTGAATTGTTGCAAAAGTTATTACAGCTTAGTTAAGTTTAAGTTAAAATTGTTAAGTTGCTCACAGCCGCTTTGGCGCCTACACTAAGCACCTGTATTGTGTTGCTAATTTTTTCTCTCTGTGCTACATGACTCTGTCTGCCTCTGCCCCAGCTGCCTATAAATCTTGCTTTTTTCCTCCCTCCAGCGCCCCCGTGACTGGGGAAAGCCCTCGCTCCACGGCCAGACCCATCTCAGCAGTTGGATGGCAATTCCTAAGCCACCAACCACACCGCCTAGCCCGGACTCTCCTCCTGCTAAGATATGGCACCCTTCCAGCAAATCGGAACTCGGGCGCCTCTCTCTGAGACGGCCCTGATTGGCCAGGAGACAGGGAATTCGAACTGGGCTTTTTCCGCCCAAAGGACTCAGCTCTCCTCTCTGGTTTTTCGTCCCACCCCCGCCCCTCCCAGGCCCCATTAAATACAACTTGGCCCCACCCCTAGCTAGCATTGCCACCTCCCCATTGGCCAACAACTGGGCCTATCCCCAGGGCTCCTTCATCACGCATTAGGATAAGGCACTCTTTCTATCCACTATAATACTTTACCCCCTCCTGGAATTATGGCATACTGCATCTACAGTATTCTACTGTTCTTCTTCTGTGCACCTTTTGCACTTCGCATGAACAATGAGTCAGGACCCAATCCAATATTCACCCTCCTGTAATCAGATAGCCAAGCTCCTCACCGTTGCACCACACCCCATCTCACGCTCCCCCCTTCTCTTGTCTACACCCCACCTTCTCCCCCATCACACCTCCTGCTTCCATCACCGCTGACGCTCAGAGCGCTCCCTCTAAATATCCCTTCAGAGCCACATCTCACTGAAATGTACCAGCAACACCAGACCGTCATTGCCACTTTCAATCAAGCGGCGTAAAAAGAACAAAGCATTCAGGTCTTTCCTGTGCACACTTAAGAAATTACTACTCCTACTACTACTCTGCTCGGGCAACATAGAGGTAAACCCTGGCCCACCCACCCTGCTTGGTTGCCGACAGAGTTCGCGTCAGCCCCAGGTCTTAAAATAATGCTAGTTAACATTCTAAGCCTGCCCCAAAAAATTGACCAGTTACAAGCTTGGGCCCTATACACAGAGCCCGACCTCATTATTATCAAAGAATCCTAGCCAAAAAAATCTAACCTGGACCAACAAGTTACCCTTCTGGGCTACAAGCTTTGTAGAGCAGAGAGGGGATCAAGGGGAGGGGGAGTAGTTATTTACACAAAAAACAAATTCTCAGTAAGTGACATCTACTGCAACTCTAAACATAAGGAATACAAAATAGTATCCCAAAAGTTACACCTCCCCTCCATGGAATGCATTACTATTATAGGTGGTTACAGGCCCCCTAACGGCGGAACTGACATCTTCAACATCCTGAAATCATCAACTTCCTCTGCCAACTCTGAAGTTTTAATCTTAGGGGATCTTAACATGGATTGGCTCTCACACAGATCGCACACTCTCAAATCTCTCTGCGATGAACTTGGCCTTACCCAACTAGTGTCCAAACCTACTAGAATTAACAAGGTAAACACAGCGAATAGCTCCATTCTGGATCTTATTCTATCTACCCATCCCCACAAAATCCTCTGTGCAGCAGTATTTCATAATGATATGAGCGACTATGGAATTGTAGTCTGTACAAGGTTACAAGCAAAAACCCATCATCAGCCTAAGCTTAGAACCAAATGGTCATTCAGAAAATTCCACATACCTAATTTCCGAAATGACCTTAGTAAGGTTAGGTGGCAGAATCTATACCTCGCTAAAATGCCGGACGAGGCGGTCACAGCCATAAATGATAATCTTAACTATATAGCAAATAAACAGGCACTGGTCATCAAAGTCAGGACGTGGAACATCTCACACCCATGGTTCTCACCTGAGCTCAAGACCGCTCTCTCCATGCGTGATAAGCTATGGGCAAAGGCTAGACATACTAAGAGTCCGGTGGATTGGCAGGCCTTTAGAACTGCCAGGAATGCCTGGGTCAAGCATATCCATTCCGCCAAAGCCAACTTCTACATTACTATACTTGAACAGGCTAAAGAGGACTCCCAGAAAATCTGGAAGACCCTGAAGTCCATCGAAGGGCGACCGGTGGCCCCACCTCTACCAACCAAGATCACAAAAACGATGTGACTGTTGAAAACAGTAGCCAAATCCTCAAAGAATTCAACTCCCACTTCATCACCGCTGGGCTAGCCTTTGACTCATCCCCTTATGCTGTGCATGTAAATAGACAGGTTAACTTGAATCCCACCCCTTCAGCAACAACCTGTCCCTTTCAGCTTCTTCCTATTAGCTTCAAAGAAGTAGAAGATGCCCTTATGAATCTAGACACCAAGAAAAGTGCAGGGGATGACAGAATCAAACCGCTTTTCCTAAAACTCGGGTACCCTCACCTCACTGCCCCTATCCTCCTCATCTTCAACCTTTCTATTTCATCCTCCACCATCCCTTTGGGCTGGAAATTAGCCCACATCCTACCGCTATTTAAATTGGGAGACCCATGTGATTTAAATAATTATAGACCTATCTCAATTCTACCTGTCCTCGCTAAAGTTTTCGAAAAGCTGATTTATGCGCAACTAAAACAGCACATGGAAACCTTCTCACTCTTGAACCCAACCCAATCCGGCATCCGCTCTAACCACAGTACCGTTACTGCTCTGGCTAAAGTAACTGACGACTGGCTCTCTGCTATGGACTCAAAGAAGATCACGGGTGCTGTCTTCCTAGATCTTAACAAAGCATTCGACACCGTAGACCACTCCCTAATCAAAAGCAGCCTTGCCAATATTGGTGACACTCTACCAACCATACTGTGGTTTAGTAGTTACTTTTCGGGAAGGATGCAAAAAATAAAAGCTGGTGGCAGGTTCTCCTCCCTGCTACCAATCACTAGAGGAGTCCTGCAAGGCTCCATCTTAGGTCCCATCTTCTTTTTCCCTCTATACATTAATGACCTTGACCATCACATATTGAAATCAAAACTCCACTTCTTCAACGAAGATACAGTTCTTTATACATCTGACGCACCCCTATCTGAGGTTAGGGATGTCCTCCAAGCCGACTTTGCCCAACTCAAATCCAACCTCATTAATGCCAGACTTCTTCTAAATGCCAAGAAAACCAAAGCTATGATCTTTTCCTCCAATACAGCACCCTCCGTATCTACCTCCCTGCCGAAGGATTTTATAGTTACCTCCCTAGGCGAGCCACTGGAAGTCACCCCGAAATTTAAATACCTTGGATTCTGGATAGACAGTAAGCTCACCTTTTCAGAACACCTGGATGACCTTGCTAGAAGACTAAAACTACGGTTAGGCTTCCTGTTCAGTAACAGGTCACTTTTCCCACTCGAAATTAGAACTAGACTTGTACAGGCCACATTCCTCCCGCTACTAGACTACGGTGATCTAATTTATATCTCGTCTTCAACTTCAAATCTAAATAAACTGGACATCCTTTATCACTGTGCCTTGCACTTCATTCCGAATTCCCCATTACAGATGCATCACTGTGACCTGTATTCAGCCGTAGGTTGGATGTCCCTCACTACCAGACGTATTCTCCACGCTGGTACCTGGACCCTAAAGCTCCTACTTAACAAACTTCCTAGCTATCTAACTTCTCTTATCCAGACCTGCCACCGTACTTACTCACTCAGGAAGTTAGACTTTATCTCCCTGAATGTCCCAAAAACTCGCACCTCTTTTGGCAAGCGCTCCTTCTCATCACCCTCCCTGCCATGTGGAATCAGCTACAACCGACCCTGAAACTACCTAAATTAGTCTCTGTTAGCCTCTTTAAAAAGCTATCTAATGAAAAAATAAAAGATGTCTGTAGCTGTCGCTAAAACTTGTTCTGCTAGGACTTGTCAAGCCTACTGGTCCATAATAACAGCACCGGCATGTTATGTAAGAGTGTGATGACCTGTTTCAGGCAATATGGAGCACTATTTGTACACAAGTATAGGATTAGCACTTAATTTCTGTAGTGTGCAATTTCTGCATGTAATATTAGTCTTGTTTGTATGTACGTACCAGGACCTCCTTGTGAATGAGCTTGCTCAATGGAGTTTTTTTTTTCCTGCAATAAACTTGAACTTGGACTTGAACCCCATGGCTAGCAAGCAACTGAAAATGTCTGCTTGTGGCCCTGTTATAACCCATGCTACTTCTTATAGCATTCTCGGGTGTAAGCTGGTGCGGAAATAAAATGCCATTTATTAATGCAGGTTTTATCTGCTCAGGATGAGGAGTTAGCTGATGCAAATCTTTATTAAAGACCTTAAGGGACAATCTCTATATTCTGATTCCTTATTGTACTTTTCTTCATCAAACAATGAAGGCATACTAACAACGAGTCATTTGCCCATGAGGAAAAACCAGAGCTAAGACAGCGGCCAATGAGAGGTGTGAGGGGGTGCATGGAAGGATGCGTCAATTCAGAGGGTCCTCTATCATCTAGCTGGTAAGATACCAATGCTACTACTTGAGACGTTGTCGGCCCAGGTTCGGAAGTAAGCCTGGGTGTCGGAGGGCCGGCCAGGGGGCGGAGTACTGAGCGTCCCATGGACTGCTCTCCTCCTCCAGGGGAAAGGATGGGAGAAGCTCCCAGTGGAAACCAGGGATCTGAGAGCAGGTGCTAGTATCCACGGGAGGGGGGGAAGATGTTGGTGTGCACACACCTGATGTTGTTGCACATCCCACCTCCCAGAGAACAAGAAAAACAGAAAAGTACTCGGGCCAAGCAGGATGCTACCTGCCTTGCACCACAGGTCCTGCACTACTGACCTGTGGTGCCCACGGGACTGCTTAACGTCATCCAAGAGAAGGAATGGAGCCTCTCCCAAAGGCCCTGCCCAGGGGGGCAACAGTCCAGGGTTGCACACAGGAAGGGTAAGTCCCAGGGTGGTGAATGATGAGGCAAGGTACGGGGTAGGGCCAATAGGGGATGGTCTGTCGGGGAGAAACAGTGCAGCAAATAAAAAAAAAAGATACCAATGCTGCTTTTTCTCCCTCCTTCTGAATAATTTTCATGACATGATAGAGACCTACAAGTACCTCATAGGATAAACAGAGTGTGGGATTGGAGTCTCTTTCAAATGAGAAAGAGCACGAGGATCAAAGGGCATGTGATGAAGCTGGAGGGGATGGCGTTTAAGAGGGATGGGGGTTGCTGTGGAGCCCAAGCTAGACAGACACTGAGAATGCAGCTCTACATCTATAAAACTTTAAAAAGGCAAATTTATTGCAACACCCGGACCCCTGCCTTTTTGTAAAACGACAGGTGGCATGCTGTTGAAGCTGACAGCAGTACCTGATGGGGACTGGGTTCGGGGAAGAGTAGGCTACTCGGCACAGGGGGCCTAGGTTTGGCTACTCTGCACAGGGGCACCCAAGTAAATCTGAACACAGGAAGCAATAACTGTAATGTCCAATACCAGGAAATGGGATTCTAAAGTGTGGCTTTTATTCACATCCAAACTGAACAAACAAAGCATAGATGGACCCCCATGGGGCTACATTCCTGGTAATGCAGATTAGAGATACAGAACACTTCTTCACATTTCAGCCCTCAGGCTCTGAACCCACCAGGCACACAGCCCGGACTTGCACGCAGCTTTGGGTACACAGCCCGACTTGTACACTACTTGGGTTTTCCCCATGGCCCGGCTCCCCCGCCGGCCACTTGATCCGCGGTCCATATGGGAATGAATCAGTTTTCCTGTTGGTGGCTCCCCAAACCACCTTAGAGCCTTCGATTCCTAGAGGGAAATTTCCTTCCAATCCCACGTCTGGGTACTTCCCTTATCACTGGCCAAGTGCATGAGGCAAAGTAGAAATCCACAGAGCAAATCCGTAGAGGTGGACCTGGTTACTAAAGATGGGGGGGTCTCTCACCTCCAGCTCCCACAATCCATACTCTGCCATTTCTCTGGAAACTAAACAACTCCTTTGAAAGCTTGGCAATGTAGATTACTGGGTAGACGTATATCACATCTCCTCTACATGTTTTGACTTTCCCTTTGTGCTGGACTTGAAAATACTTTTACTTTTGGCTAAGCCTATTACTCTAGGCCTCCCATTACTTCAGCAGTCCAATCCCCACTTTAACACAGTTCAGGATGAAACATGGGCCCTTTAGAAAGAGCAGAACTCGCCCTTTGGTTGCCCCACAGGCGAATCATGAAATCTTCTTGTACTCCACACACGTGGACAAAATAAGGCAGCTTCTTTCTCCAGCAGTAGCCAGGGGGTTGCCCCTGGAATAGCGGGCAAACCTTCCTGCCCCATCCCCTCAGGGATGGGGCACAGAGACCCCTTATCAGTGGTCTCCACCACTAAAAAAAAAACAGCTTACGGTGTCTCTCTTTTGGCGGAAACACACACCTTTCCCTAAGTGTAGCCCTATTTCAGGGCTGAGGCTCCAAGAGCCTGAGCACAGAGCTGCTGTGCTCCTCTCACAACAATCTCCAACTACAGACTACTTCCAACTGACTGTTCAAACCTCCCAACATTCTATTCTAACCCCTTCTGCAGATTCCATTGTGGCTCATGCAGCTGCGATAGTTCTATGGTGATGTCATCCCTCAGTCTCAGCTGAGACTGAGAACAGAGTGAGACAGTGTGAAATCCATTTAACTGGAGTTTCACAAGCTGCCTTCCCTGCCTACCACTAGGTCTTACTGGGATTCTAGTAACCCCGGGTAACAAGGGGGTTACACTGGCCCTTGACCAGGAAAATGACTGTCCGCAGTCATTGTTTACCCGGCTTAGGCCATCCCACCCTATGTGCTACCTGCAGAGGGGGGTGATCAGGCCCCCTCCTACCATGTGCGAGCACAGGCAGACAACACTAAGGGCCTAGAGGCCGTTAGCTGACATATCAGCCTCTCCTCTACCCACTTACTATGGGTGCCTAGTGGCTCTGGTAGAACTGTCCAGAGCATAGCCCTAATAGCTCAGCACTGCAGTCCCTATGACCGATCAGGACCATAGCCTGTCTATCCCCCCTAGCCCTCTAGGGAAAATCTATCTGCCTCTAACTTAATACCCCAAAAACAAAAACAACCCGGGGACCTCCCCAACCTTGGGCACCCTGCAACCACACACCAAGAAACTAATACCATACCATTATATTACATTACTGTCTCCCTACCCCCACAACCACACCTGTGGAAGGAAAGGGTTAATACAGTAACAACAACAATAACAACACCACAGTACTTTAAATTCTACACACTAAAGTACTAGTGAGGAACTCTGATGAGCTCCTCCTCCTCCTCCTCTTCTTGTCTTCTCTTCTGTCTTCTTCAGGAACACCTGCAAGAAAAAGAAAGACAACACACACTCCTATTCTGCATACACAGTCTACCTAAACCCCTACCATCAAAACACTGAAGAATCCCAAAAAGATTTTTTTTTTAGAAAAGGTAGAAAAACAGTATATACACTAGAAAACAGTAGAAAAACAATGACATTATTTACAATACACATTTGGGGGGATGGAGTGCCCTAAAAGTCCCAACTAGTGACCACAGTGCCCGAAGACTAGTCCATTAAAGAGTCTCTCCTGGGCCGGAGCCTGGTGAAGCACAGTTCTAGCAGGCCAAAGTCCTGAAGGGGAGAGTCTTTGAGGACAGTTCACACATTCGGGAGTCTGCTAGTGTAGGGTGTGTACTGCAATGTCATAAGGATAGAAAAGGTCGGACTTACCAGCCCCTTGTAGAACGAAAAATCTGCACCGACCTGCTCCTCAGCCGAAGACTCTCCCTGGCAGCATTTCTTCCGACATAGCTAGGCGGACACCTTCCAGGAACTGCAGGAGGGAGCATCTGGGAACTGCTGGGTGATGTCATCTCTGGAGATGGAACCTTAGAACAGGAACAAAAAAGGAAAACAGCTGGTCTGACATCATCCGATTACCAGGCGATAGATCAGGATACAGCTGGGCTGGTGTCCTCTCTTGATCTGAAGTCATCTGGTGGGCCAGTTGATGGATTCTGGAAAGGCCAGCACACTGTGGAACTGATGAATGTGGGGCACCTGAGTCCTGGAGGTTCATACTGGTGGATCAATAAAGGCACTGCAAAGGCTGGTGTGGCAGTATTGACTACCACTGCTTGGCTTTCCACCTAGTAGGCACGGGCACATTTGCTGGGAGGTCCTTGCATTGAGGCCAGTAGTACAGGGGGTCAGGAGCTTGAATTATTACCCCATCTGGGCACTCATAATTCACACAGTGGAAGGTTTCACGTCCCTCTCCGTCCACTACTCACACTCTGTCCATAAACAGTGTCCTGCCTCTCTTCCACTGGGTATATTTTTCATGAAACAGTCTGTTTCTGACATGCTTGTTTGCACCAGGATGCACACATTTCATTGCTTCAGCCCAGATCCAGGATTTCCTGCTGTTCTCAATCTCCTCCCAGACTGTCTGAGGAAAAGTAGGAAAGGTCATCCCATAGATCTCATTCGCTTTCCTATGAACCAGTCTCTCCTCTTTACTAGCTTTGGTCAACCTGAGACCGCTGGCCTGGCTTGGGGGCTGACAGTCCTGGTTCTGCCAGCTACACATCCTCAACGAGATTAAAAACGGATCCCTGACTTCTTCTTCTTGCATAGCCAGGGCAGTGGCATCACCACTCTCTTCCATGCATTCCTCCGAGGCAAGAGCTTGAGGCTGTGTACCCGTTCCTTTTTCACAAGGCCACATAGGTTCCCCCTTATCTTCTTCCACACTGAGGATCTGAGCCCAGGAGGGAGCAGTCGTCCTCTCTCCTGAGACTATCCACTCATCACTAGGCGCGGAGGTCAACACCTCCCATTCAAAGGCCTCCCGCATCTCATCTTCTCCTGTGAGACTTGGGCTAGGCCCCCCCCCCCTCCAGGGGTCTACTGATGCTTTATCTGAACTTTCATTTTGAGATCCAGCATCCGAAACTTCAACATCTGGTTCCGTCTCTAAATCTGCACCCTCTAGCTTTGTGCCACACTCCCCCGAGGGGCCTTCTTCAACAGGCTCTGCCTGGTGCTGTGTGCTGCCAACTACAGATTCCTGAACTTTTGTCCATGTGGGAGCCAAGCGAATCTGGGGCACTTTATACAAGCCATATTTTTCTAGGCACCCAGAACAGTGAGGTATCATGAAGACGTCCCTTCCAGCATTTAAGCAAATTTGACACACATGCACTGGATATCCAGGAATCGCCACATGAGGAGGCAGTTGTCCTCCATAATAACACCTTTCAATGTCCCTTAATCTATTTACTGCTGCTGTTACTGCAGCCCAGGTATGATCCGGGTAGCGAGCTGGTCCTGAGGCCATAACTGCTGTTACTGAAAGTCCCACTTTACTGAACACCTTCTTTACTTTTAAAATGGCTCCTCTGCTGCTGTGTTTACTTTATTACCTCACCCTGTAATGGCGGCAGCAGCACTCCTGTGCATCAACATTCAGAAATTGGGTCAAGCCACTGCGCATCCGATTTACACACACTACTGATAACTTTTGCTCAAACTGCACAAACTTGCACTGTTCTTTTCTAACACATTTACATGATTTTCCACGGACTTTTCACTTGCTGGAAACATTTCTTTAACTCACAGTCCCTTAAAGCCTCAGGATTTTAAGCACAGGATTGCCTGTAAACTAGTGCTGCACATTTGGCTACAACTCACAGTCTCTCTCTGGCTTTAAAACTTTAAACTGATGCTGAACTCATAACTATGCACACAGTCAATGGCCTAGTAGACTTGCACTTGCTGGTAAAACTTGACAGTCGCTATTTGCAAAGCGACTACACTGCCGCACACATATTTAGCTGGCTTTTGGCAGAAAATCACTGTTTGAGCAACTTTTACTGTTGGTACCTACTGTTATCAGTAGCTGTTAGTTGTGATGGAAAAACAGCCTGCAGCTAGTCTTGAAGGCCTCAGAAAGAAAACGAGTGGGCAGTCCTGCCGATCGTCTCCCCGATCACCACACTCGCAATTCAGACGATCGAGATGCAGCTTGAGCCCGATTTTAAACAGAATAGTCTATTTTTAACAGTTTTACAGTGCTTTTTAACCACCACGACGCTCCTCCACTAGCCAGTACACGCACTCCACTCACACTCCCTCTCGAATACTGGGCAGTCACTGTAGAGCTAGCTGAGGGGCGGGACTGATTGCAGCCTCACCAATCACACAACGCCATGCAAATGAGTCTCTTCTTCCTCGCGAGTGCTCTTCTCTTCACGGAGATCGTCGAGCAGGCAAATTTAAACTGCAGAAACCACTTTTTTTTTTTTCTACTGACTCCACGGCGGGAGCCCATTTCAGCCATTTAGCATGGCCATTCACACTGCAAGTCTCTCAATTCACTCAAAAGCGTTTCCAACGTCCAGGGCACAATTTTCCTGTTGCTACCCCTAGTCTTCCACACTTTTCTTAATCACCACAGTTCTTTTAAAAAAAGCAGGCAAAAACGCTGTAAACAATTGATGCAGAACAAGGGCACACTCTTTTAGCTTTACTGCTTCTTGGTAAACAGTTGGCATTTCAACAGCAGCATAAGATCCACAGCACACAGCGACACACTAGTTAACTTGCTTCAGCTTTCTGGGCTACCCACTGCCAGATAGCCAAGACGCTAGCCCCTTGCCTGAGCACCTTTCCTCCCAGAATAAAATCCAAAGCGGTACCTCCATTTTTGTAACCCCCGGACCCCTGCCTTTTTGCAAAATGACAGGTGGCATGCTGTTGAAGCTGACAGCAGTACCTGGTGGGGACTGGGTTCGGGGAGGACTAGGCTACTTGTTACAGGGGGCCTAGGTGTGGCTACTCTGCACAGGGGCACCCAAGTAAATCCGAACACAGGAAGCAATAACTGTAATGTCCAATACCAGGAAATGGGATTCTAAAGTGTGGCTTTTATTCACATCCAAACTGAACAAACAAAGCATAGACGGACCCCCACGGGGCTACATTCCTGGTAAAGCAGATTAGAGATACAGAACACTTCTTCACATTTCAGCCCTCAGGCTCTGAACCCACCAGGCGTACAGCCCAGACTTGCATGCAGCTTTGGGTACACAGCCCGACTTGTACACTACTTGGGTTTTCCCCATGGCCCGGCTCCCCCGCCGGCCACTTGATCCGTGGTCCATATGGGAATGAATCCATTTTCCTGTTGGTGGCTCCCCAAACCACCTTAGAGCCTTCGACTCCTAGAGGGAAATTTTCTTCCAGTCCCACGTCTGGGTACTTCCCTCATCACTGGCCAAATGCATGAGGCAAAGTAGAAATTCACAGAGCAAATCCGTAGAGGTGGACCTGGTTACTAAAGATGGGGGGTCTCCCACCTCCAGCTCCCTCAATCCATACCCGGCCATTTCTCTGGAAACTAAACAACTCTTTTGAAAGCTTGGCAATGTAGATTACTGAGTAGATGTATATCACATCTCCTCTACATGTCTTGACTTTCCCTTTGTGCTGGACTTAAACATACTTTTACTTTTGGCTAAGCCTATTACTCTAGGCCTCCCATTACTTCAGCAGTCCAATCCCCACTTTAACACAGTTCAGGATGAAACATGGGCCCTTTAGAAAGAGCAGAACTCACCCTTTGGTTGCCCCACAGGCGAATCACGAAATCTTCTTGTACTCCACACACGTGGACAAAATAAGGCAGCTTCTTTCTCCAGCAGTAGCCAGGGGGTTGCCCCTGGAATAGCGGGCAAACCTTCCTGCCCCATCCCCTCAGGGATGGGGCACAGAGACCCATATCGGCGGTCTCCACCACTAAAAAAAACAGTTTACTGTGTCTCTCTTTTGGCGGAAACACTCACCTTTCCCTAAGTGTAGCCCTATTTCAGGGCTGAGGCTCCAAGAGCCTGAGCACAGAGCTGCTGTGCTCCTCTCACAACAATCTCCAACTACAGACTACTTCCAACTGACTGTTCAAACCTCCCAACATTCTATTCTAACTCCCTTCTGCAGATTCCATTGTGGCTCATGCAGCTGCGATAGTTCTATGGTGATGTCATCCCTCAGTCTCAGCTGAGACTGAGAACAGAGTGAGACAGTGTGAAATCCATTTAACTGGAGTTTCACAAGCTGCCTTCCCTGCCTACCACTAGGTCTTATTGGGATTCTAGTAACCCCGGGTAACAAGGGGGTTACATTATACTTCCAGAATTAAAACTAAGCAGCAATAAAAGTCTCAATGTGCAGCAGAGAAAACTTGGATCAAGATAGGCAATTCTGAAAAGAAGGATCACGGCCAAGCAGTGGCTGGTGGTCTGGCCACAAGGTTGACAGGGCAGTCGCCTTCAACCAGCACCGAGGGAGAAGAAACGATGCAGTTGCTAGGCCACAAACTAAAAACTTTGATTTCTTCCATTTCTGCCATGAATACAAACCTAGATGACCTAACAGGAAGGTTAACCTTGGTGGAATCATCTGTGGAGCAACTCCACAACACTGTAGGTGACCTGCAGCAACAGGCAAATGAATGTAATGCCATCAGCGCGGGTCATTCGAGAGAAGCACAACATGTGAACAATCATTTGGAACTCTTGGAAAATCAGTCCTCTACTTTTCTTTAAGGACTAGATCAGAGAGCAGTTTGCAGGACATGGGGACTTCTCGGAATGGTGTTTCATCACGGCCAGTAGAATCTGTCCCTGTTGGCGACAGGCCGAAGAGACTCCTCGCATGCTCATGGTGGTGGCTGATAGCAAGGGCACAAGAGACTGCATCCTCAGTCTAGCAAAATGGCCGGGGCCACTGAGAGTCCAAGGCGATATGGTGTACCTGTTCCCAGATTTGTTCTACTCCACCTGCCAGCGATGTAAAAAATTCGATGGAGTCCAACGAAAGCTTTAGGATCTTGAAATTCCACATGCGGTCCTTTTCCCAGCTACGCTCCATATTATCCATCAAGACAAGGTGTTTGTATATACTGACCCGACCAATGCTGGAAAGTGGGTCACTCGTTTGGAAGTACAGCAAGCAGACAGTTGAGATCAGCAGTCTGATAACGACTCAGCTGAAGAAACCTGAACGGGACTATCTGGTGACTTGTATTTAAGCTAACTGTAGATAGCAAGTAGCTGCCTGAGGTTATTGATTAGCTGTCTTGTTACCATTTTGTTTTAAAGGTTCAATTTCATGTTGACATATAGGTGCTGCCTTCAAGAACCACTGATTTAAGTGACACTAGTCACTGGAGTCTTCTTGATGTTATGGCTACTGAGTCTCATTCATGTCTTAAGTAAATACAGCATGTTTTAAGAGTTCGTGAGAATATAGCTGTGTTCTCCCCAAGCCTTAATATACAGTAGTTTAAGATGCTACTATGAGATGCATGTTAATGTTTCTCTGTGTCTTAGGATATTTCTACCACATTTTCCCCAATTCCAGGCCTGGGTTGCAGTCCATAAACCAGACATCATCGCACTCACTGAAACGTGGCTATCACAAAAAATTCCAGATTCCTCCATCTCGTTTGAGGGCTACACCACCTTCTGGCAAGATAGGTTAGTCAAGCGAGGGGGTGGGTGTCTGGTCTATCTCTGTAACAAAATAGGTGGCCAGATTATGCCAAATAGTGTTAACACTAAAGAAGCCCTATTTCTCTCTATCAAGCTATCAATCGGCTGGCAAGGTAAAATAATGTCCTTAACTACTGTCTACATACCCCTCCAGCAAACAAGCCCAAGGGCTTGACCTATTCTTCAACCACTTTAGCAAGTACAACAAAGACTGGGAACAGGTCATCATAGGGCACTTTAACACAAACTGGCTAGCACAGGATACTGTTACTACTAGGGACAAAATCCATGGCCTCTGTCTTACGCAGATGGTCACACAGGCAACAAGGTGGAACTACCGCACTGGTACAAGCACACTTATCAACTGGCTTCTTGCTACCAACCCTGAGCGTATCAAAAACATTTCCATCCTGCCCGACACCTTAAGCGATCACTCGCCAGTAGTCTGCTTCTGGACAAACAAGGGCCCAAAAGACGCCCCCAGCTCATTAAAAGTCGGTACCTCAAAGGGTCAAGTGAGTAATTTCAAAAAGTACCTGAGTAATGCAGACTCATCCTCCTTAGATGGCTGCAGCAATGCCAGTAAAGCTCTAGACTACCTCATAACTACCTTCAACAATGCATGCGACCTATTTGCCCCATCAAAACTGTCAAAATAAAAGGAGCCATTAACCCCTGGCTCACTTGCCCTCTCATTGCTGTGATGAAACATTGTAACAATCTCTGGCATATAACTAGAGAGACAGGCAGGCAAACTGACATCACTGACCAATAAAAAGGCTAGGAATAAGTGCACCAGGCAAGTAAGAAATGCCAAAGCTTCCTTTCTGTAAAGAGCAACTCGAGAGAAACTGGGGTAAAGGCAGGGGAATTTGGGAAAAACATTAAGTTCCTCTGTGGTAAAGAATCCAGAGCTCCACCTGATCTCATAGTCACCACATCTGGTCTACTACAGCAACCTATTGACCTGGCTAATGCCTTTAACAATGCCTTCACAGACCTCAGTTTTGCTCTCCCTCCTGAATTTCTCCAGACCTCGCATGCAGCGTATACCACTGACCCAAACCCACCTCTCTCCCTTAAACTCATCAACCACTGTTCTACTTTAGGCAAATGTTTTGGTCACAGACCATTAAATATGTCAAGAGGATTCTAAACAAAACCAGGATCGGTAGTGATTCACTAGACATGAAGTTGCTAGCACTCGCTTTGGAAGAACTAGCCTCTCCACGAACCAAACTATTCAACATCTCCTTGCATACTGGAATCTTCCCAGACAGGTGGAAGATTGCCCTGGTTACCCTGGTGTTTGAGAGCAGGGATAGAATTAATATGGGAAACTATCGCCCTATCTCAATACTAACCCCCCCTATCAAAAGCGTTGGAAAGGGTTGTTTCTGATCAGCTCACTGAATTTATAAACAAATACAATCTGCTATGCCCACAGCAGTACAGGTTTCATCTCAAACACAGCAACATCACTGCCCTAATTGACTATGCCTCCCGCGTCTACGATGCTCTTGAATCAGGAAAAATGGTGGGGTCCATATTTATAGACCTCAACAAAGCCTTTGACACTGTTAACCACCAAATCCTGCTAAGACACCTGAGAACCATGGGACTGTCAGTAGATACCATCTCCTGGCTTAACAGCTACCTATCACACAGTATGCAGTGTGTTAGGATGGGGGTGTAATCTCTGACCCTAGAAAGGTAACCCTTGGGGTCCCCCAGGGCTCAATCTTAGGACCCCTTCTCTTCAGTCTCTTTATAAAGTTCCTTCCCACTGCTTGTCTAGCTAAAATGCTGCTCTATGCAGACAATGCAGTGATCTCAGTGCCTGGCAACAACACATGTGAAATCTCAAAAAATCTACAGGGTAGCTTTGCAATGCTTGAGACCTGGTTCTTCCAAAACCGACTCCTTCTGAACTATAAAAAAACCAAAATTTATGCACCTTACTTTGCTGCACGCCAAAAGGAATGCTGAACCCATGAGTATCTATAGCATAAAAGGGGATGGCATTGAACAAGTCTCCACCTTTAAATATCTCGGAGTACATATTGATGATACACTCTCCTTCGTGCACCATATTGACCTCGTAGTCAAAACTGCTAATATGAAGCTTGGCATCCTCTATAGACACAGGCAAGCCATGACCCCTGAGGCTCTTAGCCTAGTCACTCAAAGCTCTATACTGTCTATCATAGATTACACTAGTCATTTACAGTGCTGCCACTGACTCAGCCTTAAAAAGAGTAAAACTATTAGCCAACAAGGTCTGCCGCCTGGTCCTTGGAGCCAAACAGCGTACCCATACTTCACTCTCTACTCCTCTACAGGTTGGCTCCCATTACACCTTAGGCAAAGTATCAGACTTGCCAAATGGGTAAAAAAGCCCTCCTAGGTCTCACTCCCAATTCTACTACCACTCTGTTCCAGCAAAACCCCTCCTCAAAGGTCACTAGAGGAATGGCTAAGGGGGTTCTCCATGTCTCCTTCAAAAGAACATGCTTTGCACAGCAGTCACTCTCCTACCATGGGCCCATTTGGTTTAACGAACTCCCTACTACCACACTGGAGCACACAAAAATTGGTCCCTTTAAAAGAAACCTGCTAACCCTTCTGGCCCAAAGTAACCAATGTGATTGCATCTACAAAATGCATGTGACTATCACCACCAGGAGTTATCCCTCCCTTTTCCTCCTCCTCCCTTCTTCCCCTCCACATTCTCCTCAGCCCCTACCTGACAAAGCCACCTGGCAACAGTCCTCTTACTCCTGCTCTTCCCCACACCCCTCTTTATTACTTATGACAAAGTCTTCTCAGGCTGCTTCCAAGCTACTCTGCCCCAAACTTGAGTTTGATTCCTTTATGCCTTCAACTGTACTCTTAACAATTTACTTATCCATCTGTCAAAATGCACTTTTTGTTCCTGTAACAATACAGACAATGTAACTGTCAATTTGTCTAACTGTACAGCCTGTTAATATTCTGTCTTCCCTGCAATGTTCTACAACCAGCCTTTGTAATTTTGTCTCTTGTCCACTTAACATGGAACCTTTGTAATGTTTGCCTTTTGCCTACCTGACATGGAACCTTTGTAAAAGAGTCTTCCTGGTTGGTTCAAAGGTATTAATTGGCAATATGAAATAAATAAATACAATTTTAGAGGGCTGGTATACTCTTCCCCTATTAGATATTATCGTTAGGTAAAATGGTGGACCCCATGCTCTGTGAGCAAGGCAATTATTAAAACACTTCAGGATAATTTTGGATGTTTACTCCATCTGCTCTTCGGCTACAGCTACACAGAACTATGGACTTTTAGTATCAGAAATGCTGAACTGATTTATTATAAATCTCTCCCCCAATATACAGGACTTGCTTGGAGATACTGATATCCTAAATATAATGGAATGTCATTTTTCCTCTCTGATTGTACAACATCCGGTGTTTCCAAGATGCAATGTATAAATGTACCTGATTTACATGTAAAATCAATAACTATAAAGTTCCAAAAAAACAGGGATGTGAGGAAGTACTACTTCACTGAAAGAATGGTGGATGCCTGGAATAGACTGCCAGTGGAAATGGTGGAGGCAAAAACAGTAGAGGGCTACAAGTATGTATGGAATAGATAAAGAAGAATATTAGTAGATAGGTAGGGAGGAGGGAGGGTCACCGGAGACCAGTTAGGGTCTGTGGAGACAGACTAGGCAGGGACCATCTGCGCAGACTGGGTGGGCCAAGCAGTTCTTTTCTGTTGGCAAATTCTGTGTTTCTGTGTTTCAAATGTATTTGCACTTCCTAATCTCTTTCCCTTCACCCTCCCCCCTCCGTTTTTGCTCCTCTACTCCAACCTGCTGCCTCTTACTTCCCTTACTTTCTTCTTTCTCTCAGACCTGCTCTGAGCATCGAAAGATTACTTTCTTCATTCCTTCCTCTCTTATCTACCTAATCATTGTCTCCTAAAGTGACACTGCATTTTTCCTTTTGTTATTTGTTCTCCTCCTAATGTTAGTATAAGCTCTAATTTTTTGTGAACTTGTCTGTACTGCTTACACTTACCTATGATACTGTATTACCTATGTGTGTGCCTTTTGGCACCATGCAATTCTGCTTAAACTTGAACCAGCATAATATTCTGTGGTGATTTGCATATGCAGCACACGATGCTTTGCATTGTGTGGGCATGTGTGATTTTGTATTACCTATGTATGCTACCTGCTTGTATGTACACATCACTTTGACTATTTCTGGAATGTACTGTTACTGTTGTTTATCCAGAAGTTTGTTTTGTATTCTCCCGGGTCGTGCCTGAAAATAGTCATTGCTATGGCTAGCACACCTACCCGGTAAACAAAAACTAAATAAAATAAATAAAAATGCCTGATTCTTAGGGCACCCCCAGCTTTGTCCTGCTTGGGTGAGAAAGAACAATGGAAGATGTGGCTACAGTACATTTCTTTTCCCTTTTCCATTTTGTGACCTACCCCTATCCAGTATTGGGTGTCCCAGACCCACATAGTCACCATCTGGCCACAAACCTGTGGCTACAACCTCCACCCCCCCTTGCCACTTCTACCACCACCACCATATCTACTAAATTACTGATAAAAGAAAAGGTTCTGTCAATATACCCCACCTCTCCTGTAGCACTTCTTTTCAACACCACAGGTGCCCCACTATCAGAGGCTTCTAATTTATATTGATAGGGAGAGGACCCCAGCACTTGGAGCTTTTCTAAGCAAGCTAAGCAAGCATACATGTTTAATAGGACAGAGAGGCTTTTGTACTTTAACTACTGACTAAGCTGCTTTGACTGTAAAACTATAACCTTGTGATGAAAGCTAATCTGATGTTGTTCCTTTTGCACAGCAACACAGTCCTCACTAATCGCAGCTGTTGATAAAAAGGTAGAAGTCAGGAAGCAATTTCAACCACTGTTTGAAAAAAGAAATCCAGAAGGAGTCAGGCAACATCATGGTGTCTGAGTTGGCTGCTATATTTTTACTGTTGTAAACTGAGAATATTCACTGGGGGCACCATCCCATGCTGCAGGGTCCTGAAATTAGAACTAGTGAGATTGCAGTATTTAGGACAACTAAGAAAAGGGACATTGTGGCATTTACTGTGCTGATGTCAGTATTATTTTTGGAGGCCTTTTGTAGAATACACTTGGCTAGCAAAAAGGTTTTAAAGAAACAGTACTCCGTTTTAGTTTTATATATTTTCTTTGGAACAACAATGTTTGAAAACTTCCAGATTTCAGAAAAAAGTAATTAGTAGTACAAGTAGGCAGACAGACAGACAGACAGAATGACAGACAAATGGGCAGACAGGCAGTCATACATGGATAGATAGATAGATAGATAGATAGATAGATACATTATATATATATATATATATATATATATATATATATATATATATATATATATCTTGAGAGAGAGAGATCTTAATTTATTGTTGTAATTGAGAATATTAATCCATTTAGGAACACAGTTAGTCTCTGTTATATATTGGAGTACTGAGGAGCACTGAGTGTCTCCTTGCACATTCTTAGGGTGAGAGAGAACTGTGAACCAGAGTTGAGTAGTTCTGGTCTCCAACAGTGCAAGAAGAAACACTCCTATAACCATAAGGGTGCAACTCAGCGCTCCAATAAATATATTATGAATCATCTATTTTTTTAATTAGTTAAATGTTTTTATTGTTTAAATAAAAAAATGTATACACTCCTACTCTGTAAGTGGAACATTCCACTTTTACAAATGTTGCACAAGAGGTTGTCCCTATTCAGATCATAAGGCATGAGCCCGAAGGGTGAGTAGCTTTATGACCTGGTTAGCCCCCTTCAGTGGGTTTATTTCTGAATATAGCTGACTTACCTATCTTTTATTTTGTATGATACATTTGGATGGTTACTGCTAGACATGATCACAATTGTGTACACAGAGAAATAACTACTAACCACTGCTATGTGGAAAAAATCCCATCCATGTCATATATATATATATATATATATATATATATAGTCAATGTGTATATAGTTAGAGTCGCGCAGGGCTTTCTATGTTAAACCTCAAATACTGCACTTTAATATCTCACAACCATTCAACAGATTTGCATGAAATTTTGCGTGCGAAGTCTCTTGGGGTAGATCTCTTGTGGTGCCATGTTTCGTTCTGCAGATGTGTAGATTCTGAGATGTGGATACTGAAAAAAATGTAAAAACTCACAGTTTTTCTGCTGATTTCTTGTCATTTTTAAACCTAAGCAGTGTGTGGATCTCTCTGCAGGCTCTTTGCTTTAAAACTACAAGCTATTTTAAAAAATACTGTGATTCTGTTCTGTGTTTGTGTTTGTGCATACTACGAGTGTGTGACTGAGCCCTGCTGACGTTTTGTCAGGAAGCAGGAAGAGGGACTGTAGTTCTTTTGACCAGACTCGAGAACTATAGTTCAAAAAGGAACATTTTATTTTTAATTTGGGGACTAGCATGCACTTGTACTCCACCAGCTCCACGCATGAGTGGTTTTCGTGGAGTTTTAAAAGGGCATTAAAAACATTAAATCTCAAGGGGCTCTGTGACCTTGTTTGAGTACTTCCAGGTCACTCCTCTCCATTTATTGCACTTCTCATGCGAGCAGAGGCGACAGGAACAGAGGCGTGTGCGTCCACATCGCGTGAAGGCGTAAGCAAGACCGCTCGTTCAGGCGTGTTAAGCGTGTTAGGCGGTGTTAGGGGGAATAATTATGGCCGTGTTGTCACCTTCACTTATACTTGTGAGTACTATTACATTACGTGGTTCTGTTGTTTCACCTCTAACGCATGGTAATGGCATCCTCCTTAAATCTACCAAGCAATATTAATGTGTT
This sequence comes from Neoceratodus forsteri, assembly GCA_016271365.2. NCBI lineage: Eukaryota > Metazoa > Chordata > Ceratodontiformes > Ceratodontidae > Neoceratodus > Neoceratodus forsteri. The sequence continues at coordinate 715,015,115 of CM057454.1, read as the reverse complement.
TGTAACCACTACTAAAGGAGAAACAGGTATACAATGCACATCTTGCTATATGTTTAGCCTATCAGCTGACATTGCTGAAAATCTCCCCTTTCAGTGTGCAAAATGTACTGACAACATTGTATTACAATGTGAGAATAGCTTATACTATAAACGGATATTGGCATTCGAATCAAGAAATGATTCCGAACCTATAACAGTTCAAGATGCTTTACATGTAACAAATATCCTTTTAAATGAGACTTCCTCTACCTCTACTTACAGCATCCCTTCTGACAAAATAATATCTAGTGAGAATAATCACGCTACTATGAGTAGTTCAGTGATTTATCCATCTGATGTCTCTAAAAAAAGAGCTAGAGAAGATGAGCACAGTTTGGTAAACAGCATAGAAGATACAACTTGGTATAATGTGCAGGGTCTAAATCTACTAAAAAAGAAGGAGAAAGGCTGAGTATTTTAACATTCCACTACATAATAGCTTTGACCCATTGTCCACTGCCCTGTCGATTCTAATTGTATTCCTATTGAGTCCCCTAATGAAGGATTAAATTCTAAAACACTTCCCAAGTCATGGTTGATATGCCAAATTCTTCAACTCCACCACCTAATTCCCGACTGATATTCCTTTGATTGATTTTGCTACTATTCAAACTGGTGAAGAGGCACCTCTATGTGTGTTCCTAATACTGATGATTCACATACCAGACAAATATTTGTTCTGGGTGATTCCTTAGTTAAACATCTGGATAGAGTTTTATGCGAGCCTGACAAACATAATAGAACTTGTTCTAGTTTCAGTGGTGCTAAGATCTCAGATCTAACATATATGGTCGATAATATTAGCTCTCAAGACATAAATACACTGTGTATTATCCATGTTGGAGCCAACAACATCTACAGGGACTCTGTTCAGAATATCAAATTAGCCTATGTTTCTATGACTAATAAAATGATTGATCTCGGGTGTGATATTATTTTTTCGGAGATTCTACCCATACCACGGTACTCCTGGTTTCTTAATCATAAAATTAAAATTATAACAACTGGCTTAGGCAATGGTGTTTACAACAGAATATTCAGTGCATGACCCATTGGGAAGAGTTCTCTGATAGATCTGAGCTTTACTGTCCTGACGGCTTGCATCTTAACAAATTAGGGAATGCATTGCTGAGTCAACAATTCTTATCTACAATTAACATAAATTTAAACTAAATAATGGGGGGGAGGGGGAATGCAAATGTACACACCTCTTTGTCTCACTCTTATAAAGTCTCCAGTAAACAACTACAGTTTCTTAGTTTTAATCCGAGAAGTTTGACACATAAATTCGATGAGTTGCAAACTGTGATTTCGAATAAGGATTTTGATATTATTACTGTTTGTGAAACATGGGGTGATTATAACTCCCACTGGATCAAGCAACTCCCTGGATATATCTCTCTTATTATCTAAATCAAAGTGAAAGAAAGGGTGGAGGTGTTGCCTCATTTATTAACAATAAAATCAACTCAGTCAATATTTCTAGTTCTATAAAAATTCATAATCTCCCGACTGAGGGTCATTGGCTTAAAATTTTCCTGTCCTAACAGGATTTTATTATCCTTGGGACATGTTATGTTCCCCCAAATTCATCTAGTTTAATTATGGATGCCATTCTTTCCGAATTTGAAATAGCTACTCAAATGGGTTATGTTATTATTACAGGGGATTTCAATCTCCCAGATATAAATTGGAAGTCATTCACAACATCTAGCAGTATTAGTAATAAATTTTTGTCTACTTGTTCAGAATTGGACTTACAGCAATGGATAACTTCTGCAACCCGAGGTAATAATATATTAGATCTTGTTCTGAGTAGTACCACCTTAGATATTAGGGATGTGCATATTTCATCACCAATTGGCAGCAGTGATCATAATTCTATTTTATTTAACTTGCAGAGACATATTGTCTTTAATACTAATTCTTCAATAATATACCTGTACGACAAAGCTGATCTTCACAGTATCAATTTATACCTTGAAAAAATAAACTGGTTATCTTTTTTTGATAATCAGTCCTTATATCAAAGTTGGGTACTTTTCAAATCACTTATTTCAACTCTTCGTGATACTTATATTCCATCAAAAAATAAGAATTCTAATGGGAAACAGACTCCTAGATGGATGAATAAAAACATAAAACGTTTAATAAATATAAAAAATAAAAAACATCATAACTACCTAAAGAATAGGACAACTTCTAATCGGGAATCCTATTTAAAATCAAGTAGGAAGTGTAAATTAGTCATCCGTAGGGCCAAATCTAGATGGGAAATGAAATTGGCAACAACAGCTAGTAAGTCTAATTCCAAACAATGTTACTCTTATATAAACTCCCTCAGGAAAAGTCCAAGTGTGGTGGGGCCTCTCACAACAGAAAACATACTTATCCATGAGCTGAAAGCCATGGCTGATGTATTTAATAATGAATTTTGTTAAGTTTTCTCTGCATCAGAAGTTCAATCACCTGTACCTATGATTTCACCATCAGATACTTTTATCACATTCTCAGTTGAGTCTATTCTTAAAAACTACACTTACTAGAAGGTAAATTTTGTTCAGGCCCAGACAATATAGCAGGGCATTTACTTTACCTATTATCTAAACATATTGCCTTTCCACTCAAACCTTTATTCAACCTTTTTTAACAATATAATTTTTTCCCTTGTGAATGGAAAGAGGCATTTGTGGTAACAATACATAAGAAGGGATCAAAGCATCTATGGGAAAATTATCGGCCGATTAGTTTTACTTCATCCCTATGTAAAGTGTTACAAAGTCTACTAAAGGATATTATTGCCCCTGTTATTGATGCATCTGATTTGGAACAACATGGCTTTAAGAAGGGTAGAAGCTGTCTGACAAATTTGCTCTGCTTTTATGAATATTTTAGTTCTTGTTTGGATAACTGGTTAGCCTGTGACATTGTCTTTACTGATTTCGGTAAAGCTTTTGACACCATGCCACACTGGGCTCTAATTCAAAAACTCACAGGTCTTGATATTAATAGTCATATAATTATATGGATTCATAATTGACTTTCAAACAGAACTCAAAAGGTGATGATTAATGGGGCATTTTCTAACTCTGGTAAAGTTTTAAGTGGTGTTCCACAAGGCTCGGTTGCTCGGTTCTCGGCCCCAGTCTTTTTCAGGCTTTTATATCTGATTTAACTAATTCCTGCCTTTCATTTACAATTAAATATGCAGATGATGTGAAGATCAGAGGACCATGTTCTAATTTAGACCAAATATCTTGTATTCAGCATGATCTTGATATTATTAGTACCTGGGTTAATAAATGGGGCATGAAGTTAAACTCCACAAAATGCAAAGTAATGCATTTGGGTTCTAATAATTTAAATTTCCAGTATATTCTGGATGATTTACCATTGTGTACCACTAATGATGAGAAGGATTTGGGTATAAACATTTCAGATGACTTAACATATTTCAAGCATATGCATTTGGTTATTAGTACATCTAATAAAATTATTTGGTCTATTTTGCATGATATTAGATCTTGAGATCAGGAGGCGTTGTTACCCCCTATTCAGGTCCTATGTCCGTCCCCATCTTGAATATGCTTCACAGTTGTGGTGTCCTTTTAAAAAATCAGATAGTCACTCTCTTGAAAGGGTTCAGCGAAAATACACTAAAAAAAATATCTGTTCTCGAATCCTCATCTTATGAGTTTAGGTTGGATACATTGAAACTAATGCCTCTTACTATCAGACGCATTAGAGGTGACCTTCTCCTCCTATATGACATTATTCATGACCCCTATATCATGACTGAGTTAGGATTTTCTGTTTAGTCATCAATACCTAATACTAGAGGTCATGTCCTCCAGTTAACTGGTAAATCTTTTAAACACAATAATCGTAAGTTTTTCTTTTCTGTAAGAACTATTGGGCCTTGGAATAGACTTCCATCTGATGTAGTAACAAGTAATGCTAAAGAGATTTTTAAGCATCATCTCGACACGCTAATTATGTTTGGGTATGACTTAACATTCTACTCTATGGCCTAGCATAGGAGCATTATGGGCTTTGGCCTACTAGCTCTTTCTTCTAACCTTAGTACGAACCTTAGTATAGTAGTATCGGCTTGTACCCAAATGGTTTGGAATTTTGGTTTGAAATTTCCAGGGTAGAAAGGGCTTGGCCCACAGTCATGCCTTTGGTTGGATTGGGGAAAAAATATTGACCCGTTCCAAGGTTATTTAATTTTGATATTTTGGTTCTGAGCATGTTTAGTAAGCACTTTAAAATAGCTATATGAAATGGTCATATGGGGCCAATCCTTTTTCATGAGGGAGAAATTATTTTTCATTTGCTGTCATCTTGTTTCTATTGTTTCATAAAAGAAAAAAAACAATTTTAAAAACCCACAGAAATTCTATCCTGCAGAGAGACCAACCCATCTGTCTTGCTCACTGAGACTCTGTTAGGTGGATTCTGCAGTTAACTGTTGGAGAAATGACCTAGAAATGATTTTTTTTTATATATTTTAAGTCCTTTTATGTGACTTGCTTCTGCCTTTTTCATCTGGACTTAGTATGATAATTTTCACATGAACAAAAATATCATACAAAAATGTTCATATGAATAAACATATTATATGAACATTTTCATATGATATTTGCATTCATTTGAAAATGTATATACCAAGTCCAAACAACATCATACACAAAGTTTTGTATGAATCTCCATTCCCATAATTACTTAATCTTTCCCTGGTGTCTAGTGGCTCACCCCACCCTTTGATCACCATCCTCATAATTATAAAATCTTTCCCTGGTGTCTAGTGGCAACCCCCACTTTCTGATCTCCATCCCCGTAATTATTTTATATTTCCCTGGTGCCTAGTGGCACCCCCACCCTCCAATCACCATCCCCATAATTATAAAATATTTCCCTGGTGTCTAGTGGCATCCCCACGCTCTGATTGCCATCCCTATAATTATAAAGTCTTTCCCTGGTGTCTAGTGGCACCCCAACCCTCTGATTACTGTCCTGTGTGAAATAAAGAAAACAGTACCTTGATGTCTTTTTTTAAACTTGTAAAATAAGAAAACGGTCCCTCACTGGTCCATTCCCCCTGACCCTGACCTCCCACTGAGCACCCACCACCCTGCACCCCCCCACACACACCTCTCATTCACCTGAACAGGTACCAGGGTGAAGATCCACTCTCTGATCAAAGACACATCTTGCTGCTGGAACTGGAACTGCAATATGAGAAAGTAAAGTAAGTGCGGTTCACTGTATTTCAATTGGGTTTTCAACTTTGATGGATAACTTTGCCATTTTTGCATATTGTGACACCAACTTTTCCACATGTCCTTTCTGAGACCCAACCTCATGAACAATGGCAGTGGAATTATGTAAATCTGGGCACAAAGACAATTTTGCAGTCACTTGTCAAAATCATCTTTTGCATGGGATTTGAATATTTTAATCACCCTTGTTCATGAGGTGAGGTCATAAGAAGGGTATGTTGAACATTTGGGGTCAAAGCATGTAAAAATGGCAACGTCGTGGGCATCCATTGAAATTTTGCTACACTCACTTGTAACTTTGGTAATTTTAAATATTTTGACCCCAAATTTTCAACATAGTTTTTTTATATTACCTCATCAACATAACAACTTTCATTTTTCAAATCCTGCCCAAACTGTCTTTTGCACTAGTGGAGTGGAATGACATTCCAGTGGTGTGTAATCTTGTTTTGGTGGGGATATGAAAATTTTCTGTACCAGGTACATGAGGTGGGGAAATAAGAAGACTATGCTGACAGTTTGGTTGCTGTTGTCCTACAAATGGAGGGCCCTGCACTTCCAGAGCAACATACATATATGCATCTATGGAGGGAAGGGAGGGCAGGGCCCAGAGGGCCCTGTGTTCCCCCAAGGCAAATAAGGATATGATTATTCTATCTCAAAAACTATGGATATATGGGAGCGCAGAGCCCACAGGCAAATAAGGATATGATTATACTATCTCACAAAGTACAGAAATTCTTTGCAAAAAACTGCGTTAATGCATCAGATTCAGGATAAGGCAAAAGAAGTTGGGAAATGTGATGATAGGGGTTCCAACCCTATCTCTGCATCCCCCCAAACAAGCAGCAGATGGAGCAAGACAACACACAGTCTGCTGCCATACCAGTGTGGTGGAAGGATGAACAGGTGTTGGGCACCAAGGGGGGACACTGTGGGCACTACACCTCAAAGTGCTCCCTAGCGACCTACCAAGAGGCTGCCAGGGTTGTGGGGGATGGGAAAGTGCATAGTGAGGGCTTCTGGGAGACCGCATGTGGGTGCCCTCCCAACACACTGTCATGACACTGAACATCAGGGCACTCCACAACACACTGCCATGGGAGGAGAACTGATACAGACCTGTTGTGGTACTGGTACCACCCCTCACATCACTCATCTGTCTCTCCATTCACTCGTCCATCCCCTGTGACCACAGCAGCCTCTTGTTGGGTCTCTGTTCCAGGTGCTGAGCCAACACAGTGCCATGACAGCGTACCTCTGGGTGCCCCCAAATGCATGATCATGTCAGTACACTTCATACAGCCTCATTGTGGTGCTGGCATTACCCCTCCCATCATCCAGCTGTCTACCACCAGGCCTGCCTATGCACTGCCCTGTTCCAGACTGCTCCTCATGTGGGTGCCCCCACAACATGCTGCCATGGCATCAGACATCCAGGCACCCTCCAAACACACTTTCATGGCAGCAGAAGTCATATGGTCATACTGTAGTGTTGTTCCCACCCCTAATGTCATGCATCTGTCAGTCACCAGCTCTCCCTATGCACTGCTCCTTCCCCCATGCCACTTAGCACCCTCCCAGTGCTCACCATCTGAGAAAAAAACTCAACACACTAGCATGGCAGTGTACCTTATACAGTTCCATTGGGGTGCTGAGCAAACCCTTCTGTCACTCATTTGTGTCCCACCAGCCCTCTCCATTCAGTTGCCTGTCATCTTTGACTGCAGCAGACTCCTGGTATGTCTCACTGATGGGTGGTACCTTGACACAGTGCCATGGTTCGGACCTCTGAGTGCCCACCCAAAACATGCTGGCATGGTAATGTACCTCATACAGTTGCATTGGAGTGCTGGTGCTATCTCTCCTGTCACCCATCTGACTCCCACCAGCCCTGCCTATGCACTGCCACAGCCTCTGCATGGTGCCCATCATGTGGATGCCCCTCTAACACACTGCCATGACAATGGAGATCTGGGTGCCTCTACCAACACATTGGCATGGCAGCAGAACTCAGACAGTCCCTTTGTGGTGCTGGTACCAGCCCTCCTGTCACCCATCTGTCTCCCAGCATTCCTCCCTATGTACTGGCCCATCCCCCATGACCTTGGCAGCCTCCTGGTAGGTCTCTAGGGAGCACTTTGGGGTGTGGTGCCTGCAGTGCCCCCCCATTGTGCCCAGCATCCTGGCATCCCCTCAACACACTGGCATGGCACCAGACCTCATACACCTGGTGAACCATGATGATGGATCTCTCTTGTGTTATCTGCAAAGAGTTGTATGTTGTCTTACCTAATGATGGCTATCTTTGGTTGCTTGTGTTACCTTGCCCCTTCCACTGCTTGTTGAGGGGGGGATGTGAAGTTAGGGTTGGAAACCCTAACACCGCATTTCCTAACTTTAGCGCCTTGATCCTGATGCATTAACACAATTTTTTTAAAAAAAATATATATATATTTATATAATAGTATATATATATATATATATATATATATATATATATATATATTTTATTTGATTATTCTTTTTATTGCTTCATGCACCCGAGCTGCCTCTCCTTCAGGCTTCCAAGGTCCACAGACATTCCCTACTATCCCCCCTTCCACCACCTTACCTCACATTCACAGCCATCCACGGAGTAGCCCCAGTGTAACCCTTCACCAGGTGGGTCCCCACTCCTCGGAAAGGGAAGGCACTGGAGGGGAGGAAGCACCAGCACACTACTTCCTTTTGCGGTCCTGGGAGCTGCTGAGGCATTCTGTGGCTTCTCTGGGAGTCTTTGGGGATGCCTGGGGCCGGCAGCCATCATCTGGCTAGACTTCAGGTGTGGATTTTCTGATTTTCTTGGTTCCCACTAGTGCACTGCTTCTGTAGTACCCCCAGTCTCCACTGGGGGCCGCTATGTGAGCAAGGCAATCCCTAACCCTCCCCAGGATAGGAGAGCAGTCTGTCGGATGCTCAATACTATCCTCCCCCTGCCGACTCCCGACGACCCAAGTCCGTTCCGAGACCAGGTGCGCCCGTGGGAAGAGTAAAGGCGCCAGTACCTCAACCCTCACCCACGGGCTGGCCATATTTTTTTTTTTATTAAAAACACACATATGCTTTCCCCATCACCAGTACTACCCATCTCTGCCAGACCACAGCCCATCCCCATCCACCTCTCTTCTCTGTCATGTACCTGGCATCCAGGTGATCAACAGAGAGCACACCCTCCATGGTGGATTTCTTTGGGAGAATCACCAGCCATGATCTCCCTCCAGTCAATCTTGTTTCATTATTTAATTTTTATTTTTTACCAGGGTATGAATTAGGCAAAAACCTTTTTTCAGCCATGCCTGACATATAAAATAGAAGCATAGTTGACTGTGTGTTATGAAGTTGTTTTTTTTATACACCGATGTGTGTGTTGTCCCATTAACCTTGAAAGTGTAGCTCATGAGGTTTATGTGGACATCACATGCCAAGGGAGTTTAAAGAAATCTTCAGAAGCACACATTCACTTGTGCTTTATTTGTTATAACAACTGGTGTAGGGACATAAGCACAAAATAAGAAGACAACCAGGAGTTATATTTCCTGCTGTTGAACTGCAGAAAGGGAAAGTGATGCATGAGCACACCAAATGCCTTAATAACTATGTATGATGTCATACCAGTTATTAGTGTTCGATCACACTGATAATCAGTGTGATAAAGGGGATCACCAGTTATTATACCCACATAACATGCAATATGAAGTTTATCACAGAGGCATGTATACAGCAAAGTACTCTTGTGTGGGATATCAGCATTATGTTGGGAGCGGTGGCCCACAAGAGTGCAGGGATCATGCTGCAGCAGTACACTGAGAGGGTCCACATCTGTTTCGCCTTCCCTCAGGATGCAGCCTGCAAGGGCTCCACAGGACACCTGCACATGCAATTGCATGACATGCTCCAGAGCCAGACTACATCCCCCTCCCATGAGGCCGTCTAGCTGCACAAACATCTGTGGCCAGCCAGGTGGCAGTGTTTCACCAGAGAGTGTTGTCCTCCCTCGCCAGAGGAGGAGAGTGTCCTACTACAAGATTATCAGTCCCCCTCGCCATGGTAGGCCTCCAACATCCTAGGCTCATTCTTGAACCTAGATTACTGGTGTCGCAGATGGCACTCTGCTGTTGCTGCACTGATGGGAAGGCCCAACACATTTATTTTCTTCTTTTTTTTAACATTATTGAGAAAATGAAAAGAGAATACAAAGGATTCAAGTAAAACAAGTGTAGGCAACACAAAAAATGTTTTAAGTGCAACTGTTCTGTTTATACCAGTGATACCTCTGTATCTTGGAGGATCTGAATCTCTCCCAGTTAATCTTTTTTTTTTTTTTTAATTCATTGGTAATTAGGTTAAGGTCCACTAGGCACAAGTGCCTGTTTTCAGGGGTAACCCGAGAACACTGGGGAGGTTACTGCATCATAAATGTGGTCCATTCCAGAATTAGTGTAAAAAATATGTTCTAGATTCTTACAATCCAATAACAAATTTTTCCTTAATTTCAGGGAGGGGAGATTTTGATCTCCCCACTTCCTAGCTATGCACCTTCTGGAATAGATTAAAGCTTTCTGATGGGACCTGTGTGGGTAGTGCTTGTTTGGTAGAACTGCCCAAAATAAGTAAATCTGGTTTGTACTTCAAAGCTATCCCCTCAGTTTTATTAAGAATTTAACAGTATTTATTACAAAAGGGTATAATATCATCACATGTAGTCTGGACGTGTACCTCCTTTGTTTGCCACACTTTTACATAAATACAATGTAGAACTATTAATTTTATTTAGAAGCTGAGGTGTACAATAAGTCTGGTGGACAAGCCTACTCTCCAAGGGTTTAAGTCAGGCCTCAAAGTGTACCTTCTGGAACTTAGACTCTGTGGTTGTAATCGCTAGCCTCCTGCCCGGGCCTGTTGTCATGCTGTCACTAATTTTGCCATTTCTATTTCTCCCATGAAATTCTTATGCAAAATTGTTAAATGTACTGTGCACCTGTTTAACACTTTGTGAGCCTTGTGAAGCCTGCTGTCTCTGTGTTAAGCGTTTGATACCAATTCCTTGTATGTATCAGCTGTAAATACTGTATATTGATACCAATGTATGTAATCTACTGTAACTAATTCTGGGTCACCCCTGAAAAAGGGACCATCTGGTCTCAGTGGGCTTACCCAGTTACCAAAATCTAAATAAATAAATAATACACGCTTCTATGCTAAGGATTCTCTCCAGGGTTTTCTAATCTCCACCTTCCCCTCTGAACATGATGCCCAGGCCTTAACAGTCAAAGTTACATCAGGTCTCTCTACCAAATCTCTTCTAGTCTGTTCAGTCTGTATTCCACCCCAGAAACAAAAGCTAGCTTTCAATGCAGTCCTTAACTACATCTTTCTCTCTTATCTAATCATCTGGAGATTATTGCTTTGGGAGATTTCAATGTTAACTGGCTGTCCTCCTGTGCTGCCCCCTATAAGGATGCCATAGCGGGGCTTGATTTCTCCCAGCTTGTAACCTCCATGATGAAGCTCAATCAGAAAACTGGGATGTTGGAAGACTACTGGTTCCGGCATGGAGGGGTGAACATCGGGTTCGAGAGGCTCTCCTGCACAATCCAAACCAGCTGGGCTCTAACGCTTTGACTACAGCATAAATCATCGTATTTCTAGAAACAACTATTAAGTTACAGTCTCACCAGTTTAAAACAGACAAAAATCAATGCAATTGTTACCAGCTTCTCGCCGATATGGAGGAGACAGACGACCGCGGGACTTCCGATACTGAGCAGAGCACTAGGCCATCCTCGGACTCCGACTTAAAAAAACTAACTCCAGTGCTAAAATCAAGAAGAAAAGCAAGGAACCAAACTCAGACGAGGCTATTACTCAGGCGAGGCTATTCTTCAGGCAATCACTGAGTTCAGGCGCAAAATGCAAGATTCCATAAAAGAGCTAAGATCTGACATCAGCTCCCTGCAATCACGAATGGCTGAGGCCGACCAGAAAATCTCAGAAAACACCTCCTGCATAGATCCCCTAGAGGAAACTATTAAAACTCAACAGCTCACTATGTCGATTTGCCAGGAGGATGCCAAGAATCGGGGCTGATGCAGAAACATAAGGATTTTTGGCTTACCTGAGGGCGAGGAAGGAGGGGACCCCATGGCATACTCGGACTATCTCCTCCAACTAGTGCTGGATTTAGACCCTGAGTTCCAGCTTGATATAAAGCGCGCACACCAGGCCCTTGGTCCCACGCTATCTCAGCCAGATTCCAGACCCTGCTTCTTCGTGATGTGCTTCGTGAGTTACCAGATGAAGGAACAGCTCTTGCAAAAGGCCTGGCAGAAAGGCTGCATCATGCTGGGACAGCACTTTGACAGTGATTACGCCCCATGTACCCAGTGTCAGCGCAGGGAATATACTCCTTTGTTCCCGCTTCTACATTCTCAAAAAATAATGTTTTGTATACCCTATCCAACCAGATTAACTGTGCAACTGCCTTCGAGCCAGCAAACCTACAACATGGCGGCTGAGGCAGCTGAAGACCTGGCTACCAAGGGCATCATCAATGGAAAGGCCCTGGATCCATTGAGATCCCGCCTGGATCAATCGTGCCAACTGGACTCTGAGAAACAACAACAACCAAACCTACCACTTGTTGATATCCTAACAAAACTGCATCAATATAGAAATCCAACTTTACTCACGTGAAGGAGATTGGTAAAATCTTTTCTTTTTCCTCCTAGTGGGGCCTCACTTTTCCTCTAGCTTGGTTGGGCTGGGAATTGGTGGAGGGGGGAGATCTTTACCATCAGGGATGCTGGGGGGGCACCTCTATGGCAACCTTAAAAAAAATAATGTTTTTTCTTTTCTTTAAATCAGGCCTCTTGGTGTTGCAATTCTGGGCCCCATGACCCTCCGATGGCGGGTCATTGATCAGGCTGGCAGGTCTATTTCCTGAGGCCATTGTTCCTGCCCTCCATGCTGACTGGTGGCTTTCTCCACTCCTTGCCTTTCCCTCACAGCTTAATGCCTTGAGATTCGTCTTGGTGCGGATGTCCCGACCAACTGGGGGGGGGGGGCAGCAGTAACAGACAGTAAGCCTGAAGGAGGGGAGATCTCTGTTACCTCCGAGGTTAAAAATGGATCAAAAGACCTTGAGGAAATGCTAATTAGAATTCTGACCACAAGAGAGTTCGCAGCTGACCCTGACAGAATATGGAACTTTGTTTTTCTATTATTTATCCTGAGCAACATCTCTCAGTGACTCTATTATACCCTCGGGTTTTGCCTATTGAACTGCTTCTATTAACAAAAGGGTGACCCTACTCCGCTATTTGACTCAGGAGACATGATGGGAGGTCTAACTCAAATATAATAACAAACCCAAGCCACCCCTATAGAAATACATCCAAATGGCTAGCTCAGGGCCTTTGGGACATCATGTGACTCACGTTCCCACAATCGGAGAGAGAACAAAAGTGCTATCTCTGCTTTTCTTCTCATACAGCTCTCCCAGAAGAGGACAGCTGCAAGGCCATTCCCCACTGGAGCCTGGGGGGTTAAGACTATGAGAACTCTCCTCATCAAACCAAAATGAGCCTAGGGATTACCTCGGGGGGCGAGGAGGAAAGAGGGATCTATACGAGATGGGTTGAGACCACTTACCAATCTGCATGTGGGGTGTTGCCCCATCTTTTATACCTCGGGGGGCCCCGACCTTTATAAGGTCAGTCGAGCCGGGGTCCCATCCCTCCTCCCCATTTCTGGGGTCCCCTAATAGGGGTCTCGGATTCCTTCTTTTGCCCTAGGATTCTCCTTCCCCCAGCTCCCGACTGACATTGTTGGTTATTACAATCTGGTACCCTGGCTGTGGCTCCCCAAGAGGAGATCCCTATTTTCCCCAGCCTATACCACGTGAATAGCTCATCCTTCCTGAGACTCCTTCACCAATCCCTCTTGTTAACTATTCCCAGTATAGGTCAACCGCATTCTTACCCAGAGATGTGGAGGGCCTCGGGTCTTATTGTTTTCTCCTAATCATGTTGGTTCCCCCCTCGGGTCTGCATCCAAGTGGATTGCTCACCCTATTTGGGGTTCTCTCACTTCTCCATGGGGCTTCCCTCTCCTCGGAGGGCAATGAGACTTCAAACTCCACTTCTATTCCCATTGAGAATTTGGACAGGAGTAACCAAAGGTTGCTTAATGTAAGCACCTCCATTGTGGGAGTCACATTGCATATAGTTTTGTTGATAGTTGATAATGTTCAGGATTGTATTGAGTTAGTTCTAAGATATATGATATTGTATCGAAAGTTGTTTGATATTGCATTATCTGTTACATGGGTTAAGGGGGAGGTGGGGGGGAACACACACAAGTCAAGTCTTAGTTTTTTTAAAAAGACCTTTATTTACAATAGAGCAACAATTAAGCTGGATGGAACTGTTGGATCTCTGGGTCCGTCTTTCAATCCTGGGGAGAGTGATCCGGATACATCCTGTTTCAGCCACCCTAGGAAGAAAAATTGTGGATAGTCTTAGAAATACTAATTCACCATGGCCACACACCTGGTAAAAAATTTCTCCCAGAATATCAACGGTCTGCATGACCCAATTAAATGTTCCCGCCTCATGTAACACCTGAACAAACAAAGGGTGGATGCTTATTTCCTCCAAGAAACACATCTCTCAGAGCATGAACATCAAAAGTTACGATGAGGACAACGATATTTGGTGTTTGCCTTTTCCCATCCCAGTGGATGGAAACGAGGAGCAGCAATCCTCATCCCTTCAACTGCTCCTCTAGAGACCCAAAATACTTATATTGCTAGCCAGGGGTGCTATGTTATTATACAAGGCTGTTTATATGGCCAAAAGATCACATTTGCCAATGTTTACCTACCCCCAGGCAAAGATTCCAGTGATTAGGGCATTCATATCTAAATTACTGGATATTCTTCAAGGCCAATTGATTTTAGGGGGAGACCTAAATATGACACTATCCCCTCATCTAGAGTGCTCCAAGCCACGAAAACCCCGACAAACCAATACGGTTGAACAACTAAGGGACTTGCTAGATCATCTAGGAATAATAGATGTCTGGCGAAGGTTGTTTCTGTCCTCTCCAGGATATACATATCATTCTAATAGGTTCCACACCTACTCTAGGTTGGATTACTTTCTAACTACCTGCAAGTACTTTTCAATCATTCAAGATATCACAATAGGCCCTAAAATCTATCAGACCACCATTCTCTATTACTAAAAATAGACCTAGGCAAAACAGTGAAGAGGACCCTGTGGCAGTTCAACCCCTTGATTCTAAAAGATAAAGAATTCCAAACTACTATAAAATAAAGGATTCCCCAATTCATCACAGAAAACTCCTCCACCCCTATTTCTGAAGCTACACAATGGGATTCCCTGAAAGCCACTTTGAGGGGCGAGATTATAGCCTTTGCAATAAAAGAAATGGGGGAGGGAAGCCGAATACCAAGAACTCACAAACCAGCTCCTAAACTGCTAACTTCTCTATAGGAATGGGGACAAAGAACTACAAAGCAAAATTAGAGATACTAAAGCAGCTCTACCAAAAATCATAGATAATAAAATTCAACAATCCCTGATATACTTAAGGCAAACAACTTATGAAGGGGGCCCAAGGGGGGCCCGGAAACTGGCCCAGAGGCTTAGAGCATGTAAACACGCAGTCACTATTCTCAAAATTAAAAACCCCAAGACAGGACAGACCTCTCACAAAGAATCAGAAATTAGACAAACCTTCATAGAATTTTATCAGAATTTATATAAAGAAGAGAATTTGGCCACCTCAAATGACAGACCTAACTTTCTAAACAACCTAGGCCTCCCCAAATTAACAGCAAAGCAGATTAGAACCTTAAAAACTCCAATTAGGGAAACAGAAATTCAAACAGCAATTAAAAGTCTCTCCTTGGGACGTACCCAGGTCCTGACGGCTTCCCGGCTGAATGGTATTGAATGTTTCAAAAAGAACTAGTCCCCAAACTACATTCACTCTACATAGAAGTGGCTCAAGGGGGCACTCCTCCCCCATCTTGGGACTATGCCACGCCACTCTGGCCGCACTTCCCAAACCAAATAAGGACATATCTGATCCTTCTGCCTACCACCCAATCTCAATTTTAAATGTTGATTATAAAATCTTTACAACCATCTGGGCAGCAAGACTGGAAAATATGCTTCCCCAGATTATGCATCCAGACCAGGCGGGCTTTATCGAACACAGAAATACATCAGATAACATTTGCAAAACTCCCATCCTACTTGAATATATCCAGAATAGGAAAATTCTGGCGGCCCTCATTAGCCTTGATGCTGAAAAGGCCTTTGACAGGGTCTCTTGGCCCTTCTTATGGGATACCCTGTTGGCATTTCAGTTCCCTGATTCCTTCATAACCTGGCTACATAACTTATACAATCTCCAAAGGCCTACGTCAGAATAAATGGAGTTTTGTCAACCCCGATCCTATTACAGCATGGGACCCACCAGGGTTGTCCCCTTCCCCCTCCTTTTTGCCCTTTATATGGAACCGCTTGCCATAGCACTTAGGGGAGTCCCGGGAGTGGAAGGTATACCCCTAGGCCAACAGGAATATAAGATCAGCCTATTCGCTGACAAGTTTCTCTTGTCCCTATTGTTCCCTACCACTTCAATCCCGGAGGTCTGGGCAACACTTAAACAATTTGAAAGGATAGCAGGTTTTAAATTAAACATAACCAAAACAGAAGTCCTAATATTCAATTACACCCCACCCAAACTATTAAGACAAGCATATCTGCTTAAATGGAGAACTACAAAAATGAAATATTTAGGGATTCATATTCCTCTAAATTTAGATGTCTTGGAACTAGTCAGCTATGAACCCCTGTCAATCTCAATACACACTGATCTGGCCAAATGGTCTAACTTTCTTCTCCCATTTTTTCAGAGAATCGAAGTAATCTGTATGAATATCTTACCACGTCTCCTATATCTATTTCAGAGCATCCCTTTTTCCTGTCCTCCTACTTTTTCAAATCCTGGGACAAAACTATTTCTAATTTTATATGAGGGAATCAACGCCCAAGGATATGCTTATCCATTTTGAAATTATTCCTAGCCCAGGGAGGAATAAACCTTCCTAATCTTAAACTATATGCAAGGGCCGCCTTCCTCTGAACCCTCCTCCTTTGGTTAGCTGATTCCTACGGCGTCCTCTGGAAGACCCTTGAATTTCATCTGAATGACATGTTTGATATTAAAAAAATCCTCTTCTCCTCAGACGGGAAAACCCCATCATTAAAAGATTTCACCAATATCACGGCTAATATCCTTAAGTTATGGATTTGGATGAGACGTAAAAAAGACCTTAGATCTATATTTGAATATTGTAAGCTAATATCTGAGGATGAATCTTTTTTTCCTGCACAAACAGACCTTACTTTCTCCAAATGGAAACACCTAGGCATATCACATTTCTTTCAACTCTTGATCCCAGAGGGTATTCTCCCCTTTGATAAACTTATGGACAAATATAATCTCCAGAGAATGGATCTTTTCAGGTACTTCCAAACTAGAAACCATATCCTTCGAAACCGAATAATACAGGCTAAGATGCCTTCCCCCACTCCTCCACTATTAAAAATATTTATCGATTTTATTCAGGGTAATAAATGCAACCATCTCATTGGCTCTTTATATAAGGGCTTCAGAGAGGAAGTAGAGGAATCTACTGAATCATGTGTTGGAACAGGGATTTAAGCCTGGAAATCATGAAGGAGGAGTGGCTGAAGACAGCATTACAAGCAGGGAAAATTACTTCTTCCCCTCGTTGGAGGGAGTTTTCATGGAAATGTAGATCCAGATATTTCCGCTCTCCTGTGATTCTAACCAAATATCTACCAGACAGATATGGTCACTGTTGGAGGAATTGTAGATGTACAAAGGCAACCTTGGGACATGTTTTTTGGCAGTGTCCATGTCTTATGCCCTTCTGGATCACCCTACAGATGGAGATAATGTTCTGTCTCAGTGAACCCATTGAACTAATGGTTGAACAGGTCTTATTAGCTATCTATCTGGATCACTCTCCCCCCTGGGCCTGAACCCTACTGCTGGTATATTTATTAGCAGCAAAAACGTCCATTACTAGAAAGTGGATGTCTTCCATTATACCAACCACTGGTGACTGGAAAATAATAATGACGAATATTTACCAAATGGAGTACCTTACTGCCAAACTACAAAATAAGGCACAAACCTTGGCAATAAAATGGCAGAGATGGATTCTCCATCAATCCGAGACAGAGCTAGAATTTTATTCCTGACCTGTCTGGAGGTCAGTAATGGTGGGGAGATGGGGGGACCTTGGAAGATGAATGTCAAGGGTGTCATAAGAAAAATTAAGGGGACTAACTGGATGGGGGGATGGTTGATAGATCTGGGAAATATTGACTAAAACTTAATCTGACCTTGGTGATAGATGGGGTCTAACTCCAGGTAACATGTTACAATCTGTAAGTATATTATGAAAATCAAACCTCGTAAAAGAAAAGATGCTTGTGTATATGGAATTTCAACTGTTGGCTCATGTGTAGAAAATCTGCTAATAAAAACAAATTAAAAAAAAGAAAACTGGGACTTTCCCTCTTATTGACCTTATACTTACAAACCGCCCTAACAGACTTACCAATGTCTCCATTCTCCATGATGTGCTTAGCGATCACTCACCAATACTTTGTCATTGATCCTCTAGGGCGAAAAAATCCTCCCCCTACACAGTCACCTATCAGCATTGCCTACAAAATGTTATGCTTGACAAATTAAAAAAACATCTGATCAGTTGTGACTGGTCTCCACTTGACTCTGCACCTAACATTGATGTGTCGCTTTCCCATTTTATTTGTACCTTCAACTATGCCTCCGATCTATTTGCCCCTTCACAAAGAGTACTGTTAAAGTACTGGGCTCACCATGGATCTCCAAGGCTCTCCTAGATAGTATGCATCACCGAGATAACCTCTGGTATAAAGCCCTTGAATCTGGCTGACCCACAGACAGGCAGTTGTACAGGGCTGACAGGAATCTATGCACAAAAGAATGAGGCGGGCCAAGGCAAACTACTGCCAAGAAACCCTCACTTCCACCTGGGGTTCTGGATGTAAGTTCTGGAATAACCTTAAGGAACTTAATGGGACTTCCGTGTCCCCTCCTCCCTCCCTGCTTAACACTGATGGTACCCCTACTCAGGATCCACAGATCATTGCTGATTCTCTTAACACTACCTTCTCACACCTCAGCAGCATTCTCCCCCAGACTTTTTTGACTCTCCTTCATCCCCCTTCCCCTTCCAACCTCCGACATCCCTCCTTTCCATTTCAGAACTATTATTACTCATGAGGCCAAATCTTTTCTGTCCAAAGTTTTGGGTAAAACACATCATAGTGGTGATTCCTTAGACCTAAACTCCTTCATCTGACTATTGATGCAGTCCTCTCTCTCCTATCACAGACATCTTCAAACTTTCCCTCTTTCTTGGTCAGTTCCCCTGCCATTGGAAATCTGCCATTGTCACACCTGTCTTTAAAGGTGGTGACTGTACCCTTAGAGGAAATTACCGTTCCATTTCTATCCTTCATCCACTTTCCAAGGATCTTGAAAAAATGGTTACTGAACAGCTCACTGACTATCTAACCAAACACAACCTACTATGCCCAGAACAACATGGTTTCCAGAAGGGCCACAGTACCACCTCTGCCCTCCTGGAATATACCAATTTCATTCACCAGGCTCCTGACAGAGGACACCTAGTTGGGTCTGTGTACATAGACCTGACTAAGGCAATCAACACTGTAAACCACGCCCTCCTCAGCAGGTCCTTCCTCTCTTTGGGGCTATCTCAGGATGCCTCCTCTTGGTTTACCAACTACTTATGGAACAGGACTCAGCAAGTCTGTGTTAATAATATCCTCTCCTCCAGCCTCCCTGTGAGGTCTGGGGTTCCACAAGGCTCCATCCTGGGACCACTCCTGTTCAATTTGTTCTTGAACTCTCTTCCCAAGGCCTGCTCTGGACAACTACTACTATATGCAGATGATGCTGTTCTCTTCTGCAGCCACCCTGGCTGCACCCCTCTCCAGCCAGCCCTCCAAAATTTATTCTCAAAGGCTGAAACCTGGTTCTCTGATCACAAACTTGTATTTAACTGCAAGAAAACTAAGGTCATGGTCTTTTCTCGCCACCAGAATAAACATAAGTGTGCCCCTCTGGAAATCCGCAACCTTCATAACTCCTACCTGGATCAAGTTAACACCTTTAAAAATCTTGAAGTAACACTTGACTCTGCCCTTACATTCCATGAGCACATCCACCTACTTAGCTCTGCCATGAACACTAGAATTGGGCTCCTGTACTGCCATAGGTGCTGTCTGCCCCGATGTGCTTCACCTTGCAGTCTCATTCTCCATCCTCTCCCTTGTAGATTATGGGATTACTATCTATGGAACCACTGACCACACTGCCCTATGTAGGATTAAAGTGTCACTGAATAAAGCCTGTTGACTTGTCATGGGTTGTGTCAGGCGCACCCATACTTGTGACCTCCACAGTCTGTCTAGTTGACTGAATTTTGATGACAGTCTAAAATATCAGATCTGTCTGCTCGCTAAAAAGATCTCAATAGGCCTTTCCCCTCCTGGGCTCACAAATCTCCTTCAAACTACCCCTTCGCAGAGAGCAACTAGAAGCTCTTCCAAAGCCTCCTTGCAAGTTCCCCGCTGTAGGACAGTGAGCTTTCCATTACAGGCCTCCCCTTTGGTTAAACTTAGTACCAGCTGCTGCCACAGCCGAATCTAAACTTGGCCCTTTCAAAACTCTTTTTAGGGAACATATCATTTTCTCCAGCTCCTGTGATTGCTTCTAACCTTATTTCTTGCCTACCTCTATTCCTCTTTACTAGTCATCAATAACTCTCTTTGGCTCTCTCTCTTGCCTCCCTCTCCTATTCCTCCCCTTCCTCTCCCACTCCTCCCCTCATCAGTTTTTTCCATATCTACTTCTGTCTCCTTGTCCCAGCTCTGTCTGGCACTATGTACCTGATTCAATTTAGATATGGTTCTATCTAGATTCATGAATATCTTCATGGGTATATTAGTTTGAATGACTTGTAAATTATATAATATTTTAGGTAACACAACCATTTTCACCACTTGAACCCAACATCATAACATTAGTGGTAGATCTGTCTACTTGTCCGAGCCTTGTTGTATCTGTTATTATTTTGTTTATACTTTTTTCGGTTAATGATCTTTTGTCCCAGGTAAGATAAACTTCTAAATATTTACGTTTATCTTTGGCAAGTCTGATTTTAGATCTGATTCTTTAGGGGGACCACCCTGTGAATTTGCTTTGTTTCAGTTTCAGCAAGTTTTTATGACTGCCACACAGAAGATTGTTGAAGTAGCTGGAGGATCTGAGCACAGCTAGGGACATGGCCAGATTGGTAGGAAGCTGGTTGAAGAAGAGGCAGCAAAGGGTGGTGGTAAATGGGTCAGATTAGAAGAGAGGGAGGTTACAAGTGGGGTGGCACAGGGATCTGTCCTGGATCCTGTCCTCTTCAATATGTTCATCAGCAACATTGGAGAGGCTACCAGGGCAAGCTGAGTCTCTTTGCAGATGACATAAAGCTCTGATGGTGGGTGGATAGCAATGAAAGGATCAAGAGGATGCAGAGGGATCTACAAAGGCTAGAGAGGTGGTCGAAAGTTTGGCAGCTGAAATTCTATGCAAAAGAAAGGCAAGGTAATGCACCTAGGGGAAAAACCCAAGACAGAGTACTGGATGGGGGAGGTCAGACGAATCTAATAGATTTCTTTGACTGGGTGACCAAAGTAGTAGACCAGGGAGGGGCTGTGGACATGGCCTACCTAGATTTTAGCAAGGCATTTGATACAGTCCCACACAAAAGATTAATACACAAGTTAGCCAGCCTAGGAGTGGGTCCCAAGGTGGTAGCCTGGATAAAAAATTGGCTAGACAACAGGACGCAATGGGTAGTAGTAAATGGAGTACACAGTGAAGAAAGGAGGGTTACTAGCGGGGTACCGCAGGGTTCAGTACTGGGACCAGTCCTTTTTAATGTCTTTATAAGTGACATTGCAGAGGAACTGGAAGGAAAAATATGTCTTTTTGCAGACGACACAAAGATCTGCAACAGGGTTGATACACAAGATGGAATGGAAAGGATAAGAAGGGACTTGGCAAGGTTGGAGGAATGGTCAAATGTGTGGCAGCTCGGATTCAGTGCAAAGAAGTGCAAGGTAATGCACATGGGAAACAAAAATCCAGGGGAAGCGTACACAATGGTGGGGTGAGATACTGACAACAGTAAAAATGGAAAGGGACCTGGGGATAATTATATCAGATGACCTAAAGGTGGGCAAGCAATGTGAGAAGGCAGTAAGGAAGGCTGGGGGGATACTGGGATGCATAGGAAGAGGCATCAATAGTAGAAAACAGGAAGTTGTTATCCCTCTGTACAGACAGTTGGTGAGACCCCATCTGGAGTACTGTGTGCAGTTCTGGAGACCCCATCTCCACAAAGTCATAGACAGAGTGGAGGCTGTCCAGAGGAGGGCAACCAAAATGGTGCAGGGTCTGCACCAGAAGACATACGAAGAAAGACTAAAGGAGCTTAATATGTATACCCTTGAGGAAACAAGGGAGAGAGGGAACATGATAGAAACTTTCAAGTACCTCAAGGGAATCAACAAAGTCCAAGAGGGTAGCATCTTTCAGAAAAAGAGATGTGCAAGAACAAGGGGGCACAATTTGAAGATAGAGGGAGGACGGCTCAGAGGTAATGTGAGGAAGTATTTTTTCACAGAGAGGGTTGTGGATGCATGGAACAGCTTCCTTGAGGAGGTCCTGGAGTCAAGAACAGTGGAGGAATTCAAGAATGCATGGGACAGGCATAAGGCAGTCCTAGTGGGGGGTAGGAGGAAGTAAGCTGTTTGTTAACTAGGATCTGCAGCTTATCTGTTAGGTAGGAAAATGGGCAGACTAGGTGGGCTAAGCGGTCCTTATCTGCCATCAAATTCTATGTTTCTATGTTTCTAAAATGAGCACTACAGCAGAGGAAAGGAACCTAGGAGTCATCATTAGTGACTCCCTCAAACAGCCAAGTTAGTGTAACAAGGCCAATAGTAAGACTAATAGGATGCTGGGGTGTAATGGAAGGGGTACTGACAGCAGGAAAAAGTATGTACTATTACATCTACACAGGCCACTGATGAGGCCATACCTGAATGACTGTGCTCAGTTCTGGAGTCCTCACCTAAGGTAAAAGAGAGACAGCCTGGAGATGGTGTAACACAGGGTGACCAAGATGATTCACGGTAATCAGGGCAGATCTTATGAAGGTCATCTCAAGGCATTGAACATATACTCACTGTAGACCAGGCGAGAGGGGGAGATATGATGGAGACCTTCAAGTTCCGGAAGAGAATAAAACAAGGTGAATTGCAGGGAACTGTTTTACAGGAGTACAGAGTCATGAACTTGAAGTAATGAGTGGAAACTGTCTGGGGAAGGTTTAAGAGGGATGTAAAGAGCCGGCCTGCCAACACAACGGTAGCTCCATGGCTTGCAATGCCAATGACCCAAATTCAGTAATGAGCTCAGGAGTTGGAGTGCCTGCTGGTGGGGGGGGGAGGATCAAGCATCCAAGGGACTGCTGTCTTCCTCCAGGAAGAGGCGAGACTGGTGCCTGGTGTTAGGTGGCTGGAGGTTAGGAACACTAGAATTGCACACATGGGAGCAGAGGTGGGGCAGATGCCTGGTGTGCTGTACATGGGAGTGTGCGCAGCTTTGCCACTGGTGTCACTGCACACCACTTCCTCCCCACCAGGTGACAGAAAAGGGAAAACACCGACCAGCAGCAGGATGATGCTTGGACCCTCACAGGCCCCACATCCAACTAGCTTGGCTCACCAGTCCAGCTACTGGATCCTGTCCCCAACAGGGATTAGGAGGACCACATCAGCCCTGCCAGGGAGGGCAAACCCTGGGAGTACTGACTGGCACATAAGTCCCAGTGGACATCAGGGTGACAGAACTGGAGGATCTGAGCAGGGGGGCTGTCCGGTGGAGAGAGGGGGGATAAAAATAAAAAAACAAAGACTAAAATAAAAAAAAAATAGATAGGCAAAGGGGAATGTGAGAAAGTTCTGTTTTACAGGAAGAGTGATGGAGTTGTGGAGCAGCCTGTCAGCAGTGGTGGTGGGGGGCACCAAGACTGTAAATTGTTTCAAGCATGGACAGAATGAAGGGTTCGGTGGTTGCTCAGGATGGTTGCAATGGGGAAAGGAGCAGGGGGTGGATAGGGAGGAATAAAACCCTGTATTTATTTATTTATTAGAAAAGTCGGTTTTACAACCTTTGAGTCATGCACTCATTTACAAAGGCACCTCACTGCGGGGGGGGTAGAGAGAGTTACATAGTGTGGTTACAACAGTGAGAACAGTACAAGTGCAGAACATTAAACATAGAGTACACATAGGTTACATGATAGTGTTACTTATAATAGGTTACAGACATATTCAAGGTACCCAAGGGTTACATTGATGGTACAGCCCTGGACATTAGGTCAGTAGGTCCCAGGGCAGATAGAGAACTCTAGGTAGACTGGATGGAACTTTAGTCTTTTTCTGCCATCACTGTCTATGTTTCTATGAGGGGCAATATTCCTGGTCCAGACACAGTGCTTCAGTTGCAATTAAACATTTTTGTGAACTGCTTTTTGTGGCAAGTGTGCTGGTGTATTTTTAGCTATAGTAGATACTGGCTGCACATAGTGCATATGAAGCTTTGAAAAATAGCCTGGTGGGGCTCAAAAATGTTTGGTGGGTGCTTTGGTGTGTGGCTCCGATTTTAACTACAGATAAATGCAGCTTTTTGAATCAGACATCCAAGCTTCTGGGATTTCTAACATTTTGTGTGTTACCTGAGCTCTACTTCTGGTTTTTGTATATGAAGCTTTTTTGGGGGGGGAGGTGCACCATTTTTTTTTTTTATAACTTTTTTTATAACTTTGTTCAATCCTATGGTCAGTGTTCTGGTGAAAATTTTGTAATGTATGCTTAAGATGGATATCAGCCTATAAGAGTCATATATCTGGTGTATTTTCCCTTTTCTGGACTTAAAATGATTAGGTTGTCATGGAAGGGATCTGGGACCTGATTTATGTCTAGAAATGTGCTGAACAATGTAGTTGGAAATTGTATTAAAATATCCTTGAATATCAAATAGCACTCCATAGGGTGGCTATCTGGCTCTGGAGATTTACACTGTTTCAAATTCTTAAGAGCTGAGACCACCTCTTTGTAATTGTTTCATTTGTTGTATTTTTCATTTGAGGGTGTTAACTTTGTGATTGGTACAGTGCAGCACTGTTAAATGCATACCCTTGAGACCAACAAAAATTATATGTTTAATGGGGCCATGCGTTTATCAGATCTTGTATTCTTTTAATGGTAAGCACAACTTGCAGTATATGCCAGGGGCTGGATAGGGAAAAGCTTTGCTTGGGATAAAGTGATTTGTGACATACTGTGGCATTCTTTGGTCTGATTCCTGTGTGAGGGAGGGTGCTTCTGGGATTCATGTAAAGTGCTTCTGTGACATTCTTTTGGGTTACATAGATACATAGATACATAGACAGTGTCGGCAGATAAGGGCCTATGGCCCACCCAGTCTGCCCATTTGAGCTTGTAAGTTCAGTTTGTTTTCCTAGAAGTCTGTTTCCCCTTTCCCCTGACCTCTAGAATTCCTTTATGTCTATCCCATGCATTCTTAAATCCCGTGATTGTTTCAGCCCCCACCACTTCCTCTGGCAGGGTGTTCCACTTGTCCACCACCCGTCTGTGAAGAAATTCTTTCTCATGTTTCCTCTGAATCGCCCTCCAACTTCATCCCATGCCCTCTAGTCCTGGAACATCTTTTTCGCTTAAAAATAGTGTTTTCCTGCACCCTGTTCCTCCCTATAAGATACTTGTATGTCTCTATCATATCCCTCTCCTCCTCTCCTCCAGGGAGTACAT
Organism: Neoceratodus forsteri; assembly: GCA_016271365.2. Lineage (NCBI taxonomy): Eukaryota > Metazoa > Chordata > Ceratodontiformes > Ceratodontidae > Neoceratodus > Neoceratodus forsteri. The sequence continues at coordinate 714,989,650 of CM057454.1, read as the reverse complement.
GTTCAGTTCCTTCAACCTGTCTTCATAGGACTTGTGATGCAATCCATGCACCATTTTGTTGCCTCCTCTGAACCTTCTCTACCCTGTCTATGTCCTTACGTGGGTATGGTCTCCAGAACTGTACACTGTACTCCAGGTGGGGCCTCACTATTGTCTTGTATAGCGGAATTATGACCTCCCTTTTCCTGCTGGTGATGCCCCTGCCTATACATCCCAGCATCCTATTTGCTTTACCTGCTGCCTTGTCACACTGTTTCCCTACCTTGAGGTCATCAGAGATGATAACCCCAAGATCCCTTTCCTGCTAGAAATGTGCTGAACAATGTAGTTGGAAATTGTATTAAAATATCCTTGAATATCAAATAGCACTCCATAGGGTGGCTATCTGGCTCTTTGCTTTGATTTCAGTTTGAGGGTCAGGGTGCTTCTGTGACTTGGGTTTGATGGTTAAAAGGTTGAAGTAGGTGATTAACACCTTATTTTATATAGAGCAGCCCATTTACAGACAATTAATTGCTAAATAGTAAGGCAGCTACAGGAAGTTTCAGTAAAATTGGACCAGTCAGTCCACACTTGAACAGCAAAACTGAGGCAAAAAATATGCATTTAAAAGGGATTCTTTATGTGTTTAACAGGTCTATTTTTACCTAGGAAGTGTGAGGAAAAAATTGGTACTTGGAAATTGTATGTGTTTATGTGGGATATGCGTTTGTCAGGTATGTGTTTAAGTGGGTTGCAGTGTATCTCCTTGAAATAACTGCAGTTTATTTGCAGTTTCTGTAGTACAGAGTTCTTTATAATATTTCTAAAATTGGTAGTTAACTGCTACAGGATTTGACAGAAAATTCATTGTGTTGCCGTATTGATCTTTGTGACAAAAAGCCAGAAAAAAAAAGATGATTTGATACCTTTAATTGGACCAACATAGTATTATAAAAGAAAATAGGAGCTTGAGCTTTCAAATTACATAGAATTCTTTATATGAAAAATAACAGTTGGTTTGAAAGAGTACACTTTCTTAAAGTCTAGATCATGCATAAAACCAGATAACACATTTTTAACATCCCATTGGCTTAAACTGATATTTAGAAATCAGCACGGATGAAAGAACAACAGAGTACCATCACAAGAAAGGTGTGTCAAGGTCAAATGTACTGAATTGATACGTTTCTTCCCTGAGAAAAGCCATGAAACATACAGATGAATTAAGCCGAAGAAATACATAGTATATAATGTTAGAAGTCTTCTAAAAGAGAAAATATCTTTGTGTTGGACAAAAATGTGGGTTTAAAGACAACCTGTCCCAGTGTAAATTAAGCATTAACCAGCTTTTTCCCATATCTATACAGTGTAAGTACTATCCAGATATGTTTGACTTAAAACAATGTACAATAGGTCAATATTATTCATGAATATTTAAACTTTATTATTTTTTTTTATTTCTTTAAAGTTTGATGACCAGGTAGGCCCGCTGAGACACACAAGTCCCTTTTTCAGGGGCGACCCGAGGAATAAACACATTCCAAGCATGGTGAGCAAAGACAGCATTGTACAGAGTCATATTTACAGGAAATAAATATACAGCATATATACATGATGTCAGGAGCAGGCCATGAATACAGCTGGAGCTGGCCATGCTTACAGGTGGATCTTGCATAAATAATAGTACATGATCAGGCAGTTCAAGGGTAATTATGAAACTATGAAGAATGTCAGAAACAGACAATCTTTACAATTAGTATTAGGGAGGGTCAGTTATTACAGGGACAGTGACACATGATCAGGCAGTAAGTACAGAGATGTGAACAAGCCTTGTAGAAGCTAACAGTCTGAACAATATAGAATTTTATTTACAGTGAGCCAACAAACTTGTACAATATAAGATTCTATATACAGAGAAACACTACATATGATACAGATAACTACATAGAGAACATCCAAGGATGCTGGGATTGGGAAACGGGAGTGGGAGAGAGAAGGTGCAAAGGGGAACTGGACTATTCAGGGGAGAGTCAGTTGCAGTTATCATTGCATACAGGAGGTGGGAAGAAGATTTCCTTAAGACATTTTTTGAAGAGGGGAAGAGTCTCACATGAGAGAAGGGTGTGGGGGAGGTTATTCCATTTTTGGGGTGTGGAGAACAAGAAAGATCACTGGACAATTGTTAAGCGAGGCCTAGGAAGATTTAGAAGTGGGAAGTGAGCGGATCTAAGGTTCCTGTAAATGGGTTTGGTGGTGAGTAGGTTCGACAGGGTAAGAGGCGAAGGGAGATGGACAAGTTTGAAAGTGGTACAAAGCACAGGGAAGTCCTGTTTGGCCTCACAAGATGGTCATCCAAGGGTGTTAAGTACACCACAGTGATGGGTGTGAGTTGGAGCCTTGGCTGCAAAGCAAGTAGTTCTGTGGTAGGCTACCTTAAGTTTTGCCAATAGTGGTTTCTTGGCAGAGTGGAGTATTGGGGCACCATAGAACAGGCCAGGGAGGAGGGTAGCTGTGGCAATAGTCTGCCGATCTTGGTGCGTTCAGTAAGGAGCAGTTTGGTATAGCAGGCCAAACTTTTGGTTGGTTGCCTTAATCACATTAGTTACATGAGTATCAAAGGACAGGTGCTCATCGAGTGTCAGACCCAGATATTTAAAAGAGCTGACCCCTTCAATCCTTACCCCAACTGAGACTGTTTAAACATTAAAGGAGCTTTGAAGACCCACCTTTTTAGCATAGCTTTTAATGATTTATATTAGTTTTAATTCTATTGTCTTTATTGTTTTATGAAACTGTACAGGCGCTTTGGTTTTAAGAAAAGCGCCTTTTAAAAATAAAGTTGAAATGAAATGAAATGAAAATGATCTGTCTGTAACTCTGTAACAAGTGATTAGAGTTTCTGCACATTCAACACCTAAGCCTAACCCAGACCCCTTTGTAATTGAGATGATGTCATCCTAATATGTCCATGTATCAACATGTGTCCATATATACCTAATATTCTGTACTATTTAATAACAGGGGTTGGATTCACATTTGTTTTGTTTCAGAGTTCTAGGACTGTTACTGTATATACAGCAGTTTGATTAGATACTGGCACATTATAAAACAATGAACATATTAGGATACAGGATCTCAATTACTAGGGGGTCTTTGTTAAGTTTGATTTTAATAATATATTGATACATGGCCTGGGAGGTGTTGATTTCCTCAGTTTTTGATTTGGATTGCTAGAACTTTTATTTAATAGTATAGAATATTAGATATATACAGACACATGTTGATACATGGACATATTAGGATGCTATGCCTCCAAGGGTGCCCAGGGAACTAGCATCAGAATTACTTGAACCCCTGGTAGGGCTATTCATTTGCTCAGTTCAGACAGGGGTGGTACCGAAAGATTGGAGGGTAGCGGACATAGTTCCATTCCACAAGGGCAGGGACAAAGAGCAACCAGGTAACTATAGACCTGTCAGTCTTAATTTCATTGTAGGTAAAATGAGGGAAGACAACAGTCAAAGAGGACTTAGTGGACTACCTGGAGAAAAACATGCTCCAGGATAGTAAACAGCATGGGCTCAATTCTCAAAGAAGGCTTACATTGGCACAAGCTGTGACAAACAGCAGCTTGCACCAAAGGCCAGTGCACCAGGGACCCTGCAACAGATTCTAGGACAGGAGGTGTCGCAGTGCCTAAGTCCCCACACTTGCTGCAACCTTTCCCATGAGACAAACACAAGGCACATGGGAGGGGTTTGCCACTGGCTCTGAGTGGCAAAGGCTAGCGGTCCACCCATCCCCAATCCCCTGATAAAATAATTCAAGTTCCATCCCCGCTGGTCTAGCAGCCCCCCTCCCCGATCCCCAATGTCGCCCATTATAATAACACTAATAAAGTCTCTTCTGGTGGTCTAGTGGCCCTCCTGACCCCCAATGTCGCCTAATATAATAACACTCTAATAAAGCTCCCTTCCTGGTGGTCTAGTGGCCCCTCCTCGACCCCCCCAATGTCGCCCATTATAATAACACTTAATAAAGCCCCCTTCCCTGGTGGTCTAGTGGCCCCCCTCCTTGATCCTTGATATTGCCTGTTATAATAACACTTAAAAAAAAAACCTTCTCTAGTGGTCTAGTGGCCCCCCTGATCCCTGATGTCACCCGTTATAATAAGTAAGCAATAATACCCGCTAGGGTGGGCACTATTGTGCTATACCGGACCGCCAAGGGGTGCAATGAGGCCTGACGCTGGAGGCAGAGGGCCTTATAGCCCCTGGAAGGTCTGGTATACAACAATACTACCCACCCTGGAGGGTATTATTGCACTTAGAAAATGAGCACTGTAAAAAAAAAAGTTTAATAAAATTTTTTAATGAAAAATAAGTTTAAAGCAAGTTTTGAAATAAAATAGTTCCTCTGCCTGCATTTGAATGATGCTTTCTTTCTTTCTTTTTTCACTTTTTTTTGCTAGGGTTTTTTGTCCTGTCTGAAGGCTGTGTACTTAAAAACTGCCTCCTTTTGTAAGTTGACAGAGACCGTCTATTTTATTTGTTTTTCTGCAGTTTCTTGTCATTCTCTGCCCCCCACACTAACCCTAACAGAAACACACAGGCACAGAGATAATTGATTGAATTTGTTTTCCTGCAGTTTCTTGTCACCCCCACCACCACCACATTCGACACCTTGTGCTCTGTTTTGTTTCCTTAGGGATGGAACTCCATTTTTTTTGTGGTAACAAACTGATGCTTTTCATTCCTAGCTCCCCAACCAAAGACACTCAGGGTTGGAGCGGGAGAGGTAGTGGGCAAGCAGTCATGCTATGTGGAGCTGCATAGAGGGGCAGAAGGCCTGGAAATGAACCAAGAGGGAGTACGAACAAGCTGGCAACAAAAAGAGTTTTAAGCCCGTAAAAACGGTCAGATTACTGTGTATTTTTTTGTTACGCGGCTCCACTGAACGCTGTTACTTGGCAGGGTTACCATTTTAAAATTAGATTGAGAGACGAATGCTGCTGGTGACATGCAGACAGCTGTGGAACTGCCAAGAAGGTACGGAACAGTCCCACTGTGAAAGTGGAGTGGGGGTGGAGCATGGGGGAGAGAGGACAGTTGTCTTCAGTAGCGCTCAGCATGTGACTTGCTAGCGCTGTTGGTTTAAAATATAAACAGTCATTCTTTGAAAAATAGGGAATGTATTTTGTTTGATTTGGGGGGCTGAGAGAGAGAGAGAGAGAGAGAGAGAGAGAGAGATAGAGAGAGAGACTGGCCCATATCACTTGATGGGGAATTTCTGTTCATGAGAAGAAGAAAAAATGGCGGGTCTGCCATTTCAAAATTTCCAATGCTCATTGATACTGGTAATGAGGTGCATTGGGAGTGGCACTTTTAATAGCTGGGCTCTATTGTCTGATAGATGCCCACCTTGGCAGAGCTATCAGTCAATCAGAGCCCGGAGATTCCTTAACCCATTTTCTAACACTTAAAAAAGCCCCTTTCCCTAGTTGTCTAGTGCCCCCCCAATCCCTGATGTCACCTGTTATAACATTTAATGAAGCCCCCTTCCCTGCTGGTCTAGTGGCCCCCCACCCCAGCAAGTAGTGCCCACCTCCTTGCTCCCCCCTCATCCCAAAACAGAGTCAGCAACTGGCACGGCCATCCTCTCACCTCCGCTGCCAGCCACTGACAGAACTGTCACTGAGTGCATACAGTAAAGTGGGATGAGTGAGTGGGGGAAGTGCAGTTGTCCAGCTCAGTGGAGGAGAAAGATCTAGGGGTACTAATTACAAGGGACATGAATCATTCTTCGCAGTGCAGGAAGGCGGTAGCTAAAGCTAATAAAATGCTGGGGTGCATTGCCAGGGGGATCACCAGGGGGATCAGGGAAGGAAGGAAGGAAGTTATCCTGTCATTGTACAGGTCACTGGTGAGACCGCACTTAGAGTACAGCATGCAGTTCTGGTGCCTGTACTTAAAGAAAGACAATCTACTGGAAGGGGTGCAACTTAGACCAACAAAAATGATCCTAGGCCTGGGGAACATGTCGTACGAGGAAAAGACTGAGGGAGCTCAAAATGTATTCCCTGGAGAATAGGAGGAAGAGAGGTGATATGACTGAGACTTATAAATATTTAATGGGCATAAATAGGGTAAGCTCTGAAGTCATGTTCAGACTAAGGGGGTGAAGGAATATGAGAAGGCATAGTCTGAAATTGGAGGGGGTAGATTCAAGAGGGAAATGAGGAGGCACTATTTCATAGAAAGGGTGGTGGCAAAGTAGAACCAACTGCGAGAGGAGGTGATTTCACTGGCAACTGTGGGCAGTTTTAAGAGGGGGTAGGACAGGGTCAGAGGTAAGGTCATAACTGAGAGGACATGGGTGGGTGAGGGGTGGTCTGGGGAGATAACACAGGTGACTGGGGGCAGCTGCTGGCATTTTCATATGTTCATACTGTACATTCATAACTATGGAACAGTCTGCCAGCTGAGGTGGTGGGTGCCAAAACCTTCAGTGGTTACAAGCACAGCTGGGACAGAGTTAAGGGATTAGTAGTTAGCGAGGCAGCAGTAAGACAGGGAGCAAGGGGGTAGACAGTGTAGACAAAAACTCTGTATCGACAAAAGGTCTTGGGATATGATATGGTGTTATGGGCAGAGTGGATTGACCAATGGTTTTCTTCTGCCATCATGGTCTATGTTTCTATGTTTTTGACCTGTAATTGTAGTAGCCAAAAGCACTGTCAATTTCTAGATGTGTTTCTGAGATATCAAAGACAAGCCTTAGTATATTGAATACCATACTACGCATTGTACCTAAAAAATAAACCAAACCTGTACCAATTTCCCCCAACCAGTTCTCCCCTTAGGCTCACCTCCCCCCCCCCTTCCTATAGCAGTAGCCCTTGCAAAAAACATTGTATCAAGCTTCATTAAGATATGCTATACTCCCCATTCCTCCACCCTCCCTCTTCTAAGTTGCCAGGCCACTGAACAGGACTTACTTCTCAGTAGCGGATCTAGGAGATTTTAAAGTGCAGGTGCACCCCCACCCCCACCCCCATTGTAACTGACTTGCTTGCACTTCACTTTGCTGGAGAAGTTCAATATATTGATTGTAAGAAAATCTACAATCAAAACAATAGATTACATTTATATTTTCAGTCAAAAATGTAATGGAAAAGATGCTATAAAGGATACAAAAAAAGTCAAAAAGTTGCATATCAAGTACGTACACCAGCATAGCACCCCCATTGTAAAATTCTGGATCCACCACAGTGCTACCTATGCCCTGTACTTAAAAAGAGGCACAAGATGGCTCTCTCCTATTCATGTCTACATAATTTGAAATAGCAAGCATAATTCCCCCTTCATAACCTTGAGTCACAGGTGATAAAAAAAAAAAAGAAAACATTTAAAAAGCAGATTTTTTATTTTTAATGCTTCATTTGAATTTTATATCTTCCTCTGGTGCCCCTCACCCCAAAAGAGGATTTTTGAGACCCTCCTTCCATATTTATATAAGAGACATTTCTCTCCTACATTAACCATCTTATTTTCCTCAGAAAATGGATCAATAGTCCGGCGTAGACATGATTAGTTCTTTGCAAGCACTCCAGCCTTAAACCATACTATATCCCTTCCTTTGAAGGATTTGCCCGGAATTTTCATTATGTTAAGTCTTGAGTCAAAAGACTTGAATCATTGAGAACTGATAGAACTGGCAGTGCTCCCGCTGGCCAAATGGACACTTGACTGCTTCCCTTGGAAGTCGTAGTCTGTTTAGTTTCTCCATGATGAGCTGAGCATTTATACCACGTGGGCTTTTTATGCTGGAGTTTGAAAACGTTAACAACATAGTACTGTTCTTCACTAGGAGAGTCAAAAATGTTCGCTTGCTCCATATCCAGTATATAATTTTTTAAAGGAGCTAGTGGGGAAGAAAAAAGGGAATATGATTTTCCCATAGCAAAGATTTGATGTCCTTGAAAGTACTACTTTTCTTTTGGATTTCAGGACCTAGATTGTGAAATTTTGAATTTCTTTTCTTTCAAATCTATTTTTTTTGTGATTTCCATGCCACCCCCAGGAACTTCTCCCTATCCTGAAACCTTAGAAACTGTACAGGGATTATCCTAGGAAATGTATGACTGGGGTTAGATCTTGTAGGTGTTCTATGAACCCTCTCAAGCTCCACTCTGTCTTGTGGATACATTTTCCAATCAGTTAAGTGGATCATTTCTCAGAAAATGTTACTGGTTCAGAACCCTTTGCTCCCCCAGGGATATTGATGTTGTTTCTTTTGGAACACCACGCCAGGCCTGCATATTTATCTTTAAGTTTTGTCTGTTCAGTACTCTGCATTTTACTTTCTCATTTTCCCTCAGGTATATAATCCTCTATTGCAGATAATTTTTATTTTATTTATTTAAATAGTTGGTAACCGGGAAAGGCACACTGAGCCGAGACTCGATTCCAGGTGCGACCTGGGGCCGGGGGATTGGAGTACATACAAATTAGTGTAAGATACGCACACTTAGTGTATAAACATAATTTCAGTGGGTTACAGTAAGCAAGTGATACAGTAGTAAAGACACAGTATAAAATTTTACAAGAGAGACAATTTGATTTTCAGTAATACAGCTAAAACAGTACAGTGGGATTTACAGTAAAATAATGACAATTGGTAAGTCACATGGGTCATATGCACGGTTTAGGTCATATGAGAAAATACCTGGTGAGGAATCTACCAGTAGTAAGTGCATTTAGAAAGGTGGGTAGAGAAGGTGCATAGGTGAAGAAGTTATGAGAGCCTGAGGGTAGTAGAGTTAGTCATCTGGAGCATAGGCATGAGGGTGGTGGTAGGGAACAAAGTTGATTTTTACAGGCAGCGTAAAAGGAAGAACTGGTGATGGAGGGGCTGAGTCTGTTCCACAAACTGGGTAGCCAGAAGGAAAAAGTGGCAAGGCCAGATGAGGAAGATGGACGAGGTATGCTAAACGAGTGTACCTTTCTTTGCCTCAGTTGGTAAGGTGTGACAGTGGCAGGAGAGAGGTTGTCTGACAGGTAGGAAGGTAGCATGTTAAACCAGAACTTAGATATAAGGATTAGGGAGTGGATATAGCACCTGTGGGACAGCAGGGCAAGTCCGAGGAGAGAATATAGGTCACAGTGATGGGTTCTGAGGAGAAAATTTGTCACAAAATGGCAAAATGAGTTTAGGAGGGCATCCAGCTTGAATAGAGTGGAACCTGAGGCTGTGCCGTAGACCACATCAGCATAGTCGAAGATGGGGAGTATCATTTTAGTTAGGATCTGGCATCTGGCTGAGGGCAGGAGGGAATCTTGGTGCCGATAAAGCATACCCAGTTTGGCACGCAGTTTGGTGACAGTAGCGTCTATGTGTTTCTTCAAAAATCTCTAGTCTACTAATTACATCTTTGATGTCTGATTTCACACACCCTTATCTTTGTTTGAAAGGATGTTAGTCTGTCATAAGGACTCTTAAACCAGCTCTGACTTCCTCTAGGACCCCCTGCAGATCCACACTTTCATCTGTGAATTCAACCTGAACAAAAATGTTTATTGTATGTATCCTACCATCATACAATATCCTCAAGGAGGGAGGAGGTGATTCTGCCACTGTATAGGTCATTAGTTAGACCACACCTGGAGTACTGCATGCAGTTCTGGCGTCCGTATCTGAAGAGGGACATTAAGTTACTGGAGGGAGTGCAGCGCAGGGCGACAAAGATGATCAAGGGTCTGGGGGACTTATCATATGAGAGGAGGTTGAAGGAGTTGAACATGTACTCACTGGAGGAGAGGAGAGACAGGGGGGACATGATTGAAACCTTTAAATACATGAAAGGAATAAACAAGACAGGTACAGAGGGGCTGTTCAAAGTAAGGGAGGGGAGGGCCACCAGGGGCCATGATATGAGACTGGAGCGAGGAAGGTTCAGGAGGGAGATGAGGAGACACTTTTTTACAGAGAGGGTGGTGGCTGGGTGGAATGCGTTACCTGCAGAAGTGGTATGCAGTAGAACAGTGGACTGCTTCAAACGAGGATGGGACAGGACAAGGGGGAGGGTTAATGAAGGGGAAGGGTGGAAGGGAGGGGCAGCTGCAGAATAAGGGGTGCTAGCTGCACATTCGAGCAGACTTGATAGACCTCTAGGCCTTTATCTGCTGGCAAATTTCGTATGTTCGTAGAATACCCTACGGAAGATTGTTTTTTCACCAACTGTTGAGAATTATATCTCAGTGTCTTGACTTCAGTCACTGCTGCCCTGCACTCAACCCCTCCTGCAACAGACACCAGCACAAGAACTCCCTTTGCATACTGTGTCACTCTGTACCACCTGGTGAGTCTTTCTGATTTGAAAGCAGTTCTTGCTCTTGTTCCTGACTGAGCTCTGCAGCTGCCAAGATGCCTCCACACATTCTCCCTTTGGGAAGGAGCCATTCTCTGGGGCATCCCTGGAGCGATGAATATCCAGTCTGAATTGATGTTATAAGAGTGCTCAGATTGGAGACTTGCATGTTCTCTCCCTTCTCACCTCTACCTGTGACTGTGATTGTTATTTTCTGTGCAGGTCCTACTCTGGGGAGAAATATGTCGACCAGAGGCAGTCCCAGCTTAGGATTCTTTTCACTTTTGCTCAGTTTTGCACCATACTGTGTTCCATTGCCCTTGTTTGATATATGCCTTGTTTTGCTTCTTGTTCCATAGTCTAGTCTTGCCCATGGCAAACAATGAAAACACAGGTGCACATGATGCCACAGTGTTGTGGAGTCCTCTATTCTGAGCAGAACACCTGGAAGATTGTTGCGGTTGGTGTTCTCGTACCTTTGTGACTTTATTTTTCTTTGCCTGCTGATTTATTAAAAGTGCTTTTATTTGATTTCTTTGAGATTTTTAGGCTGAGTAGCCATTAGTTGTGTGGATCCAGGAAGGTCTAGAACTCTAGTATGGGAAAAACTTGCTGAATTCAGCAGCCAACCTCCCTCCTCGTGTTGCCATCTGGGTTCTACATTCTCAAAGCAAATTGGACTTTGATAGCATTACCTTTTCAGTTCAGACAGCAACAGGGAGTTATCAGAGCAGTGCTTCCATGCAGTCGACACTGCTAGCAGCCATGGTGCATTACTTCACAATCACATGACCTACAGCTAACATGAACCCCTGCACTGTTGGGAAGTTTTAAAATCAAGCCATTTTTTGACAGACTGAATGTATTATAGAAAACCAGTACAAGTACTGTACTATATACTCATGAAATAATACTATCCCCTGGGCCTAAAGAGCTCCTAATGCCTCTCAGCCTTCCGCCTTGTGGTTTATGAGTTCTTTAGTCACCTCAGTGGTATTATTTCCTTGTACACCAGACCACACTTTTCTAGCATTTTCTATTCAATACATAAATGAGCCCTTTTCCCCACAGAAACCTAGATAGCAAACCATATTTAAATCCATATATCCATCAATTAAATCCATACGTGCATCAATTAAATGTATAAACCACAGTAATAACAATATTTAAAGTAACTACCAATTAAACCTGTTAGCACCTAATTACTAAACAACAAATTACTATTCAATTAAGTATAATTATACATGAAATTAAAATAGTTCTGCACTGCAAACATTGTCTCAACCATCCATATTTACTTATGTATTAGTATTTATTTTTTATTTACCAGGTACTGTAAGTGCATTGAAAGCAATAGACTATTTTTTGATATGATCTAGGAGGTTACAATAAGGAAGAAACATGGGCTGTATTACAGTGTAAAGCAATGCAAACAGTTCAGTGCAGGCAGTTTTATGACACAAAGCAATACAGACAATTTAGTGCAAATCAGCAGATACACATAATTCAGTGCAGATCAGCAGATACCCGACAACAAGTTCCAAGAAATCAGCATGAAAGACAAATCATAAGACTAACTTAATTTGTACAGTATGAATAACATAGAATCATATTAGGTTACATATTTAGTTTAATTGCCGTATTGGTCCTTGTAAGAACAGATCCAGAAGCAAATGGTTTGATACCTTTTATTGGACCAACTTAGATGTCACAGAAAGAACAGATTGCCTAAGCTTTCGTACCAACCAAGTTCTTCCCCAGAAGCTTATGACAGTTATTCAGAATAACTTAATTTGTACAGTATGAATAACATAGAATCATATTAGGTTACGTATTTAGTTTAATTACCGAAATGGTCCTTGTAAGAACAGATCCAGAAGCAAATGGTTTGATACCTTTTATTGGACCAGCTTAGATGTCACAGAAAGAACAGAATGCCTAAGCTTTTGTACCAACCAAGTCCTTCCTCAGAAGCTTATGACAGTTATTCAGAACATTTTCTGAATAACTGTCATAAGCTTCTGAGGAAGGACTTGGTTGGTACGAAAACTTAGGCATTCTGTTCTTTTTGTGACATCTAAGTTGGTCCAACAAAAGGTATCAACTCATGTGCTTCTGGATTAGGTTACATAGTGTTTCAGACTGTACATTAAGGTAGAGAGAGAGAGCATCACCTAGTTAGATGACTAGTTGAACTAGCCTGCCACACCACCTTAAAAATAATACAATATGCATTATATAAAACAAATGCTAGGCAAGTGCTCAGTACTCATGAAATAATGCATTTTTTTTGGGGTTATATTGCCATTCAGTTTATTACTTCATTAGACCTCTTGATGGCATTATTTCCTTATACACCACACTTCCCAAGCATAAATATATATGTATGTGTATATCTAGCTATATCTCTATCTAGCTCTATAATATATATATATATATTTTTTCTAGTGATTTAATTACAGGGGTTGAAATTAAGTTTTATAGCTACTAGCCAGAAGGGTTAGTGACTGGAAAAATCCACTAGCCCCACAGACCTTTCCACTGACCCACTTGGTGTACTCATTGAACAATGTTACTTTCTCCAGTACAAGACCACAGGGCTAGTTTAAGGAAAATCTTACTAGCCAGACACAAAATCTACCAGCATTTGGCTAGTGGGCCGGTGTCAATTTTGACCCCTGAATTAACTGAGAGCATCATCTCACTGACCATTTATCAGAGCATGCCCGAACAGTTCAGAACTAAATGACAGTTTACACTAGGCAGTTCAGTTTAGGACATATTTTATAAGTGGAATAACATACTCCAAGGTGTTGGAGCATGCTGATATGTGGATGTCTTAGGTTGCTGAAGGCCCTTGGCATACACCTTGTGCCTCACAACACACCAAGGTCTCTGTATAGCACATCCTCAGTGTGTATTATTCCATAAATATTACATGGGTAGGCTCTTTCCACACAGGAAAACTGCAAGTTTACCATGTCTTATGAAATGAGTGGGAAACATGAAGTCACTTGATTGGCTAACAGGCTTTCCAAGGTGCGCAATTATGTCATCATAATTGCACCTCTTAGTATTGGGACGTGTTAGTAGCCACATCTGATAATGAGCAAATTAGTTTCCCTACATCCAGAACTGACCTGCCATTACCAACATGGCTGCCACCTTTACTCACTAAAAAACTTCAACTAGGCCTTAAAAATAAAACTACCTTAAATAAAAAATAAAGCCAATTAATGAGATGTTATTTCCCTGGTCATCACATTCTCCTTACACACATAAACACATTTTTAAAAAATGAATTACTGCTCATATGTTTTTATTGCCAGTGTTCCTTTGCTGACCATGCAAAATCCTCCTAATATCCTTCTCCTATCTTTATCTGGTTACCAGGGAAATCCCTGCTGATTACCCTGACACAGATAAAATTGAAGCTCTGCCAGCTCCACATGAGAACTTTGCTGTGTGCATGTTACACACACAACTGAAAAGCAACATTTTAAAATAAAATATTTTACTACAGCTTTCAAAACAAATTATTTCAATATAGCAAACACACAGCATGACCATCATGTGCAAATGCCATGGGTTTCAAATTTCTTACTCTATGCTTTCCCCAGCTGTTACTCAACTCAAGCAGCTAAAAGCATCCTACTGTACAAAAAAAGTTTTTAAAACTGTGACCACTGTCAGGGGTACATCCTCCTCCTCCTCGACCCCATCTGTGGTGTAAGCCAAGACTCTATGTGTAACCCCCTACAAATGGGGGTTCCCGAAAAGTCTTCCTTGAGCTTGTCTAAATGCTCACTGCCAGGCTGGTGTCCTGCGTTTTTGTAGTTTAAATGTGATTGCCAGAGAGTGCCTATATAGCTTCTGTGTACTGTCTCTTTAAGAGCTGCCTCGATTGCAGTCATAATTAATCTAAATGGGAGCTCTGTTAGAAGATATGCTTGTTTGCTGATCATTTGTTAGAGTAGTAATAATATTGCAGTTTGTTCTAACCTGCCTTCTTTGCAGCATGGACAGTTCTGTTTGTTTCCATCATCTTGGTTCTGGACTGCTGAAACGGGCCAATCAGTACATTTGGGACTCTAAAATGGAGCCAGCCTACAGGGTCTTGGTGGGGTCAAAACTTATAGGAATTGTAATTTTTGCATTTTGGTGCATAAAATAACCTGGAGGAGGAGCCCTTGTTGTAACTGACAGAAAGGTCAGCCAACCGAACCTTTTGGATTTTGGGGAAGTCCTAAACTGATTGCAATTTCAGTTAGATCTAAGTTGGGAAATGAAGAAGTAACAGCTCAAGGTAGTTCAAGCAGCAATCCATAGTGGATTCGCGCAGGAGAACTGTGGAAAGGCCTGAGTTTTGGCCTGCATGCCTGCCTGCTGTCCCTGAGAGGGAACTTGTGCCTTTTTCGGACTGAATCCAAACTTGGAAAGCGAAGTAAGCTACTGAATTGTGACCAGGCTCCTACCTGAAGAAGACCAAAGATTTGCTGAATGCAATTGGCCTGTCTGGACATCCAGCCACCTCTGAACTCCTGGATTGTGCAGAGACTCTGTAATTGTGACCGGAGAGCCTTTTGCCTGGTACAGTGGAATTTCCTTACATGTGAATGTGTTGTGTGCTTATAGTGGGTCATGATTTGGTTCCCCACTGTGGTTTGAGTAGTGTTCTGCTTGCTGGAAGCTGCATTAGAATTTCCTTATGTGTAAATGTGCTGTGTGCTGCTAGTGGGTCACAGTTTGGTTCCCCACTGTGGTTAGAACTGTATTCTGCTTGCTGGAAGCTGCATCCAGCCCCACGGACTGAATCCAAAATCATCTCCATTGGACCTGGGCCTTGCACACTGGCCCAGCCCTACTCCCCGCTGCACAGAGAAAGCCATCGATGAGAGACCTGCCTGGGGATCATCCCCCTGCTCAACACTTGAATAGGAACAACACCTCCATGATTCGTGTGGGCCCCACTTCTCTGGGCACTCCAACTCAACAACCTGCAGTCTCGATTTTGTCCTGCCTGTGTCCAGTATTGCGTATCGTGAGTAAACATCATGTTAGCTCCCTGCAACAACTGATAAATCCAAAGTGTTGTCATCAGATCATCTGGTTACCTTTTCTTTCATGAACTGAGCCTTCCGACTCTGGATTACAGATAGTGTGTGTTGTGCATGTTGCTTTCTTCCATTACAGGGCCCCAACCAGCTGCAATGTTCCTGGCTAGCCCATCGTCTCCTACCTGGGTACCCAGAGGTGTGACTGTGTGGGGACTTAAAGCGCATGCATAACTGTTTGATTAATATAGCTTTTAAGCCAATCAACCTGATTACGCCCCTTCCTTGTTCAACTCCCCTGAATAAATCAGATCTGACTTTGTCTGCATTTAACCTGACTGGTTCCAGTTTGTGCCAAGAGTACTGTACTGTTGCTATTTGCTGTGCATAACCTTGTTTTACAGGGGTTCCCCAGGGTCGAGCCATGGGAACCAGTCCTGGTGGTAAGTGCAAACAGTGTGGGTATTTGTATGGTGTACAAGGGGTATTATGAAAGTGATTATCGTATATTGCTCAGGCCACTAGAAGGGAAAGAGGGGGGTTACAGTGTCCCAGAGGGCTGTGCCCAGGTTAGTTTGACCACTACCAACCCTGACCTCCAGGTGGAGGCACCCGTTGCAGAACCTAGGCCCCTTAACCTGCTACTAGCCAAACAGGCTGGGGTAGTAGCCCATGGAATAGCGCCACCTAGGGGTTACATATGGATGACCGGTGGTGTTGGTGGCAGGGTGTAGGGTCCAAGGGGTACCTTGTGACTCCAGAAGGAGTCGGTCATGAAGCATAGAAATGGGATACAAAAGGAAAGCCACATGTGTAGTGTCAAAGACAGTGTAGCAATAGAAGACAGTTAGAAAAACAAGTTATTTTTTTCAGAAATATAGCACCACCAGTAATTCTCAGTTGTCTGGAATCCACATTTTAGATGTCTAGAACAACAGAAATAAAAAAAACAGGTTGGTGCAATGCTAAGGTGAAACCAAGCCATCTCCACAGGGGGTGGACTACAGAGGGATGCCCTCAAACTGAACCTGATGTTGCAATGATCCGACCAACTAGTCTGATTAATGCTGAGATTTTCACCTCAAGCCTCAGGGAGAATACCAAGTCCAAGATGTGTCCATGTTGGTGGGTCACAGAAGCAACAGATTGTGTGAGGTACAGGGATTCCATTCCCCAGAGGAAATCCTGTCCAAAATGTAGTTCATTATCAACCAAGACCCTGAAGTTGCCATCTTGGCGACTCCAACACCCTGTCACCAGTTAAGTCTGTGAAGAAAAGAACATTTAATCAGTTTGCTTATTCTTTTTATTTTATGAAAGTTTTTAGGGCCAAGTTGAATTTTTAGTGAGTAAAAGGTGATAGCAATGTTTGTAATGGCAATCAGGAATTATTGAAAAGTACATTCCTACTAATAGTGTGATATGTCCTGCTTGCTAGCGATTTTTATCTGGCCATTAGACAGATCTAAGACACAGGTGTCAACCAATCAGGATGCAATATTATTCCTATACATTTTATAAAATGAAATGACTCGGTAGTCATATTATGCTTCTAGGATAGCACGGATATTTTCCTCCTGCTCCGAACTCAGCATTGATAAACATGTTTTTTTTCTTATTGTGACCCTTCTGTTACTGCAGTATCCTGAATTTAAATAGTTATTTACTTTGTGCTTGACCCCCAGAGGGGTTTCATTACTGGAAAAAACATGTCTACCGAGGAGTCGGCAGCAGTGCATCACAGCCCACCACCTACTCTGGAGTGCAAGCACAGGCCCAAGCGATCCAAGTTAGCTGCTGCAACTACCTCAAAACCTGCCTCTCTTGCTGATGCTCTCGCTGTGGAGTGCTTTATCTAGGAGTTTGCACCTCTCATGGATACGATCAAGCTCACTCACCGTGTTGGGGGATGTGGAAGCTCAGGTGCGCTCCATTGAGGATTGGAGGCAGAAGATGGACCCAGAGACAACATTCCTCCATCAGAAGATTGTCCAGCTGGATAGCCAGTTGGAAGACTTGGAAGGCTGTAGGTGGCGTAACAATTTAGTTATAACTGGCCTCCCTGAAAGAGCTGAGTGTCCTAATGCAATTCAGTTTGTTCAAAACCTTTATGAGAAACATGTGGGTACCTCACCCAATGGCCCGACCTACATAATTGAAAGGGCCCACAGAGCACCCTGACCTATGCCACCTGAAGGAGACAAGCCACATCCTCTGATTTTTAAGCTACTTGTTTTTTAGACAAACAGCACATTCAGAGCAAAATTTGTGATCTCCAAGAAATCACTTGGGAAGGATGACACCTATGGATATTTCAGGATCTTCTTCCAGTTGTCCAGGAGTGGCCTGCTGCATTTTGTCCAATGATTTCTAAATGAATGGCTGCCCAGATTCGATTTCATCTCTCTTATCCTGCTCGGTTGCAGATCTGCCATAATGGAACCTGGAAGTCTTTTAATACTGTCGCTAACTCTTGAGGAAGTTCTTCTACCCTTAACCAGTATTCTGAATCTCTCGCTGTCTCTGCTCCAGTCAATTCCCAGACCTTTGGAAAATTGCCTCGGTCATCCCGGTCCACAAAAGTAGCGACAAGTCTAGCCACTCGAACTATCACCCGATCTCGATTCTGTCTCCCCTCTCCAAGGTACTTGTATGAATCATAGCTGACCAACTAACCGACTATCTGGACAAATACAACTTACTTTGCACTCAACAGCACGGTTTCAGAAAGGGTCACAGCACCTCCTCCACTCTGCTTGAATTCACCGGGGCAGTACATAATTCTCTCGATAAGGGCATGCTTACCAGGCCAGTTTTCATAGACCTCTCCAAGGCTTTCAATACTGTCCACCACCACCTGTTGGTCGACCAACTTTGGAACATTGGTCTTTCCCCTGGCTCAGCCTCACGGTTCAAAAGCTACCTTGAAAACCACTCACAAAGGTGAAAATTGCCAATGCCCACTCTGACACCTTGCCAGTTCATTCGGGTGTTCCACAAGGATCAATCCTGGGCCCACTCCTCTTCAGTCTCTTTCTAAACTCTGTACCACAATCCTGCACTAAGAATATCATCCTCTACACTGATGATGCTGTTGTTTTCTCCTCTCACTAGGATCCCATGAACTTACAACAGAATCTCCAACTTGCCTTCAGTACTGTTGAGTCGTGGTTTTTTAAGCATAAACTTGTCTTTAACCACAAAAAGACTAAGTCCATGCTATTCTGCAACTCCCACAGTCAGCACAAGCTTCACCCCTTGGCTATCGTGACATCGCATGGGAATACCCTAGAACAGGTACCACACTTCAAATACCTAGGGATACTGTTGGACCCCAACCTCTTTTACGGTGCCCATGTCGACTCAGTGGCAAAGGCAGCGAACACCAGAATTGGTCTCCTCTACAGACACAGACAACATCTCACCCCAGAAGCCTTGAAGATCACTGTACAGAGTTCCGTGGTCTCGATTATTGACTATGGTCTCATCATTTATGGCTCTGCCACAGCGACTACCCTCAGATGTATCTTAACCGCCCTCGATAAGTCTTGTCAGCTCATCTCTGGAGCACATCGTCTCACCCACACCTTTGAGTTGTATTCTAAAACTGGCTGACTCCAGCTCTCAAATCGCATAAAGTACCTGACCTGCACAATGGACAAGAAAATCAGCCTTGGCCTTGCACCTCCAGGGGTCACTGCCCTGCTACAAAGTAACAGGAATAGCATGCAGGTCACCGGGGGTTCAAAATCTCAATTCCTGCAAGTTCCCCACTGTCGCACCACCCAGGTCAATGTTCTTTCGCTTACAAAGCTCCTCTTTGGCTAAACAGCCTCAACCCTGCCATCTCTACTGCCCCTACACTGGGCACTTTTAAGTCTAGACTATGGTTGCACCTTACTGCCTCCAGCTCCTGTGACTTCCTCCCATGACTGTAGCTGACATGTCTCTGGGGTCACTTCTCCTCTCTCCCTCCACCCATCCGGCTGCCCCAAACCCGCTGATGCTCTTATTTTATCTTCTGCCCCACTCCACCTGCCCTCCACCTCCCCACTCTACCCACCCACCCACCCTCCTGTCGCCAGCACTTATCCCTGTTTTGCATGACAACCTCCTATGGCTGCATCATTGTTGCCCTTCCTTCTACCACCCTCCTTCTCTGACCACTGTTTCCTTTATCCAATCTCCCCTCTGCAGGTTATCCCATCTCATCTGAACAGCTAGTAACCATGCCTTAAAATGTTATTTTGTTCTATTCCATAACTATAGTGCCATATTGTTGACTATTGTCGTAACATTCTTACCACTGTATGTCTCTTGCCTCTGACATGGAACCTTTATAAAAGAGCCTTGGCTCAAAGGTATTTGTAATCCTAGACTTGAATAAATAAATATAAAAATGCTTTACATCATTCCAAAACAGACCTGTCTATTTTGTTTCTGGACCTTTTCAAAAAAGATTAGGACAAGCAACAGATTTTCGAGGTGACATCAAAAGACTTGTGTTGAACTTTTGATTCTTTGGGCCAAATATTCAAACTGCTCCATTCTGTGGCACAAGCCCTTGCGCTGCTCAAAAAAGTTGTGCAGGGGTGTGGCCAGGGCAATATTCAACAGAGTTGCGCTATTGAGCAACTCCTCTGAATATCGCCCCCTGGCCACAGCCACTGTGCATGGCGCAGTGGAACATGCGCCACCGCAAGTGGTCAGAGTGGAGCATTCAGATGCGGTGGCGCAAGTTCCATTGCGCCATGCACAAATCTGCGATGTTCAAAAAGGTGACATGCAAATGGGGCCATAATTTATGCAAGGTGCTGGGGTCCATTGCATCTCATTCGGCCTCATTTGCATGCTATTACAGGCTAGGTGCTGCGCCATCCCGACGACTGCGCCTGGCTCCCCGCCAGGCAGCAGCCATCGGGACCGACGCCCTGCACCCCGATCAGCAGCATAAAGTAAGTCAACTCTCTCACTAGCCCGGATCACGGCATAACGGCAACCCCCAAAGACCATCCCTGGTGGTCCAATGGACACGAAGCCCGATCACGGGCATAAGTACAAACCCACCCCAAGTCCAATATCCCTGGTGATCTAGTGGCCCCCCACCCCACCCACCCACAGAGCCCCACCACCCGCCCCCTGTCAGCCGGGCGGCAGCACCCCACCTGCCTTAAATATATTAAAATTTAAATCAAATATTTGTGGACTGAATCGACATTGGATTTATGACAAACTATGGTAAACTGTAATTCTTTTGCTACATGTTACACATAGTTTTTTTCTCTCTCCTTTTGTGTTCCTGCCTATTTTTCTGCCTCTCTTACATTTTCCTTTCAGCCTAGTCCTACTCGGCCCCTCCCCATCTCACACTTCATTGTGTATACTTAACCTACCACTTTGTTTATCCAGGCCTTTTATGTTTTGTGTAATTCATTCCGTCTAAGCTTCCTTTTATTTCTTAACATTCCCTACCTCCTACCCTTCCTGCTAACATCTTGCTTATCTGTGTTCCTGTCGCATCACCTTTTTAGCATCCTATTATTTTCAGATGCCCTGTTCTCTTGTAGCTCCCTCCCCCAGTTCTTCTCACACATCGTATTGTTTTTCATTTTGCAACTTTTATAGACTCTTACCTCGGGGCTTAATTGCTTTGTATTCCTTTTCTTCTCTTCTGAGCTTCACCCTGCCTACCATTCTACTCATCCTGTAATTCTCTTCTACTGTTTTATACATTGCTTCACAGTTTATATAAATACTGCTTATGTTGCTCAGTTTGTCATTCACCTGAAGAAGGGACATGTGAGGCCCAGAAAAGCTTGTGTAGAATTCCGTCTTTGTACAAGGCTCTTGTTGGTCCAATAAAATATATCAAACCTTCCAGCATCTCCTGTTTTCCAAGGACCAATACGGCTAGAATTTCTTTTTACCAAATGTTTTATAAGAAGAGAATTTATTTGGTTAGATACCAAATGGAAGAATCAAAAGGATAAGGAAGCATGTAAACTCTTGACTCATATTAGGGATGCAGAACATCACCTTTTACTTCACGGTCCTCAAAAGAGTTTAGACTTGAACTAGCCCTTCTTAGGGACAAATACGCTGAGTTACTATGGAAGAAAGCCAACTACTCTATTTTTAAAACACACTGTAGTTATATTGACCAGATGAGAAGGCCAGGTGCCTTATGGCCTTGTGTCTTCTGAAACAAGAGACCTTCTGTATTAAATCATCTATTAGATCAGAAGCAGATAACACTATCAGAATTTCCCCCAGGGATATTATGGGAAAGTTTGAGATATTTTATAGGTCTTTTTATGGGCCCATACCTAATCCACCATCCCTTAATGAAATACAGGACTACTTAGCAGAAATAGTTCTTCCTACCCTGTCACCTGACCAGCAGGTAGATTTGGTGAGGCCCCTGTCACAACAGGAAATTTTAGAAGCAATTTCATTCTTGTCACTTGATAAAGCCCCAGGGAAACAGTTAAGGGGAGGAAGGATACGGGCAGACTGGATGGACCAGCATGGTCCTTTTCTGCTGTCACAATACTATGAAACTATGGAATTATGATTTAGTCACCCTTCTTCAGGGTTTATGGATAGTGTCTTACTGGAAGCTATGATTGCAATATTACCCAGACCAGATAAATCCCCTGAAAAAGTTACCAGTCATCATCCAATTTCATTAATGAACTGTGACATTAAATGATTAACAGGATATGAGCAGGATTAATATGTCAAGAACAAGTTGACTTTATGCCAGCCCAGTTCTCAGTTGACCATTTACATAAATGGGCTTATATATTCTCCATGTCCAGGGATCCCAAGGTCCCTGTGGCTCTGGTCTCCCTGGACACAGAAAAAGCCTTTGATAGGGTTATTTTGGCCTTTTTATCCACCACTTTAGAGAAATTTGGTTTTCCTTCTAAGTTCACTCAATGAATTAAAACCTTGTATTCCTGTCCTAGAACAAAAATTTACCGTAATTTTTTTTTTCTTTACAATTTTCACTATTTCCCAGAACAAGACAGGGGTGCCCCAGTCCCCCTTATTGTTTAATTTATATTTAGAACCCCTCTTCCAAAAACTGAAAATGAGCCCCCTTCTGACAGGTGTGCCCATTGGAACTAAACACTTGCAGCTTTCTGCATACATGAATGATACTTTTGCATGTTACCTACCCTAAAGTCTATATTCCAGCTGCATTGGCCACTGTTAAGGAATATGGACAATTCTGTAACTACCTACTTAATAAAAACAATACAATGGTTTTACCATTAAATGCAGGCATCTTTAAAACAGACATTAAAGTTATGGGACTGACTTGGGCCCCAAAACAACTTAAGCATCTAGGTACAGTGGCATCCCCCAGGATGAAACCCACTTTTAAAGCACTCTGCAGTATGCTGCAGCAGACCTACTGAATACAGCAGTGTAATTTCAATGGCAATTAGTCCCTTTTGTCATGCAAGAAACTGTGGCATTCACTTCATCTTGGCAGTGCCACATTTTCCTGAATGATAAAAGGTACTAATTGCCATTCAAATTACATTGCTTTATTCAATAGATCTGCTGCAGCATTCTGCAGAGCACTGCAAAATGCTGCAGAATTGGGTTTCATCCTGGGGGACGCCACTGTATTCTGTTAACTAGAAGTCTGGCCAAACTAAAAAAAGGCTAATTTAGAGGACCTGATGGTTACCATTAAGCAAGATTTGGATTGATGAAAGTCTCTTCCATTAATGCTATGGGGTAGGATAAATATTGTCAAGATGAATATTCTTCCCCAGTTATTTTAATGTCCTGACATGCTTAGCATTTATTTACTTTTATCATGGTTTAAGAAAGTCCATACAATGGTTTCTTAATTTTTTTGGTTAGGCAAATAACCAAGATAAGCCTATAACAAGCAGCTCCTAAGGTACTAGGTGGCCTCCATCTTCTGCACTTTACCACTTATTTAGCCAGTCATGTCAGTAAATATTTTAGATGGTCCATGCAAGAGGGCAGTCATGAGGACTCTCCTTATGCTCCAATCTGGCTTAAAATAGGCAGACAACAAATTAAGAAATTGTGCTTCTCACCCTCCGCTATGCTCTTTCTTTCCCCTAAGGTTTTGCCAAATGATCTCTGAGACTCAGCCATAGGTACATCTCTTAAAGTTAACGCACAGCTCGGTAGCGTAATGAAATATAATTACTCCCAAGAACATTTCCCAACCACTTTTTAATAACCCGAATATCAAAGTGGGGGTACAGTGCTCATTAAGTAATGGTTACCCCAACTTGAAACAGCTACAGTGTGCACTTTGCTACATGACAGGAATCTTAAGCCATTTCCTGACATTATTCAGATGTATCACATAGAATACAAGTCTGTTTTCAAGTTAATTCAGCTTAGACATACCCTTTTGGCACAGTTGGGTTTGCCATCTTGGAATATAAATCAGTGTGATTTTCTGCAATCAGCTATAGAGATGGCTTTTCAACTGCATGCAGTGTCAAAACTCTATAGTTTAGTATTTGCTAAAATGCACACTGATATTAATGGGGAATGTTATTACTGGAATATTGTCTTTCCTGATCACTGTTTCAATTGAATTAATATTTGGGAGGCCTTATATACTTATACTACCATTGATAAATTACATCATATCCAGTATCATATTTTGAAAAATCTTTATTTTACACCTCAACAATTATTTAAGATGGGCCAAGTCCCTTTCAATGTAGTAGATGTGGGGAAGCGGAGGGTACTTTACTCCAC
This sequence comes from Neoceratodus forsteri, assembly GCA_016271365.2. Classification (NCBI taxonomy): domain Eukaryota; kingdom Metazoa; phylum Chordata; order Ceratodontiformes; family Ceratodontidae; genus Neoceratodus; species Neoceratodus forsteri. The sequence continues at coordinate 714,965,476 of CM057454.1, read as the reverse complement.
ATCTTTTGGGAGTGTGCATCACTTAAACACTTGTGGGAAATGATTAAATCATGGGTAGACCCACTTTTAGGACTTGATGCAGTTTTTACCCCCTAAATATGCATTATAGGTGATTATAGAGGGATAGCCATGAAAGAAAGGGGATCCCATATTGCAATGATATCTCTTGCAGTTAAATGTATAGTTCTTCGGCACTGGTTAGATCAAGATCACATTTCTTTTCAGGAACGGTTATGTTTAATCTCCATCTTGAAAAAAATGATAGCGAGTGCTCATAATAGGCTTAGGTCATACAATAGAAAATGGAGCAAACTGCACAACTTATATATGATTTAAATTTGTTATGGAGCAGCACCAGTCTGGATATTCACTATGTGTTCCCTTATCTCTGTAATCACAGCTTACTATCTATTTTTTGATTTGTTATGTATGTCCTTTCTTTGTAGTACACATGGTATATTGTAAGTTTTCTGTTTTAGTTAATGAACCACTGCACTATGTTGGAGGGGAGGGGGAGGGGGCTTCTTTTCTATGGTTGAATGTTGTTATGTTTTTGTTTCTGTATTTGTAAAATAAAATAAATTCAATTTAAAAAATCAAAACAAAATGACTATGAAAGTATTAAAGCATAAGTGCAGCAGTGTAGAGGTGCAAACCCAGACTGGGAGAACGCCTAACATTTCATGTCAAAAAGGGCTCTTTGTCAAGTGTCTGTCCCCAGAGGTCATGATCCATTTACAGTATACAAACATTTTTTAAATGACAGTATGTAAATTGATAATAAACCATATTAAACATACTGCCATACTGGGTGTTCATACTGGGTTTAGGACAGGAGAAGGCAGCTTTGCCCATTGAGTCTGTCCACCCACATTAGCAGGTCCAACCAAACCTTCCATTAATAAAATAACTGTCAAGTTTGCCTTGAATGCATTCCAACTTTCACTCTCTATTATATCACCTGGTAATCTGTTCCAGACCCTGTATGTGCGATGTAAAAGGGTATTAAATCTCCCCCTTCTAACCATGTTATCTAGTTTATTGGGGTTGTGGGGTCCAGGAGATGCCCTGGGGTGAAATGGGGTCAAGATGGAGGTTATTCTTGTCTTGTGCCAATACCCAAGGGCTCCGATTTTAGTGGCTAGGTGCCAAGGTCTTCCCCGACAGTTCATCCCACCTTGGCGGTGTTATGCAATGCCAGATCTATTAAAAACAAGACAGCTATTATAGCTGATCTTGTTGGGTCAACTGATCTGGCTTGCATCACTGAGACCTGGCTGGATGAAAATCCAGGCCCTATATTGGCCTTGGCAACACCAGCTGGGTTCTCGGTGATACACCGTCCAAGGTTGGATCGTAGGGACGGGGGTGTAGCCATTATGTTTAAGACTGAGCTGGGCCTTGTGGATGTGCCATTAGGAAGTACCAGATCCTTTGACTATATCCTGGGAGAGGGTGTAGGTTGCGGGATTCTCCTCATCTACTGTCCATCAGGAGATGGTGGAGAATTCCTGCAGAAGATAGCAGACTTCATCGTCGACATGGTGTTGAGGTCCCCCAGATTGATAGTTCTGTGGGATTTCAATGCCTGGGTTGATGATGAACTCTCGCATTTTGGTCAAAATCTCCTCCAGCTGATGACGTCATTGGGCCTAACACAGGTGGTTACCTCCTTGACCCATGTAGGGGGTCATTCATTGGATCTGATCTTTTTTCTGGGTATAGAGATTGCTGATTTGGGGGTGGAACCAGTCAGCTGGTCTGACCATCACACCAAAAGGTTCAGCTTCAGGGCTCCCCCTAATAGGTCTGCCCCTACAGAGATGGTTCAGTACCACCCTTTAAGGGGTATTAACCCCAGTGACCTAATGGCAGTGCTGGATCTAGCGAGCTTGTCAGGTGAATGCATGAGTCCAGATGATCTCGTGCTAGCCTATAATAAGGCTGTGGGAGATGCTCTGGACAAGATTGCTCCTGTTTGTGTTCGGCCTCTCACTCTTCATTCAAGGAGCCCTTGGTTTGATGGCTCCTTGAAGAGTTAAGGAGAGTTGGCTGAAGGTTGGAGAGAGCCTGGCGGAGGTCCAGCCATGATGCTGACAGGCTTAGGTTGATGGCACATTATGATGGCTATCAATCAGAAATCACCCGTAAGAAGGCAGAATTCCTGTCCAGGGAGATTTCTGCTGCACAGAATCGACCGGCTCAGCTTTTCTGGACTGTTGACAGATTGTGCAATCCAATCTGTCTCCAGCCCAGAGAAGCTTTTTCTCAGCTGGGATGCGAGGAGTTCGCCCGTTTTTTTGCAGATAAGGTTGCCAGCATTAGGTCTGGCATCGGTCCGACCTCTCCTATGAGGGATTGCAATGGTCAACAGGAAGTGGCATGCACTCGGTCTGTCTGGTGAGATTTTTGCCGGCTGGAGTTCACTGACATTGTGAAGATCATCCAAACGCTGCGACCAACCAATTGTAGTTTGGATCCGGGTCCTACACCCCTTTTAGTGGGATGTGTAGAAGTTATCTGCCTGATCCTTGCTGACATTGTCTGGAAGTCCTTGGAGAGGGGGGTCTTTCCTGACCCCCTCAAGGAGGCGGTCATTCGACCACTCCTTAAAAAAACCCTCCTTGGACCCAGATTGTCTAGCCAACTACCAGCCTATCTCTAACCTGCCTTTTGTTGGTAAGATTATTGAAAAGGTGGTTGCATTGCAATTGGATGATCATCTTACAACTCACAATGTCTATGGTACTCTCCAATCTGGTTTTAGGAAGAAGCATAGCATGGAGACTGCCCTTGTCTGGGTATTGAATGATCTTCTAATGGCTAGAGATCGAAAGACATGTACCATTCTGGTCGTTCTTGATCTCTCTGCTGCATTTGACACTGTAGACCATGGTGTGCTGTTGGAGCACCTGCGGTTCTTTTGTGGGCGGTCTGGTACAGTCCTCAAATGGTTCCAGTCTTACCTCATAGACAGATCTCAGAGAGTTGCCACTGGAATTTATTCTGCTCACTCTCTGCCTTGTGGGGTACCACAGGGTTCCATTCTAGCCCCCATGTTGTTTGCAGTGTATATGCTGCCATTGGGAGATATTATCAGGTGATACAGTCTGGATTTTCACTGCTATGCAGATGATACTCAGCTGTATTTGTCTTTTCTGCCCGGGCAAGATGATGCACTCTCCATGCTAAATAATTGTCTTGCTGAAATCAGACTTTGGAAGAGTTCCAGATAGCTGAGACTGAATCCGGATAAGACTGAGGTGCTGGTAGTGGACCCAGGTCATCCAGGGTTGGGTTTGGGGGCTGGACAACCAGCAGGCTTATTACTGGGTGGTGTGTCACTCATTACCTCCGATCAGGTGCGTAACTTGGGCGTTATTTTTGACGATGGTTTGACTTTAAAATCTCAGGTATCAGCTGTCATCAAATCCTATTTTTACCATCTAAGAAATATCGCCCGGGTGAAACACCTGGTTCTGCCGGGTGATCTTACAACATTGGTCCATGCCTTTATCACTACCCGTCTTGATTACTGCAACTCACTCTACCTAGAGCTACCTGGGGTTGATATCCGCCACCTGCAGCTGGTGCAGAACGCGGCAGCCAGGCCTTTGGCTGGGACTTCTAGAACCAGTCATATTACACCTGTGCTCCGCGAACTGCACTGGCTGCCTGTTTGGTGGCAGATCACCTATAAGGTTGGTTTACTAACCTTTAAAGCCCTACATGATCAGGGACCCGGCTACCTGAAAGATCTCCTGATACCGTATTGCCCCCTCCATCCTCTCCGTTCTGCCATCGAGGGATTGCTGGAGATTCCCAGGGTTTGATTAAAGACATCGGGATCTCGTGCCTTTACTTTTTCAGTGCCAACCCTGTGGAATTCTCTACCACACTGGTTGAGAGAATGCCCAACCGTTGATAGATTCAAAATGGAGTTAAAGACTTATTTATTTAGTTTAGCTTTTCCTAGCTATGGATGATTTATTTATGCTTGTTTTAAAAAAAAATTTGTATGTGTATGGTTTTTATGTACAGCACCTTGGTTTTGAAAGGTGCTATAAAAATAAAGATGATTTGATTTGATTTGATCTCAGACCTTCTGGTTCATTTTGAATCTGGATCCCCAGTTCTACCATTAGTTCTGACTCTTTCATGAATTTGTACATTATTAAGAGATCACCTCTTATCCTTCTTTGCTCCAGGCTGTATAACCTCAAATGCTCCAACCTATCCTCACATGGCATTCCCTCCATTCCCCGAATCATTCTTGTTACCATATGCTGCGCCTTCTCTACACATTCCACCTCCCCTTTAAATAGGGACTCCACAAAGGGGAACCATAATCAAGATGTGGTCTAACAAAAACTTTATACAAGGGCAGTATACAGGTTGCAGTCCTGATTATAAAGGCTCTTTTGATATTCTTAATTAGAAAGTTGGTCATCTGAATCACTTTAGTACAATGCCCATTAAAGCTTAAGTTTTGATCAATGAAATATCAAAATCTTTTTCTGATTCCATTTTTTTTATTTTAATTGCATTCAGGCAGTATTCTTGTTTATTTTTGTTCGTCCTTAGGTGCAGAACAGAACTCTTGTCAATGCTGAACAGCATATCATTTACCTTAGCCCATCTTTCCACTTTATCCAGGTCCCCTGTTAGCTTAGCTATATTACTAGGTGAATCGACAGGTTCACCCAGCTTGACATCATTGTCAAATTTTACAATCCAACTGTTGATATTTTGATGTAAATCACTATTAAGAGACAACATATAAAAAACAGATTAAAAACATATAGAACATGTACAAGCTATGGTAATTAGAGTCACTGTATAAATTCATATAGGACATGACTGCTAAATGTGATACAATAAAGTTTTTATGCCTAAGAAAGGCCCCCACGTTTGCTTAATTTACCACTTCAAAGGAAAACAATTGTGTCCTAAAAAATCTTTCACGCCAGAGCAATAAATATTTAGAACAATACAGCATTATCAAATTGTATCCGTTCAGAAATTTAACATTATTGCACATTTGGTTCTTACCATTTAAAACTGATTTCCATAACACAGCAAAAGACATACTCAGACGCGGGGCTAATCAATTATTACTGATAAAATAAGACAGAAGAAAGAGACAATAGAAAATGTCAGTAGAAAAAGAGCATCAGCCCATCAAGTCTGCCCTGTTTTACTCTATCCTACCCCAGCACATAATGTCTACTCATGGTTATTGCCCTGAGTATGAGCATAATAAGGGGACAGACTAGAGAAACATTACATAGGAGAAACATATGTAAGAACAATAAACTCACATTCCAAAGTAGATTACATTTCACTAAAAATATGTAAAGGAAAACAACAGTAAATATATAATCCTATCTTTGAGACAGCAAATGAAACCTCTGAGGGTAATTATGATATATTGTGTAAAAGCCCAATATTAAACAGTAACTTTACTACATGATATGAAAACGTAGAAACTCAAATTACCCTATTGAAAAGAAAAAAACGAAACTAAATTAGCTAATTTATAACATTCTTGATTGGCTATAAACATTCTGTTAGGCCTATGGTTAGATATCATCAGGGTGACATCTCTCTCTCTCTCTGCTAGCATTTAAACCTCCAAGAGTACAGAGCATATTCAGCAGCTGACAGGGGAAGAAGCACAATGTCCGGAAGCCTGTATTGCACAATTCTGTTTTAGCTAGCCTGCTTTAACAGTAGATCTAACACTAGTTCTTTTTTCTAATGCCTTGTGACAGGGTGGAATAGGACCCTGTCCCATTTGTTAAAGAAAGTGTTTAAATGCAAGGATCTATATTCTTTCCTTTTCTGTTTCTTCTCTAGTTGTGCAACCAAATGTTCTTGTGAGACCTCGGACTTGATCAACCTCAGCAGTCTTGCAATTCTTTGCCTCTCTCTGTCTCTCAGTTTTCTGTTCTGTCTGTTTTTCCCTCCCTTGCATATCTGTATTAGCTAATATAACAAATATGTGCAAATCACTGTATGGAAATGAAACTGATAATGGGATCACTTTTGTTTGGGAAAATATGGTGTTACTGTTGAAATGTATATATATTTATAATTTGAGATGACTGTAGAAAGCTAGCGGTTACTTGGGTGCGAATGTCTGAGCCTTTTGCAAAGGCTGTAGGGGCCTCAGGAAGCACACTTTGTTCTAGCAGCTCCTGATATTTACAAGTACAGAACATTTTGCAAAAACAGGATGTTTGCTAAGGATGGGGGTTGAAAAGACTTATAAAATAACTAAACTGCAATTCCTTAGAGAGAGATTTGTTTTGGAAGAACAAAGAACACAGATTTTACAAGAAATATTTTTTTTTCCTCTGTACATAGTTATTATGAACAAGTTTATATTTTTATGTTACCGCTACAATAATTAAAGTTTTGGTGAATTCTACAGCTGCTCCTGGTTTTCTGTATGTTTCCTGACCTGTGCCTTCATTGATAGATGGTGTTAGCCGAAGTGGGATATAAGCCATGCATACCCTGAGACAGGAGATTTGTGCATAGGTACTGGACCAAGTACCAGGGAAGCACAGAGGAAGATATGCATTCTGCAGCAGCAAGTCCAGGAGTGATTACCAGGAGAATGGCAGCCAAATCAGCCACAACAGAAGTCCAGTCTGAGATTGTACAGCCAGCACAAGTTATGGAAAAAGAACAGGCAGTGACAGAACATGAAAGCCTGATGGACTTTTTCAAATGGTGGGCTATACAACAAAAAGAGACTGAGAAGCAGAGAGAAAAAGAGAGTCAGCATTTAGAAGCGCAGAGGAGAGAAGAGATTCAGTGACAGGAGCAGCAGATGAAAGAAGAGATGCAGCCACAGGAGCAACAATGGCTGGATGCCTTGCAAGCTATCGAACACAGAGGACCAGGCACAGATCCAAATGAGCAACAAAATGCAAGCAACTTAAAGGCCATTAAACTTACAAAGCTGTGTCCCTCGGATGATATTGAGGCATACCTGACAACCTTTGAAAGAGTTGCCACAGTCTGCCAGTGACCAAAGCAGCAATGGACAATTAGGCTGATACCCTACCTGACAGAGAAAGCCTAGCTTGCCTACAGCAGTACGGACACTGCACAGTCAGAAAATTATAACCTGGTGAAAAGCGAAATCCTGAAAAGGTATGACATCTCCAGAGAGACCTCCAGGCAGAGATTTCGATCTCTGAGCTACAACTCGGTCAACAATCCTCGAGAAGCCTTTGCCTGACTCCGAGAACTCCTGATGAAGTGGATCGAACCAGAGAGCAAAACAGTCCCACAGATCATTGACACATTTGCCATGGAGCAATTCATCAACGTCTTGCCTATAGATGCGCAGCTGTGGGTAAAGGAATACCAACCAGAGAATGGGGGAAAAAGCTCTTTCTTTGGCTGAGGACTACCAAATGACCAGACAGACACCACAGCAGTGAGATAACAGCCAAGTACTAGTAAGACACTCTTTTACCCATTTAAATTCCAAGTCTGTGCCAACAGATGTTATCTGCTATAACTGTAATAAGCCAGGCCATTTTGCAAGAAACTGTCGTAGTACGGAGAGTGTCACTGGAGCAGATCTGTCCTTGGCAAATTGGGGCAAGTACTTAACAGATGTGAAGGTGGGGGATAAGACTGCGAAGGCACTCATTGATTCGGGAACCAGACAGACCCTAGTGCATGTTAAAGTACTGGGAAAACACTGTGCAAAGGGACCAGGTACTGGTGTCATCTGCATCCACAGGGACACTCAATACTATCCCACCACCCAAGTGACTCTGACCATTAAGGGTGTGTCACATCAAATTAAAGTGGGGGTAGTACCTAAGTTACCTGTACCTGTGATTATTGGAAATTACTTTCCAGGATTTACTGAATTAATCAAGGAGGGAGTGAATCCTGATGTTTTAGCAACAGTGGTGACAAGAGCTCAGGCAAAGAAAATTTCAGACAATGGGGACACTTTTCCTTTCAGTGATTTTGATTCGGACTTGTTTGAGCACAGCTCCAAGATCCTGAAATCCAGGAAGGAAAGAAACACAAAGCCTGAAGAAACTATAGCAACAAATGACTGATGGACATAAAGGGTTAAAATGTCAAAATGCTGAAACTAAATTGATAACTGATTGTGACTTTCTTTCAGAGCAAGCAAACAATGTTTCTCTCCAGGGTTATTTTAAGCAGCTGGGAGTGAAACCAAAACAGTGGTGGGTGGGGGGTCAATGTTTAAAAAATGTAATGGGTTACTGTACAGAGTCTGGGTTAAACCTCAGACACAGGAACAGACACAGCAATTGGTTATACCACAGAAGTATAGAAGAGAGTTATTACAGATAGCACACGATAGTCCTATGGCTGTTCACTCAGGGAGGGATCGCACCCTTGCCAGATTGCTGTATAGATTTTACTGGCCTGAAATTCATGAAGATGTTGCTACCTTCCATCTTTCAGATGAGATGTTAAACTGAGGTCCCATCTGCCTATTCTGGTGGTAGATCAGGTGGATGTTAAAGATCCCATGGCACTTCTCGAAAAGAGTAGGGGAAGTTTCCCTGGTGTCCTGGCCAAATTTCCCTCATTCATTAAAAATACCACCAACAGCTTAATCTGGTTCAAGGTCAGTTGGCATTCATCCGTATCCCCCACCCCTGGGTCGTGCCTGAAAATAGGCAGAATCTGCCTAGTGCACTTACCCAGTCAACAAAAACAAAATAAATAAAAATAAATATTGTAATTCCTGTGCTGAGTGCCAGAAAGTAACCAGGGTCACTAGAAAAGACAAGGTGCCCCTGGTGCCCCTACCCTTAATAGATGTGCCTTTTGAGAGAATTGCAATGGATGTGGTTTGTCCTTTAGACAAAAGTAAAAAGGGTAATAGATTTATCCTGGTATCCTGACTATGCTGCTCGATACCCAGAAGCAGTTCCAATGCATACTGTTACAGCCCCAAAAGTGGCAGCAGAGCTTGCCAAAATTTTCAGCAGAGTGGGCATACTTAAAGAAATTATTACCGATCAGGGTAGTAATTTTGGTGCTGCACTGCTTAAGGAGCTGTACAGACTGCTAGGTATCACTTCCATAAGAATCTCCCCCTATCTCCCTCAGACAAACGATCTTGTTGAGCGTTTTAACCAAACCCTAAAATGCATGTTTAAAAGATTTGTTAAAGGGGAAGGGAAAGATTTGGACCAATACTTGCCTTACCTACTTTTTGCTTACAGAGAATTGCCACAGGCATCAACAGGGGTTTCACCATTTGAAATGCTGTATGGTAGGCAGCCAAGAGGGCCACTGGATGTGATAAAGGAAACGTGTGAAGACAACCCCACACAGAAACAATGTACATCTTCTTATACGTGTGCTCAAAGAAAGAAGCTGGCAAAATATGTTGAAATTGCCCACAGTAATCAGGAAGAGAATCAAAACCAGCAGAAGGTATATTATGACCATGGGGTAAAAGAAAATGTTTTTAAGCCAGGTGAAAAGATTTTGCCCACAACAGAAAATAAACTGTTAATGAAGTGGCAAGGGCCATATAAGGTTCTTAGACGTACTGGCACTGTTAGCTGTGAGATTGAGACCCTTGACAGAAAAAATCCTACTAAAATATATCATGCTAACCTCCTCAAGAAATGGGTTGAAAAAATGCCAAAAGCTGCTTTGCTGGTTTTACAAGAAACTCATAAGGAAAATATTGATGTAGCTTATGATAGACTGGAACAAACTGTAACTGCTGATGCTGTAAAGGTGAATGTTTCCTTAACCTCACAACAAACTGCAGTCATTTGTAATGTGCTAAAGACATTTAATAATATTTTTACCATGGTACCAGGCTGAGCAAAAGGAGTTGAGCATGTGATAGTGACAAAGAATGCTTGTCCTAGTAGGCAAAGGACATACAGGTTGCCAGAGCGGTTAAGAGCTGATGTGGATAAGAAAATACAAAAAATGAAAGAATTGTGTATCATGGAGGAGCCGAGGAGTGTTTGGTCATCTCCCATGGTAATTGTAAACAAAAAAGTAGGGGGTGTTAGAATCTGCCTTGATTTCAGGAAACTTAATCAAGTGTCAGAATTTGACAGTCATCCTATGCCCAGATCAGATGATTTGGTGGACAGACTGGGGAGTGCAAAGTATATCAGTACCCTTGATCTCACCAAGGGTTACTGTCAAATACTTTTAACTAAAGAATCCGGAGATAAAACTGCATTTGCCACCCCTATAGGATTCTATCAGTTTACCACCATGCAATTTGGTTTCAAGTTCAAGTTTATTGGCAATAAAAAACTCAGTTGAGCAAACTCATTTACAAGGAGGTCCTGATTAACAACAGGGACATTACACAAGCATATACAAAGTAATATGCATTAAACACATGAATAATCCATGAGAAGAAAACAGGACAATAATATTTACATCAAATATACATAGGTGCACTAAAGCTAGGAGTTAAATAAATGGTTAGCTCTGGGTAACAAGATAGTACCTTGTGGGGAAAGTAGAGACTACAAGGCCAGTAAGGAAATTAAAGACAGTGGCACAGGCAGGGTGGGATAAGATCAGAGGGAAGGGGGATAGAGGATGGTAGGACGGAGGTAGGAGAGGCAGACAACAAGGTGGAGGGGGTAGGAAAAATGAGTATAATAGGGTGGCTATGTTGGCTGGGGCAAGGGCACTATGGTGGTGGTGGGGACAGGAGGTAGAAATAGAAGGTAAAGAAAGGATAGCCGTAGATAAGGGCAGGGACTGTGGAGTGGTGATAGTGTGGGATACAGACTAGGAGTAGATTGTGTGGTGATGGTAGTGTAACATGGAGAGAGGAAGGAGGAGAGGAAGAAGGAGGAATGGAAGTATAATGGAAAGTCACTTAGGGGTGAGGAAGGGGAGTGGACAAGAGGATAGAGCGGTCACTGCAATAGACCAGGCAGAGAAAAGGCGCTTTATCAACCACAGTCACCGAAGTCCTGTAGGTTGTCATAAACAAGTCTTTTGAGGCTATACAGGGGATCAGGGTTTGCAGTTTGAGCCTGGATTGGGCTTTATTCCAGGCAGCCGGGAGGGCACAGCTTATAGCCATGTTTCCAAACTGGGAACAGGAGATTGAAACATCTAGTATAATGAAGGACCTATTGTGTAGGGGGTAGGGGCAGGTAATTAATTGAAAGAGGTTGGAAATATAAGGTGGTAGTTTTGCCAGCAGGGCTTTGTAGAGCCAGGTGACAGAGTGGAAGAGATGCCTGGTTGCTAAGGAGGTTCACCCGAGGGAGGCATCCAGGTCACAATGATGAGTCCGACGGTGAGCGCTGGAAACGAAGCGTATCACTCTGTGATAGAGTGTCCAGTTGATGTACCAGGGCATCAGAGCTTCTGCCATAAAGAATATTGATATAGTCGATAAATGGTATAAAGGTTGTTTGGACCAGGAACAGTCTGGAGTCAGAATCGAATAGAGATTTATTCGTATAAAAGAAGCCAATTCTTTGACATAATTTCTTTGCAAGGGAGCACATGGTGCACCAGCTACATTCCAGCGGTACATGGATGTCATTTTATCCCCTCACACTGGTTGTTGTGCTGCATATCTGGATGATGTCATGGTGTATAGTCCAGACTGGAAAAGCCACCTGGAACACCTACGAGCAGTTATGCAAGCTATCAAAAATGCAGGTCTGACAATTAATCATACCAAATGTGCACTGGGCATGCAGGAAACCAGATATTTGGGCTATGTGTTGGGAAACAGAGAAGTTAAGCTAGAAAATTCTAAAATAGAAGCTGTAGCTAACAGCCCTGTACCTAAAACAAAGAAACATGTCAGATCATTTTTAGAGCTGGCTGGTTATTATCGGAGATTTGTTCCCAACTTTGCTGAGTTAGCTACTCCCCTCACTGAACTCACAAAGAAACGATACCCAAATAATGTGAAATGGACTCCATAGTGTTATGAAACTTTCAAGCCATAAAGGCTACATTATGTTCAGCACCTGTTTTAAGAAGCCCAGACTGAGAAACCATTTTTGTTACAAACAGATGCATCCGAGGTAGGCCTAGGTGCAATCCTAAGTCAAAATGTAGATGGGACAGAACATCGTATTCTGTACATAAGTAGGAAATTGCATGACAGAGAGAAAAGGTGCTCCACTAATGAAAAGGAGTGTTTAGCAGCAAAGTGGTCCATGGAGTCCCTTAAATTTTATTTGCAAGGAACTGATTTTGTTCTCATAACTGATCACAATCCTCTCTGATGGCTTAACCAGATGAAAGATAAAAATTCCAGAATCACAAGCTGGTACATGGCACTGCAGCCCTTTAAATTCTCTGCGATTCACAAATCTGGTAAAGAGAATAGCAATGTGGATTTTCTGTCAAGATATGGATCAGGAATTGAGGGTTCTGAAGGTTGAAAAAAAAAACTAATGTATGGGTTTGAACTGTACTGTTTGCTGTACTGTTAAAAAAATGGATGCAAATGTGCTTAATTTCTGAAAGTAGAAAATGTTACTAGCGAATTAATAAAATGTTTTGGAAACCTGTTTAATAAAACAGGTTCCCTCTTAAGAAGGGAGGTGTACCTGTATGTGACAGGGTGGAATAGGACCCTGTCCCATTTGTTAGAGAAAGTGTTTAAATGCAAGGATCTGTATTCTTTCCTTTTCTATTTCTTCTCTAGTTGCGCAACCAAATTTTCATGTGAGACCTCGGACTTGATCAACCGAAACAGTCTTGCAATTCTTTGCCTCTCTCTGTCTTTCAGTTTTCTCTTGCTGTCTGTTTTTCCCTCCCTTGCATATCTATATTAGCTAATATAACAAATATGTGCAAATCACTGTATGGAAATGAAACTGATAATGGGGTCACTTTTGTTTGGAAAATATGGTGCTACTGTTGAAATGTATATATATTTATAATTTGAGATGACTGTAGAAAGCTAGAGGTTACTTGGGTGCGAATGTCTGAGCCTTTTGTGAGGGCTGTAGGGGTCTCAGAAAGCATACTGTGTTCTAGCAGCTCCTGATATTTATGAGTACAGAACGTTTTGCAAAAACAGGATGTTTGCTAAGGATGGGGAGGGTGAAAAAAACTTATAAAATAGCTAAACTGCAATTGCTTAGAGAGATATTTGTTTTGGAAGAATAAAGGACCCAGATTTTACAAGAAAGATTTTTTTTTTTGCCTCTGTACATAGTTATTATGAACAAGTTTATATTTATTTTTATGTTACTGTTACAATAATTAAAGTTTTGGTGAATTCTACAACTGCTCCTGGTTTTCCCTGTGCTTCCTGACCTGTGCCTTCGACGACATGCCTTATACAATTTCAGGTAAAGCCTGTGATAAGTTTATGGCTTATTTTTTTTTTCCTTTGGCACTGGATTTAGAAGCTCATAGGGCTCACTAGGTATTAAGCAACAATGCCCCCGACACTTTAGTCTCTGGCTGCACTATCTGCTATATGCAGAGATCAGTATATCTCACTGAAATCTCAAAGAGTTCCTTAGACACTATAGGAGAGGCAAAGAGTACTGTAGCAACTGATCGTGAGGCAGAAATCTCACTGAGGAGCATTCACTATACCAATAGAGTATAAGTAAATATGTAAAAAATTGCGCTTTGTGCTATTTCAGACATCACTGTTGTTGGCCTCTTCTGGGTTCTTATCCTTAAAGAATACAATCATTGCTTCAACCAAGTCAGGAAATTTACAAGAACTTGAATAAACAGAAAACTAGAAGACTGTTGTAGAAGATTGCTGCTTTGTTACATAAACTTTTTGTCTTCTCCTGTGTATGCTTTATTCCATATCCCGTAAAGGACTGGAAATTTATTTTTATATTATTTAAATGTTTAGTTTCTAAATTTAAAATGATTACTGACTGTATCTTAATACTTTTATCCTTTTAATATTGTGATTATACAGTTGTTCATATGTTTATATTCATTGCAAAATTAAAAAATGTTGTTAATGCACCAGTTAGGGTTAAGCTGAGAAAAGTAGGGACATGTATTATTAGGGTTTCCAACCCTAACACCACCCCCGAAAGCAGCAAAAAAAAACTTACTGTTTTGGCTGTTCTAGTCATGGCAACAGGGCCTGGGGTTTCCTTTGGGTTATCAACCCCAACACCCCCCTCCATTCCATCATTAAATAAGCTCAGATGTGCAGATTATATGAGAATGAGGTGAGCGTTAGGTTTCATAAATCCAAGGAAGACCCCAGACTGATTTGCCAAGACACAGGACATCTAAAACCATGAAGTTGTTTCTTTTTGCTGTTTGCAGTGTAGGGGTGAGGAGGTTAGGGTTTGAAACTCTAACACATGCCCCTACTTTTGTCAATTTAACCCTAACTGGTGCATTAATCAAGCTTTTTGCAATGAATTTCCTTACTTTTTTATATAGTACAATTGTATCATCATTCACATGATTATGAAAGCTTTGGGCCTCTGGGCCCAGCGCTTTTATGCCTGTATTTATCCACATATGTATGTGGGTGTGGAAGCACATATTCTTCCAGAAAAGCAATTTATATGCATCCTTTTTTTTTTTTTGTAGGGATGTACCATTTCAGTTCTTATTTCTTAGCGGCTTAGTGTTGTACTAGTCATTAAGACCTTTTTATTGATGTATACATTGTCCATTAACTCCAAAGAGTGACAGAGTTACAACTTGTTAAAGTTACAGTGTTATCCTATGGGAACTGTAATTTGTTAATTTTTATGGTTTTTATATGACCGCTAAATTTTTTTGGGTGTGTGTGTGGTGTTATGTATTAGTGTTGTAGTACTCATTAAGACTTTTATTTTGAGATATAGATTGTCCCATAACTGCATATACTGATGGAATTATGGCTTGTTAAACTTGAAATCTGGGGATAAAAAACAAAGTCCAAATTCTTTTTTCGTATGAAGAGATCTTTTTTGTGATGTTGTCATTCATATGAAACAAGATTCCTTTATATGAAAAAAAGAATGTGAAAAAAACCTAAGTCCAAATTCTTTTTTTGCATGAAGGGAATCTCTTTTTCATACGGCCCTATTCTTTCTTCATATGGCCATACGAAAAACGAAATTTGGGTCACAAAAAAGACTTTAAAATGTGTTACAAACACATTTCTGGTTGATTTTTGTGAAAAACTAACTGCAAAATCCACCTAAGGGGGTCCTAATTAGCAAAATACATGTGTTGGTGTCTCTGCAGGATATCATTGTTATGGCTTTTCAAAAAAAATGTTTTTTTTCAAGAAAACGGAAACAAGATGGCAGACATATGAAAAATGAATTTTTTCTCATGAAAAAAGATTCTCCCCCCCAAATGAGAAACAGAATCTTTTTTCATATAGGCCAAATTCTTTTTTTCATGAAACAGCTATCCAAAAGATCGTACTGAGCATGCTAAGAACTGACATTTCAAATCCTTGTAACTCTGGAATGGATTAATGTTTTTTCCTCCAAATCAGTGAAAGGCATAACTGTGGCCCATGCACTTTCTACCCTGAGAATTTCAGAGCAAAAGTCCAAACCATCTGGGCACTAGGCAATAACAAAACAACAGCAACCCCCCCCCCCCGATTTTTAAAATTTCTTTGCTATCTGGATCTCAGAATCTGCACATCTGTCCAGAACAAAACTAAGCAAGCCAAGAGACCTTGGCACAAAGAGCGTGTATGCGCAATTTCATGCAAATCTGTTGAATGGTAGCAAAGCTATTAAAGTGCAAACTTAGGGAGTTAACATTAAACAGCCTACTGAACTCTAATTATACTGGCACTACCCAGAGGCATGTGCAGAGTCAGTGATCAAGGGGGGTCAAAATCCTCACAAAGCTAGGGGGTGTGGGGGCATGCCCTCCAGGAAAAACTTTTAAAACATCATTGTAAATGGTGCCATGTCCTGCATTTTAGAGCTAAGTAAGAATCAGCTATAGCCCAGGATGGAGTGCAGCCCTGCACCCTTAAGTTATAGCAGTGGCACAGCAGCCAGCCTCTCGGTCCCACCCCTCACCACTCCAGCCTCTTAGGTCAGACTTGGATGGAAAAGCAAGTTAAAACTGTATTTTTACAGGGTCTGTGACTTGGACTATCAGGTCATCAGAACAAATGGACCCAGGGTTGATATTACTAAGCCACTGCAGTATGACACTATGCGGCTCTGCAGCTGCATTTTGGGTATCTACTAGCAGAGATCAGAATAAATGTTTAGAAAATAGATATTGTACAAAGGATATTTAGTGTTTCAAAGGTGAGAGAATGTAACCCAAGAGTGGCAGCTGCTCTCCTGAAATCATCCAGCTATGTAGGTGGCCAGTCCGACACTTGCCTTTGGCAGAAAATAATATAGAGTACAGACAGATGCGTCAACAGCCGGGGTCAACATGCATAGAGTTAGGTGGAATATATTTTTACCACCATTTCCTGCAAAACTAACTAGCTAGTATAGGTCAAAAAACACAAGAGTTTTTGGTAGAAATCTGAGAAAGACTTGAAAACTTGTCACGTCTAATGCCAGAATCCATAAAAGTGGCATAACATGTGACGAGTTTTCAAGGATATGTAGTCTAACAATAGGACCTTATTTTATTTTTAGTCTTGGTCATCCCTATTTTAGATCTATTTGTGTGACAGAATACTTAACATGGGGAAACACCCCTTTCTTTAGGGCAACATTTTCTCTAAAGCAAAGCAGATCGTAAGCTTGATCCACTTCATTCTTAGGAAGCACAGTTTAATCCCCGCATGTATTAAACACACATTAAAAAAAGAAAATACAGTAGACTTGAATGAGAGCTGAATATTGCGAAGAGTACAATAGCAGACTTTGTATCATTTATCTTTTAAGAGAAAGCTAAACAGCATATGGAGTTATTTGTTCCTTTCCCACCCCCAATCCCGTGTGTAATAGAACTGATGAACATTGCCCTGGTGATTATAGATGCTCATCTATAGGAGACGTCACAAGTTCTAGAAGAGATTTTGTTTATTTAGAACCCAGCGAGGGATGCTTGTTTGTCACAGAATTACAATTGTAGCGATTTGTGTAAAAATTATTTTTGTACCAGCATGTCTGACTTTTAATATTGAATGTTAATGTACACTTCTCTCTTAGTATTGCTTCCTAGTACACTTTTCTAGCAAAGGATACTAAGTACAGATTGCATGTTTATTTTTATTGGTCTTCCACTGGGTGTTTGTATGGTAGGAACAATATAATTTTCATTTAACTTTTTTCATTTTATTTTGTTACTCGGGTAGGAACACTGGAACTGGCCCTTTTTCAGATTTGACCTGACACAGAACACGTAACATTGAACTACATACAAACATATAGTAAATTCAGACTAATATAAAAATAGATTAAACAAAACAACTGCAAGTCTCAAGTGATTGTAAATATTCCTTGAAGTGCAATTTAAAGTGATGTAATGAGGAAGAGGAAAGCAACCTATTTGGTAATGTGTTCCAAAATAAAGGAGCATGATAAAAAAACAAAACACACTAGATGAGACATAACCTTAACATTCGATCCCCCCAGCACTGACATACATTTTCAGCACTTACCAATTTTAAATTGGCACCGTTCTTCCACTACTCAGCTCAATCCTCCACACACACTCTCTAGTTGGGTTACAGCTGCTGCTGTAGTCAGTGTCAGTCACAGCAGGCTCAGGATTGGTTTGCCCAGGGGGTCCGGTCCAGGAGTCTCGGGATCAGGACAGATAAGGGTTTGATGACTACTAGCCTCTGGCTACAGATACAACTCAGTTCCACCACGTAGGTGAAAACTGAATTATTTGTCATGCACAGATAGCAAGGCTAGGCCATGCATGACATGACAGCATTCATCTTCTTTTTTCTCACCAGCGGCTGCGTGGCACAGGACTTGCATGTTCGGATGATTGCTTGGCAGTAAACAACTAGCTGGTGGGGGGGCATGGCTAGCAGCCGAGCTAGGAAGCAGCACTCTCCCTTAGCTCCATGCAGATCAGACAATCTAAAGCAAAATATTACTGAAATTGCCTTGATTTCTGACTAAATACGCTGATACCAGTTTGCCGACCTTCTAAGGACTTCAGAAACTCCGAATTTGACGAGCCTAGCAAATGGGATGCAATAAGACAACAACAGGAGGTGAGGGAGCCAGGCAGAAAGAGCCTCGTGTAGGCCCTGAAAAAAGATAATGATCCTCCCAATAGCACCAATAGCAACATTAACCAACCGTCCAACGCAGCACTGCTGAAAGCAATTCAGGCAATCGATAAGAAAATGGATGAATTCACCTGAAGGATTTTAGTTGCCGAAACCAAAATACAATCGGTAGATGACTTTGTTCCAGGAGTCAACAAAACAGCAGAAAAAGCGCTCTCAGTAATGGCGGGTTTGGTAAAGGAGAATTCTCTGCTTAGGAAACGTTTGGAGACGCTTGAAAATGGGACGCGGGCGTCCCACATCAGAATCCTAGGCTTACCAGAGGGATCAGAGGGAGACGCAATGGACATCTTTATAGAACTTTTGCTACCAGAACTTTTGCACCTCGATTCCCCAATTTCAGTATTGAAGGTCTACAGAGTCAACGCTAGAGGGGCCCGACTTCACGTGGATAACGCTCACCCACCAGCCAGGTCAGTTTTGGTCATTCTGGGCTCTTTAAAGGAAAGAGACCACGTATTAAACAAAGCTTGTAAGCAGGGGCTTTTGAAATGGCAGGGGGTACCCATCCACGTCTTTCCTGATCTAAGTTATGCCACGAGGCAACATCGCAGGGCCTTTGATGGAGTTCGTGCCAAGCTGCGTCAACTCGGAGTACATCATACTCTCCTGATGCCGGCGAGTCTCAGGATTGCCTACGGAATGAAGACATATCATTTTTCTGACCCGGTGGAAGCTAGCAAATTGCTAATGAAAATAGAATCGGATTATTCAGCTAAAGAATCAATCTCTGAGTCTGAAGAAGAGGACAATACCTGAACTTTTTTGGATAGAGCTCAGTAAGCTAATATGTAGAATGGATAAATGGTCTTTGGACTTTGCTTTTTTGATGAGCTTAGAGTTAAGTCCCCTGTGTCTGGGGCAGCGTTGCCTAAAAATGGAGAAAATATGGGGGAGATGTTTTTTACTCCTCAAAGTCAGATGATTTTAAGTATCAGCGATTTAATAAATAAATAAAACTAAGAAATACCAAATGGTCAACTAAAGGCACAATTTAACATAAAATAGAGGATGTTTGTTTTGAATGTTATATGACTGGAGCGGGGAGAGGGGAGGGTGCTCATTATTTATTTTGATTTAATATACTGATTGGATAGATTGGGGAAGCAACACCTATTAAAAGGGGTAGGAATTTTGTAATTAATAAAGTGATTTGTAGCAGTATTTCCCCTCTCATGGCAGCATAAAGCCTTGGTATTGCATATTAGTAAGTGTATAATTAACCTAAAATGGGCAACCCCCCTGTGATGTACCAAATTAGGAGTGTTAAAGATACTGTACTTTCCGGATATTGTATAATCTAATTAATGATGCACTGTCCTATGGGGAATTCTTGTATATGTTGAAGTACAAAATCAATAAATACAGAATTAAAAAAAAAAACAAAAAAAACAACTAGCTGGTGTGACTCAGAGTGCCAAGCCCAAAACCCAGACAAAAGAGCACTTAAAGGAAAATCCGCTCAAGCAAAGCAAAAACCAAACAAAATAATTATTAAAATGTGGTTAGAGAATGTGCTTTAATGAGGGGGGGTGAGGCTAGGGTCACCCCCATGCTCGCCTATGGCATTACCGCACCACTGTAATATAATTAAGAATGGTGCAAACTTGAAAACCAAAAAAATTCTGTTGTTCTCTCTACTGAGATTATGAATAAGTAAATTATTGATACTCCTAAAGTTAAAAAAAGAACATGGCTACAAAGAACAAAAAAGGGTGGCCCCAATTTGATGACAGACTCTTTCAATGTATCATTTGAAACAAAGTCCAAAAAAGAAAGTGTCTAAAAAGAAAATTAGGAAGAATGCCCTAGCTGACTGTATTAACCCACTTAAAATTACAGAGCATTTAGCTGTAAAGGTTAAATGAACTTGTTTTGCCCGTGATTTAGTCAGCAGTTTGAGTCACAGACATGATCAGCTGACTCCTACTCTTAGAGCTATAGATTCTGCTTATGCTGAGTTGATATAATATCACAGACCAGCTTCAAGCAGTGTATTAAATTCACATGAGAAAACTCCTATATTGACTTTTGAAGGGGCTGAACTAGTAGGGGGTGGAATGGCCTTAGAAAAAGACTCTCAAAATAACAGTAAAATAGATGCTATCTCGTTAAATGGTTACTTGCAACTTCCTGGTCACTCCCTTACTCGTGGGTCTTTGGATGTGCCAGATCATTCTGATAAGGGTAATACATCTAATGTTGATGGCTCTTTGCAAGCTGAAGGGAACATAGCTATAAAAGATCAAGGAACTGATACCTCTAACCTCATTATGGCTGAGGCTCTCTCTGAATTACATAACACAATTATTGGTCTGAAGAATTTGGAAAGATCCACTAACAACAGAAAGGATACTGGAAATAATAATTCTGCCCTGAATTTGCCTTCCATAAAGGTCAAAATGCCATCTGCTAGTCAAGAACGTTTTAGGATACTTCAACTATTTATGAAAATTTTGAATAATTTAATATTTCTCTTTATCTCTCAGTGCTGACATCATCAACATGATGAGTAATCGATACTCAGCAAATCGTTTTATTTATTTATTTATTGGGTTACAAGTGCCTTTGAGCCAGAGACTCATTTACAAATGTTCTGCATCAGGTGGGAACAGCAGTTAATACAAAAAGGACAATAGATAACACAGTAACAATTGGACAGGAAACATTAGACACAGTCGAGCTAACAATATTAAGTATGGGTACAGTTGTTACAAAGTATAATTAAATTGCAGCAGCATTAGGGCCGCCGGTCAGATGATTTTAGCAGTAGTAAGGTAGCAGGAGGCAATACCACCAGATGAGTTCATAACAATAATCAATGTTAAAAGAAATAAGGAATAAAGCATGGCCAAGTATGCTCAACGAGCCTGTGTTTCCATCGAGGGGTTGAAGATACCAGCGTATGGACCTTGAGAGTGAAGCTCGAGAGGGCCTTGCTGGGTATCTTCAACCCCGAGATGGAAACACAGGCGAGTTGTGTATACTCGGTCATACATATTTTTATAGTATATGGTTCTCCATACAGAAAATAAATTTTATTTTTCATTATTTTTAAACAGTCAAAAGGTTTTACACTTTGTGTTTGTGCCCCCACTTGCCATCAGCAGCTCATTCAGCTGCAAAGGAAATCCCATTGGTGCAGTCTTGATACAGTTCCAAGTCTCTAAGGGTTCATGGGACTTACTCAATTTAGTAAAAAAAAAAAAAGAAAGAAAGAAAAACTGTGAAGTTCCTACAGTTTGGGAACATGGAACTAGCTATGGAAATCTGTGTCCAAACCATCTCCGAGAACCGCTTGCTAAATGCCAGCACCATATTTGTTTTAATTTTTTTTTTTAAGATTTCCCTTTCATACAATCATGCGGCGGGATAGTGTAGAACTCCTGAATATTAATTGCGGGCTGCTGAATATTTATTGTAGAATGTGCACAATAACTTTTAGAACATGCACAACAACATTAGAGCAGCCACTGATTTCCGTATATGATAAGTTCTAACCACATACTATAAGTGTATTCAGGAACATACTACATATCATATTAAAGCAGCCAGCAAATAGACATTGTCTGTGCCTGAGAGGGGAAAGGTGGAAGGGAGTGGAGCCTGAGCAGTGGCCCAATTCGAGGCAGCAGAAACAAGGGATGCGAGAATGTTGGGTGGGGAGAGAAAGGTGGGGGTAGGTAGCAAGTGAGTCACAAGTGATTAGCAGAAAGGATGTAGAGTTGATTGTAGGAGGAGTGAAGGGTTGGAGGTTAATGGGGGTGGAGTGGGGAGAGCAGAATGCAAGGGGAGGCCAGCGTTAGGCTAACTGGGGGGGGCGAGGTGGGGCAGTCACAGCTGCTAAGTGTTGTGAAGTGTCTGCAGGGTTTGCTCTTGAATGGACCAAGTTTGGATTTGTCCGGTATGTCTGAGGGGAGGCCATTTACCCAACTAGGATCTCTGAACATAAAAGACTATTGCGCTTGAGTTGTGCAGCAGAATAGAACTAGATAAGTGTGCTTGGATGCACTTTAAATAACATGAAGTCTTGCTGTATTCTGACAATATGCAGTTAGCCCCAGCACTTGAACCGCCCCGGAGAGGAAAGAGTTAACTCTATGCAGAAGCATAGAACTTTGAGCTCGAGCTCGGTTTTCAAACCTCTGTCTCTGGTACTTACCAGTGTAACCGTCAGATGCTTTACTCCACCTAACAGTGAAGTCGCTCCGGAGATTTCTCCTTTGCTCGGTTCGGTAGAGTTGAATCAGCGTTGGTTTGTCTAACCGTTTTATTATTTTCGGATTTTCCAGCCTCTGTCTATGGTACAGGTAGTGTGGTTGATAGGTAGTGACTTTTATTTTATTAAATTCTGTGGAAATTGTTCTTTTCTCGGTTTCTCTCCGGTCGATCCGGTTAGGAACCAACCTTTTTGATTGTTTTATTTTGTTCTGGGATTTAATGTGGTGTTCTGGTGCCGATCAGTTTCAAAAGAACTGGACTTTTTTTGGTTCTTTTACAGAATCCGTAACACGGTTTGTAACCGATCATTTGTTTATTACCTGGCTTGAAAGCTTTTAAGGGTAATTATTTAGGTTGGCCATGTCTGAGAAACCCAAGAAAAAAAAAATGGTCCCGCTGGGTTTCAACACTGTACAGAGTGTGGGGAGGCCTTTGCTAAGGCCAACCCCCGCCTCATCTGTGTTTATTGTCTGGGGTTTGACCACCTCAAAACAGACTGCCAGATTTGTAAGAACTTTCCTAAAGCCACTCTGAATAAAATGTTGAGTAGGCTGAAGGAAAGGGAGGCCGAGAAGTCCGTAGATCCAGATGACCAGCCCGGTTCGGTTGCGTCTGAACCTGAGGAGGTGCCTACTGACCTGGGCGATACCTCCTCAGGCAAAAGGAAGTCCAACTCTAAGGGGTCAGTTCCATCGAAGAGAAACATAAGTCAGCCAGTTCAAATCCAGCACCTCATGCTCCAACCGCTAACAAGATAGCCAAAGTGATTAGTATAGTCCAAGCGCTTCACCCGGTTCTGTCCGATCCAGTACTGTCGGTAAGGCAGTCAGTTCAGTCGAATCTGTCTCCGTCGGATTATGATCTGGATGCTTTTCATGAGGAGTGGGAGGGAGATGAAGAATATCCCAAGGATGAAGATGAAGATAACGACTTTGAAGGTCTGAATGTGCCCATTGAACCAGACATCTCCCCAGATAGACCCTCCACTGTCTCTCCTCCTAGGCTTTCTGAGTCCCTTTCACAATTCTTGTTTTACAAGAAGGTGGCTGAAACCCCTCCAGCTCCCAATGGTTGAAGCTGCTGAGGCGGAGGAAGAGCCTGATTTTGTAGAGATGATGGACATCCCAGAGTCCAAAAGATTGTCTATCCCTCTTCACAAGTCTTTGGGGAAACAAGCAAAAAAGATTTTACAAACACCTAACTCCTTACCTCCTGTGGATAAGAAAATGGACAGGAGGTATATGTTATCAGACTCAGGTACAGAGTTTTATACAGTCATTGCAGCCATGTTGGGGTTGTGCAGGCTGCAGCCTATGACAGGGCTAGCATTCTTTTGGCTTCACACCCCCCCCAGACAAAGACTCCAGGAAGGTCAATGCAATGGCCAAAAAACAGTATTTGGCATCTTCTTAGGGACTCAGGCAGGCTAACTATATGTCATACACAGCCAGGTACCAGAAGTACCGGTGGGATACAGTTCTGGAACTGGCTAAACAGGCCTTCCCCAGCTAGACAATGAGCTGGAGGAGGTGGCTGCTGATGGAATTGAGGCATCCAGAGTGCAATTTCATGCTGCTGTGGACTCCAGTGATGTGCCATCAAGAGTCATGGCTACATCTGTGGCTCTCAGGAGACATGCTTGGCTCAGATGTACTAGCCTTTCATAGGAAACCCAGACAAAGGCTATGGATTTCCCTGTAGTGGGGAACTCTCTGTTTGGGGAGCAGACAGAGGCTTACATGAAGAAGAGGGACGAGTACAGGACCACCTACAGGAGTGCACAGGTCAAAGAGAGGCAAGCCACTCCTCAGAAGCAGCAGTCTAGGGGCAGGGGCAGGCCTTTCCACAGGCCTTTCTACCAAGCTCAGGCTTCCTCTTCCTTCCCACAGAGGGGTTTCTTTCAAGGGAGAGGTAGGAGGGGGATGAGCAGGGCTGCATCCTCTTCCCAGTTCAAGGCTCCTGCCAAGCAGACACCCTGATGTGTCAGCCCAGGTCGACTCCCCATTCCAGTAGGAGGCAGGCTGGCTTACTACTTCCAGGCCTGAAAGTCTGTTACCTCAGACAAGTGGGTCCTGGAGGTAGTAAGTCAGGGACTGGCCCTCAGCTTCAAAAGGTTTCCAAAACCCCAACAATGGGGAAATATCAAAACTGCCATCACAGAGGCAACAAGCCTTTGTGTGAAACAAATAAACAAATCAAAACAAAAAAAAAAGCCACTATGGTTCTCAAAAGAAGTGGCGGTGAAGGTTAGGGAGAAAAAGATAGCATTTAGGAAGTATAAGAAAACACAGAAGGAGCAGGACAGAGAACTGTACCAGTTAAGGCAGAAGGAAGCAGGAAGGGTAGGCAGAATAGCAAAGGCACAAACTGAGGAAAAGATATCCAACTCAGTTAAGAAGGGGGATAAAACCTTTTATAGGTATATCAGGGAGCGTAGAAAGACAAAGGGAGGGATAGTGAGGCTGAATAGGATGGATGGCGGTTGGGCAGACAGTGACAGTGAAAAAGCAGGGAAACTGAATGAATACTTCTGTTCAGTATTTACAAAAGAGGAAGTGAGGGAGGTGCCTAATCCAATTCACAGAAGCACTCTGGAGAGGGGGTCAATCCCAGTCCTTTCACAGAAGAAAGGGTTCTGAAAGAACTCCTAAAACTGAAGGTGGACAAAGCAATGGGGCCAGATGGAATTCACTACAGAATTCTAAAAGAATTAAGCAGAGAACTAGTGACACCACTGACTACCCTTTATAACAAATCATGGGAGGATAGTGTGGTACCTGAGGACTGGAAGAAGGCTGATGTGATTCCCCTTCACAAAAGTGGGAGCAAGACAGAGGCAGGAAACTTCAGACCTGTCAGTTTGACCTCTGTGGTAGGGAAAGTAATGGAATCACTTCTGAAGGAAAGAATTGTTGAGTACCTAGAGGCCAGTGGGGCACAGGACCTAAGGCAGCATGGGTTCACAGTGGGAAGGTCATGTCAGATGAATCTAATTGATTTCTTTGACTGGGTGACCAAAGTAGTAGATCAGGGAGGGGCTGTGGACATGGCCTACCTAGACTTTAGCAAGGAATTTGACACAGTCCCCCACAAAAGATTAGTAGTCAAATTAACCAGCCTGGGAGTGGGTCCCAGGGTAGTAGCCTGGGTAAAACATTGGCTGAACAACAGGACACAGAAGGTAATTGTAAATGGAGTCCACTCTAAAGAAAGAGGGTTACTAGTGGGTACCATGAGGTTCAGTACTGGGTCCAGTCCTTTTAATGTCTTTATAAGTGACATTGCAGAGGACTGAAGGAAAAGTATGCCTCTTTGCAGATGACACAAAGATCTGCAACAGGGTTGATACACAAGGAGACGTGGAAAGGATGAGAAGGGACTTGTCAAGGTTGGAGGAATGGTCAGAAGTATGGCAGCTTGGATTCAATGTAAAGAAGTGCAAAGTAATGCATCTGGGAAACAAAAACCCAGGAGAAGATTACACAATGGCGGGGGGAGGTAGTAACAACAACAAAAATGGAAAGGGACCTGGGGGTAATCATATCAGATGACCTTAAGGTTGGCAAGCAATGTGAGAAGGCAGGAGGGAGGGCTGGAGGGATACTGGGATGTATAGGGAGAGGGATCACCAGCAGAAAACAGGAAGTTGTTATCCCCCTGTACAGACAGTTGGTGAGACCCCATCTGGAGTACGGTGTCCAGTTCTGGAGACCCCATCTCCACAAGAACATAAACAGGATGGAGGCAGTTCAGAAGAGGGCAACTAAAATGGTGCAGGGTCTGCAAGAGAAGTCATACAAAGAGAGTCTAAAGGAGTTTAATATGTATGCCCTTGAGGAAAGGAGGGAGAGGGGGGACATGATAGAAACATTTAAGTACCTCAGTGGAATCAACAAAGTCTAAGAGGGTAGCATCTTTCAGAAAAAGAGATGTGTAAGAACAAGGGGACACAATTTGAAGATAGAGGGGGGACGGCTCAGGGGCAATGTGAGGAAGTATTTTTTCACAGAGAGGGTGGTGGACGCATGGAACAGCCTTCCTGAGGAGGTTGTGGGGTCTAAAACTGTTGGAGAATTCAGGAATGCATGGGACAGACATAAGGTAATTTTTGTGGGGGGTAGGAAGAATTACACTGTTGGTTAAATAGGATCTGCAGCTTATCCTCTAGGTAGGGAAATGGGCAGACTAGGTGGGTCAAGCGGTCCTTATCTGCCATCAAAGTCTGTGTTTCTATGTAAAACTGAGGGCCAGATCTTTCCCACCTGCATCCATCTCAGAGACCCTTGCCTTAGAGGCAGAGGTTTCATCTCTTCTTGCTCAGAGTTGTAGAGAAAGTTCCTACTCAGCACTGGGGTAAAGGCCTCGACTCCAGGTACTTTCTTACCCCAAAAAAGTCAGGGCAGTGGTGACCCATCCTAGACATAAGGCATTTGAACAAACACATCTCAAAACCAAAATTCAAAATGGTGACTCTGGGAATGATTCTTCCCTCTCTAAGGCCAGGGGATTGGCTAGCATCCCTGGACCTCAAGGATGCCTATTTCCATATTCCCATCAGGCGCTCCCACAGAAAGTACCTCAGGTTTGAGTTGCCTTCAGGCTACTATCAGTTCAGAGCCATGCCATTCAGCCTAACATCAGCTCCAAGGGTGTTCACAAAATGCCTTGCAGTAGTAGTTGCCTTCCTCAGAAGGCAGGGTATTTCCATTTTCCCATATCTGGACAACTGGCTAATTGTAGGGCAGTCATCTGACCAGGTCAAGTCAGCTCTTGAAATCACTCAAGACTTGCTCAGTTCTCTGGGGTTTCTTCTCAATCTCCCAAAGTCTGTTCTCGAACCAGTACAACTTCTTACTTTCATAGGAATAGAATTGGGTACTATACAGGCAATGTCCGTCCTCCCTCTGGCAACGGTAAAGGCCCTAACAGATCTTGCTTCCACTTTTCAACCTCTGGTCTCTCGTCCAGCTCAGCAGTTTCTTCAACTCCTGGGCTACATGGCAGCTTCCACTGCGGTGGTGCAAGGGGCCAGATTTCAGATGAGGGATATTCAGTTCCACCTAAATTCCTTTTGGTCTCTGAAAAGAGACTCTCTCTCCAAATTGATTCCAGTGACTCAGACTCTGGTCCAAGCTCTCCAGTGGTGGCTGGACCAGGACAATCTCAGGCAAGGAGTTCCATTTCTTTCTCAAATCCTCTCAGTAGTCCTGACTACAGATGTTTCTCTCCTATGCTGGGGAGCCCATTTGGGAGCCCTTACGGCTCAGGGGGTTTGGTCTCCACAAGAGTCTCTCCTTCATATCAATCTCCTGGAACTCAGGGCAGTTTTTCTGGCTCTTCAAGTCTTCTCAGAGTCAGTCAGGAGCAAGGTGGTGCAAATCAGGAAAGACAACACTACCACAATGTGGTACATCAACAAGCAGGGAGGCACTCAGTCCATGGCCTCATGCACAGAGGCCATGAAACTGTGGTCTCTAGCCTATTCCCTTCAGACTTCCCTGACAGCAGTTCACCTTCCAGGAAAGGACAATGTACTGTCAGATGCTCTGAGCAGAATCTCCCAGGGGCATCACGAATGGTCCCTGGACCCTCCCATACTACAGGTAATCTTCTCCAGATGGGGCACCCCAGAGATAGATCTCTTTGCAGCCCCGGACAATCACCAACTTCCTCTGTTTTGTTGCAGACCTCCAGTCCTGGGAACTGTTCCTCAGGATGCTCTCATTCTGGATTGGAAGGGCAAGTTTCTGTATGCCTTCCCTCCCTCCCTTCCCTCTGTTGTTCAGAGTCCTGATCAAAATCAGATCCCGACCCTGCACAGTGATATTGGTGTCTCCAGATTGGGCCAGGCAGCCTTGGTATCCTCTGCTGCTGTCTCTGGCAGCTTCATGTGCCCTGTCTCTCCCCAGGAGATACAACCTCCTAACCATCCTCTCACGGGAGGATTTGATACCCCAATCTCCAGTCTCTCAACCTCAAGGTTTAGCTTTTGAAGAGTTAGAATATGCAGGCCTGCAGCTTTCTCAGGGAGTTCTCAATATTCTGAAAGTTTCCAGGAAATCTTCCACTAGAAATGCTTATAATTCCAAATGGAAAAGGTTCAGCATTTGATTTTCTCAGAAGGGCATTGTGCCTGATTCTGCAGATATTGCTACAGCCTTAGATTATCTGGTTCGTCTTAATGGTCCAGACCTTACGCCTGCAACTCTGAAGGTTCACCAAGCAGCTGTCTCTGCATTCCTTTCAGCAGGGAAGGGCTCTTCCCTGGCATCTCATTCTGTTTTCAGTAAGTTTTTTAAAGGTCTGGTTCACATTAATCCTCACTTTCAAGAGCCTACTCCAGCTTGGGATCTTAATGTCTGCATTGCCCAGCTTATGCAGCCACTCTTTGAACCTCTGGCTTCAGCCGAGCTTAAGTACTTGACCTGGAAGATTGTATTCCTGATAGCTATTACTTCTGCCAGGTGGATCAGTGAATTACAGGCCCTGTCAGTTAAACCTGACTTCATCTCCTTCCATAGAGATAAGGTGGTCCTAAGAACCAATAGGAGGTTCTTACCCAAAGTGGTATCAGATTTTGATCTGAATCAGTCTTTGTCTCTTCCTGTGTTTTTCACTGACCATTCTTCTTCAGGAGAAAGAATATTACACAGTTTTCATCAGTGACATTGCGCAGGACCTAGAAGGCAGAATTTCACTGTTCGCTGATGACCCAAAGCTCTGTAACAGAGTAGACACACCAGAGGGTGTAGACAGAATGAGAAGGGACCTGCAGTAACTTGAAGAATGGTCAGGGGTTTGGCAGTTGAAATTCAATGCAAAGAAGTGCAAGATAATGCATATGGGGCACAAAAACCCTGGCACAATATATCATTTGGGGGTGAGGATATAGCATGCACCAAGCAGGAAAGGGATCTTGGGGTTGTCATCTCTGATGACCTCAAAGTGAGAAACAGTGTGACAAGGCAGCAGGTAAAGCAAATAGGATGCTGGGATGTATAGGCAGGGGCATCACCAGCAGGAAAGGGAGGTCATAATTCCTCTATACAAGACACTAGTGAGGCCCCACCTGGAGTACAGTGTACAGTTCTGGAGACCATACCTACGTAAGGACATAGACAGGGTAGAGAAGGTTCAGAGGAGGGCAACAAAGATGGTGCATGGATTGCATCACAAGTCCTATGAAGACAGGTTGAAGGAACTGAACATGTACTCCTGGAGGAGGAGGGAGAGGGGATATGATAGAGACATACAAGTATCTTACAGGGAGGAACAGGGTGCAGGAAAACACTATTTTTAAGTGAAGAAGATGTTCCAGGACTAGAGGACATGGGATGAAGTTGGAGGAGGGACGATTCAGAGGAAACATGAGAAAATTTCTTCACAGAACGGGTGGTGGACAAGTGGAACACCCTGCCAGAGGAAGTGGTGGGGGCTGAAACAATCACGGGATTTAAGAATGCATGGGATAAACATAAAGGAATTCTGGAGGTCAGGGGTAAGGGGCAACAGACTTCTAGGAAAACAAACTGAACTTACAAACTCAAATGGGCAGACTGGGTGGGCCATAGGCCCTTATCTGCCGACACTGTCTATGTATCTATGGATGTTAAAAGGGCTCTTAGCTTCTACATAGAGCGTACTAAGGCACACATACTAACATACTAAAATGCCAGCAGAATAGGCCGAACGGTCTTTCATGCCTGCTCGTTTGGTCAGTCCCCAACCTGGGTGCTGACCTTGCTGTCCCCCTCGCCTTCCCTGGCTTCTCCCTTCCCAGTTCCGGATATTCTTGCTGCATTGGATTTTGCTTCCAGAACCCTTCCCCTGTACCTGTCCCACCCCCTCTTGAACCCCTCCACTGTCTCTGCCTCCACCAGCCCCCTAGGCAGTGCATTCCATGGCTCCACCACCACCCTCTCAGTGAAGTAGCACCTCCTCCTTTCTCCCCTGAATCTTCCCCCCTCCAGCTTCCAGCCATGCCCTCTAGTGGCCCCTTCCTCCTTCCTTCGAAGCACCCCGACTGTTCCTCCCTATTTACCTCTTCATGTACCTAAAGACCTCTATCATGTCCCCGGTCCCTTCTCTCTTCCAATGTGTACATATTTAGCTCTTGAGCCTCTCCTCATAGGTCCTGTCCCCAAGCCCCAAATCATTTTGGTTGCCCTCCTCTGGACCCTCTCCAGGAGGTTAATGTCCCTTTAAGTGTGGCCTCCAAAACTGCACACAGTACTCAAGGTGCGGCCTCACCAAGCAGTTATACAGAGGGAGTATCACTTCCCTCCTTCTGGAGGTGATCCCCCTAGCGATGCATCCCAGCATCCTGTTGGCCTTGGCTGCTGCCCTCCTACAAGTTTTAGAGTTGTTCATCTTGACATCCACCACCACCCCCAGGTACCTCTCAGTCATCGAGACTTGTAGCATTCCCCCCCCCCCCAGGGTGTACACTTGGTCTGGGTTTCTGGCCCCCAGGTGGAGTACCTTGCATTTCCCTGCATTGAACCTCAGCTTCCACTTTCTAGACCATCTTTCCAGAGCCTCCAGGTCCCCCTGACACATGCATGATAGTCTTCAATTGTTTCTCACTTATGGTGAGGTGGGGAAAGGTAAGCCTGCTGCTAAAATAACTATTGCCAAGTGGATTGTCTCTTGTATACAATTCTGCTATGACAAATTGGGAAAAACACCCCCTCCAGGCCTGAGGGCTCACTCGACTAGGGGTACAGCTGCCTCTCTAGCTGTGGCCAGAGGTATACCCTTGCTAGAAATCTGTAAAGCAGCCACCTGGAAAACAGTCCATACATTTACCAAGCATTACTTTCTGAACATCCAGACTCAGAGTGATGCTAGGTTTGGCACAGCAGTGTACTGCAGAGCTTGTTCCCAAAGTAGGTTCTGCATTCCCTCCTCCTGGGGGAACTGCTTGGTAGTCTACATATTGTCAGAATACAGCAAGACTTCATGTTGTTTGAAGAAAAAAATACTCACCATAGTAATGTTGTTTCTTCTAATTCAGTCTTGCTGTATTCTGACCTCCCTCCCTCCCTGCCTCCTCTCTCAGAACCTAGTTTTGGGAAGTGGGTGGGCAGGTACAGTGTTGCACCTCAGGGGTGTACCTTGTACCCTCCCTCTTTAGGGTGGGGTAGTTGTCTTATTGTTACTGTTGTTACATTTTATATATATTTATTTATTGTCACTACCCTTTTTTTCTTGGATTCTCGACTTGAGTCTTTTTGGACCCAAATTGTTGCCTTTTGGCTGTGTGTTTAACAATTTCCACAGTGTGTCCTTAGTTAGTTTGCTCATAAGAATCTGACAGTTACACTGGTAAGTACCAGAGACAGAGGTTTGAAAACCGAGCTCGAGTTCAAAGTTCTATGCTTCTGCATAGAGTTAACTCTTTCCTCTCCGGGGCGGTTCAAGTGCTGGGGCTAACTGCATATTGTCAGAATACAGCAAGACTCCATTGGAAGAAGCAACATTACTATGGTGAGTAATATTTTTCTTCTTGTACTGCGAGGGTTTGGTGCATGATCAAGAAGATGTAGGGTGGTTGGTGGGGTTAGTCCGATGCTGATTTTGTTTAACAGCAGGCAGGTCTGATATGTGATCCTGCCCTTGAGGTGTAGCCAGTTGGTTTGGGCGTACACTTCGCACGTTTGAGTACAACTGTGAGTGCCAGAGACCAAATGACAGGCTTTGTTAAGTGTGATAGAAATTATTTTAAGGGTTGTATCAGTTGCAGAGCCATAAATGACATGCCTATAGTCAATTATGAAGAGGATCAAGCTGGTGACAGCTAACCAGAGTGTGTCAGGGGTCATGCAGTGCCTGTACTGATAAAGGAGCCCAAATCTTGTGTTAACTACCTTGGCGATAAGGTTGACATGCTCAGTATAGAATAAAGTGATGTCAAGAGTTATCCCTAAGTATTTAAAGTTGTAGACCTGCTCTAGGGATGAGTTGTGGTTATTTAAAATGGTTAGTTGGGCTGATTTATTCTTATTGTGCAGACTGGCTAAAAAGCATAACCTTGGTTTTCTTGTAGTTCATTATTAACTTATGCTGGGCAAACCAGTTCTTGACTGATGTAAAGCTGTGCTGTAGATTACTGACAAGGGGGAGTGGGTCAGGCTGGCTAGCAAATAACACTGTGTCATCTGCATAGAGCAGAATGCTGTTGGTACAGACTGAGGGAGGGTATTAAGAAAGAGGCTAAAAAGTAGGGGACTGATGATTGAGCCTTGAGGACTCCCAAGTGCACCAGATGGCTTATAGATCAGGTATCATGGATTCTGACCTGCTGTGATCTGCCTTTGAGGTACTTTTTGTATCAGGTCATTACTCCATGTGAGAGACCTAGGGCAGGGAGTGACTCGACCAGGATAGTATGGCTGACCTTGTCGAACACCTTAGTAAGATCAATATATATTGATCCCACTAGGTGACCATGGTCCAGTGCTTTGTGAATGAAATCTGTGTACTCTAGGAGAGCAGAGGTGGCACTGTGACCCTTTCTAAATCTGTGCTGCTGTGGGCATTGGATGTTGTACTTCACCAAGTAGCCAGATAACTGGTCACATACAATACATTCCAGTGCTTTGGAGAGGGGTGGAAGGATGGAAATTGGACAGTAATTAGAGTGCAAAACCCTGTCTCCACGCTTATGAATGGGTGTCACCACTGCCGCCTTCCATCATTAGGGGAACTGTCCAAGGCAGAGAGACAGGTTCAGTAGTTTAGTGAGTAGTGACAGAACTGCATCAAGGGTAAGGTGTAGTATTTTAAGGTCAAGGGAGTCGCTGCTGTATCTAGTCTTACCAAGCACCCTCAGTAGGTATTTTCTGGCTTCTTTCAAGGAGACTCTGTTGAAGTAGAAAGGGGTGGGTTTGAGGTCGAGGCAGCTTTTTTAAAGGCAGCCAGCATCAAAGAAGTCAGGGGGGAAAACACTGCCAAGGTTTGTAGAAGTAGCCTTAAATGTATCTGCTATTAGCTTAGGGTCCTGGAAAGTTACTCTAGTTACATTAAGCATGGAAGGTGGGGATTTGTTAGTTTTGCTGATGAGGTCTTTGAGATATCCCAAAATTTCCTGCTGTCACCCCAGGAATTGGAGAGCACTTCTTTGAAATAAGAGGCTTTGGCTTGGCGGGTCCCATGGGTACAAGCATTTCTCACAGCTTTGTAGAGCTGCCAGTCCGCTTGTTGACCCATTGCCTGGGCTTTGTGCCAGAGATTGTCTCTTGTGGCCAAAAGGTTTAGGAGGGAGGTGGTAATCCATGGGTTGCTCTTACCCTTAAACTTCCTTTTTCTAAAGGGTGTGAAGATATCACAGGTGGTGTTGAAAAGAGTAATAAAGTGTTCCAAGACTTGATTGACATTTATTGCTGAGTCCATTGGTAAAAAGTCACACTGTAGGAGATAGGCCTGAAGTTGTTTGAGCTGCCCTTTCTTAAGGACATGCTGATAAGTCTCTCTTGTGGGTTGTTTGGGGGTCCTATTCGACCAATGACAGATGACAGGGGAGTAGTCACTGAGAGAGTCAGAGAGGACCTCAGAACCAGTAAACTTCTCTGGATGATTTGTGAGAATCAGGTCAAGTAGTGAGCTGTAGCCAGTCCTATAGGTAATTCTGGTAGGGGTAGTCACTAATTGGGTGATGTCAATGGCAGCAATTGCATCTTTGTAGGGGTCGGCTTCAGGAGTAAGCCAGTCAATTAAAGTCCCCTAGCACTACAACTTCAGAGTGAGTGGGTAAGTTAAAGAGGCATTTAAGTACCATATTGAAGCCATTAGCATGCTCTCGAGGGGGGATATAGATTGAGAGAATAGTGTGTGCTTTACCCTGACAACCTAAAACTACTTTAATTGCAAGGACCTGGGCCCTGTTCCCTGAAATTATTTTTGAGAGGACATGACCTTGTAGTGAGTCTTTCAGGTAAATGGCACACACACACCCTCCTTTTTACCAAGCCTAACCTCTCTAAATAGGGTGTAACCATCCAGGGAGATGGCTGGGAGAGAGCAAGGTTTCAACCACTGCTAGCACATCTGGTTTGTGCTGCATTACCCATACTTGTAGAAGGTCAATTTGGGATAGTAGGCTTTGTATATTGACAGAAGCCAGTGTAAGAACTCCAGGGCTACTGCCATGGCAGTGAGGCTGCTGCACAGGCCCTGGATTGGGATATATGTTGCACAGCAGTTGGAACACAGTGGGCTCAGGGAGGGTGAGGATGGTGGAACAGAGGCACACCCAGTCAGTTGTTCCACTCCACAATCCATACACCATTCTGGGGGAGCATAGCTCCCCTATGGATACACCTGCAGAGGAGACTAAGGAGGCTGAGGACAACTGTCACAAGGGAGGCCCACAGGAAGGAGGCAGAGGACATCACAAGGAAAGGAAGCAGCTCCTGGTGGGGGACTCAATTATTAGGGGGCTAGAACTAGGGGGAGCAGGGAAAACTGAAGTAAGGTGCCTGACTGGTGCCATGGCTTGGAGGGACAGGAAGTGCGTCCTCAGGATCATGAGAACAGCTGCACGGGAGTCTGAGCTGGACATCATTGTCCACCTAGGGACAAATGACTTGGCTCAACATGAGATTAGAGCAGTGCAGAAGGACTTTGTACAATCGGGGAAGGGCCTAAGACAAGTAGCACACACAGTATCCTTCTCAGAGGTGCTACCTGTCAATGGCATGAGTGAGGCGAGGGTACTTTGCACCATGCAGTTTAATGAATGGTTGAAAAAATGGTGTGGAGCACAGCGGTTTGGCTTCATTGGGGACTGGGGTTCCACCTGGAGGACACCAGCCTATACTGGCAGGATGGTCTGCATCTGTCCAGGAAGGGAACAAGTCTTTTGAGCAATCGGTTTAAATGCTTCATTGGCAAGCTTTTAAACTAGTCAAGGGGGGAGGCACTGATAAGCAGCAGGAAAATCCCAGCCTCTCCCTACAAAACAGGGTACTAAATGAGAAAAAGACTGAGGTAGAAAGGTCAGTGGGGGATGCTGCAACAGAAGGTAAAACCATCAAAAAATGGAGAGCAATGAGTACCAATGCCTGTAGTCTGAGTAACAAGCTTCCTGAATTAGTGGCCTTGATGGAGGAGGAACACCTGGATATCGTGGCAGTCACAGAAACATGGTACACACAAAACCATGACTGGGACATAAACATACCAGGATACACTATCTACAGGAGGGACAGGGAGGGTAAAAGAGGAGGAGGAGTAGCTCTTTACATAAGGGAAGGAATCAAAGCAACAGAACAAAAGGGAAAACAGGGAGGAAGAAGCACTGTGCGGTAAATTGGAGACTGGCAATGGCACCACAATCCGCACAGGGTTTGATACAGACCTCTTCTCAGGGGAGGAAATAGACAAGGAAATGATAGAAAGTATACTTAGAATGGCAGAAAAAGGGAGATATTTCTGATGGGTGATCTGAATATGCTAGATATTAACTGGAGTGCAGTTGCAGCAGCCACTTCAAGAGTGGGTTATTCTAGATGCCCTACAGGGGCATGCCTTAAACAACTAGTATTGGAGCCCGCCAGAGGAGCAATCTTAGACCTGGTTCTCTCAAATGGGATGAAGAGAGGATCACAGATGTAGAAG
Source organism: Neoceratodus forsteri (assembly GCA_016271365.2). Taxonomy (NCBI): domain Eukaryota; kingdom Metazoa; phylum Chordata; order Ceratodontiformes; family Ceratodontidae; genus Neoceratodus; species Neoceratodus forsteri. Next base: position 714,929,409 of record CM057454.1, on the reverse strand, counting down.
TGGGTAGCCATCTGGGAACTAGCAACCATCGAACAGTATGGTTCACAATAAACACAGCAATAGAGTCAAGCCATACAAAGGCAAATGTACTGGACTTTAGGAGGGCTGACTTTGCCAAAATGGGTGAGTGCCTGAGGAATGCACTAGCAAATGGGCAGGAAGGAGGGGTGGAAGAACAATGGGGAATAATAAAAACTGCCATCACAGAGGTAACAACCTTTGTGTGAAGCAAATAAACAAAACAAAATGATGTAAGAAACCACTATGGTTCTCAAAGGAAGTGGCAGTGAAGGTGCAAGAGAAAAAGAAAGCATTCAGGAAGTACAAGAAATCACAGAAGAAGCAGGACAGAGAACTGTATCAGTTAAAGCAAAAGGAAACTGGGAAGGCAGTCAGAACAGCAAAGGCCCAAACCAAGGAAAAGATAGCTAACTCAGTTAAGAAGGGGATAAAACCTTTTATAGGTACATCAGGGAGTGAAGGAAGACCAAGGGAGGGATAGTGAGGCTTAATAAAGAGGAGGGAGGGTGGGCAGAGGGTGACTGTGAAAGAGCAGAGATACTAAACAAATATTTTTGCTCAGTATTTACAAAGGAAGATGGGGAGGTACCTAAAAAAAACAGTAGAAAGACTCTGGATACAGAAGTTGATACCAGCCCATTTACAGAAGAAAGGGTTATGAAAGAACTCTTAAAACTGAAGGTGAACAAAGCAATGGGGCCTGATGGGATTCATCCCAGAATTCTAAAAGAACTAAGGGTAGAACTAGTGACACCACTGACTACCATCTTTAACAAATCATGGGAGGATGGGGTGGTACCCGAGGACTGGAGGAGGGCAGATGTGATTCCCCTTCACAAAAGTGGGAGCAAGGCAGAAGCAGGAAACTACAGACCTGTTAGTTTAACCTCAGTGGTAGTGAAAATGATGGAATCACTTCTGAAGGAAAGAATTGTCGAGTATCTAGAGGCCAGAGGGGCACAGGACCCAAGGCAGCATGGATTCACAGTGGGAAGGTCATGCCAGACAAATCTGATAGATTTCTTTGACTGGGTGACCAAAGTAGTAGATCAGGGAGGGGCTGTGGACATGGCCTACCTAGACTTTAGCAAGGCATTTGACACAGTCCCACACAAAAGATTAATATACAAGTTAGCCAGCCTGGGAGTGGGTCCCAAGATGACAGCCTGGGTAAAGAATTGGCTGGAGAATAAGGCACAGAGAGTAATAGTAAATGGAGTCCACTCTGAAGAAAGGGGGGTTACTAGTGGGGTACCGCAGGGTTCAGTATTAGGACCGGTCCTCTTCAATGTCTTTATAAGCGACATTGCAGAGGGACTAGAAGGAAAAGTATGTCTCTTTGCAGATGGCACAAAGATCTGCAGCAGAGTTGATGCACAAGGTGGGGTGGAAAGGATGAGAAGGGACTTGGCAAGGTTAGAGGAATGGTCAAATGTATGGCAGCTTAGATTCACTGCTAAGAAGTGCAAGGTAATGCACCTGGGAAACAAAAACCCAGAGGAAGAGTACACAATGGGGGTGAGACACTAACAACAACAAAAATGGAAAGGGACCTGGGGGTAGTCATATCAGATGACCTAAAGGTGGGCAAGCAATGTGAGAGGGCAGCAAGGAGGGCTGGGGGGATACTGGGATGCATAGGGGGAGGCATTACCAGTAGAAAACAGGAAGTTATTATCCCTCTGTACAGACAGTTGGTGAGACCCCATCTGGAGTATTGCGTGCAGTTCTGGAGACCCAATCTCTGCAGGGACATAGACAGGATGGAAGCTGTCCAGAGGAGGGCAACTAAAATGGTGCAGGGTCTGCACCAGAAGACATATGAAGAGAGACTTAAGGAGCTTAATATGTATAGCCTCGAGGAAAGGAGGGAGAGGGGGGACATGATAGAAACTTTCAAGTACCTCAAGGGAATCAACAAAGTCCAAGAGGGTAGCATCTTTCAAAAGGGTGTGCAAGAACAAGGGGCACAATTTGAAGATAGAGGTGGCCCAGAGGTAATTTAAGGAAGTATTTTTCAGAGAGGGTTGTGGATGCATGGAACGGCCTTCTGGAGGAGGTTGTGGAGTCAAAAACAGTGGTGGAATTCAAGCATGCATGGGACAGTCATAAGGCAATTCTAGGGGGTGGGGGTAGGAAGAAGTAGGCTGCTGGTTAACTAGGATCTGCAGCTTATCCATTAGGTAGGGAAATGGGCAGACTGGGTGGGCCAAGCGGTCCTTATCTGCCATCAAATTCTATGTTTCTATCTTTCTATGTTTCTGATATCAGAAGAAGAAGTAGAGCAACCCGGAGTAGGGAGTACCTAAGCAGCTTAAGAAAGGTAGTAGGTCTATGCTTAGGGGACTTGCTGGCCTTAATAGTGAAAAGCAGCATGGAGGAGTGTGATAGGAGAAGGAAGGTGGAGGAGTTAAGGTGGTGGGTTGAGTTTCTGTCTGGCTTGGTGGGTCTAAGAAAGTGGGTTGGTAAGTTACTAATGGTTTCAGTGGCCTGTGGTATGGCTCTCCTGAGAGATAAAGGGTGGATTGATGAGGACTTGGGGATATCATGACTTGAGAGAAGTATGGTAGCTAGTAGGATTACAAGTGGGGCTAGACAGTTAAGGGGCTCCATAATTGAGTGAGGAACCAAATACGATAGGGGAGGCTGGTGTTTAAAGGGGAGTCAATAAAGCCACCAGCAGTGTGTATAAGTGGGGAGGGGGGGGTCAGCAGATACCTAAGTACAAAAGGTGACCGAGAACACTATTTTTTTGGGGAGGGGTAGTTGTGGGATGGGGTGGAGGTGTTGGTGGCCCAAGTAGGGGGCCTATCAGTTAAGTACCAGGGTCTGGGTTGAGACCAGGTGGTTTGAGGGGGTGAAGATGAGGAATCCCTGGGTGAGGCTTAAGAGGTGGGTGACAGAGAGTTTAAGTTTGACAGCAGGACAGGTTAAAATGTAGCTCTAGGGATAGCATAGTGGTTAGGGTGTCCACCTCCGGTGTACGGGGTCAGAGGTTCAAAACCCAGGAGGCAGAAAGAGAGGAGATAGGGATAAGGCAAAGGAGGGGAGTAGTATTGGGGTTAGTGGCCGGGGAGGAGGGCCTGAGCTGATGTGAAAAATAGAACAGGTTTCAGCTGTGGATAGGGGGGAAGGTAGAGCACGACAGGAACTCCTAGAGGCCACTAAGTATAACTTGCAAATGGAGAACTAGGATGTAAGAATTTGGAGGGAGAGGTCATGTGGTAAGTCACGTGACCCGCATGACCTATAACTCAAGAGACAACCCAGGGCGGATGGGGCAGTCGACACACAGCGTCGACAGGCTAACACAGGTATAGTCTGTACCTATGTTCACTTGTGAAGCAGGTTTTGTTTTTCAAAGCAGCTCCATGCTGCAGCACTCTCAGGGAAGGGAGATCTGAGCCCTGTGGATAAACTGGACAGGGGTTAAAGGATTACACAAGAGGATTGAGAGTTAATGACAACGGAGAACAATGGAGAGATGGGGAAGGGGAGGATGAACTGTGCATGCGCGGCTCACCCAGCAGGGGCTAAGATGGTGACCACGAGGACCTGAGCAATTTCCTGGCACTAAGGCAAGTAAGTTACAAAGGCTACAGCTGCTGTAGTAGTAGAGTCTAGAATGAAACAGTCACAGTAGAGCTCTGAGAAAATAAAAGTACAGGAAACATGTCTCATCTTATGCTGATTGAATAGTTATGAATTATTATGAAGAACGAGTTGTTTCATTTTAGAGAGGACATTGCAATCGATGGTACCAGGATGAATAATATTTTGAGACGATCTAATGTATATCCTCCAAGAGAGTCTTCTTCAGTGGGGGTTATTGAATCAGAACAGCCTGTACCTGACACAAGACCTGATTTTAGCTCAGTAGTCTTCCCTGAGCAGTGAGAGGAAAAAAGAGAGAAAAAAAATAGTAATATCAATAAATGGGACCAAAAAAAGAAAAAATGAGACAAGTAAGGGAAAAGGAAAAAAGAATTCCCCTAGGGCAGACCAACTGCAGGCTGATTTTGTATTTTTGAAGAATAGTGCAGAGTCAGTAAAGTCACATAAGAATAGAATGGAAGTTGTGAGTGATAAACATTAGAGTACAGACTTAAAATCTACATATTTAGATGGAGGCAGTCCTTAGTCTCCAAACTACAGGCCACTTGTGCTGATCTGGCCATTATTAAGAAAGATTGAATTTAATGTTGAGTAAGCTAGGCATTAAGACAGCTGCTGAGGAAAGTTTGAATGTCAGTCCTCAGAATTTATATCTGACTGTTAATAGCAAATAAATTATTTATAACGAGAATATGAAATTTCTCAGAGTAGCACCCCCTTTAGTTTCTGATGGTATTGTGTCTTTTAGAAATGATTACATTTCCTTTAGTCCCTTTAATCTTGATAATAGAAAAATGAATAAAAGAATAGAGTTGGGTCTCATGGCCGGATCAAAGAACTGTAGTATTTTTATACGGGTTCAGTAAAAAAAAAAATTCCCTCAGATATTTCACCTCCAGACTCCATTTTACAGCAGTTTCAAGCCAAAATGGAGTTCCAGATAACTGAGGGAGATAGTCAAGATGTTATTGTTACTAAGGATGAATATGGCCTGGACTATGTGCAAATCATAACTACAACTCTGCAAAAAAAGAACCGCACAAGGATGGTGGTGCTCTTAATAAACCAGAAACTGTGTTTAACTAAAGAAATTAGGCATTCACCACCTGTGTATAAAAGATGCCTCAGAAATAGTTCAATCTTTCTCTGGGCTCTGGGTGCTTTACAAAAAACAGCAGAGACATATACAACATCAACAAAGCAGTTAGCAAGTCACAATCAGGTCAGTAGATACAATAAATAAATATCAATAAAGTAACAATATATCTATAAAATAAACTACAGCTGGCTTCCAAATGCTTCTCTAAATAGATGGGCCTTCAGACCTCTCTTAAAAGCCTCCACCGATGGCGCCTTCTTCAAAGATCTTGGTAACGAGTTCAACAGGGCCGGGCCAGCTACCTCAAATGCTCAGTCTCCCAAGGTTTTCAGCTTGGCCCTGGGAATCACTAGGAGGCCCTCAAAGGATGAGCAAAGGGAGCACACAAGGCAGACAAGGGACAGAAGGTCACTCAGGTAACCAAGTCCCAAACCATATAGGGCCTTATAGGTGAGCAAACCCACCCTGAAGGCAACCCTCCACCCCACCAGCAGCCTGTGCAGGTCATGCAGGACCCTGGAAGCCCTGTCAGCAACCTGGCCGCTGCGTTCTGCACCAGCTGCAGTCAACGGAGAATCCCCCCACTGACCCCAAAATATAGAGTGTTACAGTAGTCCAGGCATGCACCAGTGAGGGCAGGTCACCAGATGAAATCAAGGCTTTAACTGTTGCAGAGCCGCAGACTGATATATCAGTCTAAAATTCCTATACATTCTAATTCTGTTGGCAGCCTAAGGGTTAATCTGAGCAACATTCCTTAAGGGGTAGAAACCAATCCAGACTACGGATGACACCTGAGCTCCAAGCGTCAATCCGTCATCAAGGATGATGTCCAGAATTTTCACCTTGGTGGAAGCTATCAACTGGGTGGGGTCCTCCCCTAAGAAAAGATAAGGACAGGCTGGAGACAGTGAAACTTAGGGTAACCAAAATGATTCAGGGCCAGCAGGGCAGATCATATGAGGACTGGCTCAAGGCACTGAACATGCACTCACAGGAGGCCAGATGAGAGAGTGGAGTTATGATAGTGACCTTCAAGTTCCTGAAAGGCATGAACAAAGTAAACTCCGAGGGACTATTTAGCAGAAGTAGTAGAGTAAAAGCACAGGGACACCAGAGGAGACTAATGGGAGAGATTCAAGACAGACGTGAGGAAGTTTTATTTTTCAGAAAGTGTGGTGAAGCCATGGAATAATCTGCCAGCTGATGTGGTGGGCACCAAAGCTATCAATGGTTTCAAACATGGCTGAGACAGAGTGAGGGGCTTAGTGGTTGCTCAGGGTGGGGTTAGAACCCTGTGTGGACAATAGGTCCTTGGCTTGTTAGGGTTTCTGGGCAAAATGGATGAACCAGTGGTCTTTTTCTGCTGTCATCGTCTATGTTTCCATGTTTCAGTATTGGAGAAAAAAATCAGTTTTTAAACATGACCTGGTTAACACAGTTATAAACACCAAAAAAAATGTAACACAAAAAATGTACAGATGCAAACATTAGCATCAGTGGTTAACTGACTAGTTGAAACATGTACAATATGAGTTCAGATCTAGAAACAGTCAAAACCTTATTTTAAACAGTTGTAGAATTCCAGCATGTCTTACTTTCTGTATTTATACTACATGATATGCCCTAATGTGCTACTGTTACCACCCGAAGGTAAGAAAGCAGATAGCAGAGTGAACTCTGGAAAAAAAAAATCTCTCTGTTGCACAAGGTCCTTACTTTAAGACTTGAAACTGTTTTAGTTAAAAGGGATTCCGAAGGATATTGCTGTTTTATTGGGGCAGATATAATTAAACATGACACAAACCTTGTATGAAATTAAATGAGCTCAATTACATGCAGGCTGCTGGATAAACAAACCATTGATTATCAAATCTCCAGTGCAATGTGTGGAAGTCATCCCTCTGCTATGTCTGCCGAACGCAGCCCTTCCCAGTAATGTGAGGAATGGTAGAACATGAGCCTTGGCTCATAGCCAGTCAGTTCATAGCAATTTATCGTAGCCAGCAGGAAATCCATTGAAGCTGGTGCGCTGCGGTGAGTGCTATCACTTGTAATAAATCAATAGGAGATACAGTGCAATTCACTTTAAACTTATTGTGTAACCAGTTGACAGCCTGTTAGCATCTGAGCTGTTAAGAATCTGCATAGGAAATGTCTTAATCACTAATATTTGGTTGTTAGCTGATTTTCTGCCAAGCCCAGAATGAGCTGCCTGATTGTAGTTTAGGTTAAAAGCCATATTATACATCTGAGGGGGGAAAAAACTAGTTGGCAACACATTGCAATCACATAAACAGAAGGGGTTGCAAACTGTCAGCACAACAACTTTAACGTGAACTGTCCTGTAATGTGTTCTAGTGGTTAGAGTACTGGCTTGTAAACTAAAAGGTAATAGGTTCAAACTATGCTAGAGCCCAGTGCTCACTTTGTGACCTCAGACAAGTCACTGAACCTTCCAGTGCATCCATCCACCTAGCTATGGACGTGTGTAGAAGCAGGACCCCGCTAGAAATGACATTTTTCATCTCAGCTGGGCTATCATGGGTAAATCAGTTGTAAAATATAAGTAAAATAATACACAATATAATCTCAAATTCTCTCAAACAAGGCAACAGGTAAACATGGCATATAATCTCAGATTGGCTAAAAACAGACAGTAGGAGGTAACCACAGAAACATAAACAGAAACATTTGATTGTGTCAGCAGAAAAGGACTGGTAGACTCTCCTAGTCTGCCTTATTTTCCCTGCCTTACACTACACCTTCGACTCTGTTTGTTCACAGGTGTCCCTTCCTCCTACCTTACCTCTGCTTATTATACACATGTGCCTATCTCACACATGCGTGAAAATCCCCACTGTCTTCACCCCTACCAGCTCTTCAGGCAGACTGTTCCAGGCCTCCACCACCCAGTCTGTGAAGTATTTCCTGACATCTCTCTTAAACTCCCCCCCCCCCAGCTTGATAGCATGCCCCCATGTTCTGGTGCTCCTTCTCTGAAAAGAGACTCCCCCCCCACTGTGTTCACCCCTGTGAGGTACTTAAAGGTCTCAGTCATTTCCCCTCTCGCCCTCCCCTCCTCCAGGGAGTACCTGTTGAGCTCCCCTAGCCTCTCCTTGTATGGCTTCTCATGCAGTCGCTGCACCATTTTAGTAGCCTCCCTGTGGACCACTTCCACCTTGTTCATGTCCACTAAAAATGCTTTTTCTTGGCAAACCATGCAAGCACTAATTTCATGAACCACCACTTTAGCTTGCCAGGATTCCCCCAAGTGGTTACAGTGGAACTAAAAGGAGCCTACCACAGGCTTGGTTAGTTTTCATACGTATCTATGTTGGATGTAGCACAAACTTTGGATATTACTTAGTTCCTAAAATAGAACATGATAGGATGGACCATATTACCTGCATTAGATAATATGCTATCCATACTTATGAAATGGGTCTGAGCAGTTCTGCCTTCTCATGGTTGAAACATGACCACAAGGGGTATGTTAACAGGAAATATTAACTGGTCACCTCCTTTATCAACCTGAACTCAGCTGTTTTCAAACACCACAATAGAATGCAGAACACAGAATCTGACAGCAGAAGGAGACCGAAGGTCCATCGAGTCTGCCAATATAACACTACCTCACTCACCAACTTACTTCCTTGGTAGGCCATATTCCTCCCCCAGCTACCCCACCCCTCAAACCCTTGCTGACCCCCCTTGGGGACTGTGAGACCCCTTGCCCTGTCCCATATTTGATGCCGGTTTGAAATGCTGACAGCGAATTACATTACAGCAACAATTCTCTGTTGCTGCTGTAATGCCGCTGTGGGACCCTGGCATTGCTTTCTCAAGGGTTTGCACCCCTCCCAAATCAACTCCAACTCAGAGCTGATAATCCTAAATATGGGGGATGTGGGGGTTGGGGGGGGCTTAGCCCCACAGAAAAAAACAAACTCCTTACTGGACGGCTTTATGCCGACCGCAGTTGCAGTCAATATAAAGCCATCGCTGTAACGTCAGTTGACAACTTTGTTGTTGAACCGGCATCATGGATTCGCCCTGTCCCAACCGTGTTTGAACCCAATAAGGATAGCTGCCCCCATCACTTCTGCCAGCAGTCTGTTTCACAGTTCCACCACCCTCTCGGTGAAGTAAAACTTCCTAAAGTGCCTCCTGAATTTGCCCCCCACCAGCCTCCAGTCATTTCTCTTGTGATTGAATCCTTATTTCTTACAAATAGATCCTCACTGTTTGCCTTGTTTTTACCCATTGCATGTTTCAGTCATGCCAACCCTCGGCTCCCGCCTGGCCTCCAGTGAATACATGTTTAGGATCTCCAGTCATTTCCCATAGGATCTACCCTGCTGACCCTGTATCACCTTGGTGACCCTTCGTTGTGCCGACTCTAGTCTGGTGATATCATTCTTCAGGAGAGGGCTTCAGAACTGGGCACCATGCTCCAGATGAGGTCTCACCAGGGGTCTGCACAGTGGCAGAATCACCTTGGTTCTCCTACTGTCAAAACCCCTCCCAACCCAGCATCTTCGGATGCCTTGCTATATGCTTTGTTGCACTGACTTGTTTGCTTGTGGGAGTCAATGATTATGACTCCCAGAACTCTCTCCCCTATTGAAGTGGCCGCCAAACTCCTCTCATCCAGTATTCTGTGTGTGGATTCCATATGTCTAAGTGTATTACTTGCACTTCTTGGCATTGAACTGCAACTGCCAGACTTAGACCATTTCTCTGGTTTCTGTTATGTCCTTCGAACAACAGGAATCCATCAATGATGCTTTACAATAGCATCACTCCACCAGAGTCTGATGCACCGAGATAGAACTCATGCCAATTTTTAGAACTTAGAATACAAGCTCAAACTCTGCATTGTGGTCACGTGCCCTCTAGTGGACTAACATCAGATTTGTTTCTCTGCCTAAACAGAGCAATCGTCCCGAAGCACAGCTCTAGCCTTGTAGTCAGCAAAGTCTTACTTTTACTTAAATATTTATTTTCTTTTTAACAAGTTAGTTTCTCAATACTCTGCATTACTTAGGTTATTTATTTTTTAATTTGTATTACTTTTTGCAGTTTCTCTGTTTCCCAACTGGTTCTAGGAACCAGAGAAGGTCACATTTGAACAGTTCCCACCCTGAGAGAACCAGCATAATTTTATTAAAAAAAAAAATTCACAAACTTAACCAACAAGGCTTACTAGTTAGGTGGTTTTCTGGCATATTTACACTAAGTTACCATTTTCAGGGAACCAAATCACCTTTTTGTCTTAATTATCAAACTGCTTAATTCTAGAAGTCCTCACTACCTGAAAGATAATTACAATTATTTTAATACAGCGTTTGAGTATTGGGAACTGAATAATTGTTTAAAGAAGGTCTTTCAGCAATTGATATGACTGGAAATTCCTCATGATCAACCATGCCACATAGCTTTACGTTGTCAACAGAGACACAACTTTCCCTGGATACCCCCTCTGCCCCCCCAAGTCACTTATATTAAATAGGGCGGTCCCAGGACCAATCCCTGTGGCACTCCACTTGTGATCTCTCTGTTTCCTGACTTAGCCCTGTTAACCACTACTCTTTGTTGTCTCCCTCTTAGTCAATTTCCTATCCATCTAACTAAACCTGGCCCCACTCCCAAGTCCTCCAACGTCTTTAGCAACCTTCTATATGGTACTAAATTGAAGGCTTGCATAAGTCAAAGTAGAGCAGATCTACTGCCTGCCTCCTATTGTCTTTGCGACTCAATCAAAAAACAGTATCAGGTTTTCCTGGCAACACCTCCCTGACTCAGACCCATGTTGCTGTTTACCATAGTCCATTGCCCTCTAGGTGTGCTACCAAACTCTCCTTCACTATGGTCTCCATTAGCTTTGGCCTGGATCCCCCTATCCCCCCACCTAACCTGTGGAGTGATACTGCATCAGCAGATCTCCAGTCCACTGACATGACTCTGGACTGCAGTGAGTCATTGGATTTGCAGGTTAAGCGTTCTGCCAACACTGCAACCAGTTCTCTTAGCATGCATAGGAGCAGACCATCTGGCTTGGTGTCTTGTTACCTGAGTGCTTCTAGTCCCTTTTGTACCCTATCCTCTAAGATCTGTGCTCTGCCCATTTTTCTGGATCCCCCTTGTGGTGACCTTGATATGACTTTCCAGCAGAGTACCATTGTCCTCTACTGTGAATACCGAGCAGATGTAATTATTTAGTACATTTGCCTTCTGCTCATCATCTTCGACAACCCTCCCCTCCGCTAACCTAACAATCCCCTCTCTTGTTTTCTTTTTTCCCTTATGCACCTGAAAAATTATTTTTCCCACCTTTTGCACCCTCAGAAATCTGCAGCTCCTTGTCTACCTTTGACCACCTGACCGCCACCCTTGCCTCTTTTGAGTTAAGCCTGATACTCCTAAAAAGCTTTCTCTTCCTTGTTCCTCTTGTGCACAGCAAAGGCCCTTCTTTTTGCACTCACTCACTCCCTTGCCACCTTTGAGAACCAGATTGGCCTCTTGTGTTTGCTCCTTTTGGCAGCCTTCTTTGCACAAGTTTCAAAGGCTTACTGCCTTGATCCTGCTCCATTGTTCTTCCACCCCCTCTGTCTGGTTTTACACCTGCTTATCTTTCCCTAACTAGTTGTCACTTCTTCCCTAAATCCCTCAGCTTGAGGTTCAGGATCACTGTTTTCAAGGGGGGTCCATTGTTCCCCCTATCAGTTGGAATGACACAGTGTTGTGGTCACCAGACCCCAGTGGTTCTCTGGCAGTCACTCCCCCCACCACCTCAACCACCACCACCACCACCACCATCTCCAACCTGGTGAGTGCCAATTTGAATATGGCATCCTGCCATGTGGGGTCCTTTACCAGCTACTCCAGTAGACAGTCCTGAAGTGTATCTAGCAGTGCCAGACTCCTAGTTCCTAGCTGTCAGCATATCCCAGTATATATCTGGCAGGTTCAGGTACCATACTAACACCAGATCCTCTTTTGCTGCTAACATACTAACATACTAACATACTAAAATGCCAGCAGAATAGGCCTAACGGTCTTTCGTGTCTGCTCGTTTGGTCAGCCCCCACCCTGGGTGCTGACCTTGCTGTCCCCCTCGCCTTCCCTGGCTTCTCCCTTCCCAGTTCCGGATATTCTTGCTGCATTGGATTTTGCTTCCAGAACCCTTCCCCTGTACCTGTCCCACCCTCTTGAACCCCTCCACTGTCTCTGCCTCCACCAGCCCCTAGGTAGTGCATTCCATGGCTCCACCACCCTCTCAGTGATAGCACCTCCTCCTTTCTCCCTAGAATCTTCCCCCCCCCAGCTTCCAGCCATGCCCTCTAGTGGCCCCTTCCTCCTTCCTTGAAGCACCCTGACTGTTCCTCCCCATTTACCCTCTTCATGTACCTGAAGACCTCTATCATGTCCCCGGTCCCTTCTCTCTTCCAGTGTGTACATATTTAGCTCTTGAGCCTCTCCTCATAGGTCCTGTCCCCAAGCCCCAAATCATTTTGGTTGCCCTCCTCTGGATCCTCTCCAGGAGGTTAATGTCCCTCTTTAAGTGTGGCCTCCAAAACTGCACGAGTACTCAGGTGCGGCCTCACCAAGCAGTTATACAGAGGAGTATCACTTCCTCCTTCTGGGTGATCCCTAGCGATGCATCCCAGCATGCTGTTGGCCTTGGCTGCTGCCCTCCTACAAGTCTCAGAGTTGTTCATCTTGACATCCACCACCACCCCAGGTCCTCTCAGCCATTGAGACTTGTAGTATTCCCCAGGGTGTACACTTGGCCTGGGTTTCTGGCCCCCAGGTGGAGTACCTTGCATTTCCCTGCATTGAACCTCAGCTTCCACTTTCTAGACCATCTTTCCAGAGCCTCCAGGTCCCCCTGCAGGGCCACCCTCCCCTCCTCCCCATCCACCACCACCCCCAGTTTCGAGTCATCTGCAAAGAGACTCATCTCACTCCTGATTCCTGTCCTTATGTCAGATAGGTAGGCATTGAACAGAAGGGGCCCAAGGACTGATCCCTGTGGGACCCCACTAATGACCCTCCTTGGGGATGAGACTATCCCACCAACTCGGCCCTCTGGGTCCGGTCCTGGAGCCAATTGCCTATCCATCCCGATCATCTGGTTTCCACCCCATTTCTCTAGCTTATCCAACAGGCCCACGTGAGGAACAGAGTCAAATGCCTTGCTGAAGTCTAGAAAGAGGACATCCACTGGTCTACCCAGGTCCAAGGCACTTGTCACCCAGTCATAGAACTCCACCAGGTTTGTCTGACACGATTTCCCTGGGATGAATCCATGCTGTCTATCGTCCAGGCACCCTGACTTATCCAGGTCCCCCTAGCCTCTCCTTGACAATACCCTCCATCACCTTGCCCACCACCGATGTCAGGCTGACAGGCCTGTAGTTCCCTGCCACCTCCCTTGATCCCCCCTTGTGGATAGGCACTACATGCGCCACCTTCCAGTCTTGGGGCACCCACCCTGTCCTCAGAGAGATGGTGAAAAGCTCTGCCAGGGGTTTCGCCAGGACATCTGCAAGTTCCTTCAGCACTCTAGGATGTAATTTATCCGGCCCCGGTGCTTTCTCCGTCTTAAGGGAGCTGAGGGCTTCCCTCACTCTCTCTGCTGTGATTTCCACTTCTGGTACCTCTTCTCCCTGCTTAGCCCTCCCCCCACCTGCCAGTGATGCCTCCCCCTCTCCCCAGACCTGCCGATCGGTAAGGGTCCCCCTTCCTCATTATCTCTGTCTCCTCCCATGTATGATGCAGCATCCCCATTTTCCCTGGTGAAAACCGAGGTGAAATACTCATTTAGTACCTCAGCCTGCTCCCCCGGGTCTTGTGCCCATCTCTCCCCTGATTTAATCCTGCTAATCTGCCCCTTCACCCTTCGTCTTTCCCCAATGTATCTAAAGAACCCCTTTTTCCCTCTCCTAATTTCCCTGGCCAGGTTCTGCTCCTTCCTTGCCTTAGCCGCCCTCACCACTCTAGTGGCCCTTCTAGCCATCAGCTCATACTCCCTCAATCCCTTTCTCCTTGAGCACTTGAATTTCTTATAGGCTGCTTTCTTTCCCGCACCACCTCCTGGACCTCCCTGGTCCACCAACAGGGTTTTGGGCCCTACCGCATTTTCGTCTTACTCTTGCACAGGTGCTGGTAGCATCCTGCACCCCTCTCCTGATGATTTCCCACCTACTATCAACGCCCATGTCTGACCCAATCCCATCCAAATGCTCCTTAAGGATCCTTCCCATTTCCTTAAAATCTGCCCCTGAAGTCAGTTACTTCCGTCTTTGTGCAGCCTTCTACCCTCCTGGGTCCAGGCAGAACCAGACCGTGGCATGGTCACTCCCGCCAATGGGTCCCTTACCTCCAGGCCCCCAATCTGGTCACTGTCTGCCAGGACCACATCCAGTACCCATGCCTCCCTGGTCGGTTCCCTCACCTGCTGAGTTAGGAACGTGTCTTGAAAGACATCCAGCAACCTCTGTTCCCTGGTCACAGAGGATGTCATAGTCTCCCAGTCTGTTCCTGGCATGTTTAAGTCCCCTAACACCACCACCGTTCCTCTGCCCAGTCTGCAGTGTCTCCTAACATCTGCCACCAGACTGTCCTCCAGCTCCTCCGCCAGGGCAGGGGGTCTATACACCACTCCTATTTTTACTCTCTTGCCCCCCCTTGTTATCAAGGTGACCCAAATCGCCTCCACGGTTCCCTCCGCCTCCTCTACTCCCCCTATGCCAATGCAGTTTTTGACTATCATTGCTACCCCTCCTCCCACCCCTGCTACCTTTCTTATTTTCTTCCCCAACTCTCAGTCTCTTCTCTTTCTACCGTGGCAATTTGTACACCACCCCTAATCTAACCCTCTTACCAACAGCTGCTGCCAGCTGCACCCAGATAGATCTGACTAATGTCATACCCAGTTATTACAGTGTTTCCTGACTCAATGACTTGTGCTAATGCATAGCTGAAGGAAATTGCATGCCATTTGAAGACTGTTAGTAAGTATACATAAACATGTCTTTTCTACTTACCTCCATCACTCCTATGACACCACTAAAAAATACTATACCTGCAGTGGACCACAGTGAAGACAGCTTCAGGAACCCCAGAGAAACAGCCAAAACCTAGGGGTCCTTTGCGGGCAGCATATGTGGCTAGTGCCATGCTTGCTCACATTTTTATTAAAAGTTAGAGAGTTTGAGGTTCCCAGCCAGGTGTCCACTCCCTGGTTTAGGGACAAACACAACATTTCAAAGTTCCCTGCATGTAGGGAACTAGGTCAACAGCTCAGCTGATCTTATTTTTCAATTATACAAGTTCCTGATGTTAAGGGAGAAAGTGCTGGCTGGCCATGGAGGGGCCAAGGAGGGGTATTTTTTCTTTCTTTTAAACTCCAAACACCAGTTATTATAAAAAATAAAACATATGTAGCTATGTGCTTAGGAGGATTTTTTGCACACCCTCAGCATTTGATGACTGCATAGCTAAAAATGATCAAAATATACAAGACCATTTCTTGCCAAACCCATTAGCTAAAAAAATTCTGGTTTTGGTTCTCTGAAAAATTCTAACCAGAGTCAAACACTATAAAAAGGCACATCTCTGGGCATAGACAGGATGCTCGGGGCAAGCTAAAAAGATGTCTACCATCGGAATGAGTCCAGTAGCTTTCCACTGGACATTGCATGATAGACACACAGACGATAGTTCACAAACAGACCTGACGGGGCATAGACACTGAGACAGGTAGAGTAATTGGTAAAAAAATAATCAGCTTACAACTTCTTGTATATTTCAGTCCTTTCATGCCAAAATCAGTGGTCATAGGCTATAAACCAAAAAAGACTGCTTTGGGGGAAAATATTTGCTTTATTTAGGCCTAGACAAGAAAACAGCTTTATAATAGAAATACTAAATTATAATATGCACATGAGATAATTATATTTGCTGTTGGTAGAAATGTGAGAAATATAAAAATGTGAGAATATGAGATCATCATTTTGCTTTGTTATTGCATAAAATATGCCGTATCTTATTAGTGTTACTTATTGTTCTTAGAAATATAAGAAAGTAATTTTTACATGTCATTCTTATTAAAAAAAAATAGGCAATTCATATATACTGTATATATATATATATATATATATATATATATATTGTAGTGCTATCTTCTGATCTAATTTCTAATGTAATGATAATCCAATCTCTAAAATCTCTTATGTAATAATAACTGGTGGGGCCACTGGAAAACATGCCAGATTTGAACTTTTCTAATGCAAACCCTGGCAGCACTGGGTCTAGTGCTAATTTTGGCACTGGCCCATATGTCAGCACCCAAAGCTATATTATTTATTTATCAAAAAAGTTGTCAACGTATATCAGAATACATAGCTGGCATGGAAAGGAAGATGAAAGTGCAGTTAATTATGTAAAAATAATTTCCTATCTCCCTTAATTCTCCTATTAAGTATAAAAAGGTCCTCAACCATTCTAAAACAATATGTACCTCAGTGGCCTTTCTTCAAGAAACCAAGCTGTCACCTTCTGAAGCTAGCAAACTACAAAAAGAGTGAGTGGGCATAGAACTCCACCATTCCTTTTCTTCCTCTAAAAGGGGTGTATCTATCCTTATTCACAAAGCACTAAAATGGCAATGTATCTCCATGGTAACAGACCCCAAGGGTTGCTAACAGTGTGGATGGCTACCCCAGAAGGTCCTCTTATCCTACTCAATATTTATGCCCAAATAAAGATAACCCAGGTTTTTTCTCTAC
Source organism: Neoceratodus forsteri (assembly GCA_016271365.2). Lineage (NCBI taxonomy): Eukaryota > Metazoa > Chordata > Ceratodontiformes > Ceratodontidae > Neoceratodus > Neoceratodus forsteri. Next base: position 714,912,876 of record CM057454.1, on the reverse strand, counting down.
ACTTTGTGAGGAACTAACAAAATGTGATGTTCCTTCAGCCTTCATCATTGCAGGAGGCGAGTTTAATCTAATCCTTGACCCCTCTATAGGCACCTCCTCCTTTATCTATCTCCTCCCTGGAATCCCCACCCTAGAGTAGCTGTTGCTCTCAAATCCCTAATACATGAGCACTGTCTGTCAGACATATGGTGCCTCATGTACCCCAATAACTGGGATTATACTTATATTTCCTCAGTCCATCTCACCTTTAGCCCTACTGATCTCCTTCAAACCCCACCACATATCACTCAAATGATGGTAGATGTTCACATACACCCCATTGTTATATTGGACCACACCCCTATTTCCAAATCAATCCTCTGGGTCCCCACCTCCCCTAAGTCCTCTTCTTGGAGACTAGACCCTTTGCTACTGTAGAATCCTAAATTTACCCTATGGATCAAACAAGAAATAAAAGAGTTCCTCATCCATAATGATAACGGGTCTGTCTCTAATCATGGCTTTAGGACACACTAAAAGCCTTTCTACATGGGCACATCATTAGCTATGTGGTCCACATGCATAAACAAAAGGAAACTGGAAGTCTGAACTCTTGAATAGTAGATAAAAGAGCTAGAGGACAAGCATAAAGTCTGCCCAAAGGGGAGCCCCTCTGAGATTATTAAAATTAGAACCCAACTAAACCCTCACTATACAAGAAAGGCAGAACTAGCCCTCATTCATACCCACCACAAATATTGGGAATGCAAAGAAAATTCCAGTAAGGTTCTAACCTATAAACAAAAAGCAATGTGAGCTGACAGATACATTCCAGGCCTCAGAGACTCCTCTGGTTCTCTCCACAAAGACCCTACATGCATTAATAAGGGCACAAAGAGTTTTACTCCAAGCTTTACAATATCCAGTTTTACTCTACACCTGCTCAGATAAAAGAATTTCTACAGTAGATCCTCTCCCTTTACTCACAATCTCTGAAACTCAAGCCTCTACCTTGGATATGCCCATTTCTTTTTCTGAAATCTCTTGGGTTATTTTCTCTTTGAACAAGAACAAATCTTCAGTGGATGATGGTCTCCTGGCTAACTTTTACCAAACCTTTCATGAGAGTCTTGCCCTAATACTGCTCCAAGTTTTCCAGTACTCCCTACAAGTTAATTCCCTCCCCTCTTCGTCTTGGGAAGCCACCTCTCGGTCTTGTGTTTGAAAGGCAAAGATCCTACTTCCCCCCACCAAATACTGCCCAATATCCCTCACCAACTCAGACACCAAAATATTTGCAAAAATCTGGGCCACTAGACTGGAAAAGGCACTTCCCAACTTAATCCACCCCTCACAAGTTGGACTAGTCAAAGGCCGGCTTAGTTTGGACCACCTTTGCACATTTCTAAACTTACACAATGCTGCAAAAAAGTACAGTTACTTAAGAACTTACCGTAACAGTAGATCTTCAAGATAATCTCTTTCATCAGGCCACGCCTATGGAACTATAGACACCAGACACTAGGACCACATGGAAACTTTTTTGCTAGCTGTGTTCTAGGGGCCACCCACAACGATGTCATGCGTTGAAGTCCTCAGCATATAAACGAGGGTGGCCCCATGCCCTCCTCAGTTCCCTCGCTGGAGACCATATACAAAGGAGCTCCACCTAGGGTTGGGGGGAGAGCCAGAGGTTCCCACCACTAAGAAAGGTGAAACAGATACATTAGTGAAAGGAGAAAGTCCAGAGTGGGTATTGCTAAGATCAAAGGGGTTAAGGGGGCATGTGAGGAGGAAGACCATGTAAAAACATCTATCCTAAATAGATACTTATGCTCAGTATTTACTGAGGAGAAGGTAGAGCAGGGCCCACAGCTCAGCACCATGGACATGGGGGGGGGGGTGTGCACTAGTGCCATCACAAAAGAAAGGGTCTTACAAGAGCTTGATAAGTTCAGGGTGGACAAGGCAATGGGACCTGATGGCATACATCCCAGGGTACTAAGGGAGCTAAGGGTGGAACTAGCAGAGCCATTATCAGAACTGTTTAGTGAGTCTCTGAGCACAGGAGAGGTCCCAGAAGACTGGAGAAGGGCTCATGTGATCCCACTGCACAAGAGTGGTAGCAGGGAAGAGGCAGGGAACTACAGACCAGTCAGTCTTACCTCAGTAGTGGGCAAGATTATGGAGGCACTCCTTAAGAAAAGGATATTGCAACACCTGAAATCCATAGAAGCACAGGATCCAAGACAGCATGGGTTTACAACAAGAAGGTCCTGTCAAACTAATCTTATAGATTTCTTTGCCTGGGTAACCAGAGTGGTGGACCAAGGGGAAGCAGTTGATGTTGCCTACCTTGACTTCAGCAAAGCTTTCTATACTATTCCACATAGAAGATTGATTGATTACTAAGCTGGGTAGTCTCATGGTGGGTCAGAAGTTGGTCAACTTGGTGGCAAACTGGCTGACAGGCAAAAAAACAGAGAGCGGTGGTAAATGGTATACAGTCAGAAGAGATGCAAGTCACAAGTGGGGTACCTCAGGGATCAGTCCTGGGGCCAGTCCTCTGCAATATTTTCATCAGTGACATTGCAGATGGACTGGAGGGTAAAGTTTGTCTGTTTGCAGATGACACCAAGATCTGCAACAGAGTAGATGATCCCAGATGGGGTGGGCAGAATAAGAAGAGATCTGGATAAACTGGCAAAATGGTCGGAAGAGTGGCAACTGGGGTTTAACACAAAGAAGTGCAAGATCATGCACATAGGGAAGAGAAACCCTGAAGTCACCTATAAGTTAGGAGGGGAATTGCTGGCAGTCACAAAGAAAGAAAGAGACTTGGGCATCATCATCACAGGTGACCTGAAATCATCCAAGCAGACCACTAAAGCAGTAGGTAAGGCTAGGGGGACACTGGAGTGTATTAGTAGGGGTGTCACGAGTCGTAAGAGGGAAGTAATAATCCCTCTTTACAAGACACTGGTTAGGCCCCATCTGGAGTACTGCATGCAGTACTAGAGGCCACACCTTCACAAGGACATTAACCAAATTGAGGCAGTCCAGAGAAGGGCAACCAAAATGGTGCAGGGACTGCATCAGAAAACATATGAGGACAGATTAACAGAACTCAATATGTATACCCTGGAGCAAAGGAGGGAGAGAGGTGATATGATTGAAACATTTAAACACCTTAAGGGCATTAACAAGGTGAAATAGTCTAACATGTTTCAATATAAGAAAACTAGCAGGACAAGAGGATGCAGCATGAGATTAGAGGGGAGGCCGATTAAGGGGTAATGTGAGGTAGTTCTTTTTCACATAAAGGGTGGTGGATGCATGGAATGGCCTACCTCAGGAAGTGGTGAATATGAATACAGTGCAGGGCTTCAAACAGGCATGGGGTAGGAATAAGGGAGCAATACAGATAAGTATGAATAGATAGGCCATTGACAGAGCAAATGCTGATGGCACATTCATAAGGTAGAAAAAGAAATGAGCAGAGAGGATGGGCCTTGCGGTCCTTATCTGCCGGCAACTTCCATGTTTCTAAGGTAGACCATCCGGGGGGGGGGGAGAGATCTCTTTCGTCAGGCCACACCTATGGAATGAGTTCCAAGCAGTACTGACAGAGACAGTCTGGGTAGCTGGAGGCTATAGGCTAAGACAGGAGCCCTTGGAGCACAGCCAGGCCAAAGTCTGCTCTCCTTCTAGAGACAATGTCCAGACTGTAGTGTTTAGTGAAAGTGTGGACAGCACTCCAGGTTGCAGCAGCACAAATCTCTGCAATTGACATTCCTGAAGCAGGCAACAGAAGTGTCCATGCTTCTGGCTGAATGGCCACGCACAACCCCAGGAAGTTTCTTGCCATACTTCCAATAACAAAAAGTAATATAGTTGGCCAGCCATTTGGACAGGCACTGTTTAAAAACTGGTATGCCTCATGGCACGCCGGCGACCCGGGTTCGGGAATGAGCTCAGGTCACTGGAGGTCTGCAGAGTGGGGAGGAGGATGTAGCTGGATTAAGCTGCCTACAGGCAGGCTCTTCTCTCCAGGGAGGTGAAGCGGCACCCCTAGGCCAATGGTGACCCCTAGTAGAGGCTGGGAGTGGCATGGGCTGGAGGGGGCCAAGATGTTAGGCCATGGGGTGGGGGAAAGGAGCTGTAACCAGGGTCGTAGGGTGCATGTGTGCCTCCATGTGCATGCGCTCCTACTCCTCGGGCTCCTGGGTGATAACCGGAGGAGAAAATGCCAGCGGCAGCAGGATGAGGACCGACTCCCCGCAGGCTCCACTCCCAGGCCAGGTACAAGGTAAGCACCGACTATTCCGGGAGACGGGGCTGGGGGAGTCAGTCGGAATGGGACGGCTGACTGGAGGAGATAAATTAAGATGTGATTAAAAAAAAAACTGGTATGCCCTCTTTCCCAGGGGTGAAGGAAACAAACAGCTGAGAAGACTTCCTGCAATCCTTTGTGCGATGAACATAATACCTGAGTATTCTCTGTACATCTAAAATATAGAACAGTGCTTCCCCTGGATTGACATGCCCTAGAAAATAAACAGGCAGGTGGATAGTTTGATTCAGGGGTAAACTCAGACACTCAGTCACTTTTTGGACTTCTGGATATTTGGGTTTTGCAACCCCTGCAGAGAGCACCCCCCTCGCATTAGTGCGCTGCTTTTTTCCTCTTTTTGTACTAAACGCAGGCACCACCTTTGGCAAAAACTTAGAGTTGGTATGCAAAGACACCCTGTTGGAATATCACATAAGGAGGCTCACACATAAGAGCCTGAAGCTTGGAAATCCTTTGAATAAAGTAATGACAACTGAAAATAACACTTTCCATGACAGAAAGCGTAGCTCACAAGTTGTGGCTGGCTCAGAGACGAAGTAAGTTTCTCTAAAACAAAATTCATGTTCCATGCTGGGATTAGATTGCTGATTGGAGGCTTTGAATGAAAAATTCCTCTCAAGAAAGTACAGGACACTTCCAGTTGTGTTGCCATGCAAACATCCACAGGCACATGGAAAGCTGAAATAGCAGCCAGGTGCACTTTTCCTTTTAAAAACTCTGTTTATGCCCTCTTCTCACTGGCCCCATAGGACCTCTCTCCAGTGTGGACATTGGGACCGGCTTTCTTCCGCTCTAACATACTAACATACTAACATACTAAAATGCCAGCAGAATAGGCCTAACGGTCTTTCGTGTCTGCTCGTTTGGTCAGTCCCCAACCTGGGTGCTGACCTTGCTGTCCCCCTCACCTTCTCTGGCTTCTCCCTTCCCAGTTCCGGATATTCTTGCTGCATTGGATTTTGCTTCCAGAACCCTTCCCTGTACCTGTCCCACCCCTCTTGAACCCCTCCACTGTCGCTGCCTCCACCAGCCCCTAGGCAGTGCATTCCATAGCTCCACCACCCTCTCAGTGAAGTAGCACCTCCTCCTTTCTCCCTGAATCTTCCCCTCCAGCTTCCAGCCATGCCCTCTAGTGGCCCTTTCTCCTTCCTTGAAGCACCCTGACTGTTCCTCCCCTATTTACCCTCTTCATGTACCCTAAAGACCTCTATCATTTCCCCGGTCCTTTCTCTTCCAATGTGTATATTTAGCTCTTCGAGCCTCTCCTCATAGGTCCTGTCCCCAAGCCCCAAATCATTTTGGTTGCCCTCCTCTGGACCCTCTCCAGGAGGTTAATGTCCGCTTTAAGTGTGGCCTCCAAAACTGCACACAGTACTCAAGGGTGGCCTCACCAAGCAGTTATACAGAGGGAGTATCACTTCCCTCCTTCTGGAGGTGATCCCCCTAGCGATGCATCCCAGCATGCTGTTGGCCTTGGCTGCTGCCCTCCTACAAGTCTCCGAGTTGTTCATCTTGACATCCACCACCACCCCCAGGTCCCTCTCAGCCATCGAGACTTGTAGCATTTCTCCCCCAGCTCTGCCTGAGATCCTCTGATCAAACCTCCATTCCAGGGTGCTCTCATATGCCACCCCAACCTAACCAACATCCTCCCAGCTCTGAGTCCCCTAAGGTGGGACTGCCAACTCCTCCGGTCCTCTATCTATAATCTAGAAGGTGTCTGGAGTGAGGGTGAGAGCTGGAGGTCAGTCAGATGGATCTGGCAATGAGCATGGCTGCCGTCCGTGGGTCCCGCCTTCACCTTTCCAGGTGCCAGGGTGGTTTTCTATTTTCTGTGTTCCCGGGCATGCAGACATGCAATGATGTCTGGTGCATGATGGGCTCACTTCCGCACCGTGCGCAGGATGTCTGCCAACACCCCAATATCCCACATACATGCCCTGCTAGTTGCAGTGCTCCCAGTCTCCACTGGGGGCTGCCGCAACTGCAGGATGCACTACTCCCTCCTCCTCCCTCCTCCCTCCCCAGAAGAGGAGGCAGTCTATTGGATGCTTAATCCTCTCCTCCCTGGCCAACCCCTGGTGACCCGAGTTCGCTCCCCAACATGAGTCCCCGACATAGCACGAGGTAAGGCTAGCGCCTCAAGCCCCCGGCCCCAACGGGCCGGCTCTTGCCAGGTGCACCTTAATGAAAGAATATTGCAGTCCAGCATCTGAAAGGGGCAGCAGGTGCTCTAGAATCTGATTCACTGGACAAGTGTAGGGATCCAAGTGACAGGAAGCAGCCCTCAGAGCAAAGCGCATCCACTTCATGGAATAAGCGGTTTTGCTGGAGGGCTTTCTTGTAGCCACCAGGACATTAGCCACCCTTTGAGACACCCCAGATCTAGCCATGGCTATGTCCTCAGAAGCCAAGCATGAAGATGGAGTGACTTGAGGTCCTGATGGACCAGGGTGCCCTGCTCCTGTTATAGCAACCTTTTGCACAGGGGCAGGGGACTGGAGGTTCTACCGCCAACCGCTGCAGTAAGAGGAACCAGGTCTAATGAGGCCAGACAGGAGCAACGAGAATCAGAGTTGCCCCTTCCATCTAGAGCTTGATCAGTACCCTAAGAATAAGAGGGAAGGGAGAGAAGCTGTAAAGGAAATGACCTTTCCAAGAAAGGGACAACGTGTCTCACCAGAAAACTCCAGGCCCTGGAGCGAGTGAGCAGAAAAGTGGCAGTTTTGCATTGAGTGGGGATGCAAAAAGGTCCAACTCTGGGCAACCCCACCTGTCAAACAGGCCTTCCACTACCTAGGTCAGCAGCTCCCAATCGTGCATTCTGGACTGCGGCCTGCTAAGCTTGTTTGCCAGGATGTTTTGGATGCCTGGAACATGGACAGCTAACAGTTCTAGACCATTTTCTAGAGCCCAATACCAAACCCTAATCACTGTCTGCACAGGGGGTATGAATGAGTCCCCCCTTGCTTGTTTATGTAGTGTACAACACTGACATTGTCCGTCTACACCAGCAGAGGCCCCGGGGACAGGTGGTTCTGGAAGGCTTGCAGAACATACAGAATGGCTCTCATCTCTAAGACATTTATGTGGAGGTAACTCTCCACTGTAATCCAAGTACCCTGGGTCTCATGAGGGCCCTGGTGTGCCCCCCATCCCTAAAGTGTCCATAGTGAGGATCTGATGAGGAGAGAGGATTAGGCAGAGAACCTCTTTGAGCAAATTGCTGGGTTTCATCCACCACTAAAGTACTCTCTTTACCAGCGATGTGACCAGAACCATTGGTTCTAGATCATCAATGCATTGATCCCACTGGACCTGCAACATTCATTAGGAGATCCACATGTATAGCCTTTCCTGGAGAACCATAACAATGGTTGCCACTATCAGGTCCAGTAGTCTGAGGAATGTCTTGGCTGTGACATACCTGCTGCTAAGAACCTGGGTCTGAGCTATCAGGCACTCCGCCCTGTCCTGGGGCAGCAAGGCTGATACCTAAGCAGTGTACAGTTTCAATCCTATGTACTGGCATTGCCAGAAAGGGGTCAAGACTGACTTGGGCAGGTTGACCATAATCCCTAGGGCATGAAACAGCTGTCTGATACGCGCTGGGGTGTACAACAGTTGCTCCTTGGACTGAGTTTTGAGCAACCAGTCATCCAGATAAGGGAATACGTATAGTCCCTTCCTCCTGAGGGCTGCTGCCATTATTGCTAAGCATTTGATAAGGACCCATGGCACAGATGACATGCCAAAGGGCAATACCCTGAACTAGTAGTGTTCTCCCTGGAACAGGATATGTCCTGTGGGGTTGACAGACCTTAATATGCAGATAGGCATCCTGCATGTTCAGGGAGCATACCCAGTCCCCTTGTTGCAGGAAGGGCATCAAGCCTTGCGAGATGACCATCCTGAACTTCTGGTATTGAATATAGAAGTTCAGGTTCTTCAAGTCTAGAATGGACCTTACATTCTCTGTGGATTTGGGGACTAGGAAGAAATGAAAGTAGAACTCCCTGTTCCTCTGCTCCCAGAAAACTGGTTCCATGGTCTTTTTGTGCAGCAAGGTACGGACTTCCTTCAGCAGCACTGGCATGTAGTCTGGGAGATAAGTAGAGGGTATTAGTGGCAGTTTTGGAGGCAATTCCAGAAGTTCTAGTGTATGGCGGTGCTCTGTGAGCTGCAGGACCTAAGTGCCTGTTGTGATGTCCCTCCAACTGTCCAGGAGAAAGGAGAAGCAACCCTCTACCACCAGCTTCTAAAGTACTGGAGGAAGAGGGTCTGGCAAGGAGTCAGGCAGAGGATGAACCTGAGGCTAGGACTGCACCTCCACCTCTGGGGATTTCCCAGTGGTGGAGGTAGGGGCAGCCAAAGCTGTTCCTGCCCAATGCTTGGCTGGCTGTTTGGTGCCCGACTTGGGTCTGAGGATGGCATGACAAAAAACACCCTCTGCCCACTTTTTAGTTAGGTGTGGTAGTGGGAGTAGACTGCCACGGAGTCTGGCCTGAGGTTTGGAGGTCAGAAAGGATATCCTGCACATCTGCCACAAAGTTTATAACAACCTCAGAAAGGGGCATTCAAAATGGATTGCTGGATATCACTGACAAATCCTGACACCCTGAGCCAAGAGTGCCTTCTGAGGCAGATGCCAGCTGCATCTGCTCTGGCTGAGGTATCTGAAATATTGTAAGTGGCCTTCAAAAGATGCTTACCTACATCTGCTCCAGTCTGGACGGCCTTAAGCATCTCCTGCTTCTGAGGCCCTTCTAGAAGGGCCTGAGCAGCTGCTTTGGCTTTCTTACAGAGACTGATCTGGAATTTGACCACATGGGCCTGATAATTGGCAATTCTGAGGCCCAGTGTGGCCAAAGCAGAGGTCCTCTTGCCCGTGAGGTCCAGTTTCCTCGACTTCTTATCTGGAGGAGAGAACTGAGGTGCTGAGGTCTCTTAGACCTATCATGGGCTGCATTTTTCACCACTGAATCTGCCTGTGGTTTCCCTGTGAAAAAAGGTTTCCCTGAGGGGAGGCCAGGTACAGTTTGTCTACCTTTCTAGGCATGGTAGGGATCATACTTGACCGATACCATGCAAACATGGTGGTATCCTCTAATGCAGCTAGCAGAGGAGGAATAATCAAAGGGGGAGAATCTGGTAGTTTCAGAAATTCAACCAAATTTCTCCTGGTAATATCTTGCTCCTCAGAATCAAACACCATAGCTGTTTGGAACTGTGTCATCACTGAGATGAAGGAGAGATCATCAGTAGGGGACCTCATGGTATACGTGGTGGAGTGCTCACCTCCTGAGGAAATAGGGGAGGTAAATCTAGATGGTCTCTATCCCCATCTTCATCCTCCTCCTCCTCCTCCTCCTCCTCCTATTCTTGTGGAATGAGATCAGGATTGTATTCCACATCCTCGTTGATGGGCTCTGAGTAATGCAGAGAAGGCAATGAGGACATTGACGCCTGGAGTGAGCAAGGCACATTGACACGACAGGCATCAACATGGGGGCTGGTCTGGTAAGCCATGGCGTCATTGGATTTGGAGGAGGAGCAAGGCGCTGAATGACCTCCATAAAGGAGGAGAACATGGGCAGGATGTCAACGGAGGTCAGCGTCACCGGGGCATAGTGCAGCATCGATGGGGAAGCTGGGTTCCTGGCATTGATGGGACAGCCTGTGGTGTTGATGGGGGAGGTCTGAGCCTCAAGAGCAGCTGGTCATCGCTGCTGAAGTAGGTCCAGCGGAGCACGCTGCCAGCTGCCTCTGAGAAAGCAGTGGTCCAAGTGGCAGGAGCTTCAGCATTTGCGGGGGTGTGAAAAGGCTCAATGTTAATGAGCTGTCACCAGCCATGGAAGGTCTGGTGGAACTTACTGCCAGAGTCTACCCTGTGAAACAGATGGTGTGGTTGGCAGGAGGTGTCACCGCCAAAGTGGACGATGATGCTGCAGTGGCCGGCACCTGGAGCGGCAACCAAGAATTTACTGGGGTGGGGCTTATCCCTACTCTTCTCCCTCTCTCGGTGCTTGAGTTTCCCAGAGGATTTGTCCTGGGCCTTGGACAAATGGGAGCTCATGGATGGTGCCAGTGACGCAGCAGAACTTACCACCTGGAACGCCCTCTCCATTCTGTCTATCTTCTGTTCCAGGAGGATAGACTGCAGAGCCTTATGACGGCACTGCCAGGTAGCCTAGTTGAAGCCGTGGTAGATCCTGCAGGCCTTGACATTGTGGCCTCGCCGAGACAGCAGACACAGACATCATGGTCATTGTGGTTGCAGGTTTTTCCACCACACTAGCAATATCGAAAGAGTTTTACAAAATTGGTCAGCATACCCAATGACAGGACTCACTTTAAAAAATAAAGTGATAACAAACTAGGGTGAGAAAATAACAAAGGAAAGAAATTCGAAGATGTGGCAGTTGGCTGAAGTGGTGGTGTCTCCGTGGAGTCCGATGTGCAATGGTTGATGGTGGGAGAAGAAATGAGGAGGGTGCAGGGCCATCCATGTTTATATGCTGAGGACATCGACGCATGATGTCATTGTGGTCGGCCCAGAGAAGACTGCTAGCAAAAATGTTTCCATGTAGTCCTAGTGCCTGGTAGCTATAGTTCCATAGGTGTGGCCTGATGAAAGAGATATCCTCGAAGAAGATCCCTTACTACTCCTGCTGCCACTCTTACTATTGTCTTTAAAGAGGCCTTTGATTACATTGAGTGGCCATTCCTTTACAAAGTCCTTGCTAGGGGGCCAGCCTGGTGGCGCAGAGGGCTGAGGCGCTGGCGCCTTACCTCAAACCACGCCGGCGACCGGGTTCGAGAGCGGACTACGGGTCACTGGGGAGTTAGCAGGGGCCAGAGGATTGAGCATCTAAGGACTGCTCTCCTCCCGGGTGGGTTAGGTCATGTCTTCGCTTGTAGCGCCCCAGTGGAGACCGGAGGCACTACACGGCCGGCGCGACGCCTGGGGAAAAACAGAAAGCGGAAAATGGCATCTGAGCGACCGGATGACGGCCGCCTGACCCCACCTCCATGGAACCCCAAGAGCCAGGGGAGTACCAAATCCCAGCAGCATCAGGGCCGAGAGCAAGAATGCCTGAAGGCAATTTCCCTCCGGAAGGAGGGGACCCGTCCGACAAAGGGTTCTGTCGGGCTACCCTGGTTGGCTACGATCTGGGATCGGGGGAAGCTGGCATCGGGGAGGGTTTGGAATGGAGACACAGGGGGGGTAAGTCCTTGGCAGAAGGCCTGAAGGAGAGGCCAGTCGGACGTAGGGGGGCGATAAACAAATAATGCAAAAAAAAAATTCCTTGCTAGGACTGTTTTATGCCCCACATTTCACGCTGCTATACAAACATTATACTCAGAACCACAGGTCCGAGTTCTTACTAACTCCCTGCTCTCCCAGCCCTTCCCACTTTACAGAGGCACCCGCCAAAGTTGCCCCCTTCCCCTCTTTTATTCTTATTAGCCATTGAGCCTCTGGCACTCTCCCTTTGATCTACCCCTGCCGTGAAAGGTATTTCCATCTCTACTACCGAAATCAATTCCCTCCTCTATGCTGATGACTTATTAGTTCTCATGGAAGATGCCACCATGGCAATCCAGCCTCTACAATCCCTACTGGCGACTTATACTCAGATATCTAGTATTAAGGTTAATCATTCTAAATCTATGATCCTGTGTTTGAACCACCTATGCAATCCCCAAATTCTCCAAAACACTCAATGGCAATGTGCAGATAAAGGCATTTCACACTTAGATATCACAATCACTAGAGTAACCTTTTGGACATAGTGCAGGTTAACTTTAAAGTTCTCCTTGAAAGTTTCCACATAGACATTGATTGGTGGAAAACACTTCATCTCTCTCAAGCTGGGAAGCTAACCCTTAAAATGATGATAGCCCCAAAGGTTCTGCATATCTTGGTCCACCTACCTCTACCCATTGCTAATTTGTGGTTCCATAAACTTGATAAACTAATGGGACAGTTCACGTGGGAAGGCAAGCCCCAATAGTAGACCAAAATTCAGAAAACACTGGTCTGAGGGTAGGTGGTGCCTTCCTGACTTTCAAATGTATCACCATGCTTTTGTCGTATCCCAAGTGGGTAACTGGTTCTCCCTTCCTGATTCTTGTTGTCCACTATGGTTAGCCACTGAAGGACTGGTCCTCTCCTTTCCCACTCGCCTATAGCCTCTATACCACAAACCCACACCCTTAGTTAAAAAACACCCAATTATATATAAGTACTGTCAAAATTTTACCCCATGCCTTGATTTACCCTCTTTCCATATACAGTATGTCATGCCCCTATCTGGAACAACCCTTGTTTCACCATTTATAAAAACCCATCCACTGGCCTTAGTGGGAATCAGCAGGGATCTACCAAGTAAAACAGCTTTGCCCCCATGCCAAGACTTCTTACTTTCTTATGAGGAATTATAAACCAAATATGGCCTCCCACAAGAAGACTTTTGGAGAGATCTCCAGATTAGATCCTTACTCTCCCCCTCCTAAAGCAATAAATTCTACTTCCCACCAGCAAGCCCTTGCTAATTCCCCAAAGGCTGATTGACAACCCCAAAGGCAGAGCTGGGTTGTTATATAGATTACTTAGGCATACCATACCTAACTAGACCATCACCTCCACGACACATTGGGCCAAGGAACTTCATATTGATATCTCCAACCGAATCTGGAACCATTACTGGTACAGAGCCCACATAGTATATAAAGACACTAAGACCCAGCTAATTCAGCTTAAAATCCTTCACTGAAGATACAGAACCCCACAGGTTCTTAAGTTTCTCTATTTAACGCCTACAGGTAGCTGCTGGAGATGTAGCTCCCATACAGGTACCCTCTCCCACATTCTCTGGAGTTGTCCCCTAATTCTGCCATTTTGGACCCAGGTATTACAATTTTGTAACATAAGTTCTTTCTCATTCTTTAACGTTAGATGCCCAATTAATTCAGTTAGGCATTACAGACCCCTCAAGTCACCGCACAGATCTCAAAATACATAGCAATGACCTTGGTAGTCAAACGACTTCTGCTCCACAGGAGGAGATCAACAGATATCTTATTTTCAATGAATGGCTACAAGCTGTGGGTCAGTTAGCCACATTAGAAAGTATGTCACACCAAGCCACGTGTGATCTCCATGACTATCACCAGGTGTGGGCCCCTCACTTTGCACACAAAAACAGAAATCACAATTCTATTACCGTATAGAGCTAGTATTATGTTTTTTTTAAATTGTTGCTTGTTAAGCTGTTCTATTGCTTAGTTTAGTAGCTGGCTCCTGGTTATAACATATTTGTTTAAAGTTATGTCATACACAATCTGGGTGTTATAAATGATTTTACCGTCACAACAATCTTGTTTTGCTTTGTACACTGTCTTTTTTCCTGACGTTGATGTAATCCTTGTTACACATTTGCCTATGTTTTGTTGTTTGTTTTCTGAAAAGTGAATAAAATATTTAATGTAAAAAAAAAATGTTGGAGGTAAGTCCTGGATAGGGTGAGTGATGGGGCTTGGGGTTGCCACCTGAAGGGAGCAACTGGAGTATAAGGTGGATAAAGAAAGAATAGAAAAATATGTATTTTCTGTCTAGTAATTATTTGCTTCCCTTTCCACATACTGTCACTCTTCTGTGAATACACAGTAGTTTGTGCAGGATGATTAGACATTTTTAACGAGTTTAAAAAAAGTGAAAAGTTTTTTAGTGTGGTTGAGGGGAGCTATGTCAAGACAAGTAGAAGCGAGAAGTGTTTTCTCTTTCACAAGCACTTGGACATTCTTGCTGGAAAGTGTTTGTTAATCCCTGGACACATGATTAAGTCTGAGTATGTCTGAGACTGAAATACAGGCAGCTAGAAAATGCTGAGCAGAGTAAAAAAGATACTCGTTCACTGTCGACCCAAAAATACCTTCAGAGTTTCAGATGTGCATGGCCAGATGACATAATGCAGATCCACAGACACATTATGGGATTGCAATAGTTTTTTGCCCTGTTTAGAAACAATCGTTAGATTAGAGACTTGCAGATTTCAGGGATTGTTCTCCATCAGGATTTATTACCACATAGTTAAATTAATGAAAACTGGTTGCAGTGGTGTTTACAGTTTCAACACCAAAAACATCTGTTTTTTCCATTTCTGTCACATACAAACTAACAATGATTCTCTCTTGAACTACAAAGAGGTACATTTTGAAGTGTTGGCAATTTGTTAGGGTTTCATGAAATTTAGCTTTCTTCTGTATTTGTTTTATAAAATAACTGACATCTTTTTGTAATTGTTATGGCAGGATTTTAAAATCAGATCAGTCCGCCTGCCCTGTATTTTTAAAGCCTACTTCCATCAGCACTGTTAGGCCATCTATTAGATGGTTTGTCAGTTTAGATGCAAATCCTTGAGCTTGCATCAGGAATATGTTGCATGCACCATGCTTTATGTATGCTCCATTATTTGGTGCATGCTCCATTTATTGGATGCATCTTCTATTTTTTTGACTGGTGCACCAGTTATTGTGATGCATGTTCCATTTGTTTGATGCATGCTCCATTTATCTGATATGTGCACCCTTTATTTATTTATTTATTTATTTCTGATCTCAGATTAACCATTTGAGCTCAGAGCACATAGGTTCCACGTTAGTACATTTAGAACAAGTAGATAATTATACAGAGGATTGAGACAAACAAGGCAATAGAATTAGAATGAGAATATTTTGGTACATTTGGTCTTTAAACAAAGGAATGCAAAAAATACAGTGAAAACTAAAACTGTAATAAGTAAACACAGTCAGATACATACAGGAACAGACTAAATAACTGTGCCCAACAGGGAGCCTGTTCGTTGTCAGCAATACGAGGCAGTTAGCACATAGAAGTGCTGGAGAGATGGAGTGGGGGGTTGAGCCCCAAGTGCAGGATGTCCAAGAGAGACAGAGATCTGTTTGGCAGAAGGGCAGATGGTAGGAGATGCCTTTGCTAGGTGCTAGCGATGGCAGACACATTGAGATTCCTGTATTAAATGGTTCTTTAGGTTATTTTTGAAGGTCCACAGAGTGGGCAGGCTAGTAATGTTCTCATGGAGGGAGCTGAACCACAATGGTGCCCAATAGGCAAAAGACCTTTGTCCTTGAGATGTCCGACATTTTGGAGTCAGGAAGGACTGCAGTTCTGAATTTCAGGTGGGCCTGGAATTAGTGCTGGGACTAGTAGTTGTTGGACCCCAGTCGGGAGCTGACCAAGGCAGATCTTTTTGGCCAGGTGGCAAGATTGATATTTTAAGTGACCAAAGAGCACTGGCCAGTGAGCCTTTGCATAGAGATCGCAGGTGTGAGTTAGTCGGTTTGCCCCTAAAGTGAGCTTGCAGGCATTGTTAAGGGCAGTTTTTATATATTGGAGGGCAGTAACTGTGGCAGAGCCATATATCGGCAGTCCGTAGTCCACTAGGGAATCCACTGAACTATGAACCACTATGCTGAGGGCTTCAGGGGTCAGGCTCTGCCTATGGCGATAAAGTAGCCCTAAGCATTTGTTGATTGCGTTAGCTGTGATGTCTATGTGGAGGGTGTAGGAGAGCGAGCTGTCAAAAGTGATTCTGGATATTTGAAGTGATGAACACATTCAAGAAGAACACCACCCCTATCACATATTGATAGCGGGTAGTTTTTGTGTTTGTTCTTATGGTTGGTGAACAACATGTTTTGGTTTTTTTTGTCGTTTATTATCAATTTATGATTTTTGAACCATGACTCAGCACTGGTGAAGTCACACTGTAGCTGTTGCTCAAGAGCAGTGGGGTCAGAGCCATTAGAAAAGATAACCGCATCATCCGCATAGAGGAGGATACGGCACTGACTGGCTAGGGCGAGGCAAATCAGAAATAGGCTAAAGAGGAGGGGGCCCAGTATTGACCCTGTGGAACACCTGAGCACACAGGCTTGGTGTCAAAGAGAAAGGTATCTATCCTGACTTGCTGTGAATGGCAGTTTAGGTAGCTGCGGAACCATGCAGCCACCTCAGGGGCATGGCCTACGGCAGTGAGTTGGTCAATTAGGAGGGCATGGTTGACCATGTCCAAGGTCTTTGTTAGGTCAATATAGATAGCCCCGACGAGCTGGCCAAGATTGAGGGATTTGTGAATGAAGCCTGTGTATTCCAATAGGGCTGTAGTGGTGCTATGCCCAGCCCTAAAGCCAAGTTGCTCTGCACATAGGAGCATGTGCTTGTCCAGATTGTTGGTTGGCAATGATTCGTTCATGGGCCTTCAAGAGTGGTGGTAGTATAGAGATGGGTCTATAGTTCCCGGGGAGAGCACGATATCCATTCTTGTACACAGGTGTGACTACTGCAGCTTTCCATTTTTGGGGGAATACTGCGAGACGGAGTGAGAGATTAAGGATATGGGTGAGAGAGGACATGATTTATTCGAATGAGAGTGAGATTAGTTTTAGGTCAAGGTTATCCCCACTGAATCTCCCCTTCCCAAGAACTTTGTGCAGATATTTTCTGGTTTCTCTGAAGGTAATAGTCTTGAAGCAAAAGGAGAGATGTGATAGGGATTGCATGGGTGCAGCAAGGATGGTGGGGGAGAAGAGGTCGGCGGGGAGACCACGCTGCAAGTGGGTGAAGACATTGTTAAAGGTGTTGGCGATAGATTTAGGGTCAAGGATGGGGGAGCCATCAACACAGAGCATGGTAGGGGCCGTTTTGGGTTCTCGCCCAGTGACCTCATTTTGGTTAGCCCAGAATTTGCGCCCATCATTCCAGTTCTTGGTTAGGGCATCTTTACAGTATATATTTTTGGCTAATTGGATGGTCCTGGTACAGTTGTTCCCCGCACATTTGTAGTTCAGGATATCAGACTGCTTGACAGTGTCCCTAGCTATATGCCAGAGGTGGTCTCTATTTTCCATTAGTTCAAGGGTATCAGGGATCATCGTGGGGTTAAAGTAGCCTTTTATCTTCTACTTTTTTATGGGAGCATGGATGTCACTGATTGTATTGAAGAGGAGGATGAAATGGTTGAGCGCATAGTCCATGTTGGAAGCCTCAAAAACCGAGGACCAGTCAGCATTGAGGAGATCCATTTTGAAGCGGTCAGCATGACCAGGTTTGAGAACCCTGCTGGTAATTGTTCTAGGAGGCTGTATGGAGAAATTATTAGTCCAAATGAACATGTCTGGGAGTGGTCACTGATATTGTCTGGGAGGATGGAGGCATTAGAGGCATCGGTTGGTGAGCACCCAGTCAAAGTATTAGTGCATGTCCTGTAGTTAGCCCTAGTGGGTGTTTCAATGAGCTGGGTAAAATGAATAGCCTGAATTGCATACTTGAATTGGTTAGCTTCAGGGGCAAGCCAATTAATATTGAAATCACCTAAGAGTATAACCTGAGAGCTTAGGGTTTGGCTTCCAAGACAGTCTATGACAGAATGGAGACCTTGGGGCGAGTTCTTTGGGGGGAGGTAGACAGATAGAATTGTGACAGTTTTGTTGTGGGCCCCAAGAAGAACCTTAAAGGCAAGGGCTTGGACGAATGACCCTAGGCTGGGTAAATTCAGGACTATGCCCTGAAGGCTGTCCTTAAGGTAGATTGCACAGCCGCCACCTCTTTTAGATTAATGATCTTGCCTAAAGATTGTATAGCCCGGCAGACTGATGGCTCCATTGGGGGGATCTTGGGAGTGAGCCATGTCTCTACCACAAACAGTACGTCTGGATTATGTAGGGCTACCTAAGCTTAAAGGCTGTCAGATTTTGTTGTCAGGCTGCAGATGTTTGGTGACGCAAAGGTTAAGGTACCTGATTTCAGTGCACTCAACCCCTGATGTAGAGGGGTCCGGGATTAGGGTGGATGTTGCCTGAGAGCAGTAGTAACAGATGTATCAATCTGACCAGGTAACTTTTAAAGTGTTTAAGGTTAGTTTTGTGCTGTCTTTGTGGATTAATTCGAGCTGCAACTTATCAGAGAGAACGGCCAGTTTAGGCAGGACTGTGGGAGGGCGAAGCCCTGGCTGAGCTGGATGCGTTCTGGGCCAGGTAGGCCGGGGTGTGTTGTTAGGAATGCAGTTGGCATGTGGGCCACAACTATGCACAGACGTTATAGTGCTATAGATGTTACCATAGGGGTGCTCCGTGATAAGATGGTCAGCTGATTTAGGGTCATTCAATGGCTGCAAACAGAGAGTGGGCAGGAGTATAAGAATTAGCATTAGTCTGGTTGCCATGTCCAAGAATGGAAAAGGGTGGTAGCACAGCAAGAAGAATATTGGGAGAGGGAGGAAAGTAAAAGAGATTAAGATGTGATGGAGCTATGACGGTATCCTGGCCTTATAGGCTGCTGTCGACCCTTACAGTTTGGCAGTGGCCTAAAAAGGAAGATGTCTTTAAAGGGAGGACAGGACAAGTGTTAGGCCTGATAACTGCACTCTGTATCTTTAAGTGGAGTTGCAATATTAGTGAGAAGGAAGGATGAAGATTGCCTAGGGGTGGTACCAAGGGGGGAGGGAGAGTATTTAATAAAGGTTGGAGGCTGGAGGCTAGAGGCTGGAGGTGGGGGAGGGGGGTGGGTGTAAAACTTCAAGCAGGAAGGAGACAGTAGAAGAGAAAGTGAAGCAGAAATTGGTTTATTTGCAGGGCAACGCTTACAACTGTGACCCAAATGAAATCTAGTCTAAACAGAAAAAACTGTATCACTTTAAACTTAGTTTCTGACCCAGGGTAGATTACAACTGGACCTTAACACAAAGAGAGCTGTAATACTTTAAAATCTACAAACATGCAGCCTAAAAGAACTTGCACTTCAAACTACCCTTGGAGTGCAAAATTGCTGTTAACAGGCTTAGGTTCACATTTAAATTAGGATTCACAGGATAATTTGGAGAGGCTTAACCAGTACCACAACCAGTATGTAATACAGTATAACCCCGATTATCCAAAACTCGGTTATCCGAATCTCTGGATTAACCGAAACCATCCCATGTCCCCCGAGATAATCGGTGTTCTACTGTGTCGGTAGTGAAAAGCGTCCGAAAGCAGCCCTAATAAAGTGGTGATCTAGCTGCACTTAAAATCATTTAACCTTACTGGAGGATCCTATGTTCCACCCGTGCAGTTAGTTTGCCAAGTAGCACACTTATCCCTTTCCTTAATCGTCACCTTTATCACTTGCTTCAGACCTTTGCAGACCTCCAGTTACATATCTGCTTATTATCAATGGGCACATGGACACGGAGAAGACTGTGGCACTGGCTTTCCATTATAAAACGCATTAGGAGTGTTTGGACTTCTGGAGTTTAGCGGTACCACAGCCATCCTACACAGAAAGGGTGTTGCTCACACAGAAAAGGTAAACTTTGACTTTTATGCTGTCAACTTTAAATATTAAAGCAACAGCAAAGAGAGAAACGGGGAAAGCAAGGAGTACAGCAGAGGACTCATTGCAAGTACGAGATATGCACTTTACTCTCTGCCGCAAACAAAGCACTTTATACTATAGACAGTTTTTATTTATTTATTGAAAACGTGGTCTCATTGTTTACTACATCGAGTGTTGTAGCCACAATGGAAATTTCATGTCTTCCGTTTATCCGAACACCCGATTATCCAAATAAATGTCATGTCCCCCGTGGCATTCGGATAACTGGGGTTGTACTGTATTAGCTTAAAGTCCAGAAGGAGATGAAGTAGCAAAGAAATTAAAGAACTGCAGCAGCCTGTCAGCAGGCAGAACCGATGGTTCTGGCCAATCAAGTTTCAGCAGCGTACCTTCAGTCTGGTGATCAGCGGGCAGTACAGCGAGGAAGGCAGCCGGCAGACAGAAGAGGCCCACCCAGCTGCTTGTAGCAGCAGAGGCACCCGTGTCAAGGGTGAAGCTTCGGTCTGGTGATTGGCGGGCAGTACAGCAAGGAAGACAGCCAGCGAATAGAAGAGGCCCACCCAGCTGCTTGCAACAGCAGAGGGAAGCTTCGGTCTTGTGATTGGCGAGCAGTACAGCGAGGAAAGCAGCCAGCAGACAGGAGAGGCACTCCCGGTTGCTTGCAGCAGCAGAGGCACCCATGTCAAGGGTGAAGCTAGTTTGAGGCATTATTTATTTATTTTAAAAGTTTCACCAGGAAAGACATACTGAGCTGGTAACAACTCATTTCCAGATGAATCATGGGGAGATGGGGCAGGGGAGATACAGAAAAACAATTAAAACTGAATACATAGCAGGTAAATAAGCAACATAGAGGCAATTAAGACAAATTATGTATGTTAGCACAGATGGAAATTGTAGGGTGCAGCTTGAAGATAAAACAGGAAGATGCAATAAGTGCATAGTGAAGAAATGCAGGCAGATAGCAGATAAGCTAACCAGTAATAGTATATTTGGAGCTGTGGAAATTGAGGCTGGCAACAGGATATAGGGTGAGGAGTTACAGTAGAGAAGGTAAAAGACATGATGAAAGAGAGGGGAAGGTAGCGGAAAGAGGGGAAGATAGGTGCAGACAGTGGGTCTGGGGCAGTTGCAGGGTGACAGGAGAAGAGGAGGAGAGGAGGCATAGGGAAAGGCATGAAGCGGATGGGGGAGAGAATTCCATAATTTGGGAGCGGTAGTAGAAGGCAGCCTGGCCAGCTGTGGATATCTTAGTAGGGAGTGCAAGGGAGCAGAAACCAGAGTTACGAAGGTTGTAGTGGGAAGGGAGGAGGAGCAAGGTGAGATAAGAGGGGAGAACCATTTGTACGAAGCATGCTCCTTTTATGTGATGCATGTATGATTTATTAGATGCATGCACCATTTATTTGATGCATGTGCCATTTATTTGATCTGTGCTCCATTTGACTGATGCATGTACCATTTATAGAAACATAGATTGTGTCGGCAGATAAGGACCATACAGCCCACCTAGTTTGCCCATGTCCCTACTTGGTTTGGCAATCCCTACTCTTATCTGGACTGTCTTTCCCCCACTCTGCTGTACAGCAGGGTGCCATTATGCTTATCGCATGCACTTTTGAATCCCTATATGTTTTCCCTTCCACCACCTCTGCTAGTACACTGTTCCATGTATCCACCACACTCTCTGTGAAAAAATACTTCCTAGCATTCCCCCAAACCTCCTCCCTCCAGCCTCATGTTATGTCCCCTTGTCCTTGTGCACTTTCTTCTCTGAAATATGTTCCCCTCTTGTACCCTGTTTATTCCTCTAAGGTATTTGAAAGTCTCTATTATATCCCTTCTCTCTCTTTTCTCATCAAGTGAATAGATCTTAAGTTCCTTGAGACTTTCCTCATAAGGCTTGTGGTGCAGTCTATATATTAATTTTGTTGCTCTTCTCTGGACTGCTTCCATTCTTTCTGTGTCCTTCCTGAGATGTGTGATCTCCAGAATTGGACACAGTATTCCAGATGAGGCCTCACCAGTGATTTATACAGTGGCATCACAACTTCACTCCTCCTGCTGGTTATGCCCCTTCCTATGCACCCCATCATTCTGTTTGCTTTCCCCACTGCTTTTTTACATTGTTTGGATGACTTCAGGTCATCAGATATGATAACCCCCAGGTCTCTCTCCTGACTTGTGGCAGCTAGAACCTGCCCCCCCCATCCTGTATTCATCTATAGGGTTTTTGTGTCCCAGGTGCATTATCTTGCACTTCTTAGCATTGAAACCCAACTGCCAAACCCTTGACCATTCCTCAAGCAGTCTTCGGTTGTTTCTCATTTTATCTAGCCCCTCCTGTGTGTCGACTCTGTTACAGATCTTGGTGTCATCTGTGAACTGGCATACTTTCCCCTCCAGTCCCTCTGAAATGTCACTTATGAAGACATTGAATAGGACTGAACCCAGCACCGATCCCTATGGAACCCCACTGGTCACCTTCCCCTCTTCTGATTTTATGCCATTTACTACCACCCTCTGGGTTCTGCCTTTTAGCCAGTTTCCAACCTATTTTACCACTTTAGAGCCAACACCCAGATTCCCCAATTTGTTAAACAATCTTCTATGTGGAACAGTGTTGAAGGCCTTACTGAAATCCAGGTAGGCCACATCCACCGCCTCTCCCTGATCCACCACCCTGGTCACCCAGTCAAAGAAATCAATAAGATTAGTCTGACAGAACCTGTCCTCAGTGAATCCATGCTGCCTTGGGTCTTTTGCACCACTTGACTCCAGGAACTTCACTACCCTCTCCTTAAGCAGGGACTCCATCAACTTCCCCACCACTGAGTTCAGGCTTACAGATCTGTAGTTGCCTGCCTCCTCACTACTTCCAGTCTTGTGCAGGGTGACCACCTCTACCCTCCTCCAGTCCACTGGTACCTCCCCTGTCTCTAGTGATTGGTTGAAGAGGGTTGTCAGCAGACCTGCTAGGACTTCCCTGAGTTCCTTCAACACTTAAGGTTAAGGGAGAACAACATTTGGATTACCCGGACAGTTTTGAGATTGGGAATGTGAAAATCCCATTGAGTTTACAGGTGGTAGATAGCTTTAATGGCTATTTCATAACCATGGGTACAGTGGTTTCATCACAAGATGCAATAAATTATTTCCCACCAAAAGTCCCCAAAAAAGATATAGAAGTTGAGATTGAAAAGGGTAAGGAGTTTGTTTTTGAACTTGTATCATCTCTAGATGTACAAGATGCAGTATTTAGAATAAATACTAGGAAAGCAGGGGGTTTAGATGGAATTCCTAATACTATTTTGAAATATGCTGCTCCGATTATCTTGTACCCCTTGGCCAGTATTTTTAACATGTCACTTACATGTGGGGAGATTCCTGAAATGTGGAATTTGGCTAAAGTAATTCCAATTTTTAAAAATGGTTCTAGAGCTTTGTTGGAGAATTATAGGCCTATTTCATTATTACTGATAGTGGCCAAAGTGTTTGAAAAGTTGGTCCATAAACAACTGGAGCATCCCAGCAGCAGGATCAACTAGGAGCAGATTTATCCTGGACTCCCTTCAGGGTGCCTTCCTCAAGCAACTGGTCATGGAACCAACTCGGCAGAAGGCAATACTGGACCTTGTGCTCACAAACAGGGACAGTGTGATGGGGGTAACAGTGGGGGAGCACCTGGGAAACAGTGACCACCAGTCATTGTGGTTTGAAATCACAGAAAGAGCAGAACCAAACCACACAAAAACACGTATCCTGGATTTTAGGGGGGCAGACTTTGGGAAAATGGGGAGATACTTGAAAGAGGCATTAAGGGGAATGGGACAGGAATCAGGGTTGAGGAACAGTGGGCAGTATTTAAAATGGGGATTACAAGAACAACAGAATTATGCATTAAGCAGGTTAGCAAGAGGAAAGAAAGAGGAGACCATTATGGTTTTCAAAGAGGTAGCAAAGAAAGTAGCCAAAAGATTGCATTCAGGCAATACAAAAAGACAAGGCAGAAGGGATAGGGAGAAGTACTAGGAGAAGCAAAGGGAGGTCAGTAAGGGAAGCCAAAGCTCAGACAGAAGAACACATTGCAAAATCAGTGGGTAGAGGGACAAAACCATTTACAGGTACATAAGTGAAAAGAAAGACAAAGGAGGGATAGTGAGACTGAAGGGGAGGATGGGGGCTCGTGGAGGATGACAACAGTAAAGCTGACATATTGAACAGGTATTTCTGCTCAGTCTTTACTGAGGAAGAGGAGGGTAATGGGTCTGAAGGGAGTACAAGGGATGAGAATGGTGCAGAAATGGACACAAGTCCTTTACGAGAAAGGGTCCTGAAGGAACTGGAAGTAATAAGAGTTGATAAAACAATGGGGCCAGATGGGGTGCATCCAGGGTCCTTAAAGAACTAAGAGAGGTGGTGGCTGAACCTATGGTTATCCTGTTTAGCCAATCACTGGAAACAGGGAGGTACCCAAAGACTGGAGGACAGCAGATGTAGTCCCTTATACAAAAGTGGGAAACAAAGAGGAAGCAGGGAACTCAGACCAGTCAGCCTCACCTCGGTAGTGGGGAAGATCATGGAAGCACTACTGAAGAAGAGATTAGTGGAACATCTTGGTTGTCAATGGACTACAGGACCCAAGGCAGCATGGTTTCACCAGGGGAGGTCATGTCAGACCAATCTCGTTGAATTTTTGACTGGGTGACTAGGGAGGTGGATCAGGGAAGGGCAGTGGACATGGCCTATCTGGACTTCAGCAAGGCCTTTGACACTGTGCCACATAGAAGACTATTACACAAACTGGGAAATATGGGTGTGGGCAGGACAGTAGTGTGGTGGGTAGGTAACTGGCTGGGTGGAAGGACACAGAGGGTGGTGGTAAATGGCTGTCACTCCACAGAGGGAAGAATGACCAGTGGGGTACCACAGGGATCAGTGCTGGGACCGGTCCTATTCAACATCTTCATCAGTGACATTGCGCAGGACCTAGAAGGCAGAATTTCACTGTTACGCTGATGACACAAAGCTCTGTAACAGAGTAGACACACCAGAGGGTGTAGACAGAATGAGAAGCGACCTGCAGAAACTTGAAGAATGGTCAGGGTTTGGCAGTTGAAATTCAATGCAAAGAAGTGCAAGATAATGCATATGGGGCACAAAACCCTGGCACAATATATCAGTTGGGGGTGAGGATATAGCATGCACCAAGCAGGAAAGGGATCTTGGGGTTGTCATCTCTGATGACCTCAAAGGTAGAAACTATGTGACAAGGCAGCAGGTAAAGCAAATAGGATGCTGGGATGTATAGGCAGGGGCATCACCAGCAGGAAAAGGGAGGTCATAATTCCGCTATACAAGACACTAGTGAGGCCCCACCTGGAGTACAGTGTACAGTTCTGAGACCATACCTACGTAAGGACATAGACAGGGTAGAGAAGGTTCAGAGGAGGGCAACAAAGATGGTGCACGGATTGCATCACAAGTCCTATGAAGACAGGTTGAAGGAACTGAACATGTACTCCCTGGAGGAGGAGGAGGAGAGAGGGATATGATAGAGACATACAAGTATCTTACAGGAGGAACAGGTGCAGGAAAACACTATTTTTAAGCGAAAAGATGTTCCAGGACTAGAGGGCATGGGATGAAGTTGAAGGAGGACGATTCAGAGGAAACATGAGAAAGAATTTCTTCACAGAACGGTGGTGGACAAGGGAACACCCTGCCAGAGGAAGTGGTGGGGGCTGAAACAATCACGGGATTTAAGAATGCATGGGATAGACATAAAGGAATTCTGGAGGTCAGGGGTAAGGGGCAACAGACTTCTAGGAAAACAAACTGAACTTACAAGCTCAAATGGGCGGACTGCGTGGGCCATAGGCCCTTATCTGCCGACACTGTCTATGCATCTATGTATCTATGTAACTCCAGATATTTTTGGAAAAAGGAAGAATGATTAATAAATTCCAATCAGGTTTTAGACCTTTACATGGTACAACTTCTGCCCTATTGAAAGTTACTGGGGACATTACGGGTGCTCTGGACAGGGGGATGTCAGTGGGGGCAATTTTTGTTGATTTAGTAAAGGCGTTTGATACCCTAAACCATGACATCCTCCTGTACAGACTACCTGCTTTGGGTATATCCACAAAAGAAGTTAGGTGGTTTGATGCTTATTTATCTGGAAGGAAACAAATGGTATTAATTAATGGTTGGGGATCTGGCCTTAGGGCAATCACTTCTGGAATGCCCCAGGGATCTATTTTGGGCCCAATATTATTGAATCTGTATATGAATTATCTTGTTTTAACCCATCCTGGTGTATAATGTCATTTATATGCAGATGATACCATTATTTATGTGGAAGATACATCGCTAATGCAAATGGAACCTATTTTGCAGGGTGCGTTTTATGAGTTACAGACATTTTATGGTGAGTCTAAACTTGTTTTGAACTCAAAAAAATCCCAGGTTATATTGTTCTCTAAAGAGAATAGTGTAACAAATTCTAAGCTAGGTTTGAATATAGTAACAAGACATAAAATTGTTCTTGAACAAGTGCAATGTTATAGATATTTAGGAATGTACCTAGATAGATCACTTGGATGGGTTACCCATATAGAGCATATAATAAAGGAAGTTGGTAGATGTTTGGGTGCACTATATAGAATTAGAAATTGCATGAATGAGAGGGTCAGGAAGTATGTAGCTACAACTGTAGTGATACCACTTTTGGACTATGGAGACATAGGCCCAGATATTCAAAAGGGTTGTGCATGGCGCAACAGTGTTGCACCATTTGCCACCCACTGATTCGCCTCGGTGCAATATTCAAACAGGAATTGTGCCTGGCACAAATCCTGATGCGCTGGAGTGCATCAGTAATGTATGTGGCGCAGGTAGGGTGGACGTGCCCATGCATACTCTGCACATCCCAATACTCAGCCCAGGATGTGCTGAGTCCATGCATGCACAACCCCTACTTGCACCACACAAAGTTGACCCAAAAAAGAAAGGAACAATGGCTGGCCACCCACAGGTGAGCTGCCGTATTGCAGGGTGCAACATGGCAGCTGCCACCTGTGGGTTGCCACCCGAGCTCCAGCTGCACCTCCGTGGTGGCGCCTCCCCATGCCCAATCGCAGGCATCTGTTAAAAATAATAACGTCCAATATGCCTGGTGGTCCAGTGGCCCGCTCTCAGCCCTCTCGTGGGCATTTGTATCATATCTGGAATGTGTAGTACGGTACAGGCTGCACACCCATTGGCTCACTCTGTGGACCAATGGGCGTACACTACGGTGTCAGTCGGCAGGTGGCAGGGGCGGCGGGTGGGTGGGGTGCTGCCGCCCGCAGCTGACTGGGGTGGAGCGGGGTGGTCGGGATCAGTGGCGAGTGGGGGGGGTCCGCTGGACCACCAGGGATAGTGGGCGACTTTTTTTTGATACAAATGCCCGCGATTGGGCTGAGAGCGGTCCACTGGGCCACCAGGGATATTGGATTCTCTTTATTTTTGCACATGCCCATGATCGGGCTGAGAGCGGGCCACTGGACCCCCAGGGATATAGGACGCTATTTTATATTTACTGAAGCCCGCGATCGGGCTGAGAGCGGTCCACTGGACCACCAGGGATATAGGATGCTATTTTATATTTACTAAAGCCTGCGATCGGGCTGTGGAGCACATTGCCGTGCAGTGCAGGGGGCGTCAGTCCCTGATGGCTGCTGCCTGGCAGGGCGCCAGGTGCAAGTCACCAGGGATCAGCGCACCTGCATGCAAATTGGGCCATAATGACATGCAAATGGCCCCATTTGTGCCTTGCATACATTATGGCCCCATTTGCATGTGCACTTTTGAATATCTCGGTTGCTGCACATGGCGCAACGGAACTTGCACTAGCGCATCCCCCTGCTCCCCTCTGGCCACTTGTGCTGGCACAGTGCAACTGCGCCATGCACACTGCAGGTGGCCAGGGTGTGATATTCAATGATGCTGTGCCATGGCGCAGCTCCGTTGAATATTACCCAGTCAATGCCCCTGCGCAGCCAAGCTGCGCTGCGCCCAGACTTGCGCCACAGCCTGGCGCAGTTTGAATATCTGGGCCATAGTCTATATGGGGGCAACTTCTACTCAGTTATCTAAGACAGATGATCTTTTTAATAAAATAGCAAGGTTTGTTTTGAATGTTCCAAAGAGAACTCATAGAAGTGAGCTATACCAGTCTCTGAATTGGATGTATCCAAATGATAGAAGGTCTTTTCATGCTTTGTTGTATATGGTTAACTCAGTCAGGGATAAAGTACCTGAATATATTACTGATGAACTCCAGGTTAGGATGATTAGAGGAGGACTGCACTCTGAGGAGGGTATGGAATATGAACTGCCCAGAAGAAGGACAGACTTGGGTAGAGCGCATTTCTTCTTTTTGGGTCCCTATATATGGAATTTATTGCCACTTTATCTTAGGCCAGTTCATTCTAGTATTTGTATAGGAGAAATAAAAATATGGTTTAAAATTGGAGCTAATAGAAGGTTTAATATTGTTCCACCATGAATATTGTGCATTAATTATGATGAAGGTTTGTACATGTACAGTATGTGAATGAATGTGACTTGTGTTGTTTATATAGATTTGTTATATAGATCTTAAGTAGTTAATTGTAATTTAATAATTGCTGTGATGTTAGTTTATACTGTATGTATATTTATATATGTAAATTTGTTGTTTATTTTTTTTTTCATATATGCTGTAACTAGGAATAATTGTACTAAGGACCTCACTGGAAATGAGCTTGCCTCAGTCGAGTCTCCTATTTTTTCCTTGTCAATTGAATATAAATTTTTACTACTACTACTGCTACTCTAGGGTGAATCCCGTCTACCCCCATTGCCTTGTTTGTCTTTACTTTCCCTAGTTCCTCCAAGACTATCTCCACCTTAAATGGGCTGGTGTCCACCTCTCCCCCCTGTCCACCTTTCCTCATGAGTCTTGGCCCCTCCCCTGTCTCTTCCTTGATAAATACTGAGCAAAAATACTTGTTCAGTATCTCAGCTCTTTCATCCTCCACCCACCCACCTTCTCCCTTCTTTAGCCTAACAATACCATTTCTGGTCTTCTTCCTGTCGCTAATATAACGGAAGAAGGGCTTGTCTGCCTCTTTAATAACCTGTGCTATTCCTTCCTCCCTCCATTCTTGCTTTAGCCCCTCTGACAGCTTTCCCAGCTTCTCTCTCTGCTTCTCCAGATATTTCACTTTGTCTTCTTCTTTCTGTGTCTCTTTGTATTTCCTGAATGCCTTACTTTCTTCTCGCACTTTCTCAGCTACTGACTTAGAGAACCACAGTGGTCACTTCTTTCTTTTGTTTTTTGCTAAGCAATCTGACACATTGACTTGTCACTCCTGCTATGGATCTCTTGAGCCTAAGCCACTGTTCTTCTACTCCTCCACCTGTATTTTCTGCTGCCAAGGCAATTTTGAGCTGTTCTCCCATCTCCATGAAGTTGGCCTTCCGGATATCTAGGATCTTAATCTTTGAATGGCTTTCTTCTGTCAACGTGTTGACTCTAAACCACACAGTTCTGTGATCACTGGTACCAAGGGGACTGCACACCTCAACATCCATGATTCTGTTCCCATTTATCAGCACAAAGTTCAGTACAGCCCCCTCCCTGGTGGGTTCAACCACAAGCTGCCTTAGGTTTGCCCCATACTTGGCAGACATGAGGTCCCTGCTGCTAGATGGACTTGCAGTCTGGTTATTCCAGTCTGCATTCGGCATGTTGAAGTCACCCATTAGTAGTACTTCCCCTTTGGGCTGCCATATTATGGGTGACTTCCACTAATACTAGATCTATATCCTCCCCCTGCACGGGAGGCCTGTAAACTACTCCAGCAGGGATGGTTGCTTTGTTCCCCGACTCCAAAGTGACCCACGATGCCTGTGCTTCTTCCCTGGGTCCCTGAACCTCCATAGCTTTAATCCCTTCTCTCACATACATCGCAACCCTCCTCCCCTCTTCCCCTCCCTATCCTTGCTAAAAAGTGTATTCCCTGGTATGGCTGCATCCCAGTCATGGTTCCCTGGATATCATGTCTCCATAATAGCCACAATATCCAGGTTTGTGTCTGCCATCAGTGCAGTTAGGTCTGGGATTTTGTTTCCCAGACTGCGGGCATTTGTGCATATGACCTTCCACTCTCTGTGCCCCCTTAAAGTTCCTTGTTTATTGGTCTTTGCCCCGTGCTGCATCAGTGATGTACCTTCTGTTCTCTCACCTATTGTAACCATGGTAGTTTTACAGTTAGATATTATGCTAGTTATTGGGTCCTCACTGCTTTCTGTTATGTCTTGTAAGGGGGGGCTATAATAATCCCTTGACTGTCTATGCCTCCTCCCTTGGCAAGTTAAAATGATAACTAAGGATGCAATTAAACTTCTCAGAGAGGATACCTTTGCCTCTCATGTATAGATGTAGGCCATCTGGAGAATATAGTCCTTCATCCCTTCAGGTGAGATTCCAGTCCCCAATGAAGCCATACTCCACCTCTCCACACCATTTCTTCAGCCATTTGTTGAATTCAATGATGCAGATGTTCCTCCCTTCCCCCTTGTCATGGGCAGGCAGCACCTCCGAGAAGGTGACAGAACGAGCTACTTGCCAAAGATTCCTCCCCCAGCTCCCTGAACTCTTTCTGTACCCTTCCTACATTTAGCCCCCCCATAGCCAGGTTATTAGTCCCCAAGTGAATAATGACATCCAGTCCCCCGGCCTTGCTACCGCCCTTGCAATTCTAAGGATTCACTTGCCATCCTTCCGAACTGTGGCTCCAGGTAGGCACATTACCTCCCTCTCATCATTGATACCTGACCCCAGCTCAATCCCCCGAACAATGGAGTCCCCAACCAGGATTTGCTTCCTCCTCCTGTGTGGTCTCCTTGCATCTGCCCTTGAGGTTCCATCCTGGATGACCCTCTCAACCCCCATGGTGTTCACTTCTGGAGATGCTGCACAATCTCTGTGCTCTGCCAGGATGGCATACGAGTTGTGAAGTGCCATCGGCTGGGGGATGTGCCTCTGTGCTGCCTCTCTCACCCTCCCAGAGCCCACCATAGTCCATCCATTCCTCCTTCTTGGCAATCTCTGAGGGAGCTGTGGTGGGCATGGTGGTCTCCGTATGGGGGAAAAGGTCACCTGTATCCTCGCCAACTCTGCTCGGAGTCCAGCTACCTCCTCCCTCAACACAGAGAGGTGCCTGCAGATAGGATATCACCGCAGTGTCCAGAAGGTCTTTCTGAATACTGTTGCTCCACATCCACTTGAAAGCACCACACCCGGCATCTTCCTTCTCCTATCCTTGCCCTAACTGGCCCTTATTGCCCTGTACCCTCTGCTGCTCTTTCCTTCTATACCTTGTCCAGTGCCCAGCTATATATATATTTGTACTGTCAATGCTCTTTAGTGGTATAATGTATCAAGGAATGTAGATTTATGTCAGGGTGTGGTGTGTGCCTATGCTGTGTACTGAAATAAGATGGCTAACAGTGTGTGTATGCAGTCAGCTGGTACCATATGATGTCACGGGTTAACGGTATAAAGGAAGTGATGCACTGGAGGGGTGGGGCAGAGGGGATGGGCCCCTTCTGACTACCAGAGGCAATCAGCCACACCAGCAAACCCCCACAGAAACACTCCGCTGCACCTACAAAATCCCCAAACAGGCAACTTTACAAATGAATCCAGAAAGCAACCTGGTGCCAATTGAAAACAACAACAAGCTGCAAAAGAAACAGTAACAACAGCAATAAAATCAGCAAAGATCAACAGTTACTCCCTGAAATAAATTGCTTCCTTGCTCTTCTAGCCCCTTAAGAGAATCCAACAGGTAAGCAACTACATCACACTGACTCAGACCCACCAGTTAGCAGTAGCTCTGCTGATGCCCCAGGCCAGACAATTAGCACCCCTCACCCAAGCTATGTGGCTAGACAAAACACAGTTCCTGCCCCAGAAAGTTAATGGCTTAAAAAAAACACACACAAGTTAAGCAGAACTGTATCCCAAGTAAAATAAACAGTATAAAATAACTAAAACCAGCAATGAGCATTCTCTGCACAGAAATGAAACTGATTATTCCCTCCTGACCACCAGAGACAATCAGCCATACCAGCAAACCCCCACAGAAACACTCGGCTGCACCTACAAATTCCCCCAAACAGGTAACTTTCCAAATGAATCCAGAAAGCAACCTGGTGCCAATTGAAAACAACAATAAGCTGCAAAAGAAACAGTAACAACAGCAATAAAATCAGCAACAATCAACAGTCACTCCCCTGAAATGAACCGCTTCCTTACCCTTCAACCCCCTTAAGAAATAATTTGATGCATGCTCCATTTGTTTGATGCATGCACCATTTGTTTGATGCATGCACCATTTATTTGATGCATGCACCATTTATTTGATGTGTACACTATTCCTTTGATGCATGCACCATTTGTTTGATGCATGCACCATTTATTTGATGCATGCACCATTTGTTTGATGCATGCTCCATTTATTTGATACATTCACCATTTTTGATACATGCACCATTTTGATGCATGCTCCATTTTTGATGCATGCACCATTCTTTTGAAGCATGCATCATTTTCTGATGTTGTTTATACATGCAGCATTTGCTTGATGCCTGTAGAATTTCTTTTTGCATGTACCATTGCTTGATGCCTATGCCATTTTATTGATATGTGCATCATTTTGTGACACATGTACCTTTTCTATGTGTGCACCATTTTTTATGCAAGCTGACACAAATTGTGGAAACTGTCACAAAAACCCGGGACCCTTTCAAATAGGGATCCTGAGTTTTGACAAAATCGGGCAGATGCAAGCAGAAAATACATTTGCATCCACATCTGCACCTTTGAATATATCCCCCCTTAGTGTTTAACTTTGGCACATATTCAGTAGTGCAAAGCACAGAGAAATGGAATAACTGCAGGAGCTGGGGTTGCTATGAGCTCTCAGGTGTGTTTAGTAATCAGGATTCCCACTCTCTGTGCAGGGAGGTTACATAATGTAAGGTAGAACAGCAGCACAACTCTTCTTGTTGATACTGGTATGGCTGAGAGTTTGGGGACGGAGTGTCAGGCCACTTGTACCATCAGTCAACCCCTATCTGATTGTTTACCCAGTTACTAGGAGGATGTCTGCTGTTGGAGCACCAGACCCATTTGAAAGTTGTGGAGAAGGTTTAGGCAGGTGGGTGACAGGGTCAGAGGTGCCTTTAAGGCTTACAGTAGCTTAGTAGTGCTGCCACCACTCATTGTAAACACACGGAGTCACCTGCAGCCCTGATGGTATCCTCTATCCAAGATGGCACAGGGAGCATTGGCCTATCCTGTTTGGGACTCAGGAACAGCAGTAGTGGCCTAGTGCTTGGGCCCAGTGGCTTGGACATTGGGCCATCAACTTCAACAATGACGTACTAATAATGTGCACTTTCAGGAGCAAGATCATGGAAACCTAGCCCTTACTGGCACACAGGAAGGTCTTTGGCATGAGAATACTGGGGAGGGAGGCAGAGGATTTTTACTTCTGTTGGGGGGCAGGGGGCTTCAGATTTAACCATGGGAGTGGATAAAGAACAAAAGGCTTTAACTTCAGGCTGGCGGGAGAGGCAAAGAGGTAGTGGTGGTTTATATAGCAAGGATGCTTTAACTTCATCCTGGAAAGGCTTCAGTGTCAGTCCATGTGTATTAGAAGTCAGGGGGTTCCAAAGGCAGCCTGAGGGGCAGGGTGCAAAGGGCTTCACATTCAGCTCATTGGCTAGGGGTATCAACTTTAGCCTGGGGCAGGGAGGGCATAGATCATCAACGTTGGCCTGGAATGGAGGGGGAATTGCAAAGGGCTTAAATTTCAACCTTGGTGGGGCAGGCAGTAAACTTCAACTTCAGCCCTTGGGAAGGGAGGTTAGTAGATGGGGGCATTGACCTTTACATGGCCTTCTTGCTCTGATGTGAGGTTGTGTACCTCATGTCCACATCCATGTAACAGAAATGGCTTGTTGGCAAATGATCCATCTTTTTCTCTCTCCCTGTTTTTGTTGCTGCCAGACACCGTCCTTAGCATCCTCTCCTCTGTCTCTACACTTGGTGCTGATGGTGAACCCCTAGTTCTGTTTAATTATAACCTCAGCTGGTCTCCTTCTGCTGCACAGAACCTTGCACAACAAATCCAGCCCCTCCAGCTCACACAGTGCATCTCTGAACTTACAAAAATCAACCCCTCTTCCTCTTACCACTACCTTATACACAAGGGGGGCTAGATCTGCAAAGTGCCCAGGGACCTTGTCCCACTCTGCAACTGATGCTGCGGGATGACATCTCTGCACCTGCGAGGATTGGCATTTTCAGCTGGCACAGCTGGGAGGAAGGGGAATGTTATGTCTGGTCCAGCAAGGTGTAGTTTTTCCCTGCAGCTGCACTGAAAATTTAGCCGCAAGCTGCCGTAAATCGTGGCGCCAGTTGTAAACTGGCTCCACATTTGAAAATACCACAGCTGTGGAAGAAACACTGTTCTGCAAATGGAAACCCACTTGCAGCAGTTTTTATCCCAAAGCTGCAGACATTTCAGGGACTGAAAATCTAGCTCCAGGTTCCTCCCCCACCCACCCCCTGCTCTGTATCATTGAAGCAGGTACCCTCCCTGATGCTGTCATTGACCATCCTATTGTATACAGTGTGCCTAAAGTTCAACAACCTAGAGCCTCTCCCCAGCTCATACTACACTGGTCCCTTAGGTCACCTGAAGAGCTAGTGGAACCAAAACAGACAAACAGGAAAATGATACAATATACCCACAACCAGCTCAGCTCATGGTTTCAGGAGTTCAAGGAAACACTCGCTAGTGTTATAGGATAATCCAAACCTTTATTAATAAAAACAGCAAGTAACTATAAAAACTCCCATTCCACCAGGTCAAATGTTGTTGTAGCTCTTAATAAATTGTTCCTAGGTACCTGTCGTGTACCTTGTGCAATTCATCTTTGTACTGTCCTGCCATATTGTACATGTAAGCTCTTGTATGTAACTAATTCTGGGTCGCCCCTGAAAAGGGGACCTCTGATCTCAGTGGGCTTACCCAGTTACCAAAATGCCATAAATAAATAAATAAAATGTTTTTGCACCAAACCCATGTGCTTCCTCAGGACCTACATCATACATGCAGATCCACATATTTAAAATTCCACATTTAAAAATATGGTACTACTACTATTATACAATATAAAACATATCAGAAATATAAACCTTCATTTGCAAAGTCCTGCAAAAGCTAGTGAATATTTATGATAAAATAAATGATAAACATATGCCTGCGGGAAAAGAGAGAGACAGGAGGAGGAGGGAGGGAAAGAGGGCATCAGGAGGGGAGGGAGAAGGGAAGAAAAAGGAAGGAAAAGAAGTGGAATGGGGATGAGGAGGGAGAAGGGGGAATGAAAAAGAAAAAGGGAAGGAAAAATAAGTGCCACAAAACTAAGTTTAAAGACAATTATGTTTCTCTACCCATCAATAAAAATATCTCTTTACAAAATACTAAATCCAATCTTAATAAAACACTGAATATATATATATATTGAAACTCTCAAACTATTGACACAGTGCTAACAAATAACAGTATTTGCAAAATGTACAAGAGACATATCACAGCCTAGAAACAGAAAATAGAAATTCATTAAAATGGTGACAGTTCCAAGTGCTTATTTAAACCCAGAGGGCTACTATAGCTTTTAATTTATATTGCCAAAAGGACTTCCTTTTCAATAATTCTCTGTCCAATTCCCCCTTCTAGCTCACAGTTGTAGTTTTTCAATACTTGAAACATTTTTTCATGATGTACTGATAATGCACTAACTCTATCCTTTTTCCCACAACTGTGTAGATGTTCGCTTCCGCTATCTTTCAATCTCCTTTCAGTTTTGTCTACATAAAAAGCAGGACATTTTCAGCAAATAGCAAGATAAATCAGATTCATAGTATTGCAAGTAATGAGTTTATTAATCACAAATTTCTGTCCCACAACAGGCTGTTCAAAACTAGAACCCCATCTCAAACATTTACATCTATTGCAATTTCAATAAAAGTAGACCCCCTTTAGCAAGGAATGGGAACTCTCCATCCTATTTTTTTCCCAATGCAAAGCATGTGCAAGTCTATCCTGTAGATTTTCACCCCTCTTATATACAATTTTTGTGCTATTTTTAGCTACTTCCTCAAGTTTCCTATCGGTACCTAAAATATGTAAATGTTTCTGCAGGACAGGGAGAATTCACCGTGTTTGAGGAGAAAAAGTGATAATAAAATTAGGGGTGTCATTATCTGTCAAATTACTGCTATTTTTAGTTCTCAGGATTAACAAATGCTCCTGGTTCATCCCATCTACAGTACTCTCTCCTGAGCTCTCTTAATGGTTGACATATTATACCCTCTAGCTATAAAATGATCTGTTAATTCTGCTGAATATTTCTTATAATCTTCAATCAAGTTACAGTTTCTTTTCACCTTCGTATATTGTCCCACTGGTATGTTTTTTTTTTGTCACATTTGCATGGTGACAACTTGTAAAGTGCAGTACTGAATTTTCGTCTGTATTTTTATGAAATAGCTCTGTAATCATTTCTCCACCCAGACCCTTTTAATAATAATATCCAAATAATTAATTTGCCATAAATCACAATTAACAGTGAATCTGAGATTCTCTTTAGTACTTTCCAAATATTCAACAAAATTAAATAACTCCTCTCTACTGCCTTTCCATACAATAAATAAGTAATCAACAGAATGCTTATACAAATATAATTATTGAAAAAAAGGATTTATAGTCTGGTCAAACATATACTTATTTTCCCAGTGGGACAAATAAATATTGGCATAATTAGAGGCTAATGAAGTCCCTATCACTGCTCCTTTAATCTGTAAATACATTCTATTGAGGAACATGAAACAGCTGAATTTTAAAACGTTCTCCGTCAGATTAACAATAAATTCTACCAAACCCAAAGTATAGTCAGTATGTTTATAAAATTATTTTCTAAGTGAACAAAAGTATTTGTTCAGGATACAGTATCTGTTTTTTTCTGACCTCACAATCCCTCCCTTAGTCTCCCTCTTTTATGTACCTAAAAATATCTTGTCCTCTTTAGTTACCCCTTTGGCTATTCTCTTCTTGGTTTGCACCTGTGTGCTCCATACTACTTTCCCATCCTCCCTCTGCTTCTCCTGATACACTTCCCTGTCCTCTTCCCTCTTCATCTCTTTATACCTCCTGAAAGGTAACCTCTTAGCCTTTATCTTTTCAGCCACTTCCTTCGAGAAACATAATGGTCTTTTTCTCCTCTTTTTCCTTTTGTTTTTGCTCACTCTCTTTGTGCAGAGATTTGTTTCCTTAGCTGTGTCTTCCCATAACTTAACCCACTGTTCTTCCACCCCCCAAGACCACCCCTTCCCCACTAGGTGGACCCTGAAGCATTCACCCATTTTTTTTTAATCTGCCTTCCTGAAGTCCAGGACCCTTGTCCTTGTGTGGTTGCCTTCCACCACTGTCCTTCTGTTGAACCACACTGTACAATGATTACTGTCCCAAGGGGGTCTCCCACCCTGACATCTGCAATACTGTCCCTGTTAGTGAGCACCAGGTCTAGTACTGCCCCAATATGAATGGGCTCTAGTTGCCTGAGAAATGCCTTCTAAAGGAAGTCCAGGATGTCCCTGCTTCTAGCTGAAACTGCAGCTGTGAGGCTCCAATCTCCAGCTGGTAGACTGAATTCCCCCTCTAGCAGCACTTCTCCTTTTTCTGCCATTGTGCCAGTGGCTTCCACCAGTGCCTTATCTAAATCCGTCTGCTGTGTTGGAGGTCTGTAGATCAGCCAGTGGGAATAGTGGCTCCATTTCCCATCCCCAGGGTGATCCACAATACCTACAACTCCTCCATTCAGCCTGGATTCCCTGTGTCTGCATTGCTTTGATACCCTCCCTTTACATACAGCACCTCTTCTCCCTTCTTTCCTACACTAGCTTTCCTGAACTGAGTATAGCCTGGTATGGCCACATCCCAGTCTTGGGTTCCTGTGCACCATGACTCAGTAATGGCCAAGCTGTCCAGGTCTGCTTCCTCTTCCACTATGATGGCCTCTTGTTCTGGAAGTTTATTTCCTAGACTTCTTGTGTTTGCACACATAGCCTTCCACATTTTGTTACCACTCTGCTTGCTAACCCCTTGTTTCCTTTTTACCCTGCCTCCTTTTCCCCCTCTCTTTTTACAGCTCACATTTCTGTCCCCTTTCATTTCAACCATACTGCTATTTTCTTTATTTTGCACCCTGGAGGATTTACCTCTCGTCAAGTCCTCCCTTCTCTCTGCTTCAGTCTTTGGGGGGGGCGCAGTTTATACTTCCCTGATTTCTTCTGCCACCTCCCTCAGCTAGTTTAAATGTGCATCAAAGAAACATTTAACCATCCACTGAAGACTGCAATTCCTTTCCCATATGGATGCAAGCCATCACTGCTGTATAGGCCCTTATCCCTCCAGGATGGTCCCCAGTCCCTAATGTAGCCAAACCCCTCCTCTCTATACCATTCTTCCAACCACAAGTTGAAGCTCCTGGTGTGGAAGTCCCTATCCTCCCCCCTGCTGTAGACAGGCAGCACCTCAGCAAAAGCCACTGAGTGTGCTACCTGCCCAAGACCCTTCCCCAGCTCCCTAAAATCCCCATGCACAATTCCAGCCCTGTCCTTAGTCAGGCCATTTGTCCCCAGGTGGACAATTACATCCAGCTCCCCCTCCTGTCCTGCTGCCCTAGGAATCCTTAGGATCCACTTTCCATCCGTTTGAGACAAGGTGCCAGGTAGACACCTCACCTCCCTCTTTCCCTCCCTTCCTGTTCCCAGATCTACCCCCTGACAATCAAGTCACCCACCAGAAGTTGCATCTTCCTCTGGTGGGGTCCTCTGCTTCCCACCTTTGGGCCTCCTCCAGGAAGGACCCACACATCCTTTCTGGCCACTACTACAGATGCCTCCTCACAGCAGTCTTGTCCCGTCAAAGCAGCAAATGAGTTTTGTAGTGGCACTTATTGAGGAATGTGCCCCGGACACACCATCCAAGAGCCCACCACAGTCCAGCCAGCCTTGATCCTTGTGGGTGGGGGAAGAGGTTCCCCAAATCCTAACCAACTCAACTTGGAGTCCAACAACCTCCTCCCTCAGCCCAGAGAGGTACATGCACATGGGGCAGCACCACAGTCTCCAGAAAGTATCTCTGAAAACTGCTGCTCCACAACCACTTCATAGCACTACTCCTAACATTCCCATTCCTACACTCACTATGTTAACTGGAAGAACTTGTATCCTTATCCTATCTAGGATGTTTCTAATTTTCCCTTTTTTCCTTTGCTTAACCCCTTTGTTACTTGACCCTAGATTGTGTGCTCTAAGTTTTCCCTTTTGCTTCTTTTATTCTCTTTTTACCTATACCCTAGATATGGTGTTACCTCTATTCCCACACAACAGGTGTTTTTAGTTTGCTGCATTTAACTTGCCTTTACCCATTTGTATGCCTACCCTAGATAGGGTGTTTCCTCCCTTCCCACACCACAAATAGTATCTGCTTGAATGAACTGGTTTCCCTCTGCTGTTACTCACTAACCTTCTTCCAGTAATCCCTTACACAGGTAGTATCAAGCAAACAGGTACTTTACCTACTGTAACCTCAGTGAACCAGCAGAGTTTCCTACACACTGTACCTGCTGTTGCCTGCCAATGCCTAAGACCCAAATCCTGTTCCACTCCTGCTCTCTTCCACTCATGCTCTGGGACATGAACGTGAATGGGATACATTAGGAGTGGTTTCTTTTGCAGTTTCCGTGTCACGTCCTGCTAGCTGGTGATTGGTCCATGTGGAGAATGTGACCCCATCCTGCTGCCAGCTGTGCTCTAACCTCGACCTCCATTGGGAACATAAAGAACCTGGAGAGAGTAGAAAAACGGCACCAAAAAAAGCAGGCTAGATTTTACACAGCTGTATTTCATCCAACAAACAGCTGAATCTGATCTGATCCTTTTTAAATGACTCCTTGCTTCCTGCTGGAATGCAAATACCTTCATGCTAGAGACACCACCTGGCATCGATACAAAACCATTGGCTCACCAGCAGACTTAGGTACAGACAGTTCTTGTAATGCCGAAGTCTACCAGGTTGATCAAATTAGAATTCTTTGCCTGACGTTTTACCCTAAAACACTACCTGCACTTCTAAATTCTGGAAGGTTGTACACTCCCTTTTCAATCCTGCCACCCAGTCTCCCATCCCAGCACACAAACTAAGCAGTGCCACTGCCTCCAGCCTGATGATGTAGCTGCTGCCTTTTACCACACATGCACCCTCTATCTTTCACCCTTTTCTCCTCTCCTTCACTGCTTTCCTACCTCTCTTTCTCCCGCACTATTCCTCTGCCACTCTTTCGGCTCTTCTTTCCCTAAATACCACAAACTCCTTTATCTCTCTGCCCCTGCTCTACTCTTACATATCTGTGACCTCCTTACTCTCTCTTTTTGCACAGGTACTGTTATGCAAGTTTGAAGAAGGCTAAGGTCATCCCATGTCACAAAGCTGGTGACACTTCTGTCCAAGGCAGCTATCATCCTATCTCTCTCTCTCTCTCTCTCTCTCTCTCTCTCTCTCTCTCTCTCTCCCTCCGCCAAGATCCAAGAGTGCCATGGGCTCTCTCAACTCTCTGTCTTGTTGCCTCTGCTTTTCTTTCAATCCCCACCAGCTGAGCATTGTAAAATCCTACTCCACTGTGACAACCCAGCTGCGTCTCACTGATTCCATCCTAAAGGGGGGAAATCGAGGTTACATCACTTTGTTATCTTTCTCAGTCTATCTAAAGCGTTCATCACTGTTGCCCACCCCCTCCTACTGAACAGCCTCACTGATGCTTGGCTATCAGATCTCATAGTCAAATGATTCTGCTTCTACCTTAGCAACAGATTCCAGTCCATTTTTGTAGGAGGCACCCTTTCTCCTCTTCCTCATCCTAACCAGTCATGTGTTCCCCAAGGCTCCATCCCTTGCCCCATTCTATTCTTAATCTTCCTAAATGACAGTCCAATGGCATGAGGCTCCTCAAATATTTGCATGCATGCAGAAGACATCAGTTCAGTTTAGTTCTGTTTATTGTATAGATTAAAATTATCATAACGAAAGTGTGTATGTATAAAGGCAAAATACATTAAAAGTTAGACACATTTTAAAATATTACACAAGTACATCCAGAGTTTGTGTATTAAAAATGATCATTCATAAAATGCATTACTGTTTTAAACGTTATTTTTTATTCATTTTCAAGATTAAAAAAATTAGTTAAAGTATGCAACACTTGATTCAAAGTTTAGGATACTGCACTAAAATAATACAACTCCTCTTTTCATCGGTACAGGATGGTGGGGATTACTAAAAAATTGTTCATACAAGTCCGATAGTTTCAATTTGGGCTCTTACAGCAGGACCATGGATGACCATCTGGTAATGTCAAATAAGTCAAATGTCCACAGATTAAACTCTTTGATACTGATGGGCTTTTTTTTCCCATATGGCTTTTTGCTGCCCCGTTACCCCTCTTGCCTTACTTGGCAATGGGGGAGACAAGTATTTTTATGCTTTTCTCCCCATTACCCCAGGATCCCAGATTGGGGTCATGCATGCTGTTTTAGCCACACTGACACCTGAGGTCAAAGGTCAGGCTTACTTGCTGACTGGCGTGTCTTAGGCAGACCATCACATACCATTTATTTATAATACAAATTTTATACAGATAACCATAAGCAGGGGGCAAAGCACCACATCCAGTGCCTCAACCCTCAGCACCACTGGGCCAGCCCAATACTGATGGGCTTTAAAGCACTAGCCCTGGAGTCCATGTAGCTAAAAAAGTGTGTAGAGTTAAATCCCTCTGAATAGTTAAAGAATGTTTACAACCATGCTCTCTCCTTCCCTTAATTGGAAGTAACTGGTAATAGTAAAATCTCTATATGGTAAAAGAAAACAGTTGCTTAATGGCGGCATAACTGATAGAGAGAACCAACTATCAATTTTAACCTTTAATTAGCACTGACCTGAAGTATGTAACTGCAGCAAAACAGTTGTTATTGCAGATACTGTTGATTTAATTAATCATTCTGTATCAGAAAAAAAGGGATGAGGCAACACATAATATCTCATATTTCAAACAAATTACAACCAATGACAGATTGAAGGCATTATGAAAATAATCTCATTTTTTCAATACAGTGGCAAAGGTACCTAGATCATATGCATGTAGAGCATCCAGAGGGTTCATTAAGCAGTTGATTGTATCTGCTGTTGAATGGCCAGTAGTCTGGCTATAAGTGACTCAGGCCACTGAGTTCTTTGTTTTACCAATAACTGGCAATCTTGAAGGCAATGCAATACAGGCTCACATCCTTTGTATACACTTACTCCAACTTTGCCAGTCACACAGTGATAGTTATTACAAATGCTGGGCCCCATTTTTGACCTCATACTTCTGCCAGCCTGGGACACAGACACCCCAGCAATGGGCTCCCACTCTTGCTCATTAACTCCATGATAGTAAGCATATTTCTATGCTCATTGCCAATAGGTAGCTTGTTGTTTCTAGCTTTCTAGTTGTAGTCCATGGTTGTTATTGTGTTACTGTTTTTATTACAGGGGTCATACAAACCAGCGCTCCTGATGGACTTGGCATATGCTACTCCTGGGCACCAGACCCACTATATTGACTTAACACCATTTATATTTCTTATTGGCAAGGCACTTTTTCCATGGCTTTCATTCTGCCATGTAGCAGGTCCCTATTGAATTTCAGCTTACTGACATTCCTGCATCACTGCCCTTATCAGACTGTTCTGTTTAAAATCCATCTACTCAGAGTGCTGTAACTCTTGCCTTTCATGCCTGTAAATCTAGTTTGATTGTGTTTTTACTTTCA
Organism: Neoceratodus forsteri; assembly: GCA_016271365.2. Classification (NCBI taxonomy): domain Eukaryota; kingdom Metazoa; phylum Chordata; order Ceratodontiformes; family Ceratodontidae; genus Neoceratodus; species Neoceratodus forsteri. The sequence continues at coordinate 714,870,100 of CM057454.1, read as the reverse complement.
ATAAAAATGATTAACCACAATAATTTGGGTTTGGACTGTTATGTTGTACTGTATATTTATTATTTGTTCACTCTTTTTGAGTTTATTGGTGCCATTTTTGCACCCCGTGCTGCTTTTATGAGTTTTTTACACTACTGGTTGTGGCACTTTCACTAATGAGTGGTAGTCCTCCTCATCTTTTGAAACAATGAAAGGGGGGTATTTAAACAAATATAGAGATACAGGCAACATATTCATTTTAATTGCATCTGCTCTCTCAGAAATGCCAAGTGGTAATGAATTCCATTTTTTTTAATCCAGCTCTAATTTCTCAATAACAAATTGCCATTGTTTTCCTCCAGCATGTTTTCTGAGTTTTTAATCATGTGATTTCCCAATCACTTCAGATTGGATAAAAAACCCATTTCAATGCCAACTTTAGTTTCAACAGTATTTAATTCACCAGACCACAGATCAATATTTGTTTTTCAGTTACATTCATCTTACAACCCTAAACTTTTCTATTGTCATTAATCCCACATTATTATCAATTGTATTTCAGCATTTTTTACATATCAGCAGACATTTTCAGCATAATCAATGATTTCATGCTCTCCATCTGAGACTTTTATGCCCTTTTATTTCTTAACTTTTTCTCACCCATTGTGCAAATGCTTCAATTACTACCAAAAATAAGTGGGGACATAGTTTGTCCGTGTCTCATCCCTGTTTTCAAGCTCATAAACCAATATAAGTGCCTAAGGTGCCCCCTGTGATTTTGATACATATTTGCTGGATCTAGTGCCATAAGGGGTTGAGTGGTAGATAGTCCCAGATTGTGCAGCTGTGTGGCTCCAGGGCCATGACACCTCCAGCAAGAGTCTTCGGTTAACAGCCCCATTGATTGAGTGCCTGGGAGGTGCGGTACCATATGTGGAGTATCCTATTTTGAATTAGCCTGCTTCTGCCGGGGTGGCACCCAGACACTCTGTAGCAGTCTTCACTTCCACAAGGCCTTTAGCCTCTTTTGTCCCTCCTCCATCCCCCTCACTAGGGACACGATGGTAAGGCACAATTCAACCTGCAAGAGAACAGAGGAGAACAATGTAGATGACACTGCAATAACTTTCCCAAAATATTACTTTCTTTTCAAAAATAATCAAAAATGGTATTAAAGGGTAAACATGGAAGTCCATGCTTTCACTTTGTCCTTTTGTGACAGCAACCTCACATTGGATTAGTTTGGTCTCCTGAAGGAGATCCAAGTGCAAATGAGGTAGTCTATACAGTCAAAGGCATGCTCTGTGCTGCATAGTTCTGTGCCAGGTGAGCCATGGCTCCCTGGAACCAAGGTCTTTAACCACTGCCACCTGAGAGTGGCTGTATGACTTTCCCCTTTTTAAAATGGCTGGGGAAGGCATTAGGGCTTAAAAAGGTTCCAACAGTGACACAACAGGTGCCATTAAACTGATGGTGCTCCTCAGTGGAAACTGGGAACCCTTCAGCCCTCTTTGGTTCTGCACAGCTCTATGGGTCATGCCTTAAGCCTAGTGTTGTGGATGGGGCCTTTGGCCATTCTCCCATCTGGCTGAATTGTCCAGATGAGCATCAAGATCTGTGTATCCACCCACCCTCCACCCACCACTCCCACTCAGGCTCAGCACTCCATGTTTATACTACTTCTACTTGCCCACTCTCTCCAACTATATCACTCACACCTTTACCTCTCCTAAGTACCCCACTAACTAGGGCATATATAAAAAATAAATAAATAAAAACACAAACTATACTCATCAATAAAAATGCCCAATCTCCCACTAATACTTGGCTTACTGTGACAGGGGTGAATAATGCCCTGTCCCATTTGTTATGCAGAAATAGTTTAAACACAAGGGTCTGTTCTATCTGCTCCTTTTCTGTCTCTTGTCTGTCTGGTTGTGCAACCAAATTTTCTTGTGAGATCTAGGAACTGATCGCTCCGACGGTTTCGCCATTCTCCACCTCTCGCTATCTCTCTGCCTTCCCTTGCTAAATGTGTCTTTTCTTCCACCTTGCATAGCTGCAGGTATAAAAATATATGCAAATCTTTATGTTGAAATCTCACCGATACTGGGATCCCTTTGTTGAAAACTGCATATAGTTATACTGTTGAAATGATTGCAAAGCTATTTGGAACTCAAGGGGTTAACCTGAGATGCATTTTTAAGCCTTTTGCAGAGCTGTTAACAAGAGGTCAGTTCTGGGTGTCTATGTTCTTTTTGCTGCACCTGCATCGAAACTGACAAGAACATTCTGTGAGAAGCAGGCTCTCTTAACGAGTTCCCAGACAAAGTCTTATAACAAGAGCAGCAATATTTTTCCTGGAGAGACAAGGAGAGTGAGAGAGCAAGACTGGAACTTGGAATTAGAAATATCCTCAGATGAAGGACTTTGTTTTCTGTGTTTGTACTGCCTTTGTAATTAGTTATACTGAAGAAAATGTATTTTTTTATTTTACTGTTATTGGAAAAAAATAAAACGCTGTTTGTGAATTTTGAAACTGCTCATGGTTTTCCTATGCTTCCTGACCTGTGCCTCGATGACACTTACTCATAATCTTTTTTGCATACCAGCCACTGAACCCCTACTGCTAGAAACCCCTAATTCCTCCATAACTGGGAACACCCTGCACCACGTTATAAAATCTTTCATACACATACCCTCTAGCTATACATCCTTAATCTCCCCTCCTCTCCCACACAAACACAGGCGTCATCCAAGTGCCACCGCCTTATCATCATATTCTACCCCCACCCAGCTAACAAGATCAACCATCTCTACTTTCATCACTGTTGCTACTACATCTTTGGTCTCAAGCACACAAACAGCCACCCACAAACCTTCATTTCCAGCACCTCCGCAAATAAATCTTACCACCTCTTCCAAAGGTATCTCTGATTCTTATTTCTTCTTCTAATTCTCTCCGGTTCCTTATACCTGAGTCCAGGCCCCCCATATCAGGACTCAGACAACCCTGCCTCACCCCCCACTGGACATAAACTCTATTAAGATCATCCACTTAAACATCCAAAGCCTAATGGCAAAAAAGACCACATTTGAATCCTGGGTTTCAACCAACCAACATTGACATTATTGCCCTGACAGAAACCTGGCTCTGTGACAAAATCCATCCAGTGAAGTTCACCTTGAGGGTTACTCCATCTCCAGAAAAGACAGGATTAGGAAAAGAGGTGGAAGCTGCCTCTTTTACATTTCCAATCATCTCCCATTCCTGGAAGACAATAATCCCATAAGCACCCCAACCCTCGAAGCACTCACTATCAACCTAATCCTTGCCAACAGCAAAACAATCACACTTACTGTAATCTATCTTCCACTCTGCACCCCTAGCACTGAGCTTGAATCCATATTCGATTTAAATGCTCCCTACCCAGAGGCAGGGAATGGAGTACCCTTGGCAATTTCAACCAAAACTGGCTTCCTAGCCAACCCAATGTGGCCAGAGAGGCCATCGCCAGACTCAGACTCCAACAAATCATCTCAACAACCACCCAAACACACTATCACACTGGCTACGAATCAGTCCTGGACTGGATCATTCTCACTGACCCCAGCCGGGTTGCAGACTCAGGGGTGCTCCCTGACTCCATTAGCAACAACAATGCAATCTTCTGCAATTGGTCCACTAGAGCCCCAAAGACCAAACCTAAGTACATTTATTCCAGACACCTAAAATAACTTGACATGGATGCATTTCTCAATGCCATCTCCACAACCAACTAGTCCTTCACCCATAACATCATTAACATAGACAATGCCCTAGACACCTTTAGTACAACCTTTCTGTCCATCAGCGACAGCATCATCCCCATAAAAAAACTCTGAGTGAGAAACAAAAGATCTGACTGGATCACCCCTGACGTTCTAAACATCATGCGCAAGAGGGACAAAGCCTGGTCCACCCACAAAAAATTACAACTCACCAATCTCCTGCAGAAATACAAGACCTTCAGAAACAAATGCAAATCAGCAGTAGCTCTACTAAAATAAAATATCCCATGGACAAACAATCACAATGCCTTGGAAACCCTAAACTAACATGGTAAACCATTAATGAACTCATTGGGAAAGGGCTTAATTGATGAGCAAATAACCTTTACTAAAGATAGCCATCTCATCAAGGACCCAAAGGAGGTTGCTAACGTGTTCAATTCCTATTTCGGGGACCTTGAAAAATTCAAACCCACAATATATCATGCAAACAACTTAACCCCACCGTGAACCCCAGACCCCACTAAAATTCCCTCATGCCCAAGTTTCCACATTCACTACCTCTCTCCCACCCAGTTCATTGACTACATTAAAAAGGAATGACCCCAAGCCCAGCCTAGGGGCAAATGCCATTGACTACCACATTCTAAGGCTTGTTTGTGAACACATCACACTGCCTCTAACCAATATCCTCAATCACTCACTCTGCACCGGTGTTCTGCCCATCTAATAGAAAACTGCCACCATCAAACCCATCCACAAATCTGGCTCAACAAATGAGGTTGGCAATTACAGGCCAATTTCACTATTTTCTCCCCTCTCCAAAATTATAGAAAAGATTGTCCTGGATCAAACCAGGGAATTCCTTGAAACTCATTACCTACTCAAAGAATCCCAGCATGGCTTCACATCTAGCCACAACACTGAAACCACCATCATCAAGCTCACTAATTTTATCAAGGACAGCGATGAAGGTCTCCTCACTGGCACAGTAATCATGGACCTCACCAAGGCCTTCGATCTGGTCAACCACCACCTACTCATCCAGACCCTTTCCCACTTCCACTTCTCCAATGATGTCCTAAACTGGTTCCAAAACTACCTAAGTAATAGATCTCACTCCACCATTATCAAAGGACACAACTCGGACAACTTTCCTATCAAAGATGGAGTCCCCCATGACTCAACCCCTGGACCCCTACTCTTTTCCTTCGCCATAAATTCCCTCCCAGTAATCTGCAATTACACAGAATTAATCCTCTGTACAGATGACGCAGCCCTTTTCTGCAAAGACAAGTGCCCCAAATCTCAGTACAACTTCAGTAAACTTTACTCCTGGTTTGCATCCCAAGGACTCGCCCTTAATGCAAAAAAAAAAATCCATGGCTTTCTCACGCTCCAGGAAAAACAACCTGTTCGACTTCACACATACTGATAATGATGACAACAACATAGAAAGAGTCACTGAATTTAGATACCTTGGTATACACTTAGACAGCCGCCTTACATACAAAATCCACATCAACCTACTAATCACAAAAATTCACCAACAGCTTGGGTTGTTATATAGAGTTAACCAATTCCTCATTCCCAGCACCAGGGCTCTTGTTACCAATAGCTTCCAGCTCCCACTTCTGGACTATGGATCCATTATCTACTCATCCACTACTAGCCAAAAGACCCTCCTCAAACTTAGAGCCAACTACCACAACATCATTAGATTCATCACAGGACTTCCCAGACAGACACATCACTACCACCTGTACATGGCTGCAAACTGCCTACCTCTCGATGTCAGATTTCACTACAACATACTCACATTCTTCTTTAAAATGCACCAGGGACTGCTCCCAAATTCCATCACCTCCGACTTCGAAAGGCCCACCTGCACTCGCACCACAAGATCCTCCTCCCTCCACTCCTACCAAGTTCCCTTCTGCTGCACAACTCTAGGACTCCACTCCCTCACTGCCAGGGGCACAAAGCTCTTTAACAGCCTCCTCTCATCCTCATGATGTCATCTTCCCTTGAAATATTCAAATCCCACCTCAAACTTCACCTCAAGGCCAATTCTACCTGCTCCTGTAAATAACTATTCACCCATTCCTCTAAATATTCTCTACTTACCCACTCCCCTCCACTCGCATCTATTACTTCACTTCCCTCCATTTTATTGTAGCTGCCACACAAGGGTACCCCTTCCCTTGTACTTGTATACTCTACCCAACCTCCCATCTTTCCTTGATTCCTCTCGCCCCCTAATCTTAATCTGTTGTCTAATCCTACATTCTCTTCTCATGCCTCAACTGCTCCATCCGATCACTGTTAAACATTGTAAGATTTATTGCACACTGCACTATGTTCTGCATTTTGTATCATATATAGAAACATAGAAATATAGAATTTGATGGCAGGTAAGGACCGCTTGACCCACCCAGTCTGCCCATATCCCTACATAATGGATAAGCTGCAGATCCTAGTTAACCAGCAGCCTACTTCCTCCTGCCCCCCCACTACAATTGCCTTATGTCTGTCCCATGCATTCTTAAATTCCCCCACTGTTTTTGACTCCACAATCTTCTCAGGAAGGCTGTTCCATGCGTCCACAACCCTCTCTGTGAAAAAACACTTCCTTACATTACCTCTGAGCCGTCCCCCCTCTATCTTCAAATTGTGCCCCCTTGTTCTTGCACATCTCTTTTTCTGAAAGATGCTACCCTGTTGGACTTTGTTGATTCCCTTGAGGTACTTGAAAGTTTCTATCATGTCCCCCCTCTCCCTTCTTTCCTCGAGGGTATACATATTAAGCTCCATTAGTTTCTCTTTGTATGTCTTCTGGTGCAGACCCTGCACCATTTTGGTTGCCCCCCTCTAGACAGCATCCTCCCTGTCTATATCTTTGTGGAGATGGGGTCTCCAGAACTGCACACAGTACTCCAGATGGGGTCTCACCAACTGTTTGTATAGAGTGATAACAACTTCCTGTTTTCTACTGGTGATGCCTCTCCCTATGCATCTCAGTATCCCCCCAGCCCTCCTTACTGCCTTCTCACATTGTTTGCCCACATTTAGGTCATCTGATATAACTACCCCCAGGTCCCTTTCCATTTTTGTTGTTGTCAGTATCCCACCCCCCACTGTGTACTCTTCCCCTGGGTTTTGTTTCCCAGGTGCATTACTTTGCACTTCTTTGCATTGAATCTAAGCTGCAATACATTTGACCATTCCTCCAACCTTGCTAAGTCCCTTATCATCCTTTCCACCCCACCTGTGTATCAACCCTGTTGCAGATCTTTGCGTTGTCTACAAAAATACATACTTTTCCTTCCAGTCCCTCTGCAATGTCACTTATAAAGACATTAAAAAGGACTGGACCCAGTACTGAACCCTGTGGTACCACACTAGTAACCCCCCCCTTTCTTCACTGTGGACTCTGTTTACTATTACTCTCTCTGTCCTGTTGTCCAGCCAATGTTTTACCCAGGCTGCCACCCTGAGACCCACTCCCAGGCTAGCTAATCTGTTTATTAAACTTTTGTGCGGGACTGTGTCAAATGCCTTGCTAAAGTCTAGGTAGGCCATGTCCACAGTCCCTCCCTGGTCTACTACATTGGTCACCCAGTCAAAGAAATCGATTCGATTCATCTGACATGACCTTCCCGCTGTGAATCCTTGCTGCCTTGGCTCCTGTGCCCCACTGGCCTCTAGGTACTCAACAGTTATTTCCTTTAGAAGTGATTCCATCATTTTCCCTACCACTGAGGTCAAACTGACAAGTCTGTAGTTTCCTGCCATCTGTCTTGCTCCCACGTTTGTGAAGGGGAATCACATCCACCCACCTCCAGTCCTCAGGTACCACACCATCCTCCCATGATTTGTTAAAAAAGGGTAGTCAATGATGTTACTAGTTCTCCCCTTAGTTCTTTTAGAATTCTGGGGTGAATCCCATCAGGCCCCATTGCTTTGTCCACCTTCAGTTTTAGGAGTTCTTTCAGAACCCTTTCTTCTGTGAAAGGACTGATATCGACCCCCCTATCCAGAGTGCTCCTATTGATTGGATTAGATGCCTCCCCTCCTCTTCCTTTGTGAATACTGAGCAGAAGTATTTGTTCAGTATACCCGCTTTTTCCCTCTCTGCCTGGCTCTTCAAAAAGTAAAAGTATGGGGTACCTTTCACAAACTCCTGGAGGACTGGTTCATGGGTGAAGTCCATCACAGGTGAGGCCTAATCACAAAGGTGGGAAAAGGTACTGGCATGCCTCCCTCTTTTGGGCAGGCAAGGATGCTGGTCTGTAGCAATTCAGTGGTCCACTGACTCTTCAGATGCCAGTGCTGCAGCTACGCCTGATGTCGGTTCCTCAGGTTACTCACAGGTCAGTAAAAAGGGTCAGAGGAAAATCTATGGTTCTTGGTGGGTGATGGGCAATCTTGCACTTCTCTCTTTGGGGTCTCTTCTGCTGGGGGCTTCTTCTTCCGCGTCTGGTGCTGGCTTTCTTCTGTCATTGTCCTCAATGCCTTCCATGCAAAATCGCCTCTCTCTCACAAGACAGGTGTGCAGGCCCTCTTCTGCCTGTGCTAATTTGCATACAGGATGGGCTTCCACTGCTTGAGCTCCAGTCCCTCAACACAATTCAAATTAGCCAGAGGCCAGCTGCTCCACTTTTATATGGTTCATGACATGAACAGCCTTAATCAGCTGTTAAAATAAACTGAAGCACAAGCTGGTTTGTATAATTGATTCATTAAGTTATTGTTATTGTTCACAACAGAGTATAGAAAAATATTCTCAAAAGCTGCCCTCTTTGTTTGACATTGTTCAGAAGACATACCTGCCATCAAATTAAATTTCACAGTTCTGACCCTTTTTAACAGTTCATTGAACTAGGACAGCCCACCTGAGCGGCAACATCTCATTTACATGTAACCCCCATGGGATTTAGAGGCATCATTTCAGTTGCACTGGGATGTGCACAGTTTAAAATAATTGTTTGGGGATTTCTTGTTCCTGCCCCAAAACAGTCAATATTTTGCTACCTTTGGGACTGCCCGTCGCAGGCCTTGGGAGGGGAAGTCCAGGAAAATATAAGGTGCTGCACTGGAACTGTAAGGGATCTGGAGTCTGGGTAGAAGCCTGAAGTCAGAGAGAGAGAGAGAGAGAGAGAGAGAGAGAGAGGGTTGGACAGGAATCAAGCGGGGCGTGCCCACTCGAGCATCATGGAAGTTTTCTTCAGGGAAATAAGGCAGAAAAAACTAGGAGTGACATGGCAGTAGCCGCTTTTTCAAGATCCCCATGTAGGGGTCCCTGGGAAATGAACCTCTATCCTGAAATACTGGAGGTGGCAGTGCCCTGCTGTGAGGCCAGAGAGAGAGCACAGTGCCGGCATGGAAGGAAGATGGTCACAGAGTGTTTAGTGAAGTGGCACCTGGGAGGATCAGTGAGCTAGCAGTTATGGTTGGAGGTGGCCATGGAGTGTCAGGTCGGCCCTGAAGAGGAAAGGGGACATTTGGACAGCAGGGTTATGGGCCCAAAGTGTGCGGCCTTAGCCAAGCTTGGGAGAGAACTGGTGGAGAGGGAGCAGTTAGCCCCAAAGTGCATGGCAAGCTGGACTGCCCTGCAGTGTGAAAGAGCCCCACTGAACAGAGAAGCAATGGCCCTGATTTGAGCAGTCCCTGCTCAGGAAAATGAGGGGGGGGGGAAGAACTGTTGAGACTGGGAGGCACAACATGACCTTATGTTTCTTCAGGATGAATTATGCTGCCTGCAATGCTTTGGGGTCATCTGGATAACACCCTTTAATGGACTCTGATTAAAAGGACTGCACCATTGTGTGACCTCCGTGGTCCAGAGAATATTGATTATGTGAGCACCGTGGTCCTGCAGTAATGTACTATTCCTCCACTGTTTGACTCATAAACTGCTCCATGGAGTATTTGGTTTGATCAAGTTATTAAAAAGGGATCCCATCGTTTCTACAGTACACAAGTTGTTTCATTTATTTGAACTGTTTATGCTGCTAACCTCTGGTTCTTTCTAGCCCAGCACATTTGAGGGTCAGTAGGTGCCCTGGTTCCAGCCATGGCCTGGGTAAATATAGGCAGCCTTTGGAAGTATTTCTGCTGCTGTGGCCACCCCCCTCTCCACAGACTTTTACCACCTTACCACTAGACTCTGGGGAGGGGGGCTACATACAGTTGCGGGGCCGGCTTCTATGTAATGCTATTATTAGGAACAACTGAAGCTCAGGTAGGTCAAGAGTCTTGCTCAAGGACATACAGGGTGCTATTGGCAGTGGTGTAGCTCAAACCTTTGATATCTTGTTTCGCATCTTAGTGCTCTAATTACTAGGCCACACTGGATACATTTAAATGGAAAATTGAAAAGCAAAAGCAAAACACCAACCTAATTGTAGGAAATTCAGGAGAGTTGCAGACCAGCAGCTTCCTGGTAAATCCTGTGCCTTCATTTCTGGATAGTGTTTTTTTCTGCAAAGTCATTTCCTTTTGGCACCAGTTTTGTTTATGCTGTCACTGAGTTTGCATTTCATCCTATCACATTGTGCCTTGGCAGTAAATCGGATCTGAGCTGCCAAGCTGTAATGTAACACTAGAGCAGATGAGTTGATTATCCCCCTTATAGGACCGGGGGGCATATCATTTCTGTGTTGCCCTGTTCCACATGCTGAAGCCATGAGGTCATAATTTGATCCTTCTGAACTCCAAAATAATAAGTAATCGGCAGATGCAGGACAACGGAGCATAGGGGTGATTTTTTTTAAAAGCAATTGTGTGTGTGTCACACTAAGCAGCTTGGGGTGGGGGAGAAAGTGACAAGCTGAGTATCAAACTGGTTAAGAGATAGGAGGCAAAGGGTGGTGGTAAACGGTAGCCACTCAGGCAGTAGGAGAGTGACTACTGGGGTGCCACAGGTTCAGTGCTGGGACCGGTCCTCTTCAATGACTTCCCAAGTAACACTGTGGAAGAGCTTGAGGGTAAGGTGTGTCTCTGCAAATTATACAAAAATCTGCAACAGGGTTGACACTCAGGAAGAAGTAGAGAGAAATCAAAGGGATTTGAGTAAACTAGAATGATCTAGGGGGTGGCAGCTGGGTTTCAGTGTCAGAAAGTACATGGCTATGCTCTTATGGCTGCAGAAACCCAGGGGCTGTGTATAAGATAGAGTGAGTGGAGCCTATAGTTAGCAAGCAAGAAAGAGACCTAGAGGTCATTATATCTGATGACATCAAGGCAGCTGGGCAGGGTGACAAAGCAGTGGGATCGGCTAACAGGATACAGGGGCACACTGGGAGAGAGAGATTTCTAGCAGGAGGGAGGTGGTGCTGTCGTATCACTCATTGGTGAGGCCCCACCTGGAGTACTGTGTCCAGTTCTGGAGGTCACACCTCCACATAGACATTAAAAGGGTGAGGAGAGCAATCAAAATGGTGAGGGGGTGCAGGAGAAGCCATATGAGGAAAGGCTGCAGGAGCTCATCATGCTCTCCCTGGAAAAGAGGAGAGAGAGACAGAGACAGAGACAGAGAGAGAGAGAGAGAGAGAGAGAGAGAGAGAGGCAGAGAGAGAAAACATGATTGAAACCTACAGGTACCTCAAAGGAGTGAACAAGGTGCAAGTGTAGGGTCTTTCAGAAAAAAGAAGACACCAGAACAAGAGGTCTGCAACAAAGCTGAGAGAGGGAGAGATGTGCAGAAATACTTTTTCATGGAAAGAGTGGTGGGTGACTAGAGCCACCTGCTGGAGAAGGTAGTGGGAGAAAAGACTATGTGGAGCTTCAAGCATATGTGGGATAGGCACAGGGACATACTAGGTAGAGGAATGAGGGAGGGAGCGACATGAACAACTAGGGTCAGTGGTGATGGAACAGGCAGGGACAAGGGGAAGATGGGATGTGCCTAAAGGTCCTTTTCTGCTGATAAAATATATGTTTCTATGTGTCATGAATAAAGACTAAAGGTCTGGTTTTCAGAAAAGGGTGACCAGTTGCTATTAAGCAGGCTGTTGTTGCATAGCTGGAATAGCTGTGGAGAGTCAGAGCTGTCATCAGATATGATAGATAGTGTCTTACTGCACCAGTTTGGCAAAGGAGTGGAGAGCGGTCATGGTTATGTACTTCAGGAAGTACTGGAAACCAGCTTCTATTTAGAATACAGGTAGAGAGGGCAAGGGAGTGATCTTTCAGCAGAAAATCCAGCACTCAACCTGTTGATGACTGTTGGGTACAGTCAGTGAAGGTAAAAAATGGATTAGAAGAGTGACATTTCCGATAGGCATGTGGGGTTCCAGTTTAGTAATCTGGGAAATGGTATGCAAAAAAGCATCAAGGGTCCATCATGTTCATCTCCTACAATCCAGGCAACTGCAGTATTATGGGAAATAGCTGTAATGATGCCAATACATTTTATGGCCTTTGACATGATGGAGGAGAAAACTGCCAGTTGTGGAAACTTCTGGGAATGCTCGGTTAAGGGAACCACCTTTTTCTCCTAGGCATACTAATGATTCAACAAGGTAGCCCTGCACCCACCCTGCATCTAAGGAAAACTTCAAAGTGACTGCCTTTGGGCAAACTTCCAAGGTGCTTCCTTGGCCGATTCTTTGCACAAGCCTGAAGCCTCAACCCACATGTGCCTTGACAATGCCTTTCAATCACTTTAAGGGGCTGCTCCTGTTTTCTCCCCTCCTGCCGCACCCCTCCCCCCCACACACACTAGAATGAGCCCTCACCAGCACTGACCTCAGCTCATGCCTCCGTGCCCACTCTCCTAGAGGCCCCCTCTCCTACCCAAACCCTTTCCTTCCTGTCCCTCTAGCTAACCTCTTATACCCCTGCACTGTACCAGTACTTTAGCAGCTCAAAATAATGTCCACTGTGGTGTATATTGCTTCAAATGTCCAAAAACTCTGAAACCTTACCTGACTGTTGTGTTGTATAGTGACACAAATGTCTAAATTCTCTGTAACTTCTCTTGACTGTTGTCTTGAATAGTGTCACAAATGTCTAAAACTACATAACCCTCTTGCTTGAAGGTATGTACTCTGTGCACATGATGTGGAACCTTTGTAAAAGAGCCTTGGCTCAAAGGTTATTCCCGAATTATTAAATAAATAAATAAATTGGCCCCATTGTGCACAGACACGTAATATGCATTGATGGATGCAGAAACCATGGGACTATATCATTTAGACCATTTGCTTGTGGACAAGCCTGATTTAGTCCCTAGTGCAGGCTGCCCGAAATGGTGTTTAATTGTTTTTGAAAGTGCTATAGCACCTGCTGTATCCCAGCAAGTAACAGTAGATAAACATGCCTGTGCCTGGCCTTTCAAAATCCAGCCCATGAGGATCTTGTGAGAATGGATTGTAGGCTACTAAAGCTGGAATGATTCAGTATCACGCAAACTGCAGTAGCAAGTCTGTGGTGCTGGGTCAGTCAGTGTTGAGTACATTATGAAGGGTGTAGGAAGGGGCGGAGCAGCAAGATGGCAGCAATGCTGCTCTGCTCCTCACTGTTCTCAGTACACCTCTTGTTGTAGCGTTTGCTGTGAGTTTTTAGTTTAGAATTGATGTTTTATGGGCTTTGAACTCAAACTCAATGAATGAAAATTAGGTTTATTTAGCCCATAGTTTGTAATATCATGCTCTCTTTATTCCCAGATATTTGGGAACCGCTGGAACTGTTGTTGGCCCGAGAAGAATTTTATCGGGGTATCATTTTGAACTGCAGCTTCTCTCGGCGGGTTTGCAGCATGACTGAGGACTGCTTTTGGTCTCCAGAGTGGAGAAGATTGCTGTGGCCTGGTTTTAATTAAGGCACAGTTGTGCAGCGTGGACTCTACAAGGAGCCCTACAATGGTAATTGGTTCGGGGTGGCCTTGAACAGAAGAGTGGAGACCTGTAAATATCAAAGTACTTTGTGCTGGCAGGCTAATTTTAGCTTTTTAAAAGGTATGCCAGCAATGCCTAGGGGCTGGGGTTACATAGTCTGTTTTGCCAGATCATTCTAGGTTTAATGCGCTTAGTGGAGGGCTTTTTCTATTAAGATACCTGCGAAGCTGATAGTTCTTATGGACTCTGAGGTGTGGAGCATGGAGCTAAAGTTGGTAACTCTCGCATCACCTTTTATTGAACATGCTTTTATTTTTCATTTCAGCCAGACTGTAGAAAAAAACGTTAATTTAGCAACAGGTAGTGGCTGCCTTAAAGATGAGTTTTTAGAGGTTCATTTATTTATTTAGTTTTTGTTGACCAGGTAAGTGCACTAGACAAATCCTGCCTATTTTCAGGCATGGCCCGGGAGGGGGAGGGATACAGATGAATGCCAACTGACCTTGAACCAGATGAAGCTGTTGGTGGTATTTTTAGTGAATGATGGAAATTTGGCCAGGACACGGGAAATTCTCCTACTCTTTCAATAAGTGCCATGGGATCTTTAACATCCACCTGAACTACCACCAATCCAGGCAGATGGGACCTCAGTTTAACGTCTCATCCGAAAGATGGCACCTCAGAAGTGCAGCACCCCTCTCATGCTGCACTACAGTGTCAGTACTGGGATATTAACCCAAGTGCCAGATGTGGGAACTGAACCCACAGCCCTCTGATCTCCTGGCCTCAGAGGTGAGTGTGCTACCTACTGAGCCACTGACACTGCTAGTTCGTTTTATAGTAATGCCTCAGCATTGCTTTAGTGTGTTTCAATGTGCCACATGTTTAAACTATGGAACCAGAAACATAATTGCATATGGCTCAAAATGATGAACGATTATTACACAGATGGAGTCTGAATTGCTGGCAGTTATAATATTTATATTAATCCCTTCAAATTTACCTTTTGTAGTGAAATATTTATCAGTGGATTGCGATTTTAGAGAGATGGAGTCGTAGGCCCCACTGACTTCCAGCTTAAAGAGAAGTGAGCCATGCCTTGGATTCAACTGTTGGGATGTTTACCCCTGTAAAATCTCTTTTTAAGAGACACTGTCTTGTGATAAGATGATCTTCTTCAAGAGGTTCTGCATGGCTCTTTATGTTTTTTTAAGGACTTCAGCATGTAAATGGAGCCTTCTGGTTGCTATCTATAAACATCTGGAGCTTTTAAATCACTGTTCTAACGAATGGATTTCTAAATGAAAATAACTGTACATTGCTTTATATTTATTTTGATGTGAGGTGCTCTGGGACGATTAAGTAATGGACCCAGAAAATGGGTCTATTTCCAGGTAAAATTGTGGTCTAGGTCCTGTGGACCCTCGTGGCAGTGAAATATTAGTGGTAGGCAACATAGGCTTAAAATGCCCTATGACGATTAGTATTTTAGGAGTGCAGCTGATTAATAGAATTGTTTGCCATTTATTCTTTTTTTTTATTCTTAGGCTGTATATTTGGGATGTTGTAGTATGTCTTGTATGTCATGTATTTATAGTAAGGCATGCTTTAGCATACAGTGCCTATTTGGATTTAACCTAAGAAATTTCAAACTTTTTTGTTCATCATCTATGAAAAACCTTCCCATTCTGCCAAGTTATTTAGGACCTGTTATCAGTTACTTCTGATGGAGCTGAGATTGAAGCTATTTTTCAACCTCTGGGCAGGTCTGTATGTTACAGCTCACAGGTTTTCTAAGTTAACTCACTATGGGCTGATTTGGCCCTCTGAAGGGGATTTACCAGTGCTTAAGCTGGCCTCTTGATAATGGTGATTTCCTTGAAGCAGTCGGTCAGTTTGGAATAGGTGGCTTTGGGAAGCTCCTATCCTTGGATATGGAATAAGGTAGGGAGACAACTTGAATATTCTTAAGGCATATAAAGCCATGAACATTAATGTTGAATAGGTTGTCTCCCACGAATTAGGCCCATGCATTTGAGGAGGTCATTTGAACCTTGGCCCGAGCTTTCATTCTGTCAGTAGCTTCCTTTGGGTAAGCGATGCCACATTTATTTTGGGTATACTTGAGACTCTGGTCATTCCATGGAGTGTTATGGAGCCTTATGTGAATTTTTTTTTTGGAGTATTATTTTTTCGGAGCTCCGGCTACCCCCCACTCCGCCGTTCCCCCGGTGCCATTCCCGGACATAAGACCCCCTCCCTTCCGCACCCCACAACTTACCCTTCACGACAGGGTGGTGAGGAGCGACTCGACCCACCACAACGGATCCATGCCAGGGAGGCGTCCTCCAGGAATGGCACCAGGGAACGAAGTCGTGCTGCCGGGTCCATTTTTTTTTTTTCTTGTTTCCCCGGCCCAGGCCATGGGCGTTAATGGCGCCAGCGACTGAGTCGTGGCGCGCGCTCCCGTGCGTGCACTAGTCAGCGTCCAGCCATGTCCCGCCCTCCCTAGTCTTGCGGTTCGTGCTGTCGGTCCCCAGCCTCCGCTGAGGTCAGACAAGCACCGGCCGACTAATCCCCACCCCGGAGATGGAGAGCAGTCCTCCGAACGCTCAATCCATCTCCGCCCCGCCGACCCCCGGCAACCCATGCCCGTTCCCGAACACGGGTCGCCGGCGTGGCGCGAGGTGTGGCGTCCAGCGCCTCAACCCTCAGCACCACCGGGCCTGCGCCTTATGTGAATTTTAATGACGGGAACCTTCTGAGCTTACTAGAATCTTCTTGCTTTTAGGGAAGGATCAGATTTGAAGTTGTTCTCATCATATCCAAATGAAATTAAGATATATTTCTTACATTTTGATGATTTTTTGATTTTTTTTCTCAGATTACAAGGTTCAATGTGTTTGTCCTAAGATGGATTTGAGTATTTGTTAGCAGAATCCAAATCAAGCTCATATAAGGATTATGCATTTGCTGTTAGTAGTGGTAGTATTGGTAGTATCTTCTTATGACTAACAATATTTATTTTACAGTCGGTTCTGTAACATTGTTATTAGACTAATAACTTGCAAACAACTTTGGATTGTTGTAGTCTTTTAAAACTGCCTCATGATGTACTGTAATTTTAATTACTATAATGGTGTAATGGTTTGTAACCGAATGGCAATAAACTTGTATGTATGAGTACATTATGTAGTTCTTCAATTTGCGGTGGTTTCTGAAGAATTAGGTCTTGGACCTGTGGTGCCATGTTAGTCAAGGTGGAGTTTGTTCAGTGGTTAGTTTTTCGATGTCCAGAGTGTTTAGAGAACTGAGTAGAGTACAAAGGCCTTTATGGGACTACAGGGTAAGACAACATCCTTATACTGTAATTAGTCTTCATATGAGCTTGTTCAAAAACGTTATAAGCATCACAGAACACTCAGGGATCACAAAATCAAGGGGTGGCTGAAAGATATTAGTAGAAAATAAGACTATCATTTAAACCAGAGGGCTGCTTGGAGCCAAGGTGGATGATCAGCTTGGTTTCCATGTTGTTTCTCTGGTCAGTATTGCAGAAACCCTGCTGAAGGACACAAACAGAAAGATCATTTACATTATTGTCTCTGGAGGCAAAATGGGATACAGTGGGTTTATCAGTGTCTTCATTCCTGACTGCCCTGTAATGTTCCCTGAATCGGTCAGCCAGGCATCTACCAGTTTATCCGATGTAAATACAGTAGCTGCACATTTCCTGCAAAGATTACAATATACCACATTAGTGGAGGTGAATGAGAATTCCTTGGTGATGTGAAAAACACCCATGGGACCCTGAATTTCAGTCACACTGGAAATACATTTTCAGGTGTAGCAGCGAGTTCTGTTGCACGGTTTAGTACCTGATAGAGAGGAATTGTTAAGAGTATGTAGGCTGCTTCTTACCAGAAGATTCCACAGCTTTGGTGGTTGGTGGTAGGAGGCAATAGGTTGTTCTGTAAAGGAAGCACCTATATTAGGGTCAGTTTGCAAAATTGGAAAGTTACTAGTGATGGTCCTGTGAAGGAAAGGCGTACTGTGATGGAAAGGAAACACAAGCAGAATGCATTGTTGTTGCATGACAGTATCCTTCCTATGGGGGTCAAGGTTCTGGGGCATGTTACTGACCCAGGAGAGTGCTCTATCCACTGTGCTCTCAAGGTATCCCCTGTTAATAAAAAAAACTATGCATTATTTGGACCTGCTCAGCAAAATCACCATTCACTGCATAACCTGCAAAGTCTAAGAAACTGTGAATATGGCAGACCATTCTAAAGGAGCTGTGGAGGAGGAAACTGTGTGAGTCAGTGGGTTTGTAATAAACTGATGTCTTCAGACCAGTGTTCTGCACCGACAGTTTGATACCCAGAAAAGGCAGTGTGGAGGAGGATACTTCCACAGTGTACTGAAGGGATGGATGGGCCGTGGTAAACTTGTCCAAGAAGACCTAGAGGATCTCCCTGGAGCAGGAGGTGGCCCCAACACAGTCGTCTATGTAACATTTGTAGAGTTCAGGCATAGTCCCTGTGAAAGAGAGAGAAAACTGTTCTTCCACCCAACCAACAAACAGATTGGCAAAGCTGAGACCATCTTGGTACCCATGGCAACTCCACTGACCTGCTCAAAAAAACTTATTAAAAGAAAAAGCATTGAGTTTAAGAACAAGGCCTGCCAGAAGGGTTAGTGTGCATGTGGGTGGCTGCTGGACTTCCTGCTTATTCAAAAAAGCCGCAAAGCTGTCAGTCCATCATTGTGGGGGATCACTGTGTAAAGAGATATTAGTGTCTTTAACGTAGGAGAGCAGGGATTTAATGAGCGGGCTCATGAGGCTGTCCAAAAATGCAGAGATGTGGGATGTGAGGCAGGAGCAGGCAGACACAATAGAATGTCCAGGGTTACCTGTTTTGTGGATTTTGGGATGGAGATAAAACCTGGATGCCTGAGGATGCTGAATTATGAGTCTTTTAAGGGAAGCAGGGAGCTCTTTGTTTTCGGTAGCAGTGATTTTGGTGGTAACCTTAGTCTGATAGTCAGACTTGGCAATGGGGTCCTGTAGAAGACAAAAGTAAAACCTGGTTTTAATGAAGACTGGCAACGATATAGGCAACTCTGCACCCAGTGTAAAAAATACATAAAACAAAGTAAAAGTAACTACTACAAAAATCTCCTTTCTTCCACTGTGGGATCCCCTGAATGCTATTAGAAACATATATTAATTAAATCCTAGGCAGAAATAACTCCCCTCTACCCCTTTATTTGAATTCCAACGGCGGCGTAAATTGTAACAATCCCTCAGACATAGCAAATGCATTTAATACAAAATTCTGTGATCTGTCTAAATATACAGGACCCACCTCTAGGGGTAGCCTCTCCCCCCCCCCAACTAGCTACTGTACCCAATAATCAGGCTTCTCACCCTCCCTTCAACTTTAAAGCAATCTAAGTATCTGAAGTAAAAAAAAAAACTGCTTAAATGTATCCCCATATCCAAAATGGCTGGCTCTGATAAATTGTTACCAGGTGTTATCAGATAGTTCAACCTCTTCCTCATGAGTGGAGTAGTTCCCTCAGCTTGGAAATGATCTCATATCATCCCAGTCTTTAAGAAAGGAGACTCAAAAACCCTCAGTAACTACAGGCCTATTTCCATTTTACCTATGTGTAACAAACTATTGGAAAATTGGTAGCTACCCAGCTAACTGATCATTTAACCAAACACAACTTATTGTCACCCCACCAGCATGGATTTAAGAGTGGGCACAGCACCTCTACTGCCTTACTAACACTCGCCAACCACATTGCCTGTGCCCCACATAGAGGGGAACATACAGGCACTATGTTCATAGATCTAACCAAGGCCTTCAACCTTGTAGACCACGTGATTCTCATCCACAAGCTTAAAGAACTTGGTCTGGCACCCCTTCCCATAACTGGTTTGCCAGTTATCTCCACCACAGACAGTAGCTAGTAAAACTAGGTACTACCCTCTCTGAGCCAATGTCCTCTGGAATTGGGGTCCCTCAAGGATCTATATTGGGACCACTCCAATTCTCGATCCATATCAATAGGCTGCATGAGTGCCTGAAATACAGTACACCTATACTGTACGTGGATGATCGTGTACTTATTGTCAGCTCCAAGAACATAAGTGACATAAACCCGATGTTATCTCATGATCTGCAAGAAATACAAACCTGGCTGCAACAGAACAGGCTGCTCATAATTGTGGCTAAGACGCAAGCTATGCTGTTTGCCCCCCCACTCCTAAAACAAGGAATTGCCAAGTCCCCCTCCAGATTGCCTGTTTAGAGGGCACCTTGCTGGAGGTGGTGCAGTCTTTCAACTATCTTGGGGTTACCTTGGACCCCACACTTGAGTTTAACCTGCACATATCAAACACCTGTAAAGCGGTTAATTCTAGATTGGGCTTGTTGTACAGAATTAGACGCAACCTCACCCACCACGTCTGCCTGTCAGCTGCAGGGGATATACTGCTTACTAAGCTCATGTACAAGGCCACTGATTTACAGTGACTAAAACAATGAAATTCCATTTTCAAGACTTCAGATTCCAGAATTGCACTGGTGATTGTTACTCTAATTTCCAGATTTTACTGGGATTCTGCTATCATTCTTTTAGTATGTGTATAAAGAATCAGAATTAAAGAAAGCTTAATATACAGAGCCTTAAATAAAGCAAACTGAAACTAGTATAGGAAGGAATTATAAGAAAAAATACAAGTTTTGCAGATTTACTGATCAGATATAAAATGCCAGATTCCATGAAATCTTTGTTTTTACCGGTTTTCAGGCAGCCCTAATTCCGGAATTTTACCAGGTTTTCTGGTAAAAAATGAAAAACAGTGGCCTTGCTCATGTACAATGTTGCAGTGTATGCACCCTCAACATCTAAACTTCCACTGAGGAGGTGGGATGTCACTTATAATAAAATATGTCACTTTGTGCTTCCTAACAGCAGATTTGTCCACCACTGTACATTATATGAGAAATTGAAATGGCTGCCCCCAAAGCCTCGAGAGGCCATGCCCTAGAAAGCATTGTCTACAATGTATTAAGTAAACAACAATTGCAACAGCTTGCAGAGTGGCATCAGCCACATCACAGCTTGTAGCCATTAAGATCCTCAGGCTGTGGCCTGCTTGCGGTCCCTAAGCTGAGAACTAACCTTGGTTCAGCAGCATTCCAGTACTTTGCTCCCAAATTATAGAAAAACATCCCAGCTGGTACTCGCGCTTGTGCCACTGCATAGAGATTCACAAAATCCCTTCATAAGCACCTCCTAGGCACATCTGCATGCAAATGCTGCCCCAAGAAGTGAACTGGCTAATGGGCTAATGGGCTCCTAACCCACTCTAGATTCTACTTGTCGCTATAGTCTTAATATCTTGCTGCGTCTTTCCATGGATGGTAATACTGTTTTTATGCTGTGTGTATGAAGAATAATGTTTTGCTGCCTTGGACTATCTCCCTATAGCACACAGAAGATAATAATACTGTTTTTATTCTGTTTGTATAGAGAATGATGTTCTGTTCCATGTGACTCTCTCCCTATTGTATTTCGCACTTGCCTATGGTTGTGATACAAGCTGTACACCACTCAGCAGTTGCAATTGGGCCAGGATGAAGAGAACACCAACCAGAGTGAGTGGGAGGCAGAGGTACTGTAGGTTGTACCTGGGTGTAAAAGTATGCTGAGAATTTGTCTTGTACCTCAGCCCTCCATGGCCCTGTGCTGTCTTGTGCCATGAGGAGAGAACCAGTCATCAGAACAGTTGCGGGGGGTGGGCGTGGAGCAGAGTAGAACAGATTGCAGGAGTGCCTGATGCTGAGGATGTGTTTTCTGTGTGTGAAGCTGTGGGGAAAGTGAAAGTGGGTGGAAGTAGTGCCGAGCAGCTGGCAGGAGTGGTGGGGGAAGGGGGGTAGTGACGTAGAAACTGTGTAGATAAACGGAGTATGACATAGTAACTGTGTACATAAATGAATTCAGAACTTAAGAAAGTAGCCAGCAAAAGGAGTCCACATGGTCTATCTTGTCTGCTTAAATTGTTGCACGGTCCCTGCTTTACCCTTACACCAGTGACCTTGGCCCCCTTCCCCCTCTCTTGTTCCCCTTTCCCTTCCACTATCTTGGTCCCATGACTTCCCTCTGTACTTGTCCTAGGATCTTTTGAAAGATCCCACTGTCGTAGCCATTGCCACCCCCTCTGCAAGCTCATTCCAGGCTGTCACCACCTTTTCTGTAAAGAAATGCTTCCTCACACCCCTCCTGAAACTTCCCCCCACCAGCTTTAGGCTATGTCCTCTGGTGGTGGTGGTGGTGTTGCCTCTCTATTGAAGAGACACTCACATTCCACTCTGTTTACTCCGTTCAAGTACTTGAAGGTCTCTATCATATCCCCCCTCTGCCTCCTCTCTTCCAGGGAGTACATCCTCAGGGCTCCTAGCCTGTCTTCATATGACCTATCCTGCTGTCCCCTGATCATTTTTGTTGCACTCCTCTGAACCCGGTTTGGGCCAGGAACATCGCAGCCAAAATATTGTGGCAGCAACAACGTGGACATATCCTCATGGTCCGGAATATCGTACGGTGCATAATACAGCGAGGACACAATGTCGCCGGGCGGCAATGTGCAGACAGAAGACACACACAGCAATAGTGCACCTGCAAAGAAACTAGGAACATGGACAATAGCTAGGTGTGGTGCGGGGGGGTGCTGGCACATAGCAGGGAAACCGCCAGCCAGTGGATACTGGGACAGTACACCACAGGACCCACATGGCCCCACCACAATGCCGCAGATGGGCAAGCACCAGCAGTGGCACCAGGTGGAACAACGGAGCATTGGGGTAACAGTGACAGCGGGACACACTGGGTGGTGGACAGCGGGCAAAGGACACAGCTGCACATGGAGCTCACAGGACGGTGCCAGTGGTCGGGGGGGGGACAAGGCACACCGCACCACAGTGCAAGGAGGACACACGATGTATCCCTGAGTTGGGGGGGAGGCAAAGGACCATGGAGATCAGTACTGCCGTGACAGCAGATGGCTGCAGGCCACACTGGAAACATGCACTATACGCCTGCATAGGTGGCTGCTGCTGTGCATCCCCAGTCAGTGTCTCTGTGCAGTTTGTGGTATCCTGATCTGTGTGTTGTCTGGCATGTACTGTTATGTGCCGCGATGTCCTGTACCAATGACATTGAGGGAGGCACTGTTGTTTCTGCTTTGTTGTGGTCCGCGATGTTTTTACCTGCAATGTTCATGGCCTGAACCTCTGAACCCCCTCCAGCATTGTAATGTCTTTTTTTAGGTATGGGTGCCAATACCTCACCCCATATTCCAAATGTGGCCTTACCCGTGACCTATACAATGGCAAAATAACCTCGCTATGCCTACTACTAAATCCCGTTGCAATTCATCCCAGCATTCTGTTTGCTTTTGCCACTGCCTTTTTGCATTGAGTGCACTGTTTCAGATCACTAGTAATTACCACCCCTAGGTCCTTTTCCTCTACAGTAACAGCTACCTGAACCTTTCCTATGTAGTACTCTGCTCTCAGGTTCTTTGTCCTGATGTGCATCACTTTTCACTTCTTGGTATTAAACCCAAGCTGCCATATCCCAGACTATCTCTCCAATCTAGCAAGGTCCGCCTTCAACTCCCAAGCTTCCATATCCCTGACTATCTCTCCAATCTAGCAAGGTCCTCCTTCAACTCCCAAACTGCCATATCCCTGACTATCTCTCCAATCTGGCTAGGTCCTCCTTCAACTCTTATCTCCCTTCCTGGGTGTCCACCCTCCCACAGAGCTTGGTGTCATCAGTGAACAGGTACATTTTGCCCTGAATGCCTTCTCCAATGTGGCTAATAAAGATATTAAACAATACTGTGCCCAACACCGACTCCTGTGAAACTCCACTGGTGGCCTCCTTGGTACTGGAAGATTCTCCTCCTACCACCAACCCCTGTGTCCTGCCTCCCAACCAGTTTTCAACCCATTTTACTAATTTCTCCCCATCCCCAGTCCCCTCAGTTTTATCAGCCTCCTGTGCAGCACTGAATCGAAGGCCTTGCTAAAGTCTAGGTAAATGACATCCACTGCCTAGCCCTTGTCCATTGCCTTAGTGACCCAATCAAATAACTCAATCAAGTTTGTTTGACATGATCTGCCTTCCACAAACCCATGTTGCTTACTGTCCTGCAGTGCATTTTCATCCCTGTACTTCACCAGCCCCTCCTTCAATATGGTCTCCATAGGTTTACATACCATCGAGGTCAGGCTGACTGGCCTGTAGTTGCCTAGGTCCTTCTTTTTTTTTAACATCTCTTTATCTCCTCCAGGTCCCAGAACTCTCTCAGGCTCCCATCTCGCCTGCCGCTCTACAGCCCGCTGTGACCCCCACCTTCCTCAAGGGCATTACTTTCTCCCCGTGGAACCCCACCGAGCCCAAGATCTGCAAGGAGATTGAAGGGGGTGGAGGCAGAGGTCCAGCATTGGGCATGCGGTGACTAGGTGCTGTGGGGCCATTGCCTATCCAGGCCAGAAGGTTTTTTCCATTTGTTCCTCGTGAGCTCCCTCCCACCCCCCACCTCCAAGTGTGCTGTGCAATGACACCATGGCGCACGGCAACCCTGCCGGCATCTGCTCGCTCACCCAATCATTTCAGTCCTGTCTCCTGCAGCACCCCGATAGCCAATGGGTCGCTGGGAAGCCAGACAGCCTAATGCCCTCTCCCCAGGAGAGGAGAGCAGCCCAATGGACGTTCAGTCCTCTCCCTCCACTGCTGACCCCCGAGCTCGCTCCCAAACCCGGGTCGCTGATGTCGCACGAGGTGTGGCATCCAGCGCCTCAACCTTCAATGCCACTGGGCCAGCCTGCCCAGGTCCTTCTTGGGTCTACTCTTGTGGAGTGGCACCACATACGCTGTTCTCCATTCCTTTGGCACTACTCCCAAATCTAGAGATCTATTGAGGAGAATTGTCAGCAGGCCTGCCAGCTCCTCTGCCAATTCCTTGACTACCCTGGGGTGTACTTCATCTGGCCCTGGGGATTTATCCACCTTCAGTGCCATCAGCCCCTCCCTCACTCTTTCTATTCCAATGACCCCTACTGGGTCTACCCCAGCTCCCTCCTTCCCTATTCCTGCCTGTGCTATTGGTCCCTCCTTCTCATTTGTAAAGACGGAGTAGAAGTATTCATTTAATACCTCCACTTTTGACCCATCTTCTACGACCGATTCCTCCCCTTTCTTAAGTCTTGGATACCATCCTTCTTGTCTCTCTTCTTTTATGTAGCTAAAGATGGCATTTTAACCCTTCTTTATCCCCTTAGCTAGTTGGAGATCCTTCTGTGTTTTAGCCTGCTGTACCTCCTTCTTGCTATCTTGGCCAGCCTCTGAAATTCCTCATCTTCCACCCTTGCTGTTTCTTTGCTTTTTCTAGAGGCAGCCCTCCCATTCCTCAGTATTCTAGTGACCTTCCCATTGAACCAGCTTGGTGGTCTAGCCCTTCTTTTCTTGCCCCTCATTTTTATGCAACTGCATGTTGCTTTTTGAATGGCCCCTCTAATGGTTTCTCACAATCTTTCCACCTCAGTTCCTTCTATTATGCTCCTCAGGGCTTCCCTAATCATTTCTCTCATTTTTTTTAAAGTTCACTCTTTTGAAATCCAACACCCTTGTTTTTGTGGGGATGTCTTCCTTACCCATTGGCTAGACTGAACCACACTGTGCTGTGGTCACTTCCACCCAGGGGCTACCTAATGTCAGTCTCCTGTATGTGCTCCCCATTTGTGAGCACTTGGTCCAGGATTGCTTCTCCTCTGGTGGGACCAGTCACACACTGTGTCAAGAAGACATCCTGGATCATGCTAAGGATCTCCTGACTTCTGGCACACTGGATGTGGCAGGAGTGTCCCAGTCCGTTTGGGGCAAGTTAAAGTCCCCTGTCACTACCACCTCCCTCCTCCCCGCTGCATTCCTCAACTGCGAACAGAAGTTCTCTGTCCATCTCCTTGCCCTGGTTGGGCAGTCTATATACAACTCTTAACCTGATCTTCCTGCCTCTACTGTTCTGGAACTGCAGCCATAACATTTCAGTATTCCCCATTTCATTCTCTTCCTCCCTCACACACATTATTCCCTCCCTGATGTATGCCACTACCCCCCCTTACCTGATTCTCTGTCCCTTCTGTATAGCTTGTAACCTGGGATTGAGAAATCCCAGTCATGATGTGCTGTGACCCAAGTCTCTGTAACGGCTGCTATGTCCACTTTACCCTCTGCTAAGAGGGCATGCAATTCCACCATCTGGTTCCCAAGACTGCATGCATTCAGTGACACCACCCTCCACCTTGTTCCTGCAGTTCCCTTGTTTATTGGTTTACTTAGATTGCCCTGGTATGTCCCCCCTTCCTCTTCTTCCATTTTATTGGTCCATTTCCTTGCTCCCCACCCTTATTGCTATTTCTGTCTTTGTGGGGATGGGGAAGGGGTTCTGGCCTCCTCTTTTCTTTATCTGGGTAACTGTATTTAGGTACACAGTTACTCGGATAAATGGATTTATCACGCTCCATTTATGTTCACCCGTATTGCATAAATAAATAAATACATATATTACTGCATGGGGTGCATATTGAGAATTTTATACCTGAGGTGTGTAGTGCTACATAAACCCCAAGAGTGAAGCTCAAGAGGTGTTTCAAAGGA
Organism: Neoceratodus forsteri; assembly: GCA_016271365.2. NCBI lineage: Eukaryota > Metazoa > Chordata > Ceratodontiformes > Ceratodontidae > Neoceratodus > Neoceratodus forsteri. Next base: position 714,843,764 of record CM057454.1, on the reverse strand, counting down.
TCACACAATGACGGCGTGTATAAAATTGGAGTTACTCACACCACACCATGTCTTATTCTATGTAATTGCTGGTCCCAAAATTCAGAATTCAGAAAGCTTTTTAACTCAATGCCTTGCCTTGAGCTTTTCCTGTTAGGGCTTCAAGCCCCATCTGGACCCTTATCTGGTAAATACTGGTTGCCTTATTTCAGGAATGCTCCTGACAGCCACCTTGATGCCACTTTCAGACATGTATTCCCATGTGAAGCCAGAACAGAAGCAATCATTAAGGATGGCTGCTTTTTGTTCACTTTCCTCTAGTACCCTCCCCCTTGTAGTCTAACAATACCCCTGCTTCCTTTTTTCCTTAATATATCAGAGGAATTGTTTTTCCCCACCCTTGACCTCCTCTGCAGTATGCAGCTGTGTCTCTACGTTTGCCTCCCTTACCATCCTCTTTGCTTCCCTAGTTGTTATGTTTGCTTACACATGCTCAAAGCAAACATATTGTTATAGTAGTGGGCTTCAGAGGTGTGACATTGTCAGATCCAGTGCAGCTCAGTCAGTAGGAGGTTCGACAGTGACAGGCCAATGATCAGCATGACTAATCATGACACTGTTCTGCTAGTTGATGGATGAAAACTTCATGTAGTTGAACGGATAGTGCCACATCTATCACTGTGTTGCTGGACCTCTAATTTACAAGATGCTGCCCAGCAGACAGCTGAGTGGCATGATTACCAGCCTGATCCCTAACACCTCCCAGTCACTACCAAGTCTTCCCCAGTTACCATCTCGGTCTACTAAATGAAATCCTCCTGTTCTCTCCCTCTGCATGCTGTCCTACATGCAACCTTCTTTACCAACCTAGTCTACTAAATAAAACCCTCCCACTCCCTCCATCTGCAGGCTGTCCTGCACCCACCCTTCATCCCCAGCATACGATCTTCCCTGGTTACTATCCTGGTCTACTAAATGAAACCCTCCCTTTCCCTTCCTCTGCTTGGTATCCTGCCCCCAGTCTCCATTACCTTCCTGGTCTACTAAATAAAACCTTCCTGCTCCCTCCCTCTATGTGCTGTCCTTCCCCCACCCTACATCCCCAGAGTAAGAAACTGGTGATGTTCAAAAAAAATGTCTGATCTCATTCAAGCCTCAGTTACTGTCCTGGTTTACTAATTTTGTTTTAAGAGGATATCAGATGGACAAGAATGCATTCCCCACCAATAAGTGAAGCTTGCAGCACAAATTCATTGCAAAATTACAAATGTATATTTTTTTACAGCTCATAAGCTTCACCTTCACACACATGCAGGTTAACCTGTATGTGTGTGATAGTGAAGCTTACGAGCTGTAATAAATTATACATTTGTAATTTTGCAACGAATTTATGCTGCAAGCTTCACTTATTGGTGGGGAGTGCACTCCTGTCTGTCTGATATCTTATCTGAGTTTACGAGCTGGCTGCTCGTTGGAGTGCACCAGGTACAGAGGCTGATTTGTGGCTTTTTGTTTCAAATAATTTTGTTTTAACCCTGAAAAGCTGAAAAAAATGTCCATCAATGTCTTTTGTGGCTTTAATGACCCCCCCATTGTGACACTAGGGTGCCTGACCCCAGTGTCAACCTTGGTCTTATTTTTATTTTAATCCCAAAAAGCTGAAAACAATCCATTGATGTCTTTTGCGGCTTTAACAACCTCCCACCCTGACCCCCCTAGCACCCAGCACCCATCACCTCATACCCCCCACCACCCCTCACTCACCTAAAAGAAGTCCAGTGTTGAAAATCCACTCTGCAAGGAAAATCCATCCTTCTTCTTCAACGTTGACTGGGAACTGAAGAAACAAGGTAAGTGCGGTCAATGTATTTTTAGTGTGCTTTGAACTTCTACTCATAATTTTGTCATTTAGTAGTTGTTTTTTTCAACAAATTTTCAACATGGCCTTTTTTAGACCTCACCTGATGAACAAGGTAGGTGAAATTTTCCAAATCTAGCTCAAAAGGTGATTTTGAAGTTACCCTATGAAATCACCTTTTGGGCAGGATTTGAAATTCATTGAGGTTCATGAAGTGGGATCATAAAAAGACTATGCTGAAAATTTGGGGTCAGAATCTTAAAAAACACCAAAGTTATGAATAGGGGTTGCAGTGAGCCGGGTCAGAGATTCAAGTTGACTAGGTATTGCTGGGCTCAATGTAGTAGGCCAGAATCAGGCCAAAGCCAATCTGACCTGTTTCTGACCCACCAGCACTATCTTACTGGCCAACTGGCCAAAATGCATGTATTTGCCTATCTGGCTCTTTCAGGGCAGGCAGAAGTGGTAATCCCAGGGCTCTGCAGCATCCTCCCTCGGACCGACTGAGTGACATTACGTCATAATGCATATTCTGCATCACACTTAATCAGTCTGAAGGAGCAGAGAAAATGACTGTCTTGGAGTGGGGGGCAGGGCTGCCTCAGATGACTGAGGGGACAATGGCATGGGACTGCAGGCACAACTGGCTGGAGAAGGAGGAACCAAGCAGCACGGCAGTGAGTGACAGTGGTATGTAGCAGCCAGCAGACTGTTTGATTGGATTAATTGTAGTAGACTGAGGTTGTGGGTTGTCTAAAACTCAGCAAATCATTCAACATTATTTGTGTGGGGCTGTCTCATGGGCTACATCTGCGGCCACTCAGGAGATGGGGAATTCGATTGGTTGGGTATATTTGAGGGTTGGTCTGGGGGATTGGAATCATGCTGCTGAAGGAGGAGCACTTGTAGAGTGAGAGACACATCTGTGGATGTTGGTCAGCTTGGCTTGGTGCAGCATAGTTGGTGGTGGATTAGGAGGGACAGGGAGCTGAGGGAAGACATTTTTGGGAGTCAGACACCAGCATTCTGGAGGCTACTCTTTGGCTACTGAATAGCAAGCCTAAAAAATAGAATAATATATTAAAACAAGAGGCAGAGAGAGGGAGTGGAGCAGTTGCAGCAGCCTGGCTGGCAGGTGCTGGGCTGGGCCTTGAGGCTGGGGGACTACTCTCTGCACTGATAAAAATACCTGATATTAAAAAAAAATAATGATATATATATATTTATACAATGGGGGTGAGAGCACTGTCAGTGTGATAAAGTTGATTATTACCACTGGAGTGTAATATCTGACGATGACATCGCCAGAGTTAAAATATCTGACAAATATACATACCCTGCTGATGTCATCACTCACTCACTCACTCCAACCTGCATACTAAATTGAACTTCTTTACAAATATGTTTCTCACTACTACTTGCAAGTATCTCAATTAACATTCAAAGAACATTCAGCTGTTTTTCACAGTGGTGTAAAACTCCTAACCCATTACTACATTGTCAAAAAATCCTGCATTCTAAATAACAGTGCCTCACACTTTCTGTTTCTCACTGCTACTTGCAAGTAACTCATTTAACATTGCAAAGAACATTTAGCTGTTTTCCACAGGGTTTGTAAAATTCCCAGCCCATTACTATGTTATTTTAAGTTCAAGAAAACCTGCAATCTAAATCATAGTGCCTCACAGTTGCTGTTCCTCACTGCTTGTTGAAACTAACTTGATTAGCATTGCCAAACACATTCACCTGTTTCTCATACTGTGTGTAACACTCCCAGCCCATTCAGAAACATTTAAACACATTCAGAACACAATCACATACTGTTCTCGGTATATCCTAGAGGTTAGAGTAATGAGCTTTAAACAAACTTAACTATCCAGTACATCAGACCTGGGTTTGATTCTTACCAAATCCACACTGTGTGACTTTGCATAAGTCCCTTTCAAAAAGTTATTCAACAATAAAAGAAAACATAAGTATATTTTGGAAGCTCTCACCCTTGTTGTATAAATAGCACAAATAATGGGCAGATTTGTGTGCCATGGATAATATTGTCACTCCTGCATCATGAGCTCTGGATACTCTCACTTCTGCCTTCAGCACTCATGAGTATCCAGAGCTCACTCTGCAGGAGTGACAATATTATCCATATCACACTCCTGCCCACTACGTATCCTCTATGTATATATACACACACATACACACAATTCAGAGCAAGAAAGAGAGGGGAGCAATGTCCGAGCCTAGTCCTGGCGGCACTGGTAGTGGGCAATGAGCATTAGAGGAGTGGGACAAGATCTAAACTGCACTAAAAAAATTCCTGAAGGAAAATAATGTCTTTAAAAAAGATCAGAGACAGAGCTGGAGGCTACAGCAGTAGCTGTAGAGAAAAGGAACAAGAAGAAGCACTCCACACTCCTTAAGGTGCTACTGTCTAACAACCAGATGGAGAAAATATTAAAACAGTGCACTCAGCTGATAGGGACTTTATATATGATTTATTAAACGTGCATATCAGGAACACTGACCAGTTACTTTTGTGTAGCACCTCAGCTAGAGGCTTGCTCGGGCTGTATGGTTGGCTTGTAACCACAGTGATTAAGTAGTGTCACCAATAAATTCTAATACAAGTAATTAAAAGTGATTTGCATGTGAGCAGCAGGAGATTCATGCCAATGTTACAAGGAAACTGCATTAGCAATCATCAGTCATTAATTAATTGAAAAATCTACCCATGAAACAATTGTTAAAAACCTTTTATATGATAGGTTGTACACAGTGACTAAAGCAGAATAAAAGCTCAATGTTTCAATTCATTGTTACTTATTTCCACCCATCACACATTTTCTCCACGTAGCAAACTTCAGAGTTATGCTGGAATCATATGTAGAAGAACGGAGGATTAGTCTGCTGGAAAGGGAGGCAATACAGAGAAAAACAGTCTTGTTATTAATAATACCACAGCCATCAGCCCACACCATATGCTGTCATCTTCTTCCCAAACAGCCACCATTTCACAATAAGTTAGAGGCGAGGATGAAGGATTGTTTGTGCAAAAAGCACTGTTGTTACAAAAGCACTATTTTTATTCCACTTAAATGACCAACCTGTCATCAGTTCACATTATTTCTAACCATTTATAAAATGGGGGGGGGGGAAGGTAGAAAGAAACAGTGACTGCATCTAATAGTACTGTTTACCAAAAGCCCTCATACAACTCATATCATACACTCGCTCCCAGTAAACTGTCCCTCTATTCTTATGCATATGATTCCAGCATAACAGTGAAGTTTGCCATGTGGAGAAACTGTGTGATGGGTGGAAATAAGCGACAATGAATTGAAACATTGTGCTTTTATTCTGCTTTAGTCACTGTGTACAACCTGTCATACAAAAGTTTTTTAACAATTGTTTCATGGGTGGATTTTTAAATGAATTAATGACTGACAATTGTTAAAATCTACATTTAGTAGTTGCCGTATTGGTCCTTGCAAGAATAGATCCAGAAGCAAATGATTTGATACCTTTTAATGGACCAACATAGATGTAACAACAAGAACAAAGTGCTCTAGCTTTCGGACCAACCAGTCCTTCTTCAGAAGCTCATGGCAGTTGTTTAGAAAATACAATACTTATAACAGCTAGATAATGCAGAGAAAAACAGAAAAAAATCCTCATTGGTTTAAAATACTCATTTAAAAAAAAAATAGAAGATGATGTCAGAGAAGTTTAACAGAGGATCACAGATGTAGAAGTGGGTAGCCATCTGGGAACTAGCGACCATCGAACAGTATGGTTCTCAATAAACACAGCAATAGAGTCAAGCCATACAAAGGCAAAAGTACTGGACTTTAGGAGGGCTGACTTTGCCAAAATGGGTGAGTGCCTAAGGAATGCACTAGCAAATGGGCAGGAAGGAGGGGTGGAAGAACAATGGGGAATAATCAAAACTGCCATCACAGAGGTAACGAGCCTTTGTGTGAAGCAAATAAACAAAACAAAACGATGTAAGAAACCACTATGGTTCTCAAAGGAAGTGGCAGTGAAGGTTCAAGAGAAAAAGAAAGCATTCAGGAAGTACAAGGAATCGCAGAAGGAGCAGGACAGAGAACTGTATCGGTTAAAGTAAAAGGAAGCTGGGAAGGCAATCAGAACAGAAAAGGCCCAAACCCAAGAAAAGATAGCCAACTCAGTTAAGAAGGGGATAAAACCTTTATAGGTACATCAGGAGTGAAGGAAGACCAAGGGAGGGATAGTGAGGCTTAATAAAGGGGAGGGAGGGTGGGCAGAGGGAGACTGTGAAAAGGCAGAGATACTAAACAAATATTTTTGCTCAGTATTTACAAATGAAGAGGGGGAGGTACCTAAAACAAACAGTAGAAACACTCTGGATACAGAAGTTGATACCAGCCCATTTACAGAAGAAAGGGTTATGAAAGAACTCTTAAAACTGAAGGTGGACAAAGCAATGGGGCCTGATGGGATTCATCCCAGAATTCTAAAAGAACTAAGGGTAGAACTAGTGACACCACTGACTACCCTCTTTAACAAATCACGGGAGGATGGGGTGGTACCCGAGGACTGGAGGAGGGCAGATGTGATTCCCCTTCACAAAAGTGGGAGCAAGGCAGAAGCAGGAAACTACAGACCTGTTAGTTTAACCTCAGTGATAGAGAAATGATGGAATCACGTCTGAAGGAAAGAATTGTCAGTATCTAGAGGCCAGAGGGGCACAGGGCCCTAGGCAGCATGGATTCACAGCGGGAAGGTCATGCCAGATGAATCTGATAGATTTCTTTGACTGGGTGACCAAAGTAGTAGATCAGGGAGGGGCTGTGGACATAGCCTACCTAGACTTTAGCAAGGCATTTGACACAGTCCCACACAAAAGATTAATATACAAGTTAGCCAGCCTGGGAGTGGGTCCCAAGATGACAGCCTGGGTAAAGAATTGGCTGAAGAATAGGACACAGAGAGTAATAGTAAATGGAGTCACTCAGAAGAAGGGGGTTACTAGTGAGGTACACTGAGGGTTCAGTATTAGGACCAGTCCTCTTCAATGTCTTTATAGCGTACATTGCAGAGGGACTGGAAGGAAAAGATGTCTCTTTGCAGATGACACAAAGATCTGCAACAGAGCTGATGCACAGGTGGGGTGGAAAGGATGAAGGGACTTGGCAAGGTTAGAGGAATGGTCAAATATATGGCAGCTTAGATTCAATGCTAAGAAGTGCAAGGTAATGCACCTGGGAAACAAAACCCAGGGAAGAGTACACAATGGGGATGAGATACTAACAACAACAAAAATGGAAAGGGACCTGGGGATAGTCATATCAGATGACCCAAAGGTGGGCAAGCAATGTGAGAGGGCAGCAAGGAGGGCTGGGGGATACTGGGATGCATAGGGGAGGCATCACCAGTAGAAAACAGGAAGTTATTATCCTCTGTACAGACAGCTGGTGAGACCCCATCTGGAGTACTAGGTGCAGTTCTGGAGACCATCTCATCAGAAAGACATAGACAGGATGGAAGCTGTCCAGAGGAGGGAAACTAAATGGTGCAGGGTCTGCACGGGAAGACATATAAAGAGAGACTAAAGGAGCTTAATATGTATAGCCTCGAGGAAAGGAGGGAGGGGGACATGATAGAAACGCTCAAGTACCTCAAGGGAATCAACGAAGTCCAAGAGGTAGCATCTTTCAAAAAAGAGGTGTGCAAGAACAAGGGGCTAAATTTGAAGATAGAGGGGGCAGCTCAGAGGTAATTTAAGAAGTATTTTTTCACAGAGAGGTTGTGGATGCATGGAACGGCCTTCCGGAGGAAGGTTGTGGAGTCAAAAACAGTGGTGGAATTTAAGCATGCATGGGACAGTCATAAGGCCATTCTAGGGGTGGGGTAGGAAGAAGTAGGCTGCTGGTTAACTAGGATCTTCAGCTTATCCAGTAGGTAGGGAAATGGAGGACTGGGTGGTGGCCAAGGTCCTTATCTGCCATCAAATTCTATGTTTCTATCTTTGCCTTCAGCCAGGAGGAACCCTGGGTCAAAGGTGTGGTGAACACACATACAAGAATCCTACTGCATATAAATTTAATTGACATAAGATACACTGCTGAAGCAGATAACTCCTAAATCAAGCTATGAGTGTCACAGTTTGTATAAGGATGTGATTACTGAAAGGCAACCCCAACCCAGATTAAAGACAAACTAAGATTGTTATAGGGCTCATGAAGTTTCAATGTCTGCATTATAGACAAGAATTTACCAGTAAGGTAGTCTTAAAAACATCAGTGCATACTGTGTGATGTGTAAAACCTAGCTGGACCTGTCACCCAGCTGTACTCTCCAGCTACATATAAGGCACAAGGAATTTCAAAAACCTCAGGACTATATAAATGATAATTTAAATATAAATTGATGATATTAGTGTCAAACAAAAAACTCTAGTCAAAGAACCTTAAGGAATTAAGACCATGTAGCCTGATATGTACTGATGTCAATATACACTGAGAATGTAACAACTTGATGTACCACAAGTGTCTAAGGAATCTGAAAAAGAGATACAAATGTAATTTCTCTCCTCCTCTTCATACAAACAATACACCTAACCCACCCACATCACCATAATGTGGGTGAGAATCTATAACTTAAGGAGATGTTGTCTCTCTCTCTCCCCCTTTTTCTCTCTCTCTCTCTCCTACACACACACACACACACACACACTCTCCTAGTGAACCTTTATTCACTTCAGTCACTGCAATTGTTCCCCAAAGAATTCAACTGTCATGAAATCCTGAGTAAAAGGGCTTATGTCTCCTAATACCTACAGAGCAAAAATGTGACACTATTTAACCGTACTACTATCTGAATAGTAACATTTCCAAGGATTCTGGATGCCACATTTTTGCTCTGTAGGTATTAGGAGACATAAGCCCTTTTACTCAGGATTCCATGACAAGTTGAATTCCTTTGGGGAACAATTGCAGTGACTGAAGTGAATAAAGGTTCACTAGGAGAGGGTGTGTGTGTGTGTGTGTGTCTGTGGGAGAGAGAGAGAGAGAGAGAGAGAAAAAAAAGGGGTGAGAGAGAGAGAGAGAGAGACAACATCTCCTTAAAGCTATGGATCTCCCCCACCCACATTATGGTGATGTGGGGTGGGTTAGGGTGTACTGTTTGTATGAAGAGGAGGAGAGAAATTACATTTGTATCTCTTTTTCAGATTCCTTAGACACTTGTGGTACATCAAGTTGTTACATTCTCAGTGTATATTGACATCAGTACATATCAGGCTACATGGTCTTAATTCCTTAAGGTTCCTTGACTAGAGTTTTTTGTTTGACACTAATATCATCAATTTATATTTAAATTATCATTTATATAGTCCTGAGGTTTTTGAAATTCCTTGTGCCTTATATGTAGCTGGAGAGTACAGCTGGGTGACAGGTCCAGCTAGGTTTTACACATCACACAGTGTGCACTGATGTTTTTAAGACAACCTTACTGGTAAATTCTTGTCTATAATGCAGACATTGAAACTTCATGAGCCCTATAACAATCTTAGTTTGTCTTTAATCTGGGTGGGGGTTGCCTTTCAGTAATCACATCCTTATACAAACTGTGACACTCATAGCTTGATTTAGAGTTATCTGCTTCAGCAGTGTTATCTTATGTCAATTAAATTTATATGCAGTAGGATTCTTTGTATGTGTGTTCCACCAAGCACCTTTGACCCAGGGTTCCTCCTGGCTGAAGGCAGTATGGTACTGTTAAACTTCTCTGACATCATCTTCTATTATTTTTTTTAAATGAGTATTTTAAACCAATGGGTATTTTTTTCTGTTTTTCTCTGCATTATCTAGCTGTCATAAGTATTGTATTTTCTAAACAACTGTCATGAGCTTCTGAAGAAGGTCTGGTTGGTCCGAAAGCTAGAGCACTTTGTTCTTGTTGTTACATCTATGTTGGTCCATTCGTTGACAATTGTTAATGCACTTTCCTTGTAACACTGTCATGAATTTCTTGCTGTTCACATGCAAATCACTTTTAATTACTTGTATTAGTATGTATTGGTGACTCTACTTAATCACAATGGTTACAAGCCAGCCACACACACCCATGAGCAAGCCTCTAGCTGAGGTGCTACATAGAAGTTGCCACCCTAGTGTGCCCTGGCTGCCTGCTGTCATGTCCACTTGTGTACTGCTCTGTCACAGTTGCCTGAAGGGCTAGTTAGCTGCTATTAGTGGCTATTCTTCCTTAAAAATAACAATTGTAGGACCAGACAGTCAATGAAGTATGCCTCTGCTTGTTGCCACCTAGCGTGCCTGGCTGCCTGCCATCACACCCATTTGTCTACTACTCTGTCATAGTTGCCTGAGGGGCTAGTTGCATTAAGCAATAGGCTATTTTTCCTTAAAAAAATCTTCATCATAATCCTGTTGCTGCCACTGCTTGCCCCAGACCAGTGCACTGTCACGCTTTCTGTTCTATCTGCCACTAAAAATATGTAACACATAGTTAGAGGCCCTTCACTAATTTTGAAAAATGTTCCCTATAGACAGTGCTGTTTATATCTATCTATGCATGTCTTCCATTCCTCCCTTGCAGGACAAATACCTGTTGCAGTGACAAGGCCAATATCACACCTGTGTGAAACTGTACCAGTGGAGCAGGGTGGGTGGGATGGACCAGATGGAGGAAGAAATGGTTCACACCAGTCTTTTCAGTGCAGCAGATCCAGACCTGCTGTGTAACATTAGTCTTGCAGCAGTAATTATTGCTATATGTCACACTTTTGGTTCTGGTTCTGGTCTTGGTTCTGGTTCTGTGTGGCACAACCCAACCCACTCTGATGGCAGAACTGAAAAATCCACACTCCTACTATTGCTCTGTATATAACAGTTTATGTTGTAGTTATTTATGTAACTACTGTTTTACTCTGTATCACCCATGATGCTATTGTAGTTTACTGTATTACCCATGTTGCTATTGTAATTTGCTAGTAATTCCTTTGCTTCTGTGTAACTCATATATTCTACTGTTCTTATTTGTACCATCTGTGTCCCTCCCCTGTATGTGTCTTTTCCCCTGGGTCACACCTGGAAACGAGCCTCAGCTCAGGGTGCCTTTCCCAGTTACCAACTTTTTAAATAAATAAAATAAAAATCCATTCCACACACCCTTAGTTATGAAGGTACATTGACATTTTTCAGTGTTCACTCATAACTTTGATAATTTACAGTATTTAGACCCCATACTTCCAGAATAGTCTTTTTTGGACCCCACCTCATGGAAGAAGGTAAGTGGAATCTTTTCAAATTTGGCCACAGAGGTGATTTCACAATTTCTCTGTGAAATCCCCATTCTGGCAGGATTTGAAAAACTTCATCTACCAGGTTTATGAAGTGGGGTCATAAAAAAACCTATGCTGAAAATCTGGGGTCAAGATCTTAAAAAACACCAAAGTTATGAAGGTACATTGAAATGTTTCAACGTTCACTTACAACTTTAGTCATTTTCAATATTTCGATCCATGTTTTAACATAGCCTTTTTTGGACCCCACCTCATGAACAAGATAGGTAAAATATTTCAAATCCATCCAGAAAGGTGATTTCTCAGTCACTCTGAGAAATCCCCTTTCAGACAGGATTTGAAAAATTTAACCTACCTGGCTTGTGAAATGGAGTCATAAAAAGACTGTTGCCAGAGTTATGAAGGTACATTGAAATTTCTCAATGTTCACTCACAACTTTAGTAATTTTTCAATAATTTGACCCCACATTTTCAACACCACCTCATGAACACCATAGGTGTTGCTTTTCAAATCCTGTCTAAAATGTGTTTTTGCACTTATGGTGCAAAATGACGATTCAGTCAGTATTTTATAAATGATGTCTGTCGTGTTCAAAGGGGGATCATAAAAAGACTATGTTGAAAATTAGGGTTCAAAATGGCAAAATGAAAGTTATGAAGAAACATGTGTAGGGCCAGCCATTGGTCCCCCAGATGGCATGTTGTGACCTCCTGCCAGTGACTCGAGTTTTGGGACAAGCTCAAAGAACCAGCTAAGCAACACATGGATGGGGACCAGCACTGTCATGCACCTCCCCTCCAAGCCTTGAAAGGTATTGCACTGAATCAATGAGATTCTCCCACAGTAGGACCAGGACCCCCCTTGCATAAATCAGCTGTGAGAGAGTGTGAGAGAGAGAGCAAGAGAGTGTGTACGTACAAAGCACCACAGGTCTGAAATAAGAACATATTGCTGCTCAGTGGAACCCAACCAAACCCCTGCACAACCAGAAACAGTTGATTTAAATTACATACTATTTATGTTCCCTTACACTCTAATGCACTGCGAGCAAACATTTGGCATTGACAAATGCTTGTTATTAGTGTCTCTCCCCATTCCTCCTACCCCTGGTTTTCCTTGTACCTGGTGAAAGCCTTTTCTTGGCCCTCACTGCGTTTCTGACCCTTTCTGAGAACCGTACTGGTCTCTTCTACCTGTTTCATTTTGTAACGATTCTCATGCATGACTGTTGCCTCGAGAATGGTCCCCTTGATTGCTCCCCCCCATCTTTCCTCTACATATCCAGTGCTGTCCACCCTAGTCAATTTGTCTTGGACCAACTCCCTTATCCAGTTTGAGTCAGTTCTTCTGAAATCTAGGACTTCATTTTTGATAGGGGCATTCTGGTTCCGAGTAAAAAACCAAAAACAAGGCGCTGCGTCAGCATGTGGTCTAAAAGCAAAACAAAATGATTATATTAAATGCACGCTGAAAATAAAAAATAGAGTTAAATATCTACGTTTCGACCATAGGTCTTCTTCAGGAAATATCTAAAAGAGAAAAAAAAAACAAGTTAATGTAGAGGAGCGGTAAAATGAGAGAGATATATATGTGGAGAAAGAAGAAAGGGGAGGCTCAGGGAGAAGAAGTGAAATGGTAAGATTAAGAGAGAATCCGTTGAACAAAAAGGTGATGATGGGAAAGATAAAGCATAATGGAAGTGAAAGAGCTGGGGAAGTTCCCAGGGGGGACTAATTAACAAGGCCTAGTAAGAAGGCTGAAAGGTGACAAATGTGTGGGAAGGAGACAGAAATGGAGACTTATGGTGAAAATGAAAAATAAATTAAATGAGTACAAAAACAAATAGACTTTAGGGTTCTGAGGGCTAGCCTGAACCAAATGGAGTTACGGTTGCTGGGCCCCACTGGCTCCCCTACCTTCTTTCCATTTACCATCTCCAAGTTGGTGAGCACCAAATCGAGAATGACTGTTGTCTAGTGGGTTCCTTACCTAGCTGTACCAACAGGCAGTTCTGCAATCCAACAGGGCCTGACTTCTGGTGCACCTGGCCACTGGAATATTCCAGTCAATGTCTAGCAGGTTCGGATCACTCACACCAGCACTTCCCCCTTCTTCACTTCCTTTGTCAGCTCTTTCCCAAGCTTCTTATCTCTCACTTCCCTTTGTCCTGGTGGTCTATAGATCCCCCCACCCGTATTTTCTTGCCTGGGTGTGCCATGAGGTAAACCCACAGTGATGCTTTGCATGTCCTCCACAACCTTTATACCCCCCCTTTGCATTTTTCTCTAACCTATCTAAACATTCTGTAACCTAGAACTGACAAATCCCAGTTGTTATTCTCTGTGGCCCAAGTTTCTGTGATGGCTACAAGGTCCACCTCAGTATCTGTCACTAATGCCTGGAGCTCACTGATTTGATTACCCAGATTTCTGGCATTATGACAGACCACCTTCCAACTAACTCCAGATCCTCTTTTGCCATTTTGTGATCCTACACCTGCACTCCTTCTTATTCTCATTACCTTCCTATTTTTCTTGCTGCTTGAAGACCCTGAGAGCCTTCCCCCTTTTGCCTCTTCCACTCCTCCTTTTTGACCCTTAACCTTATTTAGAAACATAGAACATAGAAACATAGAAGTTGACGGCAGATAAGGACCGCAAGGCCCATCCAGTCTGCCCATTTCTTTTTCTACCTTATAAATGTGCCATCGGCCTTTGCTCTGTCAGTGACCTATCTATTCATAGTCATTTGTATTGCTCCCTTATGCCTATCCCATGCCTGTTTGAAGCCCTGCACTGTATTCATAGCCACCACTTCTTGTGGTAAGCTATTCCATGCATCTACCACCCTTTCTGTGAAAAAGAATTTCCTCACATTCCACCTTAATCGGCCTCCCTCTAATCTCATGCTGTGTCCTCTTGTCCTGCTATTTTTCTTATATTTAAACATGTTAGACCTTTCACCTTGTTTATGCCCTTAAGGTGTTTAAATGTCTCGATCATATCACCTCTCTCCCTCCTTTGCTCAAGGGTATACATATTGAGCTCCGTTAATCTGTCCTCATATGTCTTCTGATGCAGTCCCTGCACCATTTTGGTTGCCCTTCTCTGGACTGCCTCAATTTGGTTAATGTCCTTGTGAAGGTGTGGCCTCCAATACTGCATGCAGTACTCCAGATGGGGCCTAACCAATGTCTTGTACAGAGGATTATTACCTCCCTCACGACTTGTGATACCCTACTAATACACCTAACACCCCTAGCCTTACCTACTGCTTTAGAGGTCTGCTTGGATGATTTTAGGTCATCGGTGATGATGATGCCCAAGTCTCTTTCTTCCTTTGTGACTGCTAGCAACTCCTCCCAGCCTATAAGTGGCTTCAGGGTTTCTCTTCCCTATGTGCATGATTTTGCACTTCTTTGCATTAAATCCCAGTTGCCACTCTTCTGACCATTTTGCTAGTTTATCAGATCTCTCTCATTCTTTTCCAACCCATCTGGATCATCTACTCTGTTGCAGATCTTGGTGTCATCTGCAAACAGACAAGCCTTACCCTCTAGTCCATCTGCAGGGTCACTAATGAAGATGTTGAATAGGACTGGCCCCAGGACTGATCCCTGAGGTACCCACTTGTGACTTGCATCTCTTCTGACTGTATACCATTTACCACCACTCTCTGTTTTCTGTCAGTCAACCAGTTTGCCACCCAGTTGACCAACTTCAGGCCACCCGAGCCTGCCCAGCTTATTTATCAATCTTCTATGTGGAACAGTGTCAAAAGCTTTGCTGAAGTCAAGGTAGGAGCATATCAACTGCCCCCTTGGTCCACCACTCTGGTTACCCAGTCAAAGAAATCTATGAGATTAGTTTGTACAGGACCTTCCTTTGTAAACCCATGCTGTCTTGGATCCTGTGCCCCTATGGATTCCAGGTGTTGCACTATCCTTTCCTGAAGGGTGCCTCCATAATCTTGCCCACTACTGAGGTAAGACTGACTGGTCTGTAGTTCCCCGCCTCCTCCCTGCTACCACTCTTGTGGGGCGGGATCACATGAAGCCCTTCTCCAGTCTTCTGGGACCTCTCCTGTGCTCAGAGACTCACTAAACAATTCTGCTAATGGCTCTGCTAGTTCCTCCTTTAGCTCCTTAAGTACCCTGGGATGTATGCCATCAGGTCCCATTGCCTTATCCACCCTGAGCTTAGCAAGCTCTTGTAGGACCCTTTCTTTTGTGAAGGGAGTAGTGCTCACCTTTTTACCCACCTTACCGCTACCAGTCCCCAGAACAGGAGGAGCACTAGCTATGTTCTCCTCCCTCACTCTCTTTACCATGGTTCCCCTAGCCTCAGTGTCCTCTGCAGTCAGTTTAACTGTCTAATGCAGATGTCAAACTTCTGCCCCAGTGCACTAGTCCCCCCTCTTGCTAGGTGAAGGCTGTCACTTTTGAAGGGCCTCCTGTCCCAGGAGACCCCCAGTCCCCTACAAAGTGGTACTCTTTCTGTTCACACCACACCATTAACCACCCATTTAATTCCTCTGTATTTTCCTTCTTTATTCTATCTTTCCCTCCTCTCTACTCCACACAGGTAGGACCTCAGAAAAGGCCAGGAAGGTCAAGTGTGCCAGCAATCTGTCCCCAGCTTCTGAAAGCTCATCTTCACTTGCTCCACAGGCTGGTTCACCAGATCGTGGGAACCCAAGTGTACCAGCATCCTCTGCTCCCCCTTCCCTTTCTGCTATTCTTCCTATTCTATGTCCCAGATGGCTGATGTCCCAAGAAGGCACCTGACCATCCCCCCACACCCACCACCCTGTCTACTGCCTGATCTTAGAATCCCCAACCACTAAGACTCTCCTAGCTGCCTTCTTCTTATTCTTACCCCTGGGTGCCACCAGGTTGTCACTATCATTCCCCGTGCCCCTCTCCCCCCAGTGATCCACAGTCCCCCATGGTGGAGTTGGGTACCTGAGGCTCCTCCAGGGGTGCAAAGTGATTTACCAGTGGGATGGTGTGGGGCTGATTGATCTCCTTGTGACTGCTCCTGCCACCCTTCCCCCTCCTGCTCCACACCACTCTCCACCCCTCTTTACCAGTAGACCTTTGGGGGAGTCAGGGTGTGGGCTGTGGGCCCCAGCTGATCCAGTACCACAGGGAGATATCTCTTCCTTCACTGCTACCAGATGAGCATGGGGCTCTGCAAGGATCCTGCAGAAGGGGCAGTGACTTCTCCTCCAGAGCATAACCATGGAGAAGAGTGCCCCACAGTTCCTGCAACTGACTTGCTCCCTGTTAAACCTCAGACGCTTTAGATGGCTCTGCCCCTCTGTTCTCCCTAATGCACTGATTCTGAAAGCAGAAACAAAATCCTTATGCTGTTACACAACCTACATTGAATCAGAGGCTACAAAAATCTGTCCAATCACTCAGGTTGTTCAGATATTCCTGACCTTTATCCCCATCACCAGGCAGGTCCACCATCTTGGCCATCTTAGTGCCATCAGCAAATGTAAGCAGCTTGCTGGAGACCTCAGCTTCCATATCATTAATGAAAATGCTAAACAGCTATAGCCCTGCTGTTGTCTACCTCTCTGGTCACCCATTTGAAGAAGGTGATCAGGTTGGTTTGACACAACATGCCACTTGTAAAGCCATGCTGATGGGGCAAAAATCTCAACTTCGACCATGTGCTCTGTTATTCTTCTTTGATACTGGTTTCCAGGACCTTGCCCAGTACTAATGTCAGGTTGACTGGCCTGAAGTTACTCGTGTCCTACCGTGCCCCCTTCTTGAACATGGCAACCACATTGGCTGCTCTCCCAGCCATCTGGCCCCACACCTGTCTGGACAGATTCCAGAAAGATTACAGCAAGAAGCCCTGGCAATTGTTCCCAAGCTCCACAGTGATCCTGGAACGTATCCTGTCTGTCCCTTGGGATCTTTGCCAGGTAGCCAGTTACTAGGGCAGGCACATTATCCACCATTTAAATGGCTTTCAAATTTCTGGCTTAAATAAAAATAAGAAGAAATTATTCTAACACTATAAAAATAAAAGCCTTCCATTGAAATATGCTTCAATTTTAACTTCAAAGACAAAACACAGTTAATATTCTGGTAACTGGAGGGGGTAGCTAAATACAATACAAGACAATGAGAACCCTGAGTGGCACACAGTTTTATAAAAAAAAAACAAAAAAAAAACATTAGTTACCACCTGAAGGCATGCTTGCGGGCATGGCCAAGTTACACAGTCACCATTACTATTTGCTTTTCGCAATTTCGCAACTACCTCAGTTATTAACCGTGACTGCCAGATCCTGCTCCATAACTGTCAGGTGCAAAAAAGCAAATGTGCCTGCCATTTCATCAGTTATCCTGGCAGAGGTAATGAGAGAGTTCTGAATTGTTTATTAAAATGCCTTTCCACCGCATGGTACAGTGGTGCTGGCCAGGATGAAACGCAAAACTGCAGCATACCACAGCGGAGTTAGTACAGTAAACAAAGCAATTTCAATGGCAGTTAATCCCATTTGTCATGCAGTGTCTCAGGATACTGAATTGCATGTTGGCCATGGCTGGCACACTAGATATGCTGATGTTCTCACCTTCCAGGAGTGGTGACTTAACTGTGAGTGTTTGGGACTTTGTCATCTAAAGCTCCTAATTTGGGTTCAAGTGTCCACTATGCCTGGCTGCTCACATCTGTGAGTGTTGTTTAAATAAAGGAACATCTAGACACTGCAGATGGTGTAGACATTTATATTTGTAACTGTTACTGCAACTAAGTGAGCCCAGTTCCCCATTGCTCCCACCCAGTCTCCCAGACTGAGGATTCCATCTTAAGAAAACATAAATGCAGTTTGGTGTGCAGCCCCTCCTCAAGAGCCATGTGTCAAGGGCGGAGCTTGCAGTCAATAGGAAAAGATGCTCTCTACAGAGCTCTGTCTTGAGCACCAGATGTTTATAAAAAATATATTTTACACATGCAGTTTTCTTTATTATTTTTTCACTGGGTTCTGCTCGGTCCCTAGATCTATTTTGGATGAAATAGTCAATAGGAAGACCTCACTGAGACCATGCACAGGAACCTGGTCAAGAAATGTTTGAGAAGCCATAAGATGGCACAGGGAAGAACGGAGGAAGACCACAAGCAAGTGGGGAGTTGGAACCAGTGAATGCAGACCTTCTCTTAGTGATGCAGGAACTCGTACGTGACATGAAACAGGCTACGCAGGATATGAATAGAAAACTAGATACATTCACATCAAGAGTAACTACTGTTCAGACCCACATGGACACCCTTGAAACTACTGTTAAATCAGTAGCTGACTCAGTAACCAAAAATACTGCAGTTACCGCTAATGTGGTGAAAGAAAATAAAGTCCTCCATTAACAGTTGGAGCACCTTGTAAATGGTGTGTGCTCAGCAAATTTATGAGTTTTGGGGGTAACAGAAGGCTTAGCAGATACAATGGATGGAGTGCTGAAACATTCTCCTCGAATGGACTTATCTATCCTGCTTCTTAAGGCTTGCAGGATAACACCCCACGAGAAACCCACTAATCCTGAACTACCCTGGACAATCCTGCTCATCACCAGCGGGGTTCACCTCAGAGAGGAAGTACTTAATATGGCCAAACAACAAAGATCTTTGCAGTTATAGGATGGCTTTTCAATTTACTTATTCCTAGACTTGCCTTTTGCCACCCAACAACATTGAAAGCTTTCACACTGTGGGGTGGGCTTGTGAGAGATGGGGTCTTTCACTCGCTTCCACTACCACCTCACTTAAAAATCTCTTATTCTGGTAAAATAAACTTGTTTATGGACCCAAAGGGAGCCAGCAAACAAATGGAAAAAATAAAATCAGTCTTTGCAGCAAGGGTGGCATAAGAGTGAAAGTTGTTGCAGAAGAGTGGAGAAGGGGGTTATTCCAGATGAGTGGAGAGCAGAAGGGAGGTTGTTCCAAAGTAGAAGTGGAGCACAAGAGGGAGGTTGTTCCTGAGAAGGAGAGAGTAGGAGGGAGGTTGCTACAGGCAAAGTGAGAACAGCAGTGTGCTTGTTCAATGGGATTGGAGAGCAGGAGAGAGGTTGTTCCAGAGCAGGAGTGGACAGCAAGAGAGAAGTTTTTGCAGAGAAGGAGTAAAGAGCAGAAGGGAGGTTGTTCCAGAGGAGGGGAGAGCAGGTGGGAGGCTGTTCCAGAGTAGGAGTGGAGAGCAGGAGGGAAGTTGTTCCAGAAAAGTGTAGAGCAGGAGGAAGGCTGTTCCAGAGGAGTAGTGGACAGCAGGAAGGTGTTGGTCCTGAGAAGGAGTGGAGAGTAGGAGGAAGGTTGCTAGAAGGAGTAGAGAGCGGGGGGGCAGGGCAGGTTGTTCCAGAGAAGGAGTGGAGTGCAAGGGAGGTTGTTTCAGAGGAGGCGTAGAGAGCATGAGGGAGGTTTTTCCAGAGGAAGAAAGAATAGGAGAAAGGTTGTTCTAGATGAGCTGAGAGAAGAAAAGAGGTTGTTCCAGATGAGGATTAGGGAACAGGAGTGAGGCTATTCCAGAGGGAGGAGTGCAGGAGGTAGGTAGTTCCAGAGGAGTGGAGAGTAGGAGAGTGATTGTTCTAGAGGAGTGGTGAGCAGGATGGAGGCTGTTCCATAGTATTGGAGAGCAGATGGGAGTTTTTTCCAGAGCAGGAGTGATGAACAGAAGGGACATTGTTCTAGAGGAGTGGAAAGCAGGAGAGAGGTTGTTCCAGAGGAGGAGTGGAGATCAGGAGGGAGGTTGTTCTAGACGAGGTGAGAGCAGGAGGGAGGTTTTTCCTAAGGAGGAGTGGGAAACATGAGGGAGGCTATTTAGTGTCAGTGGCTCAGTAGGTAGCACACTCGCCTCTGAGGCTGGGAGATCAGAGGGCTGTGGTTCAGCTCCCACATCTGGCACTTGGGTTAATATCCTAGTACTGACACTGTAGTGCAGCATGAGAGGGGTGCTGCACTTCTGAGGTACCGTCTTTCAGATGAGATGTTAAACCGAGGTCCCATCTGCCTGGACTGGTGGTAGTTCAGGTGGATGTTAAAGATCCCATGGCACTTATTGAAAAGAGTAGGGAAATTTCCCCAGTGTCCTGTCCAAAGTTCCCTCATTCACTAAAAATACCACCAGCAGCTTAATCTGGTTCAAGGTCAGTTGGCATTCATCTGTATCCCCCTCCTCCGGGTTGTGCCTGAAAATAGGCAGGATTTGTCTAGTGCACTTACCCGGTCAACAAAAAAACTAAAACTAAACTACTCCAGAGGAGACATGGAGAGCAAGAGGGAGGTTGTTCCAGAGGAGTGGAGAACATAAGAGAGGTTGTTCTAGAGGGGTGGATTGCAGAAGGGAAGCTGTTCCAAAGCAGGAGTGGAGAGCAGTAGAGAAATTGTTCTAGAGGGGAAGTGGAAAATAGGAGAAAGGTTGTTCCAGAGGAGGAGTGAAGAGCAGGAGGGAGGTTGTTCCAGAGGAGGGGCCAACAATAGAGAGGTTGTTCCAGAGGAATGGAAGCTGCAGGGAGGTTGTTCCAGAGAAGAAGTAGAGCAAGGAGCCTTTTTCATTGGAGGAGTAGAGAGCAGGAAAAAGGTTGTTCCAGAGGAAGGGTGAGCAGAAGGGACATTGTTCCAGAGAAGTTGAGAGAAGAAGGGAGGTTGTTTCAGAAGAGGAGTAGAGAATAGGAGGGATGTTGTTCCAGCAGTGGCAGAGCAGAAAGGAAATTGTTCCAACTGGAGGAGAGCAGGAGGAAGCATGATCTAAAGGAGGAGAGAGCAGGGGGGGAAGATTATTCCAAAGGAGAAGTGGGGAACCGAGGAGAGGTTGTTCCACAGGAGAAGTGGAGAGAAAGAGGGAGGTTGTTCTAGAGGAGTGGAGAGCAGGAGTGAGGTTGTTTCAGACAAGGTGCGAGCAGGAGCCAGGTTATTCCATGGGAGCAGACAGCAGGAGAGAGACTTTTCTAGAGCAGGAGGAAAGTTGTTCTAGAGGTGGAGCTGAGAGCAGAAGGGAGGATGTTCCAGAGGAGGAGGAGGAGGAGTTGTGGAGAGCAGGTGGGAACTGATCGGAGGAGGAGTGGCGAGTAGGAGGAAGGTTGCTTCAGAGGAATAGATAACAGGAGATGGTTGTTTCAGAGAAGGATTGCAGAGGAAATAATGTTGTTCCAGAGGAGGAGTAGAGAGCACGAGGTAGGTTGTTCCTGAGAAAGGGAAAGCAGGAGAGGACTTGTTCCAGAGGAGTTGAGAGGAGGCAGGTTGTTCCTGATGAGGAATAGAGGACAGGAGGAAGGCCATTCTGGAGGATTTGAGAGCTGGAGGGAGGTTGTTCCAAAGGAGGAGTGGGGAGCAGGAGAGAGGCTGTCCAAGAGGAGAAGTGGAGAGCAGGAGGGAGGTTGTTCCAGAGGAGGGGAGAAAAGAAGCGATTTGTTTAAAAGAAGGAGTGTAGGGCAGGAGAAATTGTTCCAGAAGAGTGGAAATCAGAAGGGTGGTTGTTCCAGAGGAGTGGAGTGCCGGAAGGAGGATGTTCTAGTACAGTGGAGAGCATGAGAGATGTTGTTCCAGAGGTGGAGTTGAGAGCAGGTGGTAGGTTGTTCCAGAGGAAGGGAAAGCAGGAGGGAGGTTGTTCCAGAGGAGGTGAAAGCAGGAGGGTGGTTGTTCCAAAGGAGGAGTGGGAAGCAGGAGGAAGGCTGTTCAAGAGGAGAAGTGGAGAGCAGGAGGGAGGTTGTTCCAGAGGAGGGGAGAGCAGGAGTGAGGTTGTTCCAGACAAGGTGTGAGCAGAAGTGAGGTTATTCCATGGGAGTAGAGAGCAGGAATGAGTCTTTTCCAGAGCAGGGGTGGAGAGCAGGAGAGAGATTTTCCAGAACAGTAGAGAGCAGGGGTGGTTGTTTCAAGGAGTAGACAGCAGGAGGGCGGATGTTCCAGTTGAGTGGACAGCATGAGAGGCTGTTCCAGAGGAGTGGATAGGAGAAGGGAGGTTGTTCCAGAGCAGGAGTTGAGAGTAGGTGGGAGATTGTTCCAGGGTGGGGGGAAGGAGGTTGTTCCAAAGAAGGAGAGGGAAGCAGGAAATAGATTGTTCCAGAAGAGTGGAGAGAAGGAGGGTGGTTGTTCCAGAAGACAGCAGGAGAGAGGTTATTCCAGAGGAGTGGATGGCAGAAGGGAGATTGCTCCAGAGAAGAAGTGAAGAGCAGGAGTGACAATGTTCTAGAGGAGAAGTTGAGAGAAGAAAGGAGGTTGTTCCAGAGGAAGGGAAAGTAGGAGGGAGGCTGCCCTAGAGGTGGGAGAACAGGAGGAAGGGTGTTCCAGAGGAGTGGAGAGCAAGAGGGATGTTGTTCCAGATGATAGTGCAGCAGAATGGTGGTTGTTCCAGAGGAGGGGTGGGAAGCAAGAGAGAGGCTGTCCCATAGGAGAAGTGGAAAGCAGGAGGAAGGTTGTTCCAGAGGAGAGGAAATTCAGCCATTCAACCCTCTTTGGGACATCCTATAGGGTTACCAGGTCTCTGGCAAAGCAGAATTCCATCACAGATGTGTGACTGATGGGGGCAAAGGGAAATATAACAGACATTCGGTTGGTGACATGGGGACCTGTGCTGATGTCTTACATCTCAGCACTGTGTGATTGTGTCCCCTTTGACCTTCTGTGAGTTTGTTCATAGGCATATATGACTTTATTTGGACTGCCTCGAGGCCCTGGGTTTGGTGTTTGCTGGCCTCCAGAGAGTTGCTTTCCAGCAGCTGTTAAAAAAATTTTGGTAAGATCCCTTCTGAAAAACCATCTCTAGACCCAGAGTTGTTGGCAAGTTACAAACCTGTCTCGGACCTTCCCTTTCTGTGGAAGTTATCAAGAATTTATTATTTATTTATTTATTTGAGTTTTGGTAACTGGGTAAGTCCACTGAGACAATTACAATCCCTTTTTCAGTGTCGACCGGGGGCAATAAATGACAGAACGGTACACTGAGACAGGCAAAAAACTGTACATACTGCAAAAGCAGATATTCCAAGTTATTACAGTACAAAATAATACCAGGCTAGCATTAAATAATAGGAACAATTAACACAATAATTTACACAAAATGTACAGACATAGGAAAAAACAATATACACAAAATATACAGACATAGGAATAAAACAGTTCTAGAAATCACCAAGTGTACAGAAAGGTGCACAGGCAATTATGTTTGAAGTCACAGGATAAAAATAACATGATTACACGTATAACAAGGAATAAGAGAGTGGCAAAGTAATAGGAGAGGCAGGGAGAATGCTTAAGGAGCAAGGAGAGAAAGAGGACAGGGGAGGACAGAAGAAGAAGTGAGAAGAGTGAGGGAGGTTCAAGGATAGGCTGTGGGAGGAGAGGGGCAAGGGGTAGGGGGAGGACAGAAAGTTAGCATAAAGCATTAGTGGTGGCAGGAGCAAGAAACAGAGCCAGAGAGAAAAGAATGAAAGTTCAACCGGAACTTAGGGAGTGAGGAGTAGGACAAGATAGAGGGAGGCAGGGAGTTCCATACAGATACGGCTGCAAAGGAAAAGGACTTACGGGCAGTGGCTAGATGTAAGTTAGGCTTTGTGAGGAGGGGGAGGGAGGCAGATCTGAGGGCACGAGGAGCGCATCTTATATGAATGATCTCACTAAGGCAGGAAGGGGAGAATTTATGGACATGTTTATGCACGAAGAGCATGGAAGAGTACTTGAGTTTGGCAAGAAGGTGGTGGTGTCAAAGACTGAAACTTGCCTTGAGGAATTTAACATCTATGAACTGTTCCCATTAGGTTGCAGACCTTGCCGCAGTCGGAGAACGTGCTTGTCAAGGCACTTTTTTTTAAAATTTACTATACTTTATCATTGCAGCCACCAAGGCTCAGCCCCGGCCCATCCTGGACCCCTCCTCATCCCCGGGACTTACCTCCAGGCAGAGGATACCCCTGGATTGCCCCCAAGGGCAGGGCCAATGCCCCAGCATGAAACCCACATGACAACAGGAGAAGGATTCTAGTGAGGAGCCCCACTGGCATTGCCTCTCTGGCTTCCCCCCAGGGTGGGGTGTGGAGTCAGGCCAGCCACATTGGCAGATGGAATAGGTCATTGACCTAGAGTGCCCCGGTTGGTGACTGGAGCAGGGAGAGCAGGGCATCATACAGGCAATCACTATATTTTTGCATTGCTGTGGATGGGAGATGTGGCATGCAATGACTGGCACATCTCCCAGTAGATTCCAGGCACTGGTTGCAATGGAACCCCCGGCCTCTGCCAGGGGTCCATATGCACTGGTCACACAACCTCACCCCCCACCCCAAACCCTCCCCAGGAGAGGAGATCTGCCATATGGCAGCTCAATCCAACTCCTGCCCCCGGGCCGATCCGACAACCCCGTCCATTACTAAACCCAGGTCGCTGGTGTAGTGCGAGGTATGGAATCCAGCGCCTCAACCCTCAGCATCACTGGTCCGCTTGTCAAAATACTTAATGGTCTGTTCCTTACGAAGGATAGAGGGGAGTGATCAACTGTCATTGTTGATCTCTCATTAGCATTTGACACCGTAGATCATGGGGGTTTGAAGGAGCATAAGGAATATGGGGAACTCATTAAGACAGCAATAAAATGGTTTGAGTCCTTCCTGCCTGTTAGATTACAGCAGGTGGTGATGGGGTAATTCGCATTGCAGTCTGTTGCAGTTGAAGTTCCTCAGGGTTTGATTCTGTCCCTCATGCATTTTGTGGGTGTGTATGTTGTCTTTGACCTGGGCCATTAGAAGGTATCATGGGAGTTTTCACTGTTTAGCAGATGATACTGAGCTGTCCCTGTCCATTACACCGAATGGGCTCAGGGTAATCTCCATGCTGGAGCAATGCCTTCAAGGAATCATAGACTGGATAAATTCCAGCTGTTTGAGTCTTAATCCAGCAAAGACTGAGTTTTTGCTAGTGAATCGGGGTCCTCGTGGGTCAGCGTGGTGCCCTAATTGTACCATCTTTAAGTGCCACCATTCTGGCAGCTGTGGATGAGGTAAAAATCTGGGGGTCACTCTGGACTCTAGGCTGACACTTGAACATCATGTGTCAGCCATGGTCAACAGTGGGTATTTCCTGCTGCAAAACATCTCCTGGATAAAACCCTATCTTGTGCAAGAAGATCTGGTGACCCTAGTACATGCGTTTGTTACCTTGAGGCTCAACCACGGTAATGCTCTCTATCTAGGCTATCTGGAAAGTTGGTGCATTGCCTACAGCTGGTGCAGTATGCCACAGCCAGGTTGATTTCTGGAGTGGTATAATCAGACCATATCACTCTTATGCTGCATCATCTGCACTGGCTACCCAATAAGTGGTGCACTACTGTACCTTCAAGATTGCATTGTTAATTTACAAAAGCCCTGCATGAATTGGGCTTCAGCTACCAAAAAGGTCTCTTGTTTTGATGTACAAATGGTCACACACTCCACTAAGCTGAGGAGTTGTTCCTGGTCATCCCAAGATCTCTCCTGATACAGTTGGCAACTAGGCACGCTTGGCAGTGGCCTATTTAGAACTCATTGCCTTTCCATCACAAGACTTTCCCCTCTGTGGAGATGCTTAGAAAGGGCTGAAATGCTATTTATTACCACATGCTTTTGGCACTGACAATGGTACCATTGATGTCCTTAGGTGTATATATATTTAAAACCACAATATTTATGCTTGTATTTTAACTTGTTATTTTTTGTTGAAGCACCGCAAGCCCTTGAGATACTGTGTGATACAAATGAAATTGCCTTGCCTTAGCACCCCTCCTTCCTCCCAGTGTTACAGATGCACTTGTAACTGCAAGGGGGGGGTCAGATGATGCATGCTCTGCCATGCTGTCAACAGCACCTCTACCATGCCACACTTAGGTAAGGGCAGCACCCTGAGTCCCCTGGGAGAAGAATGTCCGGCTAGACACTCTTCATCTTCCCTGCTGCCTCCACCCCAGCAGTCCTTGGTTCAGGGTAAAATCCCAAGTCACCAACATGCCAGAGAAGTACCCCATCACAGAGTTCCATGGAGCCAGCTAATTTTTTCTTTAATTATTTTACCCTGTTGAACAGCACACAAGGGGTATCATTCTGCTAGGCAATAACTTTGAAAAATGGTACCATAATGACATGGAGTTGCTTGCAGTGGTACAGCCCAACCAATCAGAAGCTTGATGGGAGAATGGGTAGGTAGCTTTGTTGCCCCAACCCCCCAAAATATAAGGCTTTCAATCACACTACATTTGTGGATGATGCAGGCTCATACAGTTCTGACAGTGAAGTACAACAGGGGCTTTCACCGTGTCAGAGCGGCATGTAGGGTGAGTTGCCACACACACTGGTTGACAAAAACAACTGTCAAACTGGTACCACAATCAAGAATCGAGCATCCCAGGGGACACTCACTTCCTCTAGGGAGGGAGAGCTGCTTCCCCACCATTACATTACCACCTGGGTGACCACAGGTGGTAGTACGTTGGGGGAACATAAATAGGAAGGGGCTGTTACAGATGCTGGCATGTGGCACACACTAGCATGCACATGTCATGGCATCACCACCTGCGCTAGCTTGGGACTGGGGGGATGAGAAAAATGCAAAAAATGGTCCCTGGCACCAGGGGCGTTAGCCTCGGTATAGCCAGCTACTCACCTTCGACCACGATGTTCTCATAAAGGGGGGACCAAAGCTACAAATCCTGATGGGCAGTGGTCCTTTCTTCCCCACTCCATCCCCATCTGGGGCATCCATTGGCCAGTACAATGTGCCGCCCTCCAAGGACATCTAGCTGGTAAGTTGCAATAGGGTGTCCAGGTGCCAGAGAGAGAGAGAGAAAAGGAAGCATAAAAACAGTGGGGAAAAAATGATAGCTGCCACTTTGTTTTCTTCCCTGTGAGCAGCTCATCTCACACTACAATCTGGTGTATCACTTCCTTGCTGATTATACTAACCTGTACATTTCTTTTGACTCTTTTAACAATTCCTCCCTCTCTTGTATTACCCATATCGAAGCCTGGCTCAATACCAATATCCTTCAACTAAATGTATCCAAGACTGAGCTGCTCATCTTGGGAAAAAGAATCTCCCTCATTTGAAACTCCTCTTCCACACTCTCCCTTTTGACTAATATCTCACTTTTGCCTCGTCAGTCTACAACCTTAGCATTCTACCTAATCTTGACTATTTATTCTACTCCTACATCTCCCTTATCTGCAAAATCTCTTTTTTCCTTCTTTCAAATGTTGCCAGTGTCTACCACTTCCTGAACTACTCTTTTTTTTATTCGGCTTTTTGGTGCCTAGCCCCCATTAAATCAGCCCCAGCTTCCCATGTCCCCGCTTCCCCCCAAGACCTCTGGCTGGCGATCCTCCCAGGTTTGCCCCCCAGAATGGGGCTGCCGGGCAGGCGCACACCCAATGGAGACTGAGATCAAGGTTCCCTGCAGGCTGGCTTCTGCCGGTGTTCCTCCCTGGCTTAATCCCCAAGGCAGGGTTGCAGGGACAGGCTGTGCCCGACAAAGGACTGAACTCTGTCATCAACCAAGTGTCACAGCAGGTGCAGCAGGACCAGGAAGTGGGATGTCATTGGCAGGGCTGGCATTTTTCATGCGTTTGTCCCCAGGAGTCGTGGCATGCAATGACATAATGGCACCTAAGTGCTGACATCCAGCACACCTCCTCAACAGCTCAGCATCAGTTGCAGCTCCTCCTGGCCTCTGCCAGGGGTTGATCAAGCGCTGAGTGCTAACTTACCTTCCCCCCGGAGGAGAAGCACAGTTAATGGGACATTCAAACATCCTCCCCTCAGCTGGCCCTCCAACTCCTTAGGTCCTTTCCCGAACCCAAGGTGTTGGCGTCATGGATGGAAGCCTTAGTGCTGAACTACTCTTCTGAAGTCCTTCTTCATGCTTTCATATCATCTCTTCTGTAGTGCCATAGACCCTACTGTTTGGCCTTTCTACGTTTCAGCCTTCTTAATTCTAACGTGTCAAAAATGCCACTACCACCTCCTTACCCACACCAAGAAACATGATCACGTTACTCCCATTATTTGTAACCTGCACTGACTCCTTGTCCTTTTCGGAAGTTTAACATTTTCTCCCTTGTTTTCAATATCCTTAATGGGCTTATTCCTGCCAAGTCACTGATCTGGTCTCACCATACTTCTGCCCCAAATCTCTCTCCACTGCTCTAGTACTGGCCTCTTAGCTGTCCCATCTCCTAAGCCTTCAATGTTGGTGGTAGAGCTTTTGCTTTGTTGCCCCTGCCATCAGGAAAAGCTTTTCTATCTCTCTTCACCTAACCACCTCACCCTGCCTCTTAAAGTCTTATATGAAAATGTATATGTTCCCCTATAATTCCTACCACCTAAAAATGTATCTTTTTTCCTTATAATTCCTACTTTTTCTCTCTGCTATCACCATTTTCTTTACCTTTTAGAATATTTTTTTATCCTTTATTGATGCTGCTTTCTGGCAACTACCCTTATCCCCATCACCCACCACCCACCCACCCAAGACCTACCTGCACCTCTTGAACTGACATGAGTGGGTGGGAGTCTCAGAGTTGGTATGGATCCTGCATGGTGTCGCTGTCATCCACTTGCAGAAGTGCTTTTCCTCCATTTTTGCCCCTTACCCAGACTTCGAGACTGCCAGCTGCTCCAGCTGGCACTGCCTGCACTTGCTGCTACCTTAGCCTACTAAGTGCCTGATACTGTACCTACTGTAAACAGTATGCCTGCTGTATATGCTATAATTTATCATCCGGCTTTAAATGTTGTATTCCCACTATTGTCTGTACTGGGTAGTCTATTTGTTGGTTTTACCTCCAACTGTAAAGTGTTTGGAGGCGCACTTTGTATAAAAGATGCTACACAAAAACGTATTGTATAGTACTGGCAGCTCTGCAAGCATCCTCAGCGCATAACTCCACCATAATGAAGTCAAGTTAACTGGTTTTCTAGCCAAAGATCTATGCAGCATAGAAATCATGTGTGTGTGTGTGGGGGGATGGCCTGCAGATAAGTTCACAGAATTTGAATGGGACTTCCTGCACCATCCATGTAAAAGTCAACAGTGACATTATCCAAACAATGCCATATTTCCACAGGCAGCAGAGTAATAAAACCTGGGTTCAGTGGATGGGCTATGCCTGTGAGACTTGTTAGTGAAATATGATGTAATCCAGCCCTGCTCCTTTGGGAGTATCAAACATATCCCTCTGAAATCTGTTTCACCTGCTGACTATATTTACCCCTTGGTGCTCTGCCATCAGCCATTTATGGAACAGAAGGCTGGGTTGTCATTCCACTGCTAATTTGATTGGGAGTGGGGGGCATCAGCCCTTTAGATACCATAATACACAGCAGGATTGTCACCTCTTGAAAGAAACCACATTTGCATTGCAGACAGCACCTCCTTATGCCAACAGAAACAGTAATCTTGGGCACATGGCTTTGGAGGATAACCTGATAATCCCTCCACTTTTATTGGTTCTTTGTTGAGGCTTTGTAGCTCAAAGGGTTGCAACAAGAAAGGTCTGCGTTTTTATTTTTAAATGTGTTTTGTAATCTCTTTTTCTCCCTTCTTCTGGCATGACTTCCCCTGAGTGGCTATGGTTGGATCTGCTGGTTCGAGAGGGTGTGGGTGTTAGCTGTGATGTCTCTGTGATCTTCCTTTAAACAAGCCCTGGTCAGGGCAGGATGCTGGGTGGTGCTCGTGCTAATGGTCCTTTGACATGATAATTTTTTTTTTGACCAGGAGAGACACACTAAGCTGAAAGTTTGTTTACAGGTGCGACCTGGGAGCACAAGGAAGTTGAATTATGTGCTGCAAAGCAGGTCACATTGTTTGAGGCTGTAGTTTTCGTACAGTACTACTGCGGTCACAGTTTGATAATGTTCTTCAGACAGTACAGTGACATGCATTTATTAATTTAACCTGCACTCAACCACATAGTACCACTGCCCCTACAACTTCCTCCTTTGCAAAACCAGATGGTGCCATAGCCCCCACACACCTCAGCAACACACACACATACACACACTGATGCATCCCCCACCCACCCCAAGTCCATAGCCCTCCATCACATAGTAACACAATGCAGACCAGGCCCCAGGTAAACAAACACCACCACATGGTGCTACAGCCCACCATGGATGCCAAAACGTAGGGAAAAGTGTGGGGGAGGGTCTGTAGTAATTACAGAAGAGACCAGGATTGCTTCCCTTCAGATCTTGCATGCATTAAAAGGGAACTTTGAATATTCATGGGCAAAAGTGAGAGGAGTGCTGCCCCCCTTGCCCATAGCATCTGGCACCTATGTAGCCCACCCATGGCCCATCTTCAAACTAACATCCTTTTTTGTACACTATTTATTTCATTTTTGAAACCAGGTAGTTAGGCTAGACAAAGAAATGCCTATTTTCAGGTATGACCTAGGAGGTTACAAGGACAAACATTGCATTACTGTAAAGGTTAAAAAGCAAAATACAATAAAACTGAACACAAGAGCAGAAGATATGTAAAAATTATAAAATATTCAAATTGTACTGTTCATGGTCAAAGAAAAATATAGAATAGTCAAACAGAACCTTTGCATCAGTATCCACAAAAGAATTCAGAAGACAATTAAGTACTGCTACAGGCAGAAGAGGACTCTAGAAATTTCCTTAAAGGGTAACAGTCTGCACCAAGGGCCCAACACTCAAGTGTGGGACTGGTCCCAGAGTGCATTTTGTGTGCAAAAATATTTTGATTTACTTACTGTTTACTTTAGTACAGTAGATCGTATCAGACTAATTTTGCATAGTTCTAGGCTGACATATTCGTCGCAGGTTATTCAATGTCCCATTTCTGCCTATTTCTCTGATGTTTACTGCAGGGGATTCTGGGATATGTAGTAACAAAAAAATGTCAGCCTACAACTAAGCAAAACTAGTCTAGAACAATCTACTATACAATGGTAAATAGTAAGTAAACAAAAATGTTTATGCACCCCAAGTGTGCATTGGGACCAGCTCCACACATGAGTGTGGTGGCCCTCTGTGCTGACTGCTCCCCTTTAAAGTGTGCCATCAATTTTTTTCCAATCTGTTCCATATTTTGAATCTCACAACTGTGTGCATGGATTGCTCCTGTAAAATGAATTTTGTCCGAGGGAGCTTACCTGTAAAACAAAATAAATAATTAATAAATAAATGAACAAATGTCTCCTACACTGAAGAACTACCATGACTGCAGTAGTACTGAGTTAAACTAGTCAGAAACAATGTAACTTGCTTTGCAGCACATACTCCAATTATCCTGCCAAAGGACCACTAACACCTCACAGACATCCTCCTTTAAAATCATTTTGTTTTAATTCTGACATGCTTCAACCATGAAAAATAGCAGTACACTGCTCATGAAGTTTGTTAGCCCACATGAGACTTATGGCACGTTTATGTGGCCTGATCTGCACTGGTGCGAGCAGTACAGATGAGTTGCCCTGGTGCAGATCAGGCTGTCTAAACAGCAAGGGGAGCACTGCAGATGGCTCCGTTGTGGCACTGGACGAACCCTGTTTTTGTGTGATCATGTACTGTTGCAGGCATTTTTTGCTGTTGTGTAAACACGCCACTCTACCTGCAACAGGATAGCTCCATGCTATGCTGCACTGTACTGCCCCCCAATAAACTTCCTACCATATATAACCGTGTATATACTACCTTACATATCCATGCATATACTACACTCCTCCCCCTTAGGCAGAAACTTATCTAAATACTTCAACAGTGGCATTTCTAACTTTCAGGTGGAAGCAGACTGTTCGGTACCCAGAAACAAGTTCAGAGGATTATTCTGCCCCTTGGGTAGAACGTGTCACTAACTAAGTAACAGTACAAGAGCTGTTACTCAGAGGTATAAGTTCATTGCATGACTTTACAGATCAAGTCTTTGTGGTGGTCTTCGGTGCCTCAGAGGATATCTGTGGGCTGGAATAAGCACTGCTGATGGAACAGAAGATTCATTATTATTTGGCACCAGCTCTGGTGGAACTTAACAGGTAGGAGCAAAGTCCTCTGTGTCACTGTCCTCAGATGGAGTGACGTCTTCTGCTGCATTTGCTGAAACCTTGGAATGCAGCAGGTGATCCCACATGTATGTGAACAAGTCTCTGTCCCACACAAACTGCATAAGTCAAAGGTCCACTTGTTTCATTCACCACCCCAGGAATCCAAGAACCCTTGGGATGTCTACAGTCTTGAACCATCACTCTCTCCCCAGGATGAAAAATCTGTACTGGTCTGGCTGACTTGTCATGACCCTTTCGCTGTTGTAATTGATGCTTTGCAACAGTGTCAGCCAAGTCTGACTTGAGCAATGACAAACGGGTACGAGGCTGACATTTTAGGAACAGTTCAGCAGGTGTTCACTCTGTTACTGTGTGAGGAGTGTTTCTGTAAGCAAACAGAAAATGAGCCAGCCTTTGAGCTATAGGTACTTGCCGTGAATCTGGTTTATTCCAAGCTTTTTTGAATGTCTGTACAGCTCTTTCAGCTGTGCCATTTGATACTGGATGGTAAGGTGGAGTCAAAATATGTCGGACACCATTCTGCCTTAAGAACAGTTTAAAGACATGGGAAGAAAATTGGGGACCATTGTCCGACACTAACTCCTGTGGTAGTCCATAAGAGGCAAAAAGTTGTCTCAAAACCTTGCTGTCTGTTGGGTGTAGGCCTTGGGCGTTGATCCGGTGACCTAGGTACCCAACAGAATTTTGCAGAAATTGGCATTTTGCTATCTTTACTCTCAGTCCATTTCATTGCAGTCTGGTCAGAACATGGTCCAGGATTGTCAGATGCTCTTTCACTGTGGGTACGGTTACCAAGATATCATCCATAAAGCATACTACATATTCCAGTCCATGCAGTATTTGGTCCATTGTGTTCTGGAAAATTGCTGGTGTTGTGGAAACTCCATATGCCAAGCGATGATACCGGTAGAAGTCCCTTGTGGGCATTAATGGTAAGATATGGTTCTGACTCTAGTTTCAGTTTAATTGCTGGTATGCAAAGAATAAGTCCAATTTACTAAAGAACTTGCCCCTGAGAGTGTAGCAAACAAGACCTCTGCATTGAGAAATGGGTCTGGATCTTGCTGTATACAACGGTTCACTGTACCTTGTAGTCCCCACACAACCTCTCTGCCTTGTCTCGTTTTGGAACCACAATGATAGGGGCAGCCCAGTCGCTCCTCTCTACTCGTGAGATGATACCATGGCTTTCAAGATAGTCCAGTTCCTTCTCTACTGCTTCTCTTAAAGCATATGGTACTGGCTGAGGCTTGTGGAAAATTGAAACTGCTCCCAGTTGCACTAGGATCTTTGTCTTGAAATCCCAGATCCTGCTGTAACCGTCCTGGAAAATAGGACCATGTTTTTCCAACATTTTATTTAGCTCATCTTGCAGTGCTTTGGTCACTGTATTCAAGCTGAAGATCTTTTCCCAGTTCAGTATGATTTGCATGAGCCAGTCTCTGCCTAGTAATGCAGGTCTTTCTCCGTGTACCACCACCAGAGGCAAGGTCCACCTTCCTCCCTCGTAGGTGACTGGCACTTGAATTTCCCCTAGCACAGGGATTTGCTCTCCCATGTAAGTCGAGAGCTGAATAGATGATGGTTGCAATGGGCACTGCTGAAGTTTCTCTTTGTAGATGTTCTCTGGCACAAGAGATACTGAGGCTCCAGTGTCTAGCTGAATGATCACCGGGTTGCCTGCTAGCTCAAGCTGAAGGTAAATTTCCTTTCCGGTTGCCCGCGTTGCATAAACCATGAACAGGTACAATGCTTCATCCTCTGTTTCAGTCGTTGCAGTGCCATCTGTAACATACCATACAATAGCAGTCTGTGATGTACTTTTGCACACCCTTTGTATGTGACCCACTTTTCCACAGCTGCAGCATTTCTCATGTTGAAAGCGGCATGTGATTTGATGGTGGTTACCTCCACATTGATAACACAGTTTTGACTTTGCAGAAGTGCCCTGTGGTGCTGGCTTCCTAAATGTTTGGGGTTGCTGACCAGCATGTGATGGACCACTGTGTGGTGTGGCATGTCCCTTTTGTTCTAGGGTATGGGTAACCTTATGAACTTCATTTCTTTGGGGTTCTGAATATCCTGCCAGTGCTTGGGAGCCTTTTTCAGTGAGCTCCATAGCAATTGCAATGTCACAAGCTGTCTTAAAGTCTAGTTTCTTTTCTTGCAAAAGCCTTTTTCTGTAAGCTTCCCCTCTCAGACCACAGACAAGGCGATCCCGGAGGGCATCCTCCAAGGACTGGCCAAACTCACAGGTGCATAATAGACACTTTAATGTGATGATGTAGTCAGCAATAGGTTCCCCTTCCCCTTGGTTGCACTGGTAGAAGGTATACCGTTCAGCAATGAGAAGGGGCTGAGGTTTGAAATGCTTTGCAAGTGCCTCAGTGACTTGCTCATATGTCAGGGTCAGGATGTCAGCTGGGACTGTTAAATTCCATAGAAGGGCATAAATCTGTGCTTGTAAGACTACTAGGAAGACATCTACATGTTCATCTTCTGCAATTTTGTTTGCCTTAATCCAGCGTTGGAAACGCCATACATATCCATGCATATACTACATAAATCATTATGTGAAACTGGGATTCCTTGGCTTTCAAATGTATATAATTATATTGTTGAAATGATTGCAGAAAGCTGTTTAGGTTTATTAGACAATATATCAGTCTAGAACACAAGTTTGTTTACAGAATTGTCAACAGGAGACCAGCCCTGCGACAAAATGTTCTATTTTTTGCACCTAAAGGCTAGCCTCGGGAAAGAAATTGACAAAGTTCTGAGACATTTTGTGAGAAACAGGAGATTGATTTACACCAACAAGATGCAGAATTTAAACTGTCAGGATAGGACATCCTATAAAAAAGAGGGCAATATTTTTGCTTAGTCAAAGATGGAGATTTTAAAGAGAGACTCTCAGATGTAGGACTTTGTTTGAACTGCCTGTATGAAGCGCTATCCAGTACAATTTTATTTTTTTTATTGCTATTGATAAAAATAAAATGCTATTTGTGAATTTTATAACTTCTCCTGGTTTGCCTATGCTTCCTGACTTATGCCTCTACAACACCTCTTCATCATGGTTCTCGGTAGAATACAAGCTGGCAACTGACTAAACTCCTGGCCCCGGTGGAATTCCAGAAACCAAAATGCAGGAAGTACTCCTGCCACCCTGTAACAGTGCACAACTCCTTCGTGAAACAGCTGTGATGAGCAATGCAGTTGGAGCAGAAGGCAAGCGGTGCGGATTGATTCACATCAGCCAGGTACATCTAAACGCACTTATAAATAAAGCAAGACACTGCAGTTAATCAAGTGATCAGAGAGGAAGCAGAACTACAGCAGCTTGAGTACCAACACATCATCAAGTTCCATGATGCACTGCAAGAGTATGGTCAACACCTCTGTGATGGAGATAAGCAGGTTTTTACAGTAGGACAGAACAGAGTTCATTTACATATATACACTGATTAAAGTAGGAGGGTGCAATAGAGAGTCATTAGTAGCCCTGTTTATGCTGGCCATTTCCACACTGGTATACATTTATATGTGTAAACTGCTTGGGCAGCAAACTGGTGTGGCTTTTCTGCTCCTCTTCCAGTCAGAGGAGGTGAACTGGTATAGGTGGTTTCAAGTACTGTGTAAATAATGGCCACTTTTCACCTCACTGCCTGAGGTTAATTTAGCATCACAACACACAGGGAACACCTTGCAGGATGGGTCCCACAGTACAGTTTCCAAGACATCAGTGTAGAAGCCGATGTCCTTCAGTGATGTACACCACTAGCTTCATAAGTGACCAGGTGCAGACTGACACAGGTGTGGACCACAGCGGTGTGTAACAGCTTGGTCAGTGTAACCTGGGCTATTGTTCAAAGCTGCAGCCTACACATATTTAAAAGAAAAAGGTTCATGAGTCCTTCCCCTTAACCCTTGCCTTTCTTTCCCGTAAAGCTTTGTTCTGTTTCTCTAAATAAAGTCCCTTATTTTGTGTGTTCCTAATTATAGTCTCTTTGGATAGCATTGTGTTCAAGAATACTTTGCATGCCTAAAATGAAAGTTGTTGTTGTTTATTAGGAATAACCATTGAGCATAAACTCATTCACAATGGCAAACTAGTGTGCACAATACATACATACATCCACATCATACATAATACAACAGATAAATATTAAATACAGAATTAGTTAAGACATTTACAAATCTGAACACTTAAGAGCAGATATTTCTTTAGTGCGATACAGCTGATGGCTTGGTATTAGGAACCCTAAAACAATAAGCGAGAGTGTGAGCATATTATTTAGGTTCCCTGTCACTGTGGGTGAGCTCAGTTATTTCCTGTGGGGAAGCACCCTGGAAACCTTTGTTAGAAGGATCCCCATAAGTGGAGGCACAGCACTGCCAATTAGTCCCCAATACCACCCAAATTTAGTCACTATTCACACAAAGGTTTAAAGACATAGTCATTTGTTATCACCACCTCAGCTAATCAGAACTTTAAGGGTGGGGGTGGTCCTATATCCTGTCTCCTAGGATATGCCTAGAAATGAGCTGCTCACATTTCAGAATGTTATTTTCTGGATAAAAAATTCAAAATAATAAATCACTGCAACTTGGTCGAATGACTCCTACCAATGAGCTGCAACCTAGAGGGGTATGAATTATTCACAAAGGACAGTAATGAGAATAAGCATAACACTGTATATTAAAACAAAATAATAGGTTTGGGCAAGACAGGATATTTTCAGGTGACAAGAAAAATGGCAACAACTAACCCTACTCCTGCAACTTGAGTCGGGACTTGAACTGAGGCTTCCAGCTGGGAAAAGCAGGTGCTCAGCCTGCAGCGATCTCCAGTCCCCTGAGGCATCCTGTGTTTTTGAACTGCCCATTCTTGGTTGAAGCCCTGCCAAGTTATGAAATTAATAATTACCCATGAGCTTTAAACACGTTCCTATGTAGGAGTCATGATTCAGGAGTTATAAATAGTGCAACACCCCATATGGCTAGTATCTCTTGCCCAAGAAGTGACTAAGATATTAATATTTTTACCAAGAGACAGATTAATTTTGTTACTGTATACTGTTAGAATTCACAGTGTTCCATGCTGGTAAAGCAAATCATTTAAAACAAAGGTCAACTGGTTTTCAAGTAAGTACTATATGACTTCCATCCACATTTTGGGAACTTTAAGCTAGTTTGATGAAATAACTGTCTACCCAAGCTTTCAAATGCTGTCCAAAGTGCCCATAGAAGCTGTCAGCACTACATGACAGAAAATGTTTGGCTTCAGACTGGCACACACGGTGTGGTATTCATTCTCTAAACATTCAAGTTATGTCATTCCAGATTAATTGCAACCATGAGACCTTTCATGCGTTAATTTTTGACTGAAATACTAAAGGGAGTTGTCTGGCATTGTCAGTTAACAAAACAAAGATACAAAATCTTCTTGGAATGGATTTCTCATGATTAAATGTGAATTAGTCATAATGATTATTAATTAACCCTTTTAAAATGGTTCTGAGCCACCTAGATGCTGTAAAGGGGAAATGTAGAGCAATTCCAAAGTTTGTTGTTGAACATTACATAGTGTCAGTGGCTCAGCAGGTTGCACATTCACCTCTGTAGCTAAAAGATCAGAAGACTGTGGGTTCTATTCTCACTCCAGGCATTTGGATTAAATCCTAATACTGACACTGCAGTGCAGCATGGGGGGGGTGCTACACTTCTGAGGTGCCGTCTTTCAGATGAGATGTTAAATCGAGGTCCCATCTGCCTTTTCTGGTGGTAGTTCAGGGGGATGTTAAAGATCCCATGGCACTTCTTGAAAAGAGTTGGGGAATTCTTATTGAAAAAGATGGGCTTCATAACATAAAAAATGACCTTACAATAACAGAATTCATACAATACATTCAATAAGAAAACAAATACCTGACACAGCTGAGGTTATAACAAAATAGAAAAAGGCAAACAAAACTTAATATAGTAATAAACAGCTATGCCTATTTGGAGCGCTCCATTATCTAAACATATTATATTGCAGTTCAGTCAGTTCAATGCTTACAATGTACCCACAATAGTTCAACTTTTTCCAGTGGGAATAGTTTAAGGTAATTTTGCATGACCCGATATAAAACCAGACTAACATTTGTTCTTAGTTCTGTACCAGTTACCACTCTTCATTGTGTGACAAGAACACACTGAGCCTGCCATATATAGTAACGCAATACAGAGAATACTATATACAAAGTGTCCTTATAACATTTCTGCCACCCATTAGGGAGCAAGCAATACAATACCTCTGGATAAGTTATTTGTAGAAATAAAGGTTCATTCCATGTGATAGTTATGTGGTGCCAGAACTACTTAATAACGGTGCAAGTTAAAAAAACGTATTCTTGTGTTTCTAAAATCTGATTACAAATATCCCTAGGACAATATTTATTAGGTTTCTGTTTATGTTTGTTATTGTTTTTAACATTTACTCTTCCAAAATGTCCTAGCCATACTAAATCCCATACATATGCAGGGAGTCTAATATTAGTCAACCGATGAATCACTTCCTGTACCCAGTTGTCAGGGCAATGCGGGAATGAAACATCCACTGTTCTTTCTGCCATTATCATAGCTCTATATATTTTTTTCCTGTCCATAGTTTGTGACTGAACAACTATAAGATCCCATTTAATAAGGCTCTTTATTGTATCAATTCCATATTGTGGTATATTTGCTATCTTACCTAACAATCTATGGGTTTTTTTTGTTCCCATGAGGGGAGACAGTGGTCTAACCAAAGTAAGGCTAATGGCTTCCAAATTTTGTCTCCTGGTTTTAGGGCCTGTCCTAATTTATAGGACGCAAAGATACTAGTAAAAAAAGCTATGGGATGTACCATATTTATACCCCCTGCTTTGAGTGGTCCATATGCCAACTCTCTCTCTCTTTATAGGGTTCATTCTGCTCCCCCAGAATTCCTGGAAGAAAATGGTAAATAATGTAGTGACAAGGCCTTTTGGAAGTGGAACTGGAAATATATAGCTGACATATAAAAAAATTGGGGACTAATAATGTTTAGATGAATACTACCCATTTCTTTTTTGAAATTTGCTGACCCTTCCAAGAAGAAACTACTCCATTTGTTTTATTCGTGTAGGCCTCCCAATTTGCTTGAGTCATATCCCCTGAACTAAATTCTATACCTAGTATTTTGACTGGATCATGAGAAATATGGAATCCTGAAAAGGAACCATTTAGAGGTAAAGGAGTATCACCTAATGGGATTCCTCTACTTTTTGCATAATTTATTTGGGAACCAGATATACAAGCGTAGTTTGTCAATGTTTCTGTAAGCAATGCTTTAACAGTGTCTGCTGCAACTATAACTGTGACATCATTTGCATATGCAAAGATTTTAATGATAACACCCACACTGCAAGCACACAGATTAAGGCAACCTGGGGCCCTAGGCCCAAGAGAAATCTGGGGCCCCCCTCCCACAACCATGCACCTTTACCATGACTGTGCCCCTTCGCTGTGACTGCACCCCAAGTTGGCCATTGCATATCAGTTGCTAAAACTTGAAAATAAATATCTTGCTGTCCCTAAAAAGTTGCATAAAATGTAAATAACCTAACTAAAATGCTTCAGATTTAATGAAACTAATAATATCAGTATGGAAAAATAACAGTAGTCTGAGTTTTGATCATTTAAAGAAAATAATTACTAACTAGCCTGGAAGAATAATTTTATGGGTGTGAAATGTCATGATTTGCACTTCTCCAAAGGCACCCCTTCCCACCGCAAACACACACATGTGTGCTTGCAGTGTGGGTGCTATCATTTTGTCCTGTCAGATAGTATGAATGGGGATGTGGGAGTTTTGTTGGGTAGGGTAGGGACCCATCTTTAAAAGAGGCTAGGTCCTGTCAGGTGTAAGAGTTAAGTCTGTGAATTACCAGAGGCAGGGCTGTGCCAATGACATTAAGGGCCCCCTTACAAAATATTTTGTGGGGCCCTACCTCCCACCAATTAGCATAAAATAACCATTAACATATATAAAATACTTATAGCATAGATTCTTTTGTATCAGTCCCACTAAGCATCCATATTTTGTCCATGCTGCCCCCTTGCCTCTTATTGGCACCCGGATCAAGGGACTGAGCAATGTAATCTGTCCCTGCTCCTTATAGGTACACCAGTACCAAGATCAACATTTTTCTCAATAATAGAGCCCTATTACTTCTTTGTGGTGTCGTCCCCCCCTCCCCGCCGCCCATGAAACTGGAGCTGGAATCTGTAGCACAGATTTATTCATTCATGTCTTTATTTATTTATTAGCTCATCGGTTTATAGACCTTTGAGTCAAAGACTCATTTACAAAGGCACCTCATCAAGAGAGCAATACATCACAGCAAACAAAACAGTACAGTACATAAAGCTTAGATTAAAAAAAGCAACCAGTGTTACAGGCATTCACTGGTGGTACATGCTTAGTAATAGATAGATCACAGTAGTCATAATATAGGTAGTTGGAATCTGTAGCACAGATAAGATTCCACTGTTGTCAGTGCCAGTTTCAAATGGATAAACAATGTACAAATAGAAAGTTGCAAGTTAGCCTGAGAGTAAAACATTTTTGACAATACTGATGTCTAAGACAATGGGCCCCCTGACAATGCAGGCCATACTACAACTGCATCTCTCGCACCCCCCTGATCATGGCCCTGACTAGAGGAGTTGTGAACTTTAGAGATTATATCGCAATGCAAGTGATTGTTGGAAGAAATCATTCCTGGGATCAAACATTTCCGTTATTGATAAATAATAAGTGTCCCCTGCCTCTAAATTCTCCTGGTTCTGTGAATATATTCACTAGTCTTCTGTACCAGAGTTATCTGTACTCATTGACTCAGACAATGCTCAAAATGTTATGGTTTGTACCTCATCCTCCTGAAACTGTATTGTTCAAAATGTTATGCTTTGTAACTCATCCTTCCTGAAACTGTATTGTTTTCTACTGACTGTTGTTCTACTGTTGTACTACAGTTCTGTAACCTCTTGGGTCATGCTTGAAAATAGGCAGTGTTTTGTCTAGTGCACTTACCCGGTCAACAGAAATGAAATAAATAAATAATGCCAGGATCAATAAATGGCAAGATTTAGTGATGGAAATCTGGGAGATACATTCATTTGTTCACCATGAAAATGGAGCTATATCAAGATCGGCACTTCAATGTGAGTGCAATAAGGAAATAAAAAAAAAAAAAAGGTATGATTTTTAATTGCACCATTGAAATGCATTGTAGTTTTCTTAATTTTAGGAGTTGATTAAATATAAAGCATTCACATTAAACTACACTGTTAATCTTTTATATTTAAGAGTAAGACTTGATTCTAAATGGGGATTCTAAGTGGGGGGTAGACAAAGCAAAGGAAATAGGCCTGTTCACACTTTAATGGTCAGCCTGGCCAGGGCCCCTGAGCCATCAACTGCACTTAACACCTAATCAGGGAGGCGAGAGTCATGTCACAGTTCAGCCCCTACCTTGTTCAGATTATTTAGTGGCTTGGTCCTTTTCAAAAAAAATGTAGCTCAGGCAGGAAGAAAAAGATATACTGAAAATATATGTTGGGAATTGTTGGGAACCTCCTAGCAGGCAGGGGCCCTATGCCTGTGCCTATGTTACCTATGTCTTAATCCGGCCCTGGGCTGAACCAATATTTAGCCGTGAGTGTGAGAGAGTGACTATATCGTCTGTGGGAGAGGGGGAGAAGTTTAGAGAGGAGAGAAGTGTGCAGAGATGCATACGTGGAGTTGAGTATGTGGCGACTCTGCAGAAAGAGTTAATCACGGTGTCAAGCTTGGAAAAAGAGGTGGCAGTGGCTGAGGCATACAGTAGATGATGTCCCCATAGTCAGAAATTGGGAGGATGGTCTTTTGAATTAGGTCTTGATGAATGTGGATGGCTAGTTTATTACGAAATAGTACACCTAGTTTGGGGCGCAGTTTCAAACAAAGGGAGTTGACGTGGACTGCAAAGTTAAGATGTTGGTCCAACCAGAGGCCAAGGTACTTGTAAGTGTTGCTGGAATCAAGAGTGGAGCTATCAAGGTGGA
This sequence comes from Neoceratodus forsteri, assembly GCA_016271365.2. Classification (NCBI taxonomy): domain Eukaryota; kingdom Metazoa; phylum Chordata; order Ceratodontiformes; family Ceratodontidae; genus Neoceratodus; species Neoceratodus forsteri. The sequence goes on along the minus strand of CM057454.1, from coordinate 714,801,442 downwards.
GAATCGAGGGGGGGGGGGAGTGTAGCAGTTTTTTGGGGGTGCTGAAAAGCATGGAGATTTTCTTTAGCGTTCACTTTCAGGCTGTTGTCTTGGAACCAAGATAACACACGGTTGAAATCGGATTGGCGGGGTAGCTGAACAGAGTGAGTGATGGGGTCTGAGATGTAGAGGATGGTGTCATCCACATAGAGGTGGATGTTGGTTCATGAGCATACAGTGGGGAGGTCATTTATAAATACAGAAAAGAGGATGGGGCCGAGGATGGAGCCCTGAGGGATGCCTGATCAGATGATGGGGGGGGGGAGACACAGCATTGCCTATTAAGACAGACTGTTGCCAGTGACAGAGATACGAGTTAAACCGAAGAATGGTGGGGGATGTGAGGCCAGTGGAGCACAGTTTCCGGAGGAGGAGCGGGTGAGAGATGAAGTCGAAGGCCTTGGTGAGGTCAATAAATATTGCAGCTGTGAGGTGGCCTTTGTCCATTGCAGTGAGAATAGAGTCTGTAACACAAAGTAGGGAGGAGATAGTAGAGTGTTTTTTACAGAACCCGGATTAAAAGTCTCCAAACTTGGAGGACGCTGAAGTAATGACCCCAACGCTCCGACCAGCAAAGGTCTTCCTCAGGGGGAGTGTCGCACAGTGGAAGGTCCCCTTAATTTATACTGGTGCAAAGTCACATGGTTTAGATTAACATATACAAAAACTTTTTATATGTGTATAAAAGTAAAGACAAAAGGACAAATAAACAATTCCTAAATGACAAGCACCAAAATGAAAAAATAAAACATCTATCAATATTACACATGTATCTTAAATGAGATTTTATGATTGGAGAGACATGAGCACCTCAAATTAGTTTAAGTACTGGTGTTGCCAATACTGTTACTGGTGGTACGTCATCAGATTAATCACTATACTAGTATTTTAATTTCAAAATTACTATATATTTATGTTACTTTTATATATATATTTATATATATATATTTTTTAAGTAATCATAAGTCACCAGATAGAAATCCCCATACATCGTCCATTTTTAATTCTCTATGATTTTAATGAAATTAATAAAGCTATCCCTTTCAATTCTTATAAGGAAGGACAAATAAGTAAACCAAAGACAAAATGAGATCTATGGGGAATGTTCAAAGCATAGAATTAAAGAGGTGCGCAACCCAGTTAGCCAGGATTAAGTTAAGGCTACAACAAATAAATTACAAAATTTAAGACTGATTAGATGCTAGAATTAGCCATATTTTATATAAATATATATATATATGGGGTGTTAAGAAAGAGTGCATCCTGGTAGATAGTAGACAGAAAGTTTCAAGAAACTATAGATCAATATAAAGGACCAGTCACAGCAAACATAGGGCTCAATTAGTATCCTTGTAGTTGGTTAGTTACATCTGAAAGAGAGAGTATTATATACATTATTTATATTTTTCAAAATATTCCTTTAGTACAATAGAGCAATAAGGCTTTAAAACTTTTTAGGGGTCCTTAAGGTACGGCCTATAATTAATTTCCGTGTTCATTCCCCCAGGGTTCAAAGCCCCTAGGGTAGAGATCCATCTACTCTCTTTTTTCTCTAGGAGAGTGACACAGTCCTCCCCTCTAAATGAATAGAGTATCCATTCCAGCGCAGTGAATTTAAGACCCAATGGGTTAGAGTGGTGGGCTACAGCATAGTGGGCTCCAATAGCATTCTCCAAATTTTTATTAATGATTGCTCAAATATGTTCTTGGATCCTCACTTTCACCATATGTGTAGTGAGGCCTACATATTGTAGCCCACACGTGCACCACACCACATACACCACAGAAGTGCTCCTACAGGTGATAAACTGTTTAATTTTACTCATTTTGTTATGCTCATGTGGGTGTATGTAAACACTGCCTGTAGAGGCATATTTGCAAACATTGCAAACCCCACAGCAGAAAAAGTCTTCAGGTCTATTCGGTAGCCAGTTTCTCTGGACTTCCATTCTAACAAAGTGGCTCCTAGTTAGCATGTCCCCCAAATTCAGGCCCTTTTGAAAAATTACTCTAGGTTTCTGTCCTAGTACCAATTTTAACTGTGGATCGCTTGTTAATAAAGGCCAGAATTTGTATACTGAATTGCCTATTGAGCCAGACACAGGGCTAAAGTCTAAGGATAGTGTACATGGAGTTTCTCCTTCCATTCCCCTACACTTTGGTGTTAAGTTTTTCCTGTCCTGTAATCTGAGTTTTTCTAGTGCAATCTGTAAATTGGGGAGTTGGTACCCCTATTCATCAGTCTCTCAGTCAGATTTTTTGCCTGTGATTCATTCAAAGTCACTGTTAGAACTGGTTCAGTTAGCAACTTGGAGAGGTTTAGCGATTCGACCGAGGCTTTGGTGTGGGAGAAGGTGAGGGAGAGCCAATCTATCCTGTATATAGTCTAGGCAGTCCCTCCCCTCCATGCCAGCACTATCTTTCTGTAGTCAATAATGCAGATGAGTCATCCCATTGACTTTCTCTGCAGGTACCAGCAGGCTTCCTGCTGTCATCATCTTCCTGAGTCCCTCACTGGGCTTTTGACAGCCTGGAAAGGTGCAGTGGGAATGTCTGTCTTGGAACCTCAGTAAGATGAACTGTAAATAAAAATAATAATTACTTTTGGCCACTAGGATGCAGAAGCATTAGCCTGAACCTCAGATACACATATCTGCATCATACACTTCTATGCTATGAAACCGTAATGTATAAATAAGTATCAAACATATCTTCCATCACTGACAGCCTATAATTGTATTTTAAAGTCCTATCCATCTACTTCTGATTCAGGAAAGGAGCATCTAGGCTTCCTTACTGAAGGGGGCTATTGTAACCTAAAAATAACCTTGGGAAAACTGTTTCATAGAAACACAGAAAATGGTGGCAGAAAACAGCCCAGCAGCCCATCCAGTTCTGCCCACCTTGCCTAGCTACACTACACAGGCCCTGGTGACTGTCCCACCCACTTACCTTAACCCCTTCCCACTTGCTAAGTTCATATGCCTGACCCACCCTACCTTCAAGCTCTCCAATGATTTGGCCTTTATCACCTCTTCAGGCAGTCTGTTTCACTTGCACACCACTCTTTTGGTGAAAAAGTGCTTACAAACACCATTCCTGAATCTTCCCCCTGTCAATTTCAGTGAATTCCTCTGCATGCCTGTGCTCATTGTCATCAAGGCACAGGTCAGGAAGCATAGGAAGACCAGGAACAGTTGTAAAATTTGCAAGTAGTGTTTTATTTTTTCAATAACGGTAAAATAAAAAAAATAAAATTGTTGAGAATAACTATTTACAAAGGCAGTACAAACAGAGAAAACAAAGTCCTTCTTCCGAGTGTTTCTTCTCAATTTCAAGTCCCAGGCTGTCACTCTGCTTGTCTCTCTCTCTCTCTCTTGCAAAACATTGCTACTCTTTTTATAACAAGTCTTTGCAGCGAGCTCGTTAAGGAGACTGTTTTTTTCACAGAATGTTCTTGTCAGTTTCCAGTGTTCTTGCAGGTGCAGCAAAAATAAGACAATGACCCAGAACTGACCTCTTGTTGACAGCCCTGTAAAGTTTGCACACCAGCATCTCAGTTTAACTCCTTGAGTTCCAAATAGCTTTTTGCAATCATTTCAACAGTAAAACTATATACAGTTTTAAGCAAAGGGATCCCAGTATCAGCAACATTTCCACATAAAGATTAACATATATTTTTATACCAGCAGATATGCAAGGGGGGAAGAAAAGACAAAAATAGCAAGGGAAGGCAGAGAGATAATGAGCGGCAGAGAACTGCAAAACTGTCGGAGTAATCAGTTCCTAGGTCTCAGAAGAAAATTTGGTTGCGCAACCAGACAGAGAAAAGACAGAAAAGAAGAGGATAGAATAGACCCTTGCATTTAAACTCTTTCTGGAGCAGGGCCTTATTCAACTCTGTCACACTCATGCTTGTCACAACCTGTCCTACCCAGAATGCAGTCTGCAACAGGTTGTCAAGTTTCTCAGCCCTCAACATCTGCAAGGATACCTCAGTAGCTGCCACCACTCATACGTGATTCTCTTACCTGGGACTTTCTTGGTTCGAATCACATCAGAGCCACTACCCATACAGTACAGTGCTCCTTTGGCTAAGGGCAAATGGCCTTCCCATGTCACTCACTCCTGAGAAACACTTTACTTCTAGAATATGGTAACTGTAGCTGTCTTCTCCCTCTTCAGAGATGGATCATGCATTTAAAAGTTATCTCTTCCCCCAAAAGATTCAGTCACATGGGTATGAAGTATATACAACACAATATTTACTACTTAACAATATTTACTCATCTACAGGATATCACACATATACACACGACTATAGGACTTACAGGGTTGCTACAAAAATAAAAAAATAAATGGTTTGCACACAGCTAAAGAAACATACAGAAAAACTTCCCTATAGCTTCTTAAATCTAAACAGAGTAGAAATGCTCTTACCAAACAGGGTAACTTTAGTGAGCCATGGCAGACTCCAAGTTTTAGATGGTACAGGTGTGAAGCTCAACACTGATTGCCTTGCTAGGGCTTGGCATAGACCTCAAAACCTTTCAGCTGCCAGGCTCCCATGTCGCATCATCAAATATGTCACTCTGACATCATAGATTTTACACTTCCTTTGTCTCTTGGGGGTACCACCTCTCTGGAAAACTGGCCTGAACCAGAACATTGGATTTTGTGGACTCAGGACACATCTCATTGTTCTGAGCCATGTCTGCCTTTGCAAGTGGGGGCTAGATGGCCAGGATATTTTCCTGACATGAAAGACCTTGGGCCCTTTGAAGCTCCCATGTTAACTAACCAGAGAGTCCTGTTGTTACAGGACAGAGGTGCTATTATTACCTACCAGGTACAGCTAGCCTGCTTCTAGCAACAATTTTAATCTCATTCCCCCAGCCCATCTCTGTTCCTTAGCTGATTAGATACTACTGTTATCAGTGCAGATTAAATTTTAAAAAAGTACAAAATTAAAGAGCAAGTTGTTACAGTGATCATGATGAATATGTCTTTACAATCTATCATATTTGTCCCATGTCGGTACTTACATATTTCTACCATGTTTCCCCTCCATCTTAGTAATAGCATAATCTACAGACCTTCAGCACTGTCGTGGGGGGAAGCAGATAAGGTACTAGTGGAAGCCATCCAAAAGATGGCAACTAGGGAGGAGGTGCTGCTGGTGGGGGACTTCAGTCTGCCAGATGTGGATTGGAGCATCCTAGCTGCAGCTTCATCTAGGAGCAGGGATATCCTGGACTCCCTGCAGTGGGCAGTCCTCAGGCAACTAGTAAGGAGCCCATTCATGAGGGAGCAGTGTTGGACCTGGTACTCACCAACAGGGACAGCACTGAAGATGTCAAGGTGGGTGACAACCTGGGATCCAATTATTACCATACAGTGTGGTTCAATATAACTACCAAGCCAGAATCCAACCACGCTAAGGCGAGGGTCCTCAACTTCAGGAGGGCCAACTTTGCAAAGATGGGGAAATGCCTCAGGGATGCCCTGGCAGAGTAGGAGGATGTGGGTGAAGTGGAGGAACAGTGGGCAAAACTAAAAGGGGCCATGTGGAAGGCAACAAAGCTCTGCATTAGGCAACTAAGCAAAAGCAAGAGGAAAAAGAGACCACTATGGTTCTCAAAAGAGGTGGCGGAAAGGTAAGGGCAAAAAGTTAGCATTCAGGAAGTATAAGGAGACACAGAGGGAGGAGGATAGGGAGGTATATCATGAGATGCAGAGGGAGGCAGATAAAGCAGTCAGGAGAGCAAAGGCACAAACAGAGGTGAAATCAGCACAGGCAGTAAAGAAAGGGAATAAGACATTTTTGAGATGTGTGAGCAAAAGAAGAAAAATCAAGGGAAGGATTGTAAGGCTAAGGAGAGAAGGGGAGGAGTGTGTGGAGGGGGACCAAGAAAAAGCAGACATCCGGAACAAATATTTTTCTGCAGTGTTCACAGAGGACAGGGAAGGTGAGTGACCACAGTTAAGTGACAGGAGCATTGAAGGAAAGGGAGGTTGACACTAGTCCATGTATAGAGGAGAGAGTCCTGAAGGAACTCTCAAATCTGAAAGTGGACAAGGCAAAGGGACCAAACAGGATACATCCAAGGATACTTTAACAGTCCTGTCCAACCACCCACTGGAGATGGGAGTGGTCCTAGACAACTGGAGGAGAGCAGATGCACTTGCACTTCACAAAAGTGGTAGCAGGGAGGAAGCTGGAAATCGTAGGCCAGTCAGCCTGACCTCACTGGTAGGGAAATTGATGGAATCACTGCTGGAGGAAAGGATTGTGGAATATCTTGATACCAACAACTTACAGGATCCAAGGCAGCATGGATTCACAAGGGGGAGGTCAAGTCAAACAAATCTGATATATTTCTTTGACTGGGTGACCAAGGAAGTAGATCAGGGTGGAGTGGTAGCTGTGGCCTACCTGGATTTCAGTAAGACGTTTTACACCGTTCCACATAGGAGACTAGTAAACAAACTGGGCAACCAGGGAGTGGGTCCAAAAGTGGTAAACTGGGTATGGAATTGGTTGGGATTAGGTGTCAGAGAGTGGTGTTACACAGAGTTTACTCTGAGGAAAGGAGATTGATTAGCTGGGTGCCACAAGGATCAGGACTGGTCCTCTTTAATGTCTGTATTAGTGATATTGCAGAGGGACTAGAGGGAAAGGTATGCCTTTTTGAAGATGACACTAAAATCTGCAATAGGGTAGACACTCCAGGAGTGGTAGAAAAAATGAATGGGGATCTAGGAACACTTGAAGAGTGGTTAAGAAAGTGGCAACTAAGTTTCAATGTGAAGAAGTGCAAAATCATGCACTTAGTGACGGCACGGTGATGCTGGAGGTTGAGGCGCTGGTCGCTACACCTCGTGCCACACCGGCAACCCGGGTTCAGGAATGAGCCTGGGCTGCCAGGGGTCGGCAGGGGTGAGAGAGGATTGAGCGTCCAGAGAACTGCTCTCCTTTCTTGGGGAGGGAGGTTTGCCATCCCGCTTGCTGACTGCCCTCTGGCAGTGGCCGGAGGGCAGTACAGGTCGGGAGGGCACACGCCGGCATCCTTACATTGGTGGGGAGGGAGGACGGGAGAAAAAGGAGCCAGCAGGTTCCATGATGGCTGCACCAGCACTCTGGCCAGCCCCCCAATGTCTGGATTTCACTCTGGGGGTGGGGGTAAAGCCGGCGCCCCTTCAGCCCAACCCTGCCATGGGGGAGAACCCATGGAGGAATTAGGGGGGTGTCGGGTTGGGGAATGGTGCAGTCGGAGATTGAGTCCTGCCAAAGGAGGGACTGGAGCTGCCTGCCGGGCTCAGGGGTTGTGAAAACCTATATGGAAAAAAAATCATGCTCTTAGGGCATAGAAACCCAGGGGGGAGTACAAGATGGGGGAGTGGTACTAACAACCACTAAATAGGAGAGAGACCGAGGGCTAATCATATCTGATGATCTAGAAGTGGCCAAACAGTGTGACAAGGCTGTGGGGAGAGCCAGTGGGATGCTAGGGTGCATAGGGAGGTGTATCACCAGCAGAAAGAGGGAGATGGTGATACCACTGTATAAATCATTGCTGAGACCTCACCTGGAGTACTGTGTCCAGTTCTGGAGACCATATCTATGGTAGGACATAGACAGAGTAGAGGCCGTCCATCCAGAGGAGAGCAACAAAAATGGTGCAAGGTCTGCACCAGAGACCATATTGCCACAAATTTCCAAGATATTTGAAGGAGTGATATCCCATCATCACAATAAACTGAATGTTAACCAAGTCAGGGATTAGAGTCCACCACAGTACCTAAACTGCCCTAGTTAAGGTGATAAGTGACATTCAGGATAGCCTGTAAGGGGGACTGATGACTGGTGCTATTTTTATAGATCTATCAAAAGCTTTTGATATGTTCAGTCGTCAAGTCCTCCTATCAAGGCTGGTGGATTTGGGCCTTTCTCCTCAAGTAGTACAGTGGTTTAGGTCCTATTTGCAGGACCAGAAACAGTTTGTGTCCCTGTGTGCCTATACCTCAACTATGCTAAACGTGAGATCTGGAGTGCCTCAGGGGTCCATCTTGGGTCCACTCCTTTTTAATATCTACGTAAACTAACTCAAATTCCATGACATGGACATAGAATACCATCTATACACCGATGACACGGTTATATATACCAAGGGGAGTTCGATAATCCAGGTACAGGTACGGGTTAGACTTCAGACTGCATTTGACCATATTCAAAGCTTTTTTGAAGCCCATTTGATGAAACTCAATGTAAAGAAAACTCAGACAATTTTATATAATAGGTCTAATAAATTTCTTTCAAATCAAGACCTATACATTACAACAAAACATGGGGATGCTATAATGCAAGTCACCAGATACAGATATCTGGGTATGTGGTTAGACAGCTCTCTTAAATGGGAGGAACACATTCATTTATTAGTAAACAACATACACAAAAAACAGGGAGCTTCATACCGGGTAAAACAGTACCTGAATAGATATCTTAAATTAAAATTAATTAACAGTACAGTTTTGCCTCTTATAGATTATGGAGATATCCTGTACTCCGGAGCTTCAAAAAACTGGTTAGGGAAAATAGATGTGGGCCCAGATATTCTAAAGAGTTGAGCCACGCACAATAGGGTTGCGCCTGCGCAAGTCCGAAATTGCGCCATTCTGCGATATTCAGCAGGAGGCAGTTGCGCCCCCAAAATCATGCTGAGCAACAGCGCAATGATAATGAAGGCATGCGTAACCGAAGGGGGAGGAACCATGCATAAACTGCACAGCCCAACATTCAGCCTGGGCCGTGCAGAGTTATGCAGGCGCAACCCCTACCTGCGCCTGCACAAAGTTACGCTGAAAAAAAAAGGAACAAGTCGAGGGCCACCCACAGGTGAGCTGCCACATTGCAGGGTGCAACACAGCAGCTGCCACCTGTGGGTGACCTCGACTCCCGCACCTGGCACCCCCATGCCCCGATGGCGGGCATCAGTATCCCAAGTCCAATATCCTGGTGGTCCAGTGGCCTGAACAGAGCCCGATCGCAGGCGGCATTCCTCACCCCCAAGTCCGAAATCCCTGGTGATCTAGTGGACTTCACCCCACCGCCCACGGAGCCCCCTGCCCGCTCCACCCCCCATCAGCCGGAGCGGGTGGTGGGACTGTGGGCGGGTGGGGTCTACTAGATCACCAGGGATTTGGGACTTGGGGTGAGGAATGCCGCCGCGATCGGGTTCCATTCGGTCCACTGGACCACCAGAGATATTGGGCTTTGAGGGGTTACTGATGCCCGCGATTGGGCTAATGGGGGGTTGGACAAAGTTATGCCTGTGATCGGGCTACTGGGGGTACACTGTTATGCCTGCAATCGGGCTCTTCGGGGACACTGTTATGCCCACGATCGGGCTACTTGGGGAACACTGTTATGCCTGCAATCGGGCTACTGGGGACACTGTTAATGCCCGCGATCAGGCTACTCTGGGGGACACTGTTATGCCCACGATCAGACTACTTGGGACACCGCTATGCCCGCGATCGGGCTAATCGCGGTCCACTGGACCACCAGGAATTGGAGACATCCCTTACGAGATGTCCCGCGATCGGGCTGCAAGGGACTTTGGTCCCCGACGGCTGCTGCCTGGCAGGGGCCAGGTGCAAGTCATCAGGGATCGGCACACCTGCATGCTAATGGCATGCAAATGGGGCCGTAATCAGAAGCAAATGGCCCCCCGTGTGCCTTGCATAAATAATGGCCCCATTTGCATGTCACCCTTTGAATATCGCAGGTGCTGTGCATGGCGCAATGGAACTTACGCCACCACATTTCAATGCTCCACTCTGACCACTAGCGCTGGTGCAGTTCCACTGCGCCATGAACAGTGGGGGTGGCCAGGGGGCAATATTCAAAGCAGTTGCGCCATAGCGCAACCTCGTTGAATATCGCCCTGGCCACACCTCTACGCAACTATTTTGAGCAGCGCACAGGCTTGCGCCACAAACTGGCGCAGTTTGAATATCTGGGCCATACTGTATAATAGATTGGCACGGCATATCCTAGATGCCCCTTACAAAACACACCACTGTCAACTATATTGTAATTTACACTGGTATAGTCTACCACATAGGAGGCATTTGCACATTACACTTTATGTCAAAAGTGCTAAGAAATGACGTCCCCAAATACATCATAAACTTGTTTACAATTAGACCAATAAAAGCATGTCTGAGATCCTCAGAAGGTACCAAATTTACTATTCCTAGACCTAGACTAGAAATTGGGAGAACATCCATGAAGTATAAGGGCCCTGGGGCCTCTGTGGCGTGGAATTCAGTTCCAACTAACATAAGAACTACAAACTTGATAAACAAGAAAGATCAAATTAAACAATGGTTTCAGAAACTGAGTGAAACACTGCAATCATGCTGCCAGTCCAATATTGTTTAACACCTTTTTATTATGCCTAAACTTTCTGTGTTTCCCCTATTTATGTCAATGTCTTTTCTACTGCAACCTTATTTATTGATTGTTAAAATGTATTATACAATGGCAAGAAAAGATCCTAGCTTCTGATTGGTCAGTTGGCCATCACAGCAGGGATGTTATCTTGGCATAACATCCCTGCTGATTGTTTGCAACAGTATTTGCTTTGTTTGCATCTTTTCTTAAGAACAAAAATATTTTTACACACTAACAAAAACATTTTTTTTAATTATTTTTTTACTATAAAATAACAAGCCATTGTATAATAGGAATAATGCCCTCCAGGGTGGGTGTTATGCTGGGATAACATCCCTTCCTTCTCAGGTGTTGGACACCTTCGGCCGGTGGCCTCGGGCCCAACCACCCGAGGTGGGATGTTATCCCAGCATAACACCCACCCTGGAGGGCATTATTCCTTTATTAAACATACACTCTGCACTTGACTCGGGTGACGTTACCGGAGCAGTGTTCATAGACCTGTCTAAGGCCTTTAACACTGTGTGTCACCTCCTCCTGCTCGACTCCCTCCAAAATTTGGGGTTCTCATCAGGCCCCCTTGCCTGGTTCTCTACTTACCTCCGAGACAGATCCCAACGGGTCAAAATAAACAGTACCCTATCAACCGCGCTACCTGTTCGCTCTGGTATCCCCCAGGTGTCCATCCTGGGCCCTACTCTGTTCAGTCACTTTCTCAACACTCTTCCCAGTACCTGCTCAGGCAAAATGATCTTATATGCCGATGACGTGGTCCTTGTCGCCTCCCACCCTGACCCTACCACTGTCCAGGACTCCCTTCAGATCATTTTCCGGTCAAGCTGAAAAATGGTTCCATGACCACCGCCTGGTCCTGAACCTCAAAAAAACTAAATCCATACTCTTCGCCCACCGTCAGAGCACCGCCAGTAAAGCCCCCCTACACATCCTTCCCAGCACCAAACACCCCATTGAGCAAGTTACAGCATACAAATACCTGGACATCACCTTCGGCTCGGCACTCAACTTCCACGCCCACCTCAAAACCCTGTCCACTGCAGTAAACACCCGGATTGGTCTCCCATACCGTCACAGAGACTGTCTCCCTCAGGCTGCCCTCTGGCTCGCTATCACCTCCTCTGTCCTGTCCTTGGTTGACTATGGGCTTCCTATCTATGCTGCAGCTGACAACACCACCCTCTCTAATGTCCAGACCTCAATAAACAAGGCCTGTAGGCTCCTGACAGGTGCCCATCACAGAACTCACACATGCCAACTCTACTCCTCCTCAAGTCTACTCTCCTTCGAGGAGCACCTGCACTGCCACACCTGTATACTGGCCAAAAAAACACTTCTTGGGCTCTCCCCCCCTGGGGTTACCGCGTCCCTAAAACCAGCCTCCCGGATGGTTGTCACCCGAAGCGCAGCCAAGGCCACCTTCCTGGTTCTGAGAGCTAGGACCTCACTCGCCCAAAGGTCCTTCTATTACAGAGCACCCTCCTGGTTTAACTCTCTCCCTCCCCCCTCATATCACCAGCATCCCCAAAATAGGCCCCTTTAAAATAGCCCTCTGGAAACATCTCACGGACACTTGGGTCTGTAGGTGCCCCTGACTGTCCTAGAGACTGCACTCTTTCCAGCTCTCTGTATCTGACAATGTCTTCTCGGACTGCCTCCCCCCCAAGGTCATGGTCCTCGCCCTCTCCAGGTGCCTGCTCCATAGATACACTAAAGCAGGCCTATTATACTGTCTTGAGAATGTTTTGGTCGAATCTGTAATTAATTGCACACCTATTTTCTTCTATGTAATATCTGGAACTGCTGTGTATATTGCCTCTGCTGTACCACACTTGTATCGTCCTCTTTGTCTTCCACTGTCATATGTTGTCTACCCTCCCTGAGACGAGATGCCTTTGTAAATGAGTCTCTGACTCAAAGGTTGTAAATCCGATTTATAAATAAATAAATGTAATTTGATAGAGTGTCTAGGAACTGAAGGATTGCTTGTAGGACCGCCTTTGAAATGAGCTCTGCTCAACGGAGTGTTTTCTTTTCAAGATTTGAATAAAATGTATTACTACTACTACTACTAAAGGACTTCAATATGCACACCCTGGAGGAAAGAAGGGAAAGGGGAGACATGACAGAGACTTTCAAATACCTCACGGGTATAAATAAAGTACAAGAGGGAAGCATTTTTCAGAAAAAAAGATGCTCAAGAACAAGGGGACATGCTATGAAGCTGAAGGGGGTAGACTCAGGGGAGTAAGGAAGTACTTCTTCACAGAGAGAGTGGTGGATGCCTGGAACAGCCTTCTGGTGGAGGTGGTGGGGGCAAAAACTGTGGCAGGATTCAAGAACACATGGGATAGGCATGAGGGAACCTTAGTCAATTGTTTAACCAATTGTTTAACCAGGTGAGACACACTAAGCTGGAAGCTTGTTTACAGGTGCAACCTGGGAGCACAGGGAAGTTAAGTGACTTGCTCAGGGTCACACAGTATGCAAGTGGGGCCTGTGGGATTCAAACCCAGGTCTCCAGATTTGCAGCACAGAGCCTTAAACCACTGCATCATTAGAAAAGGGAGGGCTAAGCCGGAGATCAAGTAGGGTCTATAGTACTGCAGTAGGTAGGGAAAATGGACAGCCTGGGTGGGCCAAGCAGTCCTTATCTACTGTCAAATTATATGTTTCAATGTTTAGTCTCTAGGGTGTCCATATCAAGATCTTACAGCCTTTCCATGTAAATCTTTTCCCCATACCCTGAATCCTTTTAATTCCCCTTCGTTATACTGCCTCTACCTTTTCATAGTCTTTGCACAGGTATGGGCTCTGGAACCTTGCGCAGTACTCCAGGTGCAGTAGCACTAATGATCTAGGTAGTGAAGGGATCACTTTCCAGCTTTCTGCTGATTCCCCTTCCTATGTATCCCAGCATCCAATTTGCCTTAGTTATTGTTTGCAGATCCATGCTATTAAAATACTATGCAAATTATGTTTCACTACATGATAAACACTGCATTTTGTTAGTAGCTCTCTGAATATGTTTTTCTTGGTGCAAATGAGATAGAGATAGAGATAGAGATAGAGATAGAGATAGAGATAGAGATAGAGATAGAGACAGAGACAGAGATAGAGATAGAGATAGAGATAGAGATAGAGATAGAGATAGAGATGTAGGTAGAGATAGAGACAGACAGAGACAGAGATTGAGATAGAGATGTAGATAGAGACAGAGATAGAGATGTAGATAGAGATAGAGACATACAGACACAGACAGAGACAGAGACAGAGATAGAGATAAAGGCAGAGACAGAGAGATAGAGATAGAGATGTAGATCGAGAGAGACAGAGATAGAGATAGAGACAGAGATAGAGATAGAAATGTAGATGGAGACAGAGACAAACACAGAGATAGAGATAGAGATAGAGATAGAGATAGAGATAGAGATAGAGATAGAGATAGAGATAGAGACAGAAGTATTGGTATAGGTATAGATATACAGTACGTATATGCACAGCTATTGTTGCTAGTCTTAGAGTACTTTGTATTCGGTCTTCTGACCTGTGTTTATGAACTGATTTTAATTTTGGTATTATGTGTGCTGTATTATACATACTGTCATCACACCTTTTGTAATATTACCTGTCCTAACCAGGACATCCTTGTAAATAAGCACTGTCAATGGAGGTTTTTTCCTGGTAAAATAAATAAATATTGTAAACACAATGTAAAGATAGCTCTGGCCTGCACCAGCGTATTCTATACCAGTCTGGGTTGACATCTGAAGCAGGTCCTTTTTAGTTTGGGTTCTTGCCCATAACCATCATCAGTCTATCTAACCTAGAAAACATCTCTTGGGGACAGTGACTGCAGCGGGATCCCTGTCTCAGTGGGGTGGGCGGATTGGGTAGAAAGTGGTAATGTCACAACAAAGTTGCTCCACCAAGGTAAAGAACCATTAAAGAACCAACAATGCTTTGAGAATAACTTTGAAAAACATAATATTTGGACACAAAGCAGCATATATTTCTCATTAACTCCGTATTTCTTATCCTCATTATTTATCATTGAGGTCACATGCATGAAAAAGGATAGTTGTTCCTTGGCAGTTCATCAGCTCCTAATGCTTCTCCCCAACCTGATATCATAATACTGCGCTTGTGACATCCCAGTTATTCTCATGACAACAGACTGTGATGTCACAACAGAGTATTGTAATATCAAGTAGGGAATAAACTATAGAGGTAGATTAACTCTAAGGAATAAAGGTCTTGTGGGAATTTCTTCAGTACTAACTAATGAAGAGAAGAAATTTGTATAAGACATATGAAATACAAGCTAAAATGTGTCTAAATAGTATGTCTTTCAAAGTTTTACCAATGCTGTCGGCTGCTCCATGGTCTGATACCTCATACAGGGTCTATATATAATTGTTCAGTACTCTAGCCAACCCTAGCCTTACCAGTTTGTAACTGCTTTTATCTCTATGGTATCCTTGGAAGCAGGCCTGTCTCTTGAGGCTAGCGTTAACTGTAAAACACCACCCTGCCTGTGCTGCACCCAGTGCATCAGGCAGGTAGCAAAGGACAGATCCCACTACACTCAGCAGAGTTGGTAATAAAAAATAACACAGGCCTCTCTGAGTCATCCATTCACTGCAGCAAAATTAAAATGCATTAAAAACGTGGGCTTCCCTACCAGGTTCGCTGATGCCATTACAGAGCACCAGCAAATGGCAAAGAACCAGGAAGTGGAGCAGCTCTGCTCCACACTGGTGCTGTTGCCACTTCTCCCCTCAAGCCAATGCACTAAGGCTGAGATCTGAGGACAGACTGGTGGCAGCCCTTACTTTGGATAAAACAGGTGTCTGCAGTCTCAAGCAGCTTTGTGCTACCACTCCGAGACTAAAGGTACAGTCTGCCTACCCGCCTGGATGTTTACCTGGCTGCATGTTTTTTGGGGTTTTTTGTAGATTCAGCAGTATCTCTCTCAGCTGGAAGGCTGATAAAACGTAAATAAAATGTACTGCTTTTCTACGTATGTATCCTTATAGTATGTTTCCCCCTCCACCCCTGTAACTGACGTGGAGCCTTTGCAAATGAGTCTGTGACTCAAAGGGTTGTAATTCCGATCTTATACAATAAATAAATAAATAAATAAAATAAAATGGAACACTTCTTGCTTCAGCAATGGGAGCTGAGCTGAGGAAGAGTGCAAAATAATTTAAGTGCCCCAGGCATGATCCCCTATGAAAATAAATGTATCTTCTTTTTAATTGGAAAAAAATATTTGATCTCACCTTTTGATACATGTGAGACTTCCCTGAAAGAAAATATGTGTTATAAATGTGAGTGTGTATAAATATATGAATGCGAAATAAGGAAATTTGTGCTTACCTGAACCTGATCCTGACTGAATACTTGTCTCCTAGGCTCCAGCTGGCCTTTCTGTCGGAGTTTTTATGCAGCGAAAGCTGGAACAAAGATGGAAACAGAGGAGTTAAAGGAAGGGTTTACCTCTATTAATACATTTGTTTAAACAGCTGTAAGTGTGTTTATTTTTTGTCTAAGTCCTACTTTCTTTAATAAAAACAATATATGCAGACCATGAAAATATGTGTTAATGTTGTGATAAAGCCCTCGACAGTAACTAACAATTGGAATTGTACTTTCGGGGCGGATCACCTGACTGATGGGAGGATATAAACAGACCATGATGGAAACAGGAATGAGAGAAAACTCAGTTAAAACCAAACAAAAGAAGGGGAAGCACCTCATTCCTAATACAAAGAGTTAACCTAGTACTCTGTGAATATCTGCACCCTGAAGTAAGGGGAAGGACTGCAGGAATGTAACTAGGAAAGTCAGTCCCAAGATTTGATCAGCTAAACATTTTGGCTGGCAGTATAGCCTAGATGTTAGAGTAACGAGCTGTGAATGAGCTTGGTGTATCCAGCAGACCTGGGTTTGATTCCCACAACCTCCACTTGCATACTGTTTGACCCTGAGCAAGTTACTTAACTGCCCTGTGCTTCTACGATACACCTGGAAATACTTTGGAAACCATTGTAAATGAGTCCATGATTCAATGCTATATCCATTTCTTATGAATAAAAATAAATGATTAAGTGCATACCTCTCAACTGCAATTAATTTATTTGTCCTGAATTCTTCCTCCATATGTCCCTGTACCTCCTAATATACACGATCACCCTGTATACTGAGGGCACTTAACACCCTTTGCACTTTACCCTCCAGAATTGGTGGTGGACACCCTGCTCCTTATTCTATTCTCCTTATTCTATTCTCCTTCTCTACCCCGATCTTTCAATTGGTTTCTCCCGTTTCTTTTTTCCATCTGCCCCCCTTCACCCCTCTGCCCCTCCCTCGTCTTCCTGTCCTCGGCCCCTCCCCCCTGCACTTGCTTCTGTTGCACTTACTCGTTCCAGTTAAGTATCCAGCTGTCCTCTCCCTAGCCCACCTAATAGATGTCCCTCAACTGTCCCTTATTGCAACTTTTCGTATGTATCATGTCCTAAAGTACTCTAACAATGCCTTGCTTCCTTATTTCCTTCCAGGTTATTGTCTGTTGTTTCCCTGTGTTCGCTAAATATGACTTGTACTGTTCAGCTGCCTAAACTACTCCTAGTTACTTTTTTTGCACCATCTGTATATAACTGACTCCCTCACTGTTATATGTATGCCCGTTCAGCTGCCTAAACAACTCCTGTTAAGCTGTTTTGCACCATCTGTATGTAACTGACTCCCTCACTGTTATATGTATGCCTCTACTTTTGTAACCTCCCGGGTCGCACCTGAAAATAGGCACTTGGCTGTCTAGTGTGCCTTACCCGGTTAACAAAAACAAATAAAAAAATAAATAAATATCTCTCTGATAACCAGGTGAGTACACTGGCAGTATAGCCTAGAGGTAAAAGCAATCCTAAAGATGGATTATTTTTACTAACAGTTTAAAATGTAAGGGTGATAACTCACTAGTTTCAATGCACATACAAAACAATTATTACAAATGTAGAAAGTGTTGTAATAACACCTTAAAACACACTTAATAAAACAGACAAGTTCCTATTTAACCTACAGTCAATGGAGGGACAAGATCCTCGGTGACATCATTTCCTGTCAGGAGCCTAAAACATATGACTGCCCCCAGCCCTTAATTACAGACTCGGTTATGTATGAATAACTCTGGACTGTAAACACAATGGTTCACTCAAATTAGCTTTTTATGGTCTTTCAGACATTAAGAAACCCTATTGATGACAGTTCCCCTTTAAGGACTGACGGAAAGAATAGTTGAGTACCTAGAGGCCAGTGGGGCACAGGACCCAAGGCAGCATGGGTTCACAGCGGGAAGGTCATGTCAGACAAATCTAATAGATTTCTTTGACTGGGTGACCAAAGTAGTAGACCAGGGAGGGGCTGTGGACATGGCGTACCTAGACTTTAGCAAGGCATTTGACACAGTCCCACACAAAAGATTAATAGTCAAATTAACCAGCCTGGGAGTGGGTCCCAGGGTGGTAGCCTGGGTAAAACATTGGCTGCACAACAGAACACAGAAGGTAATTGTAAATGGAGTCCCTCTGAAGAAAGAGGGGTTACTAGTGGGGTACCACAGGGTTCAGTATTGGGTCCAGTCCTTTTTAATGTCTTCATCAGTGACATTGCAGAGGGACTGGAAGGAAAAGTATACTTTTTTACAGATGACACAAAGATCTGCAACAGGGTTGATACATAAGGAAGTGTGGAAAGGATGAAAAGGGACTTGGCAAAGTTGGAGGAATGGTCAGAAGTATGGCAGCTAGGATTCAATGCAAAGAAGTGCAAAATAATGCACCTGGGAAACAAGAACCCAGGGGAAGAATACACAACGGGTGGGGAGGTAGTAACAACAACAAAAAAGGAAATGGACCTGGGGGCAAGGGTGTAGCTACTGATACTCCAAGTAAGCCATGGTGTACCAAGTTTAGTAGCAGGGGGTAGCAAACAAGCTTGCCAGCATTACTCCGCCCTCTCTAGTCCATCACATTTAAGTTCCTTTGTTTGGCTTCACAGGCTTTTTCTTTTCTCTTTCAGCTTTCTTTTCGGGTGTGGCAGAGTGGTCCTCAGACTTTGAAGCTGAAGGCCTCAATTAGGTCTGCATGGCCCACCTGCATAGTGATTGGCTGTGGCATCTGATACGGGGTGTTGTAAGTCTGGGGACGGTGAGTTTAAATGCCCTAGCAAAGTTAGAAGCCATAGTTTTAGCTCCATTGTACTGGAAGCGACAGAAGCAGTAGAAGAAGTGGGGAGCAGCAGATGGAAGAACAGACTCAGAGCTAAAAGAATGAAGGCTTCATGTGGAATAGCAAGTGGAGTGAATCTGCCTACCTGCTGGGGAGAGAGAAGAAATTTCTTCCATAGTCTTGGATTCGTGGTGCAATCAGTAGCATTTAACAGCAAGCAGCAAGCACCACACTAGCAGTGTGGACAGACAACAGGTCTAGTGTTGGAATCATCTGACTGGAGTCAGGAACCTTGAATTCGAGTCATTGGGGGGGCAGGCATGAACAACTGTGGGTTGGGGGTAGCAGTGTGGCAGGCTGGTGTACAAATCTGAAATGCCAGGCTATACCCCTGCCTGGGGGTAATCATATCAGATGACCTTAAGGTTAGCAAGCAATGTGAGAAGGCAGTAGGGAGGGCTGGGGGTATACTGGGATGTATAGGGAGAGGCATCAGCAGCAGAAAACAGCAAGTTGTTATCCCTCTGTACAGACAGTTGGTGAGACCCCATCTGGAGTACTGCGTCCAGTTCTGGAGACCCCATCTCCGCAAGGACATAGACAGGATAGAGGCAGTCCAGAGGAGGGCAACTAAAATGGTGCAGGGTCTGAAGCGTAAGCTGTATGAGGAGAGACTAATAGAGCTTAATATGTATACCCTTGAGGAAAGAAGGGAGAGGGGACATGATAGAAACTTTAAGTACCTCAGTGGAATCAACAAAGTCCAAGAGGGTAGCATCTTTCAGAAAAAGAGACGTGCAAGAACAAGGGACACAATTTAAAGACAGAAGAGGCGGTTCAGGGGCAATGTGAGGAAGTATTATTTCACAGAGAGGGTAATGGATGCATGGAACAGCCTTCCTGGGGAGGTTGTGGGGTCTAAAACTGTGGGAGAATTCAAGAATGCATGGGAAAGACATAAGGCAATTCTTGTGGGGGGTAGGAAGAAATAGTCTGTTGGTTAACTAGGATCTGCAGCCTATCCTGTAGGTAGGGAAATGGGCAGACTAGAAGGGCTAAGCAGTCCTTATCTGCCATCAAAGTCTATGTTTCTATGTTTCTAGGACAGAAAGCAGAGAGTGGTAGTCAATGGGTAGAAGTCAGATGAAGGCAAGGTCACAAATGGTGTGCTCCAGAGTTCAGTGTTAGGGCCACTACTGTTTAACATGTTTATCAGTGACATCAGCACAGGTATTCAAGGCAAAATTGTCCCATTCGCAGACGATACTAAGCTAGGAGGAAGGGTAGACTGCAAGGAGGTGGTTAGGAACCTTCAAAAGGACCTACAGAGGCTAGAAAGATGATCTAGCATCTGGCAACTGAGGTTTAATGCAAAGAAAAGCAAAGTGATTCATCTAGGTAAAAGGAACCCGAGAACAACATACTGGCTCAATGGGGTCCAGCTCCGTGTCTTCCAGGAGGAAAGGGACCTAGTAGTCATCATTTGCGATACCCTTAAACAGTCCAGCCAATTCAACACCGGGTACAGCTGCATAGCCAGAGGATTTGACAGCAGTAGCAGGGAGGTAACTCTCCCACTGCACAGGTCCCTGGTAAGGCCCCATCTGGAATAATGTCCAGTTCTGGAGCCCACCTCTTAAGAAGGATAAGAACAGGCTGGAGGTGGTCCAGAGAAGGGCGACCAAGATGATCCAGGGCCTTCAGGGGCTTTCATACGAGGGACAGCAATAAGCATTGAATATGTTCTCACTAGAGACTAAAAGGGAGAGAGGGGATATGATAGAAACATAGAAGATACTGAGAAGTATAAACAGGGTACCCTTCTCTGACCTGTTCAACAAAGTTACCGACTCCACAACTAGAGGTCACAAGTGGAAGTTGGGGGGGGCGGTTCAGGAGGGAGCTTAGGAAACACTTTTTTATTGAAAGGGTCGTCGAACCGTGGAATAGGCTGCCAGCTGAGGTGGTGGAAGCAAAGACAGTGGCATCGTCAAAACTAGGATGGGACAGAGCAAAGGTGAAAACTAAAATCATAAGAGCAATTGGCATAAAGCAGAAGGGGGGCTAGGACCTAGGATCTGAGTAGGTCCTGAGAACTCATGGGCAGACTGGATGGACCCTCGGTCTCCTTCTGATGTTTTCTATGTTTCTATTTGGCGTAGCACTATGATTTTTACACTGAAATTTACCCTTGCTCTGCAAAGGTTTACTGTTGTTCTTAATAATGCTAGAGCTATATCTGGACACACAAACTATTACATCGTTGAACTAACTTGACAGAAACACTCTTGAACACTAAATATATGGGGCCCACTGTTTGTATATATATTATTCTTTAAAATAAAGAAAGTGCTACACATTCTGGCCATTTTCTCCGAATTGTGAAGGCAAGTGCTATGATTTGTAATGCTGAGAGGCTGAGAGGTATGATAAACATAGAAAGTGATGATGGCAAAAAAGACCTACTGGTACATCCAGTCTGCCCAATCATACCTATTACTTGTGCAATGGCCACACTGACATCTTCCTTTCTTTTCCCCTCCCCCTTTACACCTACACCTGCCCTTATCAGGCCCTTTTGTTGGTCCCACCCATGTCAGAATCCACTCACAATTTAGCACAGACCACCTCCTACGGCAGTCCATCCCACTCGCCCACTATTCTTTCCGTGAAAAAATACTTGTGGACCTCTCCTGACTGACCATGCCCCCCAGCCAGCTTAAGAGGATTCACCCAGCATGTGTTGTTCTTAGGGTGAACAATTCATTACATTTAGGGTTGCCACCTTTGGATGAGGCAAAAACCGGATCCTAAGCTCCGCCCCTAGCCCCAACCCTTTTCATGACACATCCTGCATTGTTCCTCCTAGAAGTCCATTTGTTATATCAATAAAAAAATAACACTTAAAGCAGCAGTTAAATAAAAATGTTAAGATACTTGACTGTGCCTGTTAAAGTTACTTTCCTATGTTCCTCCTAATTATTTATTTACTTATATATTTATTTATTTATTTATTGACATTAGTTAACCAGATAAACATACATAGATAAAACAAATCTCATTTACAGATATGATCTGGGGGGAGAGAAGGGAAGTACTGTACTGTAAACAGCATACAATAGTATACATAATTTATATATAATAACTGGCTTCCTCTTTTTTCCATAGGGAAACCATGGTGTAATTTGCCGTTATAAAGGAGCATTTATAACAGCAAACATGTGCAGTTTCCTTACTCTTGTCGTCCACCTGAGTTTTGCCTCCAACGCATGTACACTTTCCTTTTGAATCTGAACCACCACTCAGACTCAGCAGTAAGTGTTTTTTTACACATAAATTTGCAAAAATTACACTTAAACAAACATATGCCTGCCCTACCAAATAAAAAAGTAAAAGAGATTTGTCAGTCCTGACGGCAACCATGGACTGCGCACTAAAACCGGACCACGGTCACAGAGCAACAGATTTTTTTATTTTATATATTTGCTGTGGCAGAAAAGGGAAACCCAGCAATTATGTAAAATAAAAAATGGATCAGTGTGTGTAAACCCTCGTGGTTAGATGCTTTTAATAAACCCCTCGAGCTTCGCTCTCGGAGTTTATGTAGTATGTAACCCCTCGGGTGTGTGTAAACTTCTTGTTACACACCCCGACCCATACTTTATTCTCTTTATTTTTCTGGCTCCATTTTCTGTTCTTGTCCACAGTACTATTTCAAAGCCAAAGTAGTAACTATACTTTTTTCTTGAGGGAAAAAAAAATAATGTAAAACATTTAAAAATGCCTACATTCTGTTAGAAATGAAACTGTTTGCCAGCAAATGAAAGTGGAGGACAACTGGCTCTGTTACTGTTACAAAATGTGGGGGCAGCTTTGCTGCTATGCCAATTAAGATGCAGTGGAAAGATTAGGTTAAGTAAGTGCTAATGGTGTTAATGGCCTTACTTTATACCTCTCAGAGTGACTGTATTCACAGGCAAAAGGCTACACTGACAACAGAACTTGTTTGTAACCTGGACATGTAGCTGAAACAAAGAATGATATGACAAAATGTGTTTCAAATGTATGTGAGGACTCAAAATGGCTCAAAAACCTGACCAGCACAGAGCAGAACCAGATTACCTGATAGGGATCCTGAAAACCTGATCACCAGGTAAAAAATCTGACAGGTGGCAACCCTAATTACGTTTCACCTTATTAAACCAACGAAGCAGTATGCATGTTTCTATCATGTCCCCCACTCTCTTCTTGTCTCCAGGGTGCAGTGTCGGACTGGCCACCTGGAAACCTGGAAATTTCCAGGTGGTCCCCATTAGTTGAATTCCTTCCCCCATTCCAACATTAAAAATCTTTTCCTGTGTCAACCATTTCTAATTCAATGTAACCTGAAGCCAATGTACCATAATGAAGTGTAATTCTGATATGAGTGTGTTACCCTAGGCCCTCATATTCATTTTCCAGGTGGGCCTCTATACCAACTTTCCAGGTGCACCCCCTACACACCAGTCTGACCCTGACAGGGTGTAGAAGGAACTTAGGCTATGAACTTTATTTATATTGGGCCCTATGCATTAATGGGCACAAGTTACATGCCAAAGGCGCATAACCCGCTCGCACAGCTCCGTACCTGCAGACAGGTGCACACCAGCGGCATTCACCACTGCCAGCCACTTGTTCGTGGCCCCACCCCCGGCATGCAGGTCCATGCAGGACAGGCGCAGGTGGAGTTGCAGACCCAGCCGGGCATACAGTCGAATGCCCGGCATGGGTCCAGTTGTGGATCCCTTACACAGTGGGGCACGCGATGGCAGTGCGCCCCATGGATGTCCGAGGGTCAGCGACTGTGGCAGGTGGTAGGAGGGCAATGCCGCTGGCCCTCTCCGATGGCAGTAAAGCGGTGCAGTGGGATGGGGCATGCCTGCAGGTGGGGGAGACATTACGCTGGTAGCGGGGGTTTGACATGTGTTGCCTCGGGAGGCGGCAGCCTTGTGCCGGTGTCCCTGTGAGGGGTATGGATGTTGTGGGTGTTTGGGGGGGCCGCAACACTCACTGCTGTGTTCTGGGGTGGGTGGGTGGCATCGTGCGGCCATATCCTGTGGCCCTGGAGGGTCGGCGGGCTGTTCGCCCTGTCCTGCAGGGTGTGCGCAGGGTGCGTAGGGGGTTTACAGCAGGGTTCTCCCTGGTGTACCCTGCGTCCCTATGCACCCTCAAGGCCAGAACTACGTGCCTTAGTGTATGACACGTAGTGCTGGCCTGCCCCTCGCCCGCCCCCAGTGCGTTGCTCCTCATGCAGCCAGAGGATCAGGCGCGTGGTGCTGCACACCCCTTGCATTGCATTCCACCTGGGGCACGAGGCGGGTGGCGCACCAGATACACGCGCATAGCCACGCCGCTCCATTCATGCATAGGACCCAATGTGCACTTCCAGAGCTCAAAACATTTTACAGGACAAATATAAAAACGTATTACAAATAGTGCATAACAAGCAGTAGATCTTAGTACAGAAATATAAATTAAGCTCATGCATAATTCCACAAATTTGGTAGTGTTATCAGTCTCCTGAGAAGACCTGTCTAAACAGGTCTTTAGTTTTGATTTAAAGCTTTCCAGTGATCAGGTAGAAAGGATGGATTTCGGGACAATATTCCAGAGTCTTGGTGTAGCTATGGAAAATGCTTGGTCCAAAGCAGATTTCAGTCTTGCTGCTGGTACTAACAAAAGGGAAAGAGAAAGGTGAAATTGTTTAACAAGGAAAGGCACACTAAGCTGAAGCTTGTTTCCAGGTGCAACCTGGGAGCACAAGGAAGTTGAGTGACTTGCTCAGGGTCATACAGTATGCAAGTGGGAGCTGTGGGATTCAAACCCAGGTCTCCAGGTTTGCAGCTCAGAGCCTTAAACCACTACGCTATACTGCCTCACAACAAAAGCCCCTGGGTATCTGAGCAGAGAACTCTGGTGCCCCAACAAGTCTCCTAATGGGTTGCCAGTAATTCACAAATGTTGAAGGAGCCACTCCATTTCTGGCCTTATAAACCATGTGTGCATGTTAAGATCCCTCAGTCTCTCTTGTATTTTTTTTCCAGCCCCTGAATCCTCCTTGTCAATCTTCTCTGTTCAGCCTCCACTCTATCACAGTCTTTCCACAGGTGTGGGCTGTAGAACCATGCACAGTACTCCAGGTGAGGGTAAACTAGAGCCCTACACAGGGGATGGATCACCTTCTTGCCTCTACTTCTCATTCCCCTTCCAAGGCACCCCAGAATCCTGTTTGCCCTCCCCACTGCCCTGTTGTACTGTGTCATAGAGTTCAGGCTTCCAGGTCCCTTTCCTCCGTTGTACTAATACCACTCCCCCATCCCCATCAGGTATTGCATTTTTGGGTTCTTGTTCCCAACGTGCACTACCTTACACTTCATGGCATTGAATCTCAACGGTCATATCCTAGACCACTTTACAAGCATGTCCAGGTTCTCCCTCATTGCTCTCTCTGATCACATCCTCACTGTCCACTCTTCTGCAGATCTCGGTGTCACCTGTGAAGAGGCGATGAAGTGGCAGGTCTTTCTCTGAACTCCTACCCCTATGCCACAAATGAATATGTTAAAGAGGATATGCTCCAGGACTTATCACTGTGGTACCCTGTTTGTTACCTCCTTAATCTCAGAGTGCTCACTGTTCACTACTGCCCCCTGTGTCCACCCCATTAATCAGTTTTTCACCCATTTGTTCACCTTTTCTTCCACCCCTAGACCCTAGATCCTTTAATTTATTTTTTCATTTGCACTTTATGCCCCCTTCTTTCCCCTGGCTCCCTTTGTCTCTCCTGCCAATCCAGCCCCATTATACACCAACCTGAGCATTTACATTGGATCTGACGATACCCCATACATTGTCCCCCATGGCCAGCCAAGGGGACGGACAGCTATCATCCCCCAATGTCCTAATTTAGGTTCTGGAGTCGGGGCCCAGTCTGAGGTGCAGGTCGTGTGACAGGCATCATCCTGCTAGTGGGGTATGTTCCATTTTTCACCCATGACCCCACCCACCTCCCTGATGTAAGGCCATGCCCTGTCAGACCTTGAATGCTGCTAGCATACCCCTGCAGAAGAGGCAACCTCCCTGGCCATCACAGGGCTTGTAAGCACAGCACACCCTGATGCCATCCCTTCTCAATTGGAAGCACTGCCGCACTACAGCACCACCTTTCGAGCCCATGGACTGCCCCGTCAGCTTCCTGAGTGTGCTTCTGAATCCAGGTCACCAGCAGGCAAGTGTTCCATCAGTTTCCTTACTGGTCACCTCAGGGGGACTGAGTCACAGGCCTCACTGAAGTCCTGGTACAGCATGTTTCAGCCTGTCCTTTGTTAGCCACTCTAGCTAACCAGTCAAAAAATTCAATCCGTTACATCTGGGAACCGTCTTGTAGATTGTATACAGTCAGAAGAGATGCAAGTCTCAAGTAGGGTACTTCAGGTATTAGTCCTGGGGCCAGTCCTCTTTAATGTTCAATTCACTAAAAATACCACCAACAGCTTCATCTGTTTCAAGGTCAGTTGGCATTCATCTGTATCCTCCTCCCCCATGTCGTGCCTGAAAATAGGCAGGATAAACTAAATAAATAAAAATATCTTTATCAGTGACATTGCAGATAGACTGGAGGGTAAGGTTTGTCTGTTTGCAGATGACACCAAGATCTGCAACAGAGTAGATGATCTAGATGATGTGGGCAGAATGAGAAGAGATCTGGATAAACTAGTAAAATGGTCGGAAGAGTGGCAACTGGGGTTTAACACAAAGAAGTGCAAGATCATGCACATAGGGAAGAGAAACCCTGAAGCCACCTATAGGCTGGGAGGGGAGCTGCTGGCAGTCACAAGTGAAGAAAAAGACTTGGGCATCATCATCACCGATGACCTGAAATCATCAAACAGACCACTAAAGCAGTAGGTAAGGCTAGGGGATGTTAGGGTGTAATAGTAGGGTATCACAAGTCTTAAGAGGGAGGTAATAATCCCTCTTTACAAGACACTGATTAGGACCCATCTGGAGTACTGCGTGCAGTACTGGAGGCCACACCTTCACAAGGACATTAACAAATTGAGGCAGTCCAGAGAAGGGCAACCAAAATGGTGCAGGGACTGTATCAGAAAACATATGAAGACAGATTAAGGGAGCTCAATATGTATAGAGCAAAGTAGGGAGAGAGGTGATATGATCGAAACATTCAAACACGTTAAGGGCATTAACAAGGTGAAAGAGTCTAACATGTTTCAATATAAGAAAAATAGCAGGACAAGAGGACACAGCATGAGATTAGAGGGAGGCCGATTAAGGGGTAATATGAGGAAGTTCTTTTTCACAGAAAGGGTGGTGGATGCATGGAACGACCTACCTCAGGAAGTGGTGGCTATGAATACAGTGCAGGGCTTCAAGCAGGCATGGGATAGGCATGAGGGAGCAATACAGATGAGTATGAATAGATAGGCCATTGACGGAGCAAAGCCCTATGGCACATTCATAAGGTAGAAAAAGAAATGGGCAGACTGGATGGGCCTTGCAGTCCTTATCTGCCGTCAACATCTATGTTTCTATGTCTATGTTTGTATGTTTACCTCAAGAGAGTCTGTCAGCCTTTCTTTAGTATTGCCTTCAGTAATTTCTCCACAACAGATGTCAAGCTGACAGGTCTATATTTATCTGGCTTGGTCTTACAGCCACTTCTGTGCAGGGGTACACCATCGGCTGTCCTTCAGTCCCTGGGGACCACCACCATGTTCAATGAGCAGCTGACTATGTCAGCTAGCAGTGCTGCGAGCACCTGTGCCAGTTCCCTTAGTATTCTTGGGTGCATGCTGCTTGAACCAATTGATTTGTCCACTTTTTGTGCTCTTAGCCCCTCAAGCACCCTTTATTCTGTGATGAGTCAATAGTCCCCCCCCCATCATTCCAGCCTGACTGCATAGTCCAGCAGTGGGACTTCCTCCTCCTTCTTAGTGAATACTGAACAAAATTATTGGTTCCATATAGGGCCTTACCCTTATCCCTCTTTCTCCCATCCTCAGCTTTGGTATTCCCTTTATATTTTTGCACTCCTCTCATATATTATATTAGATTAATCATATCCCCTTGTTTTGCCCCATCTGCAATTCTTAATTCTGCCTTGACTTTGCTATTTTTTGGCTGCCTTACAGGTTTCCCCTTGCTTACCTTAGCTGTGTTTCCCTGTCCTCTTCCCTCTAGCTCTCCTTGTGTTTCCTAAATGGCTTTCTTTCCCCCCTCACAGCGTCTCTTACCTCTGTTGTCAACCAAAATGGTTTCTTCTCCTTCCTGCATCTACTTACTTCTCCAATGTAGTGTCCTGCAGCTTCTGCTACCCCTGACTTAAATGCTTCCCAGTTCTTGTCCATATATTACCCTCATGCCATCCACCAATAGTCCCCACATCCTTGTAAAATCTTCTGTTCTGAAGTCCCATGCTTTCATTTTGCTTCACATCCTGCTGGTTAGATCTTCATCCACACTGTCCCATGATAGCTTAAACAAAGAGGCTCCTGGACTGTGATATTATGGGCCCTTTCTACATTGGTGAGAGCCATGTCTAGCATGCTGCCCCATGACGTTGACCATACCAAGCAATGTGACCGTGAAATCTCAGTGCAGGAAATGGGCAGCCAGTCCAGCAGAACACTGTACAAACTACACAACACTTCACCAACTGTAACTGCTAAATTTAAATGTGACACCTGTCTCCCGTAACCAAGCCTCTGACAAAGAGTTTTTACTCAAAGCTCTGGGGCAGTTAGTGGTGTGCAGATCATCTGTTCACTGTCACTTCACTATTTTACTTGCATCAAAGCACTTAAACTCATATCTTGGTGAAGCGTGGTATATTTTGGACTTTTCAAGTGCAGGTTTCTGCTTGTAGTGTTCTGGCTGTTGAACATATCCCAGGATAGGAAGAGACCATTCTGAAAATGTACTTTCCCTTCTGTTTTTTAGCTGAGATGTGTGTAATATAATAAAACAACAAAAGGCAGCATTTTGCACTGCATCCTTGTGTCTGTCTATTGTTCCTACCTGCCCACTCTCTGTAGGTGAAATGTTGCATTTCAAGGGGTTCTACACTGGGAAGCATAACTTTCAAATTCCAAATAAATAAGACACTGACTGCCCTGCTTCTGATCTTCCTCCAACAAGCATCACTTACCTATACAGCAAGTACCTCTGTAGATTTAAAATAAACATTTAAAGCCAAAAATGGCATTATCTCAGTAAATATCTGTAACAGCTGGCTACTCCAACTGTGGTGCTGTACTCAGGCCTTTGGGGACATATCTCTTTAAAAGTAGAGGGCCGGCCTGGGTTCTAGGTATACTGAGTACTTTTCAAATAGCATGAAGTGCCGTTACTTGAGGTAGCTCCTTTCTGGGGGGACCCAGAGGTGCTGCTTCTCCATAAATTATACAGTACAACATTTCTTGGCTTAAAAAGTCCCTGAGGGAGCATAGCATCTTATGAGATTAGATTACTGGAGTCTTTCAGCTCACTGACCAGGCACTTGGGGCAGTCCAGGTGACTGGCTATAACTTCAGTAAACATTTGATTTACTATTTATAAACAAATCACAAAAGCAAAAGGATGCAGTCATAATGACAATGCCAATATCAGCTTCAATTCAGTAGTGCTCCAAACAGGGAATTAATCAAAAGACTGTAATCACCTAAGTGATTTTCCGTCCACCTACGGATAGGTGTTATGCACTCAAATCTGGCTATTAGCCAGATAAACACAGCGGTCCAGATATTCAGAAATGTGCCAAAGGCCGGCACAAGTCCAGCGCAGCACAAATCCAATGCGCCATGGCACAACAGGAGCCATATTCAGAGGGTGCACAGGCCGAACTGCGCCAGCGCAACCCGACTGAATATGGCACAGTTGTGCCATGGCACAAACAGAGTTGCACCATGGCACAAACACAGGTGTGCCATGGTGCAGAAAGAGATGCCCCAGTGCAACTGTGGGAGCAGAGCAGCAGAGCAACAGAGGGGGGCATGGCACAGAGAACAGACCCAGGGACAGGGCCAGGGAAGCACAGCGACAGGTCACAGGAAGCCTCCACTAGCAGGGCACAACAGGGCGCAACACAGGTACCCAGACACCCCTCCCCAGAACACAACAGTAGCACAGATAGCAGGGAACAGGAGGTGCCAATGGCCAACAGAGGGCCACCAAGGGAGCCCCCCCACTCAGGCTGCTGGCTGTGCCCCTCCAGACCATAGCAGGCCACAACCAGGACCATGCAGCCAAGCACACACACACGCCACACCGGCACACAGGAGGCCCACACAGTAGGCTCTGAATGTGCTGGAGGCAGGAAGCATGGCAGACCACATGGGACAGGCTGCACAATGCCATGCAGGGCCCCAACACAGTGTGCGGCCAGTACCCAATCAATGACCATGGCCGTATGCCACCACCATGCACACACCCACCACACACCCCTGACAGCCACCACATGGGCACCCCAAGGCACAGCCACTGACTGAGGGGAAGGACACCACCACAGTGGGACACATCACAGCACACAGCAATGAACCACAGAAGCACAACATGTGCCTCGACACATGCACACCTCACGGACAGACACTGGGCCACTGCAGCATTGCTCCTCATGCCACCTGCAAAGCAGACACTGACACAGGCAGGTAAGTCAAAAAATATATATTTACAAAGAAAACTATTTACAATAACAAGGGGGTGGGAAAGGCTAGGGAAGCGAGGGAAGGGGACAGGGAACAGGGACTGTACAGTGGGAAGGGGGACTGTAGGGGGAGGTACAACAGGGGAAACAGGGGAAAGCTGGGGCCAAACTAACAGCGGCCACGTCCTGCCACCCCTTGATGTGCACACCGCCTCGGCTCCACCAGCACAGGAGCCGAACTTGGAAGATAGCCTCCATGGTGGTTGAGGTGATCAAGATCAACTGCCGGAGCAGTCTGCCATACAAAGACCTCCTAGGTCTCCACTGGACACCTATAACAAGGGACAGGACAGGTGATCAGTGCAATTTTCCAAGAAACCATGCCCACCCACAGTGCGCAATGGGCAGTGGGAACACACACCCCCGGAGGGCCCGTACCAGCCACCCACAGGGGGGCAATGCCTGCCAGCAACTCGGCGCACCATGACGTTGCACAGAGGTGGTCCCTGCCGCACAATGGCCACCCAACTGCGCAATGACAGTCACATGGCACAGTGCACCGGCAGCACCACAGCAACAACAGTGGCAGCCAGATGCACACCCTCCCCACCAACAGCCGGCACACGTGTCCAATGGATGCAACACGCACAGTGCGACACACACAGCTGCCATGGCACATGACACAGGTGACCATGCCTGCACCCACTCCCCCGCCACCCCCATGTAAAGTGCGATGGACCATGACAGTGCCTACCTGCCCTCTGCGGCCCCGCTGGTGCTGGACCCACTCCTTCATGGCCCGCCGTGGCCTGGCATGCTGCTGCTGCTGCTGCCTGTGCCCAGTGTTGATCCTCAAGCCCTGGGAATGGAAAGAAGACAGGTACACATCAGGAATCATCCATGGCAGCCACCCACCACCCCTACCCCTGTGCACAGGGTGAGCCCCTGCCCGACTCGTCCCACATGGCTGCATCACAATGCAAGCGGCAGCTGGCAATGCCAATCCGGGATTCACATGACAACAGTGTACCCCTCTGCATGGCATGCCAGGCAACTTAGCCAACACCACAGTGCAGCACCAGGGCACACATGCAAGATGGGCGGGCTAACCTGGCTGTGGCACAGCCCCTCGCCTGACAAGCTCCTGAAACCTTTTCAGGTGCTCTGGGTCCCACTGCATCAGGTCTCCATACCAGTGGTGGCACTGCTCCCCCATCCTGGCCACCCCTGTCCTCTGCTGCAGCCTGGCAGCAATCCCCTGCCAAACTGTGATCCTTGCCTGCTGCAGGGGCACCTGGCCAAATAGTTGGGGGTGTGGGGCTGGACACAAGCCACCAGGTTGGCAAGCTCAACCTGTGACCGGTTTGGTGCACAATGAACACGTCCCTGTGCCATTTCACCCACCGCATTCTCGGGACCAAAATGGCAGCAGGAGGCACACGTGTCCACAACATGCGCCAGATGCGTGAAGCAAGGGAACAATGCGCAGTGCCCGCCCATCACGCAATGCCAGAGATGCATGGCATGGGCATGACCAAGTGGGGTCACCAAGTCAGGGGAGTGACCCAGAGGTCAGAGGCCTCCTCAGGGGTCAGGGGTCACCTGCCATTGCGCAGTGCGCACGTGTGCAATAGCAGGCCTGGCGCTTCATGCGCTTTGCCACTGCATTGCACTGTCAGCACACGGTGCATGACTGACACCATGATACCATTAGGTGCATGCTCATAGAAACATAGAAACATAGAAACGTAGAAGTTGATGGCAGATAAGGACCGCAAGGCCCATCCAGTCTGCCCATTTCTTTTTTCTACCTTATAAATGTGCCATCGGCCTTTGCTCTGTCAATGGCCTATCTATTCATACTTATCTGTATTGCTCCCTTATGCCTATCGCATGCCTGTTTGAAGCCCTGCGCTGTATTCATATCCACCACTTCCTGAGGTAGATCGTTCCATGCATCCACCACCCTTTCTGTGAAAAAGAACTTCCTCACATTACCCCTTAATTGGCCTTCCTCTAATCTCATGCTGTGTCCTCTTGTCCTGCAATTTTTCTTATATTGAAACATGTTAGACTCTCACCTTGTTAATGCCCTTAATGTGATTGAATGTTTCAATCATATCACCTCTCTCCCTCCTTTGCTCTATGGTATACATATTGAGTTCAGTTAATCTGTCCTCATATGTTTTCTGATGCAGTCCCTGCACCATTTTGGTTGCCCTTCTCTGGATTGCCTCAATTTGGTTAATGTCCTTGTGAAGGTGTGGCCTCCAATACTGCACGCAGTACTCCAGATGGGGCCTAACCAGTGTCTTGTAAAGAACAAGGGTGTAGCCAGGGATTTCAGATCTGCACATCAAATGGACTCACTGCCCCCCCCCCTTGTTAGGGTGTGCCCCCCTCCCCCAGGGTGTAGCCAGGCAATATACAAATGTACACCAGGACCGTGTTTGTTGCCTCATTTGGTGCAATAAAATACAACTTTTGTATCTCATGACAATGGTTGTTGCCATGCATGGGTAAATGCAAATGCCATGCATTGCTCCCTAAGACACCCACGTACCAGCCCAGAGCCTGTAAAGTTGTATTGTCCTTGGGATGAAAAGACAGTATTAGTGACCAGTCCTTCTTGTTTTGACTCCTATGAATAAAATTACAGAAAGGTTCAGCATTTTCTTTTAGTTTTCATTGAAAAAGGAAGCAATTCAGAGCCTATTTGCTACCCCCTCAAATAAAATTGCACACCATGGAGTACTTGGAGTATGCCTGGCTACACCCATGGTAAAGAGGGATTATTACCTCCCTCTTACGACTTGTGATACCCCTACTAATACACCCTAACACCCCCCTAGCCTTACCTACTGCTTTAGAGGTCTGCTTGGATGATTTCAGGTCATCAGTGATGATGATGCCCAAGTCTCTTTCTTCCTTTGTGACTGCTAGCAACTCCCCTCCCAGCCT
The DNA here is from genome assembly GCA_016271365.2 of Neoceratodus forsteri. NCBI lineage: Eukaryota > Metazoa > Chordata > Ceratodontiformes > Ceratodontidae > Neoceratodus > Neoceratodus forsteri. The sequence goes on along the minus strand of CM057454.1, from coordinate 714,768,036 downwards.
AGAGGTGGCTTGAGGTTTCTCTTCCCTATGTGCATGATTTTGCACTTCTTTGCATTAAATCCCAGTTGCCACTCTTCTGACCATTTTGCTAGTTTATCCAGATCTCTTCTCATTCTGCCCACCGTCTGAATCATCTACTCTGTTGCAGATCTTGGTGTCATCTGCAAACAGACAAGCCTTACCCTCTAGTCCATCTGCAAGGTCACTAATGAAGATGTTAAAGAGGACTGGCCCCAGGACTGATCCCTGAGGTACCCCACTTGTGACTTATATCTCTTCTGACTGTATACCATTTACCACCACTCTCTGTTTTCTGCCCATCAACCAGTTTGCCACCCAGTTGACCAACTTCTGACCCACCCCGAGCCTACCCAGCTTATTTATCAATCTTCTATGTGGAACAGTGTCAAAAGCTTTGCTGAAGTCAAGGTAGGCGACATCAACTGCTCCCCCTTGGTCCACCACTCTGGTTACCCAGTCAAAGAATTCTATGAGATTAGTTTGACAGGACCTTCCTTTTGTAAACCCATGCTGTCTTGAATCCTGTGCCCTATGGATTCCAGGTGTTGCACTATCCTTTCCTTAAGGAGTGCCCCCATAATCTTGCCCACTACTGAAGTAAGACTGACTGGTCTGTAGTTCCCCGCCTCCTCCCTGCTACCACTCTTGTGGAGCGGGATCACATGAACCCTTCTCCAGTCTTCTGGGACCTCTCCTGTGCTCAGAGACTCACTAAACAGTTCTGCTAATGGCTCTGCTAGTTCCACCTTTAGCTCCTTAAGTATCCTGGGATGAATGCCATCAGGTCCCATTGCCTTATCCACCCTGAGCTTAGCAAGCTCTTGTAGGACCCTTTCTTTTGTGAAGGGAGTAGTGCTCACCACCCTCCCCCCTGTGTCCATGATGCTGAGCTGTGGGCCCTGCCCTACCTTCTCTTCAGTAAATACTGAGCAAAAGTATCTATTTAGGATAGATGCCTTTACAGGGTACTCCTCCTCACATGCTCCCTTTTCTCCATTAAGCTTAGCAATACCCCTCTGGACTTTCTCCTTTCACTAATGTATCTATAGAAAGTCTTGTCACCTACTTTTACTGTTCGTGCTAGTTTTTCCTCAGTTTGGGACTTTGCCTGCTTTACTGCCTTCCCTGCTTCCCTTAGGGAAGTTTGGTATGCCTCCTATCTTCATCCCGCTGTGTCCCCTTATATTTCCTGAAGGCCAGCTCTTTGGCTCTGACCTTTTCTGCTACTGTATTTGAGAACCAAAGTGGTTCTTCTTTTGCACTTCCTTTTCTGTCAACACAATGGGATGTTGCTTCAAGTATTGCATCCTTAATGCTTGCCCACTTTGCCTGTACCCTCACCTGTGTTTCTTTTTGCCAGGGCTAGCTTAACTCTGTTGGCCATCTTATCAAAATCAGCTCCTCTGAAGTCCCATATTTTTGCCTTGGAATGGGATGATTTAGATGTAGTAGCCAAATTGAACCATACCATGTGATGGTCACTAGCCCCAGGTGACCTTCTACCTGGAGATCTGTGATCCCTTCCTTGTAGTCACTGCAGGCTTGCGCACTCGCGCCATGCTGCGTGTGCCTTATGACACTCTGGCACAATCTCATTGCACACGGAACAAAATGTAATATTCAGAAACCACATGCAAATGAGCTCATCAGCCAATACATGGCACACTGGGTGCATTAGCATGTCATTACTGTTGTGCCAAACCTCATTTGCATGTGTTGCGTCTTATAAGTGCCATGGAACAGCACAGGCCATGGACCGGTATTGCATCCTTATGAGGTAAGTTGTGCATGCCGCTGCAGCTCACTGGGAGCAGACAGCACAGCAGGGTGGGACGGACCAGGGAGATGCTGCCACTAACATAATGTGCTGTCCATGCCCACAGGAAGTGAAATGTTGGAATGTGAGGAGGATGAGGAGCGTGGGCCTGCTCAGAAGAGCAGGCCCAATTTCACTAAAGCAGAGACAGAGGCCCTGTTTGATGCATACCTGGACAGGGAGCCCATGTTGAGTGGTGCCACGGGCACACCAAAGGCCAGGGCTGGGGCCTGGGAGGAGGTGGTGGCATACGTCAACCAGCATGGCAGCCACCAGCGGTTGACACAGGAGTGCCAGAAGAAGGTGGGCATGGACAAGAGGTGCATTAAAGAGAAGGTGGCAGCCATCTGTGCATCCCAGAATGCCACTGGAGGAGGGCCTGTGGATGCAGCAACACTCATGGCGCAGGAGGAGTTGGTGGCAGCCACCATGTGCTGCAGCATGGTGGAGGGTGTGCCTGGAGGTGGTTTCCAGATGGGTGGCAGCCCATCACTGCATGGTAAGTATGTCAGCCACACACAGCTGGTGGCATGAAGGGTACATACACGGGCATGCTGGCGTGCATGCAGCCGGCATGCATGTCATGTGCATGTGTGTGCACCCACGTCCATGCCATGCTGCAGGACACATGTGGTGGCAGTGGGGGGGTACATGTGGGCGTTGCATCACTGACACGCTTCTTGTCTCTTGCAGCACCAGCATGTGGATGATAAGGTGACGGCAGCAGCCGTGGACGCTGGTACAGCCACGGAGTAGCCGTCCACCTCCACTGAGATCCGGAGACCTGACAGGCTGCAGCCCAGCACCACGGTGCAGGTGGATGTCCTGGACCTGGGGTCAGATAAGGCCCTGGATGTGATCCTCCAGGATGTCAGCCTTGGCGTCCTGTGTGTGGAGACAGAGATTGGGGTGGGGTCCGATTCCGATGAGGACTACACTCAGCTCCTGGACAGCATGGGTGACATTGTGGCTGTGTCGCCCCTGCTGACAGCTCTCACAGGCACCACACCCAGTGCTCTGCCAGAGGTGGTCCAGCTGCCTGCCACCACTGTGGGTGCAGCAGTGTGCACTGCCATGGCTGTGCCCAGTGGTGGTGATGGTGGTGTGGCTGCGCAGGCGCTGGTTGGTGTACAGTGGCTGGATGGGCAATGGCAGCAGGCTGTGGGTGCCACCAGGCAGCTGGATGGAGGGTCCACTGCTGGTGCACCCGCAATGGCCATTCCCCCTGAAGACCCCACTGTGCAGTGTCCACCAGAGGGGGGGGCTGTGCAACATGGCCGGTCACCACATAAGGATCAGCATCCCACCCGGGAGCACCAGGATGCCGACCCACTGGCTGAGCACACCTGTCTGCTGCAGGCATCTGTTCAGCAACAGGTGCTGCTTGCCACTGGAGTGCGTGCACTGCATGCGGAGGTGCGCCAGTTAGCCGAGCAGAAGGAGAGGGACAATGCACAGATCCTGGCAGGGATGCAGCACATGCAGGAGGCCACAACTGCATCCCTAGATCGCATTGCCACTGCGATCACGGATGGCTTTGTGCTGCTGGCTGCCATGGGGTGTGGCCAGGCACAGATGACCCCCCCACAGTGTGCTGTTCACCCCACGAACCCGGCGTCAGACAACCCCAGCACAGTCAATGCCAGGCCCAGATGTAGGCATCCCAGGCACGCCAAGGGCTGGCCTGTTTGGGTGCCTTCACACCCCTGCACAGACATGATCGTGGTCCCACGGTTCAACCCCTGGGGGGCTGTTGCTCACCCCCCACCATGGCTGATGCACAGCCTGTGGCTGCTGATCGGCCCAGGCACAGCCGCCCCCATGGCCATGGTGGCCATGGTTCCGTGCAGCAGACCTGATGTGCGGGCCGCCCTGCCTGCAGTCTGCAGCTGCTGCCCTGTGCGCACATGGGCGGTGTGTGTGGGCCTACCACTGGTGTGGCGCCTGTGTGTCATGCCACATGCTGCCTGTGTGCGTGCTTGCCTGGCCACTGGACCGTGTGGTGGGCATGATGAAGGCAGTCTAGCACCGCTTCTGCCTGTGCACCAGTGCAATGCATCTGATCCACGCCACATACCACTGCCTCTGTGTGTGTGTGTGGGTGTGTTGCTGCATGTGTGTTGCTGTGTGTGGTTGTGTGCCACTGACTCCCGTACTAATGCATCACGCCTCTGTGTGTGCATGCCCATTGCCATACATGTCCCTGCTTATGTGCTGTACTTGTTTGTGTGGCCCATGCATGTGTATCACACCACCTACCTGTGTGCACCATAGTGCTCCTGTGCAATGGTGTCCCGGTGTTGTTGTGCCTGCTGTTGCAGCCGGAGATCCCTCCACCCAGGGGATGGCTGCCCACCACCCTCCTGCCCATTGCCTCCGTCGTCCCCACTACTGTCGCCCTCATCAGCCTCGACAGCTATCCCACGGTCAATGGCCATGTTGTGCAGTATGAAGCAGGCCAGGAATAGGCCACAGGCTTTCGAGAGGCTGTACTGTAGGGCACTGCCTGACCTGTTTAGGCAACAGAAACATGCTTTCAACATGCCAAAGACATGCTTGATGATGTTGTGCATGCTGGCATGTGCCTCGTTGTAGTGTTCCTCTGCTGGGGACGACATGCCCCGGTAGGGGGTGAGCAGCCAGGACTTGAGTGGATAGGTGCTGTCTACTGTGTGGATAATGACATGGTTAGCCCTCTGCTATTCTATGCTGCGGCCCTTGCCTGTCCCTGGTGCCCACGCCAACATGCACTCCCTACCCTCCCCCATCCCAAAGTCTGCTCTGCCCATCACCCCTTGCCCATGCCATACTGTCCCACTAGGTGGCCCATGGGGATGTCCCCACGTTCAAGCCTGTGGCACAGCGCAGAGCTGTGCCGGGTGAATGCACCATGTGCACTCCCAGGGTGTGGCGAGAGCATTGGTGATGCACTCGTGGCATCGCACACCACCTGTCAGTTGACACTCAGGCTCCCCTTCCTGTTTATGTACGCCACATCCTCAGGGCCATGTGGCATGTGGATGCCCACGCGGATGCAGTCAATACCCCCAATCATGCCAGGCAGACGTGCAACCCTGTGGAAGTCCTGCATGGTTGCTGTATGCTTTGCCTGTGTGCTGGGGAAACGGATGTATTCCGAAGCACGTGGCAGCAGTGTGTTGAGGAACTGTGTGTGGAGGTGGGACGTGGCCAACTGGGTTATGCCTGTGGTGTCCCCTGTTGGTCTCTGGAAGGTGCCCGTGGTGAGCAGGAACATGATGGCTGTCACCTTCATCTCCACGGACATGGCGTGGCTCCGTCTGGTGGGTGACTGCATCTCTTCACTGCGCAGCTCATAGAGCTGCCTAAGAATGGCCCTGTTCAGGTGGTACCAGCCCACAATCTCCATGTCACTGTAATTCTCGAAGGTGATGAGGGCACGGTACCACCTGTGTCGGGCATACCGTCGACAGGCCCTGCCTTGGCCATGTCGCTGTTCCGTCTGCCCCCTCACACCCCTCATTATGGCCTCCATCATGAAGGGCACACTATCCATGACCCTTGCTGTCCAATATCCCCCTGGGCAGTTGGCTGCTGCTGGCTGTGTGCCACCTTGGTGCATTGCCTGGCAGTGTGTCTGTCTCTCTCTCTCTGCCCCTCTCTCCTTCTCCAATGCCACCTTTGTCCCTCTCCCTCTGTGTCTGCCTTGGTCTTCTGTCTGTCTGTCTCTCTCTCTCTTTCTCTGTCTTTTTCTTTTCTCTCTCTCTTTCTCACTCCCTCTCACCTGGCGCAAGTGCTGTCTGTGTGTTTGCACCCTGTATTTATAGGAAGAAGTCTGCTCGGAGCAACTTCGATTTGCTCCACACTTGCGCCATGGTTTCATAGTTGAATATACCACTGCACTGGATATTCATGGGAACGCCCCCTGCACTTGCACCTGCATTCATTATAGTTGCGCATTGGCGCAATGGATTTTGCACTGCACAATGGCGGCCGCTGAATATGGCTCCTTGGCGCAAGTCCACACTTGCTCTGGCGCAACTCAGTTGCACCATGTACAACTGCCTTGAATATCCGGGCCAGCATCTGCAAATTAGGCAATTGCATTTGTTCAGACATATTTATTTACATTCAGCATACCAGGCACTCCATGTGAGAAACTATGTTTACATCAAAGAACATCAGAGGTGTAGTGCAGTCCCCAAACAGTAGCATAAGCTACAAGTGTGACAGCAGGCAGAAATGTAGAAAGGTAAATCCTAATTTAATAACCATGGCATGTGGTTTAAAATATATTTTTAGCCATTTTTTCTTAAACCGCATTAGGTGTCTTTTATCAAACCTCCACTGCCCATCCAGTCAGTCTGATGTGCCACACTATGCTTTACAAATAGCCTGGTGAAGATTACAGTCAAGAAAGAGTACTGTGGCGTTTTAATCTCAGGACCCAGTGTACCATCCCCTGAGAACTGAACTTCTCCTGGCCAGTCACAGCCAGAGCCATGGTGGGGTGAACCCCAGTGGGCTCTGTGAGAAGCTCTTCTCTTCCCAGATCTCTCAAAACATGGTCCAGAACTCTGAATACCTGCAACAAAGACCCTCATTTTATACTCCAAGATAAAATCCCAGACACTAGAGAGCCCCTTGTTTATTTAATTAAAAAAAAAGTGCAGGTACTCTGGAATTTGTTGTTTAGAAACTGGTGACCAGGAAAGGCACACTGAGCTAAGGCCCATTTGCAGGTTTAAACCAGGAGAAGTATATGGCAGAATTTATTTATTTATTTAGTGTTTGTTTACCGGGTAGGTACCCAAGCCAAGACAAGACTACGTTCAGGTACGACCCAGGAGATTACAATAGGTAGGGGTGAAACAGGGAAAAATACATTTTGGGTAAAGGAAAAACAACAAAACCAGATAATACAGAGCAAATCAAGATGTCATGAGGACATGAGAATTAACAAGCTATGACAGAGTTCAATAAACAGTCACAGAATACAGGGAAAAACAATCACAAGTTGCAGATGGCCACTGGGTTCAGAGCAAATGAAACAAACAAGAGATGAGACATAAGTGCCTAAGTAAGCTGACTGAAAAAGGCAGGATTGGTCGAGATCAGTTTGCAGCAGTGGGGAGGTGGGGCAAGAGCAGAGAGCAGGTTCATGGTGGTTTGAAGCAGGCACGAGAGACCTGGCTGAAGAGGAGGTAGTGATAACTGTTTTTAAACTGGGCATTGTTGGGGGCAAGGCGAACATCAAGAGGCAGGGAGTTCCAGAGTTTAGCTGCAGAGTGAGAGAAAGCTAGGGTACCTTTGTTGGATTTGTGCCTAGGTATTTGTAGCAAAGATTTATCAGATGAGCGGAGGCCGTGGGAGGAGGGCAGTGGAGTAAGTAAGGAGGCCAGTGAGACAGGGATGTTTGTTCTAATGATATTGTCTGTCAGGGAGCCAAGGGCAAGAGTTCGAGTGAGAGAAGGGGGTAACCAATTTAGGTCGGCATAGAGCTGACAATGGTGTGATGACCAAGGAGAGGCCGAGGCATATCTGCATATGCTGTTGTAGGTAATATCCCACTTCTTGAGGAGAGTTGTAGATGCATTAAGATAAGTGACTACCCCATAGGCTAGTGATGGGAGCAAGATCCCACGGGCAATGGCCAATCTAGCCAACTGCGTAAGGACATAGCTGATTCGGCATGCTGCTCCAATTTTAGCATTTACTGATTTACAGGTAGTCGTAATATGTTTGCCAAAGTTTAGATTATCATCAAGGAGTACTCCAAGATACTTGAATGAGCATACTGGTTTGAGGACCAGTCCACCCTGACCAGTAACTTTGAATAGGTTCCGGTTGCTTTTTAATTTGACTGCAGAACCAAACAACATAGTATGTGTTTTACTAGTATTAAGGATTAGCTTATGGTGGAAGACCAGGATTGAACAGACTTAAAAGCAGTGGTAAGGGTCAGGTTTATGCGGTGAATATTGCTATCACTACAGTACAAAACCAGATCATCTGCATAGAGGATAGATGAGCAATCAGGGATATTTGCTGCAATGTTGTTAATAAAAATAGAGAAGAGAAGTGGTCCTACTATTGCTCCCTGGGGAACACCTAGGTTAACAGCCATAGGGCTAGACACCGTGGAGTTGAATCTGATAAGCTGAGTTCTGTTTGATACATAGCTATTAAACCAGGCAACCGAGTCCTGGGAGAAACTAAGGCTAGGAGACTATCAAGAAGAAGAGAGCGATCAACCAGGTCAAATGCCTTTGTCAGGTCAATAAAAACTGCCCCCGTGAGGTGACCATTGTCCATAGCAGTAAGAGTATCATTCGTAAGGTGGAGCAAGGCCGTAGAGGTGCTATGACCTTTGCGGAAACCATGTTGAATTGGTGAGAGGAGGTTGTATTTAGTCATGAATTCGACAACTTGGATTGATACTAATTTTTCCAATATTTTGCATAAAACTGGTAGTATAGGTAACAGCCAATAGTTTGCCATATCTTTATTATCCCCTTTCTTTAGTACCGGCATGACTTTAGCCATATTCCAGATGTCAGGGACAACTCCATTACAAAGAGAGAGGGTAAAAATACTTGATAAAGGCTGGGCAATAAATGGTGCAGCCAGTTTTAGACGTTTGGGTTCAATGTCATCGGAGCCCACACTAGTATTTTCAGAAATGGTGTTCAGCAGACCCAGGACATCAGATTTGGAGACCACTTTAAAGTAAAAAGGAGGGGCAAGTACAGTGGGGGAAGGTGGGGTGGGTGGAGGTAGAGGCTGACCTCGGAGGAAGACAGATGTAAAGCTTGACAGGTCAGTGAATTGTTCATTAAATGCCTCCGCAATAGTCCTAGGGTTGTTGCAGTGGACATCATTAATGATCATTTTGTCAGCCAAGTGGGTCATCTTTGTGCCTAGGAATATTTCACTTGTGCCCAGAATTTCCTAGGGTCACCTGACGCTTCCATCAGAAGCCCCTTACAGTATGCGCTTTTTGCTAGTCTGATCTGCCTTTTGCAAACACTTCGCTGAGCCCTATAGGTGTGGTAGTTGGCAATAAGGCCAGAGTTTCTGAAACGCCTCCAGTTCTTATCCCAGGTGCATAGTGTGGCCAGGAGATCTTTGTGTAACTATTTTGTGGGTGTCGCACGAACGTGCCGGGTCACAAGTGGAGTGTGCCTATTTTGAACTGTGTGAAATTGGTCTGGGAAATAGTCAAAAGCTAGTTGTGCGTCCTGGAGCTGAGAGAGATGAGACCAGTCAATAGATGAGATATCATGTAATAACTAACTGATCCGGTTCAGCATAGTTCCTAAAGGTGATATAGTGTGGGGGCAGAGACTGAAAGCGAGAGTGTTTCCATACACAGAAGACTGGGGAGTGATCTTGATATAGTATCAGGCAGAGTGCCTGCATCCACAGTTCTGTCAACCCGGTTTGTTAACACCCAATCTAGTAAAGTGCTTGACGTTGCTTTAGGGGATATCTTAGTATGCACTGTTATAACTTAATGCAGGTTGTAGCTTTGGACTACAGATAGAAGTGAGCCATGGGTTTGTCCAAGCCAGTTCAGATTCATGTCATCAAAGATAATCAGTTTATTATGGCCTGCTAATTTTACTGTGTCCTCCAGCAAATTAGTGAAGGCAGATAGTCCTCCCTGGGGTGGGTTATAAGCAACAACTATGTGTAGATTTTTAGCACCCAAGCGGAGGAGTGCATGGAGGGATTCACAAATGGAGGAGTGAGGTTTGGTATTCTGTGAGACAGTGAGATGAGACTTGTAAAATAGCACGACTCCCCCACCTCATTTGGGAGATATCCTGTCATTCATAATGATATTATAGTTTTGTAACAAGCAGTTTGAATCAGGGGCAGAGGGCTTAAGCCACGTCTCAGATTGGCACAGTATATTTGGGTTATGGGTGGAGACCCAAGCCTCCAGTTCCGTGAAATTCCGCATTAGGCTCCTGATGTTTAGATGGGCTATGCGTAACCCTGAAATAGTAGCCCAGGAGGTACCAGTGCACGGCTGATGATGTGAAGGACCTGGGTTCAGTTCCACATCACCTGCCAATAGGATGGAAAGCAACAAGAGATACCAAAGCTTGCGATGGATAAAAGGAGTAATCATTATAGTTTTGGAACAGAGTTTACAGTCTAAGTAAGTGGTTACAATACAATTGATAAATCTTGGGAGCAATAGTGGAGTAAGATCAAAGCTGTCAGTAGGTCTAGTTAGCATGTTAGATAATTTGAAATTTCCATTAGGATTGTGCTGCCAGGTACAACTGAGGGAACATGGAATCAGGGAGAGAGTAGCAAGAAGACAGAGCACCAGGCTGGTAACAAGAGACACAAGAATTATATGTGACATAATGAGCAGTAGCAGCACAGTTTCAAAATGCAGGAAGTAGTCAAAACACAGCTAACAGGCAGAAATATAAACAACTTGAAATGCCGGTATGCAATAGAGCTTAGTCGATGCCCCTAGTGTTGGAAAATGATAAGGAGCAAATGGCAAAGTGCACTGTTGGACGTCAGCTGAAACTGACAAAAATATCTTATATAAGTAATTGCCCAGATAGGGCAGGCGGGTAGAGAGCCAGCACAGAGCGCCGTTGGGGCTTAAGCTGCAGTAAGTACAGAAAAGTTACAGTCGAAATTGCTTAAAGTTTACTTGCAGTGTCCTCAGCAGTATCTAGAAGGGACTGCCAACAGCACAGCTCGAGTTCTGATGGTTGCGTTGAGAAAAAGGCTCCAAAAGAAATTCAAAACAGTCCTCAGCTTGCTGGTAGTGAACACAAAGAAGCCTAACTGTTAGCAATAGTCCATGCTTCCTTAGCTAGCTTAATTTTTTTAAAGTAGTGGTGGGTGGTCTCCTATAGCCAGGACCGCCGTTGAGAAGTGGGCTAGGACTTGTCCAGGGACCGTGGAGGGTCCGGGGCCGTGGAGGTCCAAGTCACACCCGAGCAGGCAGGCGAGTCCTAGGAAGACAGGAAAGGCAGCGGTTATAAGCAGGGAGAGAGGGAGAAATAGGTAGGGCTAGAAATTACACAAAAAACAGGGCAGGCATAAGCTCGAGGCACAGTTTAAGTGGTAGGACAAGGCAGATAGCAAAACAGAATAATTCTTAGAAAGCTAACAATTTTAAACTGTGCACTTCATTCAAATAAAAAATAAAATAAAAGCTGTAGTAAGTACAGAACAGATGCTGTCGAAATTGTTTAAAGTTTAGTTGCAGTGTCCTCAGCAGTATCTAGAAGAATACATTTATATAACTTGATTATTAACTTTGCCAACCTAATAACTTGCTGCTTCACTTGCCTCCTCCAAGGAAACCTAGTACAAGCTGTGAGCAGCTTGAGATTACTTTGTTACTGAAAAGTTAAGAACCAGTCCATGATAACACCTATTGCTGGTGGTGGTGGGGGTATATATCTTTCACACACATTTTAAAATGTGCCGTGGGGATGCAACCCAAGTAACTGTGTATTTCAGCCTGGGCTAAAGCAGTGAGAATAGTTGTCTCCAGTAAGACAGGAAAGCTATACAGTGTCCTTCATATCCATGTAGTTCTAATGCCTCATCACATTCGCAAGCCCCCTGTCCCCAGCTGTTTATTTTTAACCTACTGCTTGCAGTCAGTGTCACATGAGACAGTCTTGTCATTTCTTCAGGACAAACATAGTTAGAGTAGTAGATACAGGCCAATCATTTCTGTAGTGATACTTTTTTTAATCTGTCTTCACTAAATAAAGACTACATTATGGGGGAAGGGGTGCCAGCTGCACCCACTCATGAGGTCCATCTAATACGGCAACTGAGGAGATCCTTGGACTGCACCATGACCCCCTCAGCTTGATATTGCAGGTTCTATGTGGCTGTTCAAAAATTAGTGAATGGAAAGTGGGCAGTTTTTCTCCCCCCCCCCAGCCAGTTGTCGATCGATCCACTGTCACCTCGCCCCCTCCCCCGGGACTTACCTACTTCCGACCAGAGTGCACCCTGGATTGCCCCCAGGGTAGGACCATTGAGGAAGCCACTCCCACAGCTCCCCCAAATAGTGCTACGGACATGATCTGGTAGCAAAGTGCCTCAGCTAGCTGTGTGGGGCTTGGTGGGAACGGACGTCATCCATGCCTCAGCCAGAGATTCTCCCCCGGTTGTTAGGAGGTGTGACATACAGTGACATAAGAGAAAAAGTGCCCACGTCTGGCACACCTCCCAGGATCCTGCAAGCATAGGCTGTGACATCTCCTGGCCTCCACCAGGGGTCAGTCAAGCGGCGAGTGCTATTCCACCCTTCCCCCACAGGAGGAGAGCAGTTCATTTGCTTCTCTTCCCCCTGGTCGGCCCTCCAACTCCCCAGACTCACATCTGAACCCAGGTCAATGGCTTCGTAAACGGAAATCCAACCGCTGTACCAGCAGGCCAGCTTGGAAAGTGGGCTCTTGCTAACTGTGACCTTCAGAAGGAGTCCAAGAAAGTGCATTTTGAATGGCTTGTGTGTCACAGCTCAGATGCTTGGGGGTTAAATTGGGCAGGAGCCTACAGGAACTCAGTTCCATTGCATGACAATTTTCCACCACTTGTCATCTTTCTCCATTGACTTCTATAGGAGAGTTCCACCACCTAAAAATGACAGTTCCACTGCCTACAAATCTGTATGTGATCTCCCCACCTGAAAATCTCCAATTACCCACTGCAGATACTCCCAAAGCAACATACAAGTATATAGCTTATGGAGTGGTAACAGTGGAGCAGTGTACTTCTTTGAGAGTTAATTAAATCCTTTTGATTAGTAATAGGGATGAGAAGTATTACAAACACACGAACATACGAATGTGCCAGCAGAAACAGACCACCCGGTCTATCTAAGTCTGCTCGAGTGTGCAGCTAGCACCCCTAGTTTGCAGCTGCCCCACCCTCCCATTTGTCATCCCACTGCCACCCCCACCTCCCCACCCTCCTCTCCCCTGTTCCCCGTCCCATGCCCTTTTGAAACTGTTCACAGATTTACATGATACCACCCATTCTGGTAGGGCGTTCCATTTTGCTACCACCCTCTCTGTGAAATAGTGTCTCCTCATTTCCTTCCTAAATCTTTCCCCCTCTATTCTTAGTATTGCAACATTCCAGTTCAGATTTCTGACCCCATTCTTTCTGTATATGTCTATCTTTTTTTGTTTTCTGCCTCTCTGGTCCTTTACTTTTTTTCATTGTCTGTTTCTGTCACTTGTACCTCATGACCAGCACTCTTCTGATGTCCTCCCCAGCCCCCTCAACTACAATCCCAGCACTTCCCCCACCCTCTTGTAACTGCCATGGGTGGGTGGGTTCCACAGGCAGTGGTGCAGAGCCTGCAGGGTTGCCATCAACAACCTGCTGGTCGAGGATCTTTTCCTCCCAGATTCGCCCTTCTCCGAGGCTGGCACATCTGCCTTGATTTGGATGTATGGCATAAAGAGTCTAGGTCCAGCCCTCTGTGCTGTGCCACCTAGCCTCCACTAGAGGGCAGCACAAACAGCAGCAAGCTCTGTCCTCTCCCTGAAGGAGGAACTTTGTCAATAGATGCTCAATCCTCTTTACGCCAGCTGGCCCCTGAGCAACCTAGTCCATTCCAGAACCTGGGTCTCTGTTGTGTTACGATATGCCTCAGCCACACCACTGGACTGGCTTCCCTGATCCTTTTTTAATTCTCTTATTTTCAACCTCCTGTATTTCTGGGAGTTCCTAGTGCCTATGTCAGCCTCACCACTAGTCCTTTTCCAATCTAGGGTAACCTGTTCCTGCCTCTCCCAAGTAGCCTGTCACCTACCTCCACCCAGCAGATACAGTGGGTATGAAAACAATAACAGGCCTTCATGTAAAAATTGGACACATTTTGCTCACCAAGGGACTCACAGGATAAGGTGGGACATCATAGGATCAGAGTTTTAGGTCAGGTTTCAGGCCGAATATACTTGTAATGCAAATACTGCCTCATCATTGCAATATTTCTCCCTTAAGAGCAACATATAATTTTGTTTTGGGTAATCTCAGGCTACCTTGTTCTTCTAAGTATGCTATGCATGCCTGCTGTTATCTATGTCTTAATCTTGTTTTCTAAACCTGACTGTGCAACTGTAAGCATCTTTATCATAAGTCTCCGGTCCTTGTTTTGAGAGCCAGACTGATAAGAACTCAGTCTATGCACATACAGTGTAATTAATTGTGCTAATATGTGATTTCTTCACTATGTGTGACATCTGCCAGCCTTGTTGCTAAATGCTGGTACAGTATACTTACAGAAGAAACAGAAAATGCATACAGCACCCCAATCTCCCAAAATCTACAACATGCAATTTGGTGCCTCTGCACCAATGCACATCGTGTACGTGCGGGAGGCGCGTAACCAGCCCGTGCAGTTCTGCACTCGTGGACAGGCAGCTTAAAATAAGACAGTTCAATGGTGCATTTTACTGGTAAGGGCGTAGGCAGCCTCCAACATGCAGTTTGATGGGGCACCAACAATTAGAACAGGGCAAAATAGCAGGCAGTTCATATATTGCAGTAACAGTACTATCTCTTTAAATCATGCAGTCAGTCTTTAGCTCATCTGAAGACAGTATTCAGTGCTTCACATTAGCATAAAATTGCTATACAACAGCCCCTTTGGTTACTATGGTGGGACTAAGCCCCCCCATGGGGAAACTGCCTTGACTTAAATTAATTGATATACAAGCAAGCCCTGCCCCTGGCTGTGGGGGCAACTACAGCTGTGCTCCTGTCTGGAGACCTTTTTTTTCTATATAGATTTTTTTCCAGGTTTTACCCTCATTTTCCCCCATCCCCAATCCTTGGGCAGGCACATGTCTGTGGAGGTACGTGCATGCCATGCATCGAGGCTCCCTCCCACAACCTGCCGCCCCTCCCACCTATGCTGCACCACCAGACCACCACCCGGTGGGAGCGGAACTATGGAGGGTGACAACCTCCCCGAGAGAGGAGAGCTGTCTTTTGACTAGTCAGTCCAGCTCCCTCCGTTCCCATGCTGGCTGTCCAAGTCCCAAGGTAATTCCCGAACCCGGGTCACCGGCGTGACGCGAGGCAAGGCATTTGGCACCTCAGCACCACCAGCCAGCTTTCTTGGGACCTTTTTAACAGGCCCTACTGGACTGTTCCCTTACTTGTGGGTCCTCCCTGCTGGGATGGCCTTTGACCTGAAGGCCTATCAAGCCCACTTCGGGTGGAGCTTTTCTGGCTGCTTGCCCACCCCCTCACTGCTTTGGCCATCTCTTAATTGCCTACGGCACTTGGCTCAAACATTGTGACCAAAAACTCTCTGGCTGCCTTTAAGTCTGGTGCCCTTTATTTTATTTAACTAAATAGACCAACAGCATCTGCCCAGTGGTGCTGCAGCTGACTCACCACTCCAACATAGGATATCGCTGTAGTGGTGGTGGTTGAGGGGATTTGAAGATGGCTGGAGCTGGCTATGAATGGGCCTGGTGGCTCTGACTAGAGATGCTGGAACTAGTGACTGAGCCAAGGATGTGGTCATAGGGCCCAAATGCCCAGATGCTGCTGCTGGGCTGGAGGACCCAGTGCTGCATTGCCCTGAGGACTCAACCTGCTCTCACCACCACCGTGTCCCAATTGCCGCTTTGCATTCAGCACGACTGCACTCAGTCTGGTAGCACCTCTCACTGCCAGCTGCTCTCACTACCCCGGCCTGATCACCACTCTGCCTCTTTTCACTGCTACGGATCACTTAAACGGTGCCAGTGAGGGACTGCTAGTTAAACTTTTCAATGGAAAAAAAGCAAATGGGGTTGTACTGAGCTCACACCATGGCTGCTGACTAGACTCCTCCTCTGCTGTCTCGCCACTGACTCTCGAACTGCCGACAGGACTTGCTGCTCCCAATCACCAATTGCTGCTGGGGCTGCTGAGAGAAAAGCCACCAACACTCAAGGTAGACCTACCGAGACTGCTGCAGTTGAGGAGAAACTGGTTACTGACTGGAGGAGGGATAAGAGGAGAACTGCAGCTAAGCCCTTTACTTTACTTAAATGCTTGCATCCTCGCTCTCCCCTCAGGCAAACCCTCTGCCTGACCGCACTTCGGCACCTGAGAACACTTGCCAGCCCAAGAGTCTATCCACTACCTCAGTGCCTAAGAGTGCTCCGTGATGACTGGTGCTCCGTGCTGTAGCCACTCAATGGCTTTGACTGCCTCTTCCTGCTTCTTTGGGTTCCATGTATAGCCCCCCCAATGTTTGGGACACCAAGTTCCTAACAATATGAGCGGCTAACAACTGTCCAGTGCGAGTTGGACATTCTAAAGTCTGCAGCTGGCACTTGGCCCATGCCATATTGGGGGGAAGGGAAAACAAGGGACTTCTGTGTGCTTGTGTTGGGGAATACAGACAGTGGAGGGAAATGCTTGCAGGGGGACACTGGCAGGCGGCAGCCTAAACAATATAGTGGCTGCACAATACATGAATAAACTAATCCCTGCTGCCATGACACACTTTACAGCGGCACTTACACAGAGGACCCTATGACATACCAGGGGCCCCTTTTCTTTAACCAACATCTGATTTATTAGCCAGGGGCCTTGTCCTAGAGTGGCAGGGTGACCATGTAACTGAACAGCTGGGAGGCTCTCTGAGACCCCCACCACCACCACCAAACTGGGTGCTTTTGGATTTATGTAAGCCCAAGTCCAGGGGCATTACATGCATGCGAAAATGTTTTTTAATGCTATCTGATAAAATCTTGGAAACCAACATAAAAACTCAAGACCATTTGTGAACAGGGCTCCTATGTTTTTGCACAAATGGGCAGATGCAGGCGGGAAACTCATTTGTATCTCCATCTGCTCACTCTGAAAATCCCCCTGTGTATTTTAACAGTTGCATGGCCTGGGCACTGATTGGTTATTCAGAGTTGGAAGCAACCATCTCACAGTAATGTGCAGCTTGAGATAAAGGAATCTGTCCTTCAGCCAGACTGGGAAACTGCTCAGGAACTGGAATCAGGAACAGTTGATGTGGCCCTTTAGCACCCTCATGGTGACAGGCAGGGGTGGACTGTTCTTCTCCAGACATCTCAGTCTTCAGGAATCCTCTTGTTCCCTAAGAGGGGACGTTTGCTTTCTTCACCCCATATGGGGCTTTTCCCATGGAGGAACCAGCCTATCTAACCAGTCAAGTGTTTGCAAGGCAACACACACTGTGTTTGGCAGAAACAACTAGTGGTATTTGTCTGTTAGCAGCTGCAGGTACCACACACTCTCGCTATGGATCTGCTTGACTGACAGGCCCTGATGCTGGACAAGACACAGTCTGAGCTTTCCTGGATGCTGAGGTCACAAGCTACAGTCCACACAGAAGTCATATCATCTCGGCACTTGTAAAGGCTCTGAAAAAGTCCCTCTGGAGTCTTGCAAAGGAGCTCCTCACTTACTTTCCCCCTAAGCAGATCTGAAGTCTCTAGCACTGTTCTGCTGTTCACACTCAAGCACAAACAATTCCAATTGGCTGTCACACTGAAATAAGGAGGGCTTAATAGAAATCCTGCCTTCTGTTTGGCTGCTGCACTTGGGCACTTTGTCTTATGTCCTTAATGTCTATAATATCTGAATGTAACTGTGGGCTTCATTGCCCACACTTGGTGCCCCCCAGTTTGCTGGCCCTCTGTGGGGCTGGCTAAGGAAGCATTTGTTGCATCCTGATTTGCTGATCCCACATGTAGGCTTTTTGCTAATCCTGACCCCTTCCCATAGTCTTGTGGGGTCAGTGGTAAACAAATGTGACAGAGTTCTTTCTGTAGGACTTATGTGTTACATACTATGTAGGTCCCCCCGCAGGTCCCTCTGCAGTGGTGCCTGAGTCATGCTATTGACATGCATCTTGCATGATGCAGTGAAACTGCAATGGCTCAAATGTTCTTGGTCAACCAAGTGAACCACAGCATCAACGATGCAGTGGCCATGATGCCCCATGTGCCCAACGGGCAGGAAGAAAGATGTGCAGTATGTCCCGATCTCCTTTGCTGTGTACATGGGTCTGGGGACAAATGGTTTGTGGTGGTTGCTCCATGCCACAAAGACATTTTATTTATTTAGTTTTTGTTGACCAGGTAGGTGCACTAGACAAATTCTTACCTATTTCCAGGCACAACCCGGGGAAGGGGGATACAGATGAATGCCAACTGACCTTGAACCAGATTAAGCTGTTGGTAGTATTTTAGTAAATGGGGGGAAATTTGGCCAGAGCACCGAGGAAATTCCCCTACTGCATTGTTGACAGTAGGGGGAGCTGCTGGTGTCTGTCTGCAGAATGGCAGACTGTGTTCAGCCTTCAGAGGAGAAGGATGTCTTGATACCTGAGGGTCTGGAGATTTCTTGTGTTATTCCAGATTTGGCTATTCCTCGGGACCCTGTCGCTATCAGTGGTGAACCTCTGAAGCTTGGCGGTGATTTGCACGGCGTTATCTGTGCAGCGGGCATTTTACATTTGGTAAAAAATTTGGAGCCTGCCTCTACAGCCCTACCTATTTCTGTGAACCAAGATTAATTTCCAGAGGATTCCCGAGTTTCTAGTGATGCTTCCCCAATTTTTCTACTGTTCTTCAAACTGACTTGGCCGCCTGTCAACCTCTCTAATGAGTCAGATGGCCACCGCTTCTTGTATTGGAATGCGGAAGCACAGAGTTGCTGATGCGGCATTCCCGACTACTGACTGGAGCAAGGAGACTGCTTTAGCTGATGCCGGCTGGGTTCAGCGTGACAGCCACTGGATCCCTGACTCAAATTGGATCTCTTTTTCACAGGAGTCAGAGACTGTTCCAGGGGCACCTTTGTTACAGGAGGATTTGCTGGATGACTTGGGCCAGGATTCCAGTACTTGCCTTGCTGATGGACATGCGGACTTACCAGGTACTGAGGGTGCTGGGTCTGGGGCTGGGCAGGACTTTCCTTATACTCCCCCAAAGGGATCATTTTAGGACTGGCTCACGATTTTCGGATCTTTTCTCAAAGAATAAACTTGAACAAGCTCCTAGACGCAATGCTGTGCGTGTACGCTACCGCGGGGGCCTTCCAGAGCACCCTGATAGGTTCTATGTTGCTCAGAGACTTTTAAAAAATTCTATGTCCTTACAAGCTTCTGACCTTTATGCTCTTATCAATATTCGGAGTGAGGACACCTTTGACATTAGTTTCAAGACCTTTGCCAGTCTCGATAAATTTTGGTTGAAGTATGAGACTCTTAAAACTACGCCCCTTTGGTCTCCTTATGGGCCATACCACTTACTAAGCCACTTTTCAAAACAGTTAACATCATGTTTAGGAATGAAGGGGTTAACGTGGGGGATATTCTCTTTTGGTTGGAGGGAAAAAGTACTGTTTTGGGTCCTCCTGAACCCATCATTGATGGCGAAAGCATTTGGACTGGGAGTTGGAGGTTTAAAACTAAGTTACATACAGTGGGGGACACAGCTCAGCTCATCCTGAATAGTTATTTCCTGGGGAAAGATGGGGAGGGGTCTGTTTTAACCCGGGACAGCCCAAAGCCTGCTATAAATGCTGTAGCACAAGACATCTTAGCAGTGCTTGTGACAAAATTAAATGTGCTTTGTGTGGGGACTTGGACCATGATAGCGGGACGTGTCGCAATGTCTTTTGTTGCAATCTATGTGACGAACAGGGGCACACCTATCACCAGTGTCCTTGGGCAGTACAGAATAAACCTGGGGGCTTGGATAAGAAAACTTTGACTTCGCAGGCCCAAGCTAGATTTCAGCCTCATCCTGATGAAGAGGATAGGCCTCCTGAAAAGGGACCTCCTCCTTCAGACCCTCCTGCTACTTCAGAGCCTCATACTACTTCTGAACTTCAGAATGTTGACCCTGCTTTCCACCCTGAGGGGGCTCCTGATCTGCAGCCTGTGGTACCTGCTGGGACGGTGCAGCCAGCGGTATCTTCCATGCCCCCGCGCTCCTGAATTTCAGACATCTCCTCCCAAACGGGTTACCAGGTCCCGTGCAAGGAAACTGTTACAGCCACTTGAGGTTCCTTTACAAAATGCCTTTCAGGCTTTACAGGATCCAGAGGTAGACTCCGAGTCTGATGTTTCTGTCAGGTCTGGGGCTGCTTCTGAGATGGAATGTGAAGATGGGGGGGGAAGTTGGAACCTTTAGGTGTAAAGAAGAAATCTGGTCTCAGATGAAAAAAAGATAGGCCTTAAATTTCAATTCTGGCTTCTTTGAAACTAGTTTCTATTAACACATGTAGTATTAAGAATGCAAAAAAAGATTGGGCTTTTTACATTTTTGCACCTCTTTTTCTGCTGATATTATTTTGCTACAAGAAACTAGGTTCACTACATTGCAGGATGTGACTCAAGCAAAAAAGCTCTGGGTACTTGGACCCTCTTTTTGGTCCTTTGGTCCTGATGTTGCTGATGGTGTGAGGATCCTTTTTTATACCATGCAAGTACAGGTACTTCGATTAGTGGATATAGTGCCTGGAAGGGCCTTATTATTAGATTGTACTTGTAAGGGCTTTTCTCTGTGCTTGATTACTATCTATGCTCCACAAGTTAAAACTACCAGAATTGAACTTTTTCACGATATTGAGCAGTATCTGTTTACTCCTTGGCAGATTATTTGGGGTGGGGATTTTAATTGTAGCCTAGATGTAAAATTTCATGATTAGGTGCAAAAAAAAGATATATTGGGATTCTCATGCTTTGTTTGGAATTGTCACTAAAGCCTCTTTACTGGATTCTTACAGGGCCTTACATCATGACCCTGGGCCCACCTGTCGACGGAGTAGCTATGCTACTAGGATTGATTTTTTTTTTCGTGTCTAAACATTTTCTTCCCTCTTCTTTTTCTCTGTATCCTTGTGAGTTTTCTGACCGCATGATATTGATATGTAATTTTAGTCTTTTCAGTTTACCTCCCCGATTTCCTGCTGTGCCTACTAGATGGAAACTTAGCCCTCCCCTATTATCACAGGCTGATTTTCAGGCTGTTATGGCAGGGGTCCTTTTCTGTCAACAGTCACTTGCTGGAATGTGTGATTCGTGGCTGTTGTGGTGGATGGATACAGAATTTGAATTTAAATGTTCTTCACTTCATTTTTCTAAGCAAACCTTGGCTGCAGATTATGTTACGTACCTTAGTTTTTGGGATCAATTTTATAAGTTGATGTCTCTTCCTAATGCTTCTGATATTCGCATTCAGGAACAGATATCTAATGTAAAGTTACAAATGCGACAGTTCCGATATAGTAGGGCCTACCAATCTCATGATGAATTGTCTTATAAGTTGAAATCTTCACCTGTTTCGGATCCTTATTCGGCCTGTAAACAAGTGTCGGACAAAAAAATTAAAGGATGGCCTATTGGATTCTATGGGTATTCTGAGAGTTTCTGATATTGAGATGTTGGATGAGGTTCGGGATGCCTTGTTGGGCCACTATGGGACGGCCTTTCATCCTCACATCCAGTGGAAAGACCTGTTTTCGTTTACTTCTCCGGTCCTGACTCCACAGCAGTCTCAGGAGTTGGAGTTACCCATTTCTGTTGCAGAGGTCAGGTCTGAAATTACTCATTTAAAGACTGGGATTTCCCCCCGAACCTTATGGCCTCATTTCAGAGCTTTACAAATTTTTGCTAGACGACCTTAGTGTCATATTGGCCCATGTTTATAATGAAACTCTGGACACTGGCCTTATGCCTTCGGATTTTTCTGCAGCATTGATTGTTTTTCTTTATAAAAAAGGGTCACAACATGATATTGTTAATTGGCGACCGATCAGTTTATTAAATACTGATTATAAAATTCTTTCTGCCATTTTATGCCACTGACTTCAAAAAGTTGCTCCTTTTTTGATTCATCCTGTCCAAACTTGCTCTATGCAGAAATGTTCTGCAGAATCTTACTCTTTTGCAGAACATCTGTGAATGTTGCAGGTTGGGGCAGCTTTCAGGCTATTTACTATCCCTTGATCAGGCCAAAGCCTTTGATAAAGTGTCTCATGATTTTTTGGTTCCGGTCAATAACATTGCGGAACAAAATAAAGTGGACAAAAATAAAGCGGCAAAAACAGTGTCACCATCAATATTGGCAGCACAAAATGTAGCATGCCAGAGCAATGCAGGCCACATGACACACAGGTAGCAAACAACGTCCACCGCATGTAGGCACTGCACTGGAACACACAGCAGCAGGGACCCATGCATAGATACATAGATACATAGACAGTGTCGGCAGATAAGGGCCTATGGCCCACCTAGTCTGCCCATTTGAGCTTGTAAGTTCAGTTTGTTTTCCTAGAAGTCTGTTTCCCCTTACCCCAGCCCTCTAGAATTCCTTTATGTCTATCCCATGCATTCTTAAATCCCATGATTGTTTCAGCCCCACCACTTCCTCTGGCAGGGTGTTCCACTTGTCCACCACCCGTTCTGTGAAGAAATTCTTTCTCATGTTTCCTCTGAATCGTCCTCCTCCAACTTCATCCCATGCCCTCTAGTCCTGAAACATCTTTTCGCTTAAAAATAGTGTTTTCCTGCACCCTGTTCCTCCCTGTAAGATACTTGTATGTCTCTATCATATCCCTCTCTCCCTCCTCTCCTCCAGGGAGTACATGTTCAGTTCCTTCAACCTGTCTTCATAGGACTTGTGATGCAACCCATGCACCATCTTTGTTGCCCTCCTCTGAACCTTCTCTACCCTGTCTATGTCCTTACGTAGGTATGGTCTCCAGAACTGTACACTGTACTCCAGGTGGGGCCTCACTAGTGTCTTGTATAGCAGAATTATGACCTCCCTTTTCCTGCTGGTGATGCCCCTGCCTATACATCCCAGCATCTTATTTGCTTTACCTGATGCCTTGTCACACTGTTTCCCTACCTTGAGGTCATCAGAGATGACAACTCCAAGATCCCTTTCCTGCTTGGTGCATGCTATATCCTCACCCCCCAACTGATATATTGTGCCAGGGTTTTTGTGCCCCATATGCATTATCTTGCACTTCTTTGCATTGAATTTCAACTGCCAAACCCTTGACCATTCTTCAAGTTTCTGCAGGTCCCTTCTCATTCTGTCTACACCCTCTGGTGTGTCTACTCTGTTACAGAGCTTTGTGTCATCAGCGAACAGTGAAATTCTGCCTTCTAGATCCTGTGCAATGTCACTGATGAAGATGTTGAATAGGACCGGTCCCAGCACTGATCCCTGTGGTACCCCACTGGTTACTCTTCCCTCTGTGGAGTGACAGCCATTTACCACCACCCTCTGTGTACTGCCACCCAGCCAGTTACCTACCCACCACACTACTGTCCTGCCCACACCCATATTCCCCAGTTTGTGTAATAGTCTTCTATGTGGCACAGTGTCAAAGGCCTTGCTGAAGTCCAGATAGGCCATGTCCACTGCCCTCCCTGATCCACCTCCTAGTCACCCAGTCAAAAATTCAATGAGGTTGGTCTGACGCGGCCTCCCCTGGTGAAACCATGCTGCCTTGGGTCCTGTAGTCCATTGACAACCAGATGTTCCACCAATCTCTCCTTCAGTAGTGCTTCCATGATCTTTCCCACTGCCGAGGTGAGGCTGACTGGTCTGTAGTTCCTCGCTTCCTCTTTGTTCCCTACTTTTGTATAAGGGGACTACATCTGCTGTCCTCCAGTCTTTGGGTACCTCCCTGTTTCCAGTGATTGGCTGAACAGGATAGCCAGAGGTTCAGCCACCACCTCTCTTAGTTCTTTAAGGACCCTGGGGTGCACCCATCTGGCCCCATTGCTTTATCAGCTCTTATTACTTCCAGTTCCTTCAGGACCCTTTCTGTGTAAAGGGACTTGTGTCCATTTCTGCACCATTCTCACTCCTTGTACTCCCTCCAGACCCATTACCTCCCTCTTCCTTAGTAAAGACTGAGCAGAAATACCTGTTCAATATGTCAGCTTTATTGTTGTCATCCTCCGCATCCCATCCTCCCCTTCAGTCTCACTATCCCTCCTTTGTCTTTCTTTTTCACTTATGTACCTGTAAAGGTTTTGTCCCCTTTACCCACTGATTTTGCAATGTGTTCTTCTGTCTGAGCTTTGGCTTCCTTACTGACTTCCCTGCCTCCCTTTGTTTCTCCTGGTACTTCTCCCTATCCCATTCTGCCTGTGTCTTTTGTATTGCCTGAATGCAATCTTTTGGCTTTCACTTTCTTTGCTACCTCTTTGGAAAACCATAATGGTCTCCTCTTCCTTTTCCTCTTGCTAACCTGCTTAATGCATAATTCTGTTGTTCTTATAATCCCCATTTTAAATACTGCCACTGTTCCTCAACCCCTGATTCCTGTCCCATTCCATTAATGCCTCTTTCAAGTATCTCCCATTTTCCCAAAGTCTGCCCCCTAAAATCCAGGATCGTGTTTTGTGTGGTTTGGTTCTGCTCTTTCTGCAATTTCAAACCACAATGACTGGTGGTCACTGTTACCCAGGTGCTCCCCCACTGTTACCCCCATCACACTGTCCCTGTTTGTGAGCACAAGGTCCAGTATTGCCTTCTGCCGAGTTGGTTCCATGACCAGTTGCTTGAGGAAGGCACCCTGAAGGGAGTCCAGGATAAATCTGCTCCTAGTTGATGCTGCTGCTGGGATGCTCCAGTCCACGTCTGGTATAGTGAAGTCTCCAACCAGTACTACCTCACCCTTGTCTGCCATCCTTTGGATGGCTAGCATCAGCTCCCTATCTGTTTCTTCCTTCTGGGCTGGTGGTCTATAGACCACACCTGTGCGGATGGCTGGCCCCATTTTCCTTTCCAGCTTAACCCACAGTATCTCCCCCATTTTGTTCCTCCTGGATCTGTGTGGCCCTTATGTCATTTTTCACATACATGCCACTCCTCCTCCCTTCCTGCCTGCTCTGTCTCTTCTGAATATGTTGTAGCCAGGTATGGCCATCTCCCAGTCATGGTTATCATTACACCAGGTTTCAGTGATGGCCACAATGTCCAGGTCTGACTGTACCATGATAGCCTCCAGATCTTCCATCTTGTTGCTAAGGCTCCTGGCATTTGCACACATGGCTTTCCATGATTTGACCTCCCTAGACTGCTTCACTGTTCTACTCCAGCCCCTTCCTTGGTTGTCATTTATCCCTGGTTCTCCTTGCTGTTTGCCCTTCTGCTGAATTGTTGCCCCTTTTCTGCTTATCCACCTTTTGGACACTAATCTCCATCTTTTGCACACTGCTTTGCAGAGATAGCCACTCCTCTGGTTCACTGGTTCCACTACTAGCTGTGGGGGGTGAGCAAGTAGGTACCGTCCTTGCTGGCCTGCCACCCCCCTTTGCTAGTTTAAATGCTTGTCAATGTAGCATTTAAACTTATCATTGAGTGCTTGGATTCCCCTCCAGGATGGATGCAGGCCGTCAGGCTTGAACAAACCTCCATCCCTCCAGGTGGGTCCCCAGTCACCAATGAATCCAAACCCTTCCTCACAGCACCACTTCTTCAACCATGAGTTAAAGTTCCTGGTGCATGCACTCCTATGCTCTCCCTTGCCTCTCACAGGTAGTACTTCTGAGAAAGTGACAGAAGTAGCTACTTGCTTGAGACCCCTCCCCAGTTTCCTAAACTCTTCCTGAACTTCCTTTGGCTCCCCATTTGCCAAGTCATTAGTACCTAGGTGGATAATGACATCCAGCTCACCCTCCCGTCTTGCCTTCCCAGTGATCCTCAGTATCTTCCTTCCATCCCTCCATGCCGTGGCACCTGGTAGGCACCTCACCTCCCTGTCCTCCCCTCCTGTGTTCCTAGCTGGATCCCTCTTACGATGGAGTCCCCCACCAGGATTCGCTTCCTCCTCCTCCTCTGGGGTCCACTGCTTTCCCCACTGAGGTCACCTCCTTGCCTAACCTCCACATCCTTTCCTTCCACTTCCCTGGGTACCTCTATTTGGTTGTCCTCATTTGCCAGTGTGGCATATGAGTTCTTGAGAGGAATAGGATCTGGGATGTGCCTCTGCCTGACTGCTCTAACCCTCCCTGAGCCCACTGTCATCCAAGTGCTCCTCGTTCTCGGCATCCTTTGAGGCAGCTGCATTGGACTGGGTGGTCCCTGGATAGGGGTGATGGTACTCCTGACCCAGTTTACTTCCGCTCTGAGTCTGGCTACCTCATCCCGCAGTCCAGAGAGATGCATGCAGATAGGGCAGCACCTCAGTGTCCAGAAGGTCTGCCTGAATATGACACAGGAGGGGGAGGACAGGGAGGTGAGGTGCCTACCAGGTGCCACGGCATGGAGGGATGCACAGGAACAGCACAAGGGTGCAGGGTGATGGAACAGGGCAGGGTGCAACCACCACTGGGGGAAGCAGGCCACTGGATGTCTACCATAGTAATCTAATGGCACAGGCTCCCACCTGGTGGGGCACCCCCAGCGAGAATGCTAAGTGATGGAGAACGTGCACTGGGGTAACCACTGGAGGACATGTGGACCATGGCCACCATGTGGATGGCCGTGTATAATGTAAGGGGTCAGGAGCACAAGCCAGCATGTCCCCAGCAACACACACAACACACAGGACAGGGGAGATTGCATGTTGGCTTGTGTTCTTGGCCACTGGGGTTCTAGTGCAGTGTCTCCATGCAGTAGACGTTATTTACTCCCTGCGTGTCATGTGGCCTGCATTGTTCTGGAACACTTCATTTTGTGCTGCCAATATTGATGGTAACACTGTTTTTGCCGCTTTATTTTTGTCCACTTTATTTTTGTTCTGCGATGTTACTGACCGGAACCTGATTTTTTTTGTTTCAGGTTTTTCAACACTATGGTTTTTCACCAAAATTCCTGTCCTGGATTCATTCTTTCTATAGTCAGGCTATTTCCTATCCCATGGTTAATGGTATTATTGGGGATTGTTTCAGATTTTGTAGAGGGGTGCGTCAGGGATGTCCTATTAGTCCCCTTTTGTATACTTTTGTTTTGGATCCCCTAATTAGGGAGCTCTTATGTTGCCTGATGATTCAAGGGCTTCAGGGTTTAGCTCCTGTCAATCAGATTTATCAGGGTGCCCTGATAAATCTGATTGACAAGAGCTAAACACAGGGTATAGTAAGAGGTGTGAAGTAGGAGGGGCATAAGGGGGAAGAAGACCACCCTCAGCACAAGTGTTTTGACTCATTTATTTATTTATTGGTTTCTTTTTCCTTAAAAAAAAAATATATATCTGACGATCAGTTACAGGATTTTTACTACTGTAAATAAATAAAAAGAGAACTAAGAGAGCTTCAGTAGCAGAAGTAGTGGAATTGCAGTATAATGTGGGAGTGGTGCAATGCAGTGGCTGTGGGGCAGCCATATTCAGGCAGACCTTCTGGACACTGAGGTGCTGCCCTATCTGCATGCATCTCTCTGGACTGCGGGATGAGGTAGCCAGACTCAGAGCGGAAGTAAACTGGGTCAGAGTACCATCACCCTATCCAGGGACCACCCAGTCCAATGCAGCTGCCTCAAAGGATGCCGAGACGAGGAGCACTTGGATGACAGTGGGCTCAGGGAGGGTTAAGTAGTCAGGCAGAGGCACATCCCAGATCTTATTCCTCTCAAGAACTCATATGCCACACTGGCAAATGAGGACAGCCAAATAGAGGTACCCAGGGAAGTGGAAGGAAAGGATGTGGAGGTTAGGCAAGGAGGTGACCTCAGTGGGGAAAGCAGTGGACCCCAGAGAGGAGGAGGAGAATCCTGGTGGGGACTCCATCGTAAGAGGATCCAGCTAGGAACACAGGAGGGGTACAGGGAGGTGAGGTGCCTACCAGGTGCCACGGCATGGAGGGATGGAAGGAAGATACTGGGGATCACTGGGAAGGCAAGATGGGAGGGTGAGCTGGATGTCATTATCCACCTAGGTACTAATGACTTGGCAAATGGGGAGCCAAAGGAAGTTCAGGAAGAGTTTAGGAAACTGGGAAGGGGTCTCAAGCAAGTAGCTGTTTCTGTCACTTTCTCAGAAGTACTACCTGTGAGAGGCAAGGGAGAGCATAGGAGTGCATGCACCAGGAACTTTAACTCATGGTTGAAGAAGTGGTGCTGTGAGGAAGGGTTTGGATTCATTGGTGACTGGGGACCCACCTGGAGGGATGGAGGTTTGTTCAAGCCTGACGGCCTGCATCCATCCTGGAGGGGAATCCAAGCACTCAATGATAAGTTTAAATGCTACATTGACAAGCATTTAAACTAGCAAAGGGGGTGGTGGCCAGCAAGGACGGTACCTACTTGCTCACCCCCACAGCTAGTAGTGGAACCAGTGAACCAGAGGAGTGGCTATCTCTGCAAAGCAGTGTGCAAAAGATGGAGATTAGTGTCCAAAGGTGGATAAGCAGAAAAGGGGCAAAATTCAGCAGAAGGGCAAACAGCAAGGAGAACCAGGGATAAATGACAACCAAGGAAGGGCTGAGTAGAACAGTGAAGCAGTCTAGGGAGGTCAAATCATGGAAAGCCATGTGCAAATGCCAGGAGCCTTAGCAACAAGATGGAAGATCTGGAGGCTGTCATGGTACAGTCAGACCTGGACATTGTGGCCATCACTGAAACCTGGTGTAATGATAACCATGACTGGGGATGGCCATACCTGGCTACAACATATTCAGAAGAGACAGAGCAGGCAGGAAGGGAGGAGGAGTGGCACTGTATGTGAAAAATGACATAAGGGCCACACAGATCCAGGAGGAACAAAATGGGAGAGATACTGTGGGTTAAGCTGGAAAGGAAAAATGGGGCCAGCCATCCGCACAGGTGTGGTCTATAGACCACCAGCCCAGGAGGAAGAAACAGATAGGAGTTGATGCTAGCCATCCAAAGGATGGCAGACAAAGGTGAGTAGTACTGGTTGGAGACTTCACTATACCAGACGTGGACTGGAGCATCCCAGCAGCAGCATCAACTAGAGCAGATTTATCCTGGACTCCTTCAGGTGCCTTCCTCAAGCAACTGGTCATGGAACCAACTCGGCAGAAGGCAATACTGGACCTTGTGCTCACAAACAGGGACAGTGTGATAGGGGTAACAGTGGGGAGCACCTGGGTAACAGTGACCACCAGTCATTGTGGTTTGAAATCACAGAAAGAGCAGAACCAAACCACACAAAAAACACGTATCCTGGATTTTAGGGGGCAGACTTTGGGAAAATGGGAGATATTTGAAAGAGGCATTAAGGAATGGGACAGGAATCAGGAGTTGAGGAACAGTGGGCAGTATTTAAAATGGGGATTATAAGAACAACAGAATTATGCATTAAGCAGGTTGCAAGAGGAAAGGAAGAGGAGACCATTATGGTTTTCCAAAGAGGTAGCAAAGAAAGTGAAAGCCAAAAAGATTGCATTCAGGCAATACAAAAAGACACAGGCAGAAGGGGATAGGGAGAAGTACCAGGAGAAACAAAGGGAGGCAGGGAAGTCAGTAAGGGAAACCAAAGCTCAGACAGAAGAACACATTGCAAAATCAGTGGGTAAAGGGGACAAAACCTTTTACAGGTACATAAGTGAAAAAAGAAAGACAAAGGGAGGGATAGTGAGACTGAAGGGGGAGGATGGGAGCCACGTGGAGGATGACAACAATAAAGCTGACATATTGAACAGGTATTTCTGTTCAGTCTTTACTAAGGAAGAGGGGTAATGGGTCTGAAGGGTACAAGGGTGAGAATGGTGCAGAATGGACACAAGTCCCTTTACACGAGAAAGGGTCCTGAAGGAACTGGAAGTAATAAGAGCTGATAAAGCAATGGGGCCAGATGGGGTGCACCCCAGGGTCCTTAAAGAACTAAGAGAGGTGGTGGCTGAACCTCTGGCTATCCTGTTCAGCCAATCACTGGAAACAGGGGAGGTACCCAAAGACTGGAGGACAGCAGATGTAGTCCCCTTATACAAAGTGGGAACAAAGAGGAAGCAGGGAACTACAGACCAGTCAGCCTCACCTCGGTAGTGGGAAAGATCATGGAAGCACTACTGAAGGAGAGATTGGTGGAACATCTGGTTGTCAATGGACTACAGGACCCAAGGCAGCATGGTTTCACCAGGGGGAGGTCATGTCAGACCAACCTCATTGAAGTTTTTGACTGGGTGACTAGGGAGGTGGATCAGGGAAGGGCAGTGGACATGGCCTATCTGGACTTCAGCAAGGCCTTTGACACTGTGCCACATAGAAGACTATTACACAAACTGGGGAATATGGGTGTGGGCAGGACAGTAGTGTGGTGGGTAGGTAACTGGCTGGGTGGCAGTACACAGAGGGTGGTGGTAAATGGCTGTCACTCCACAGAGGGAAGAGTAACCAGTGGGTACCACAGGGATCAGTGCTGGGACCGGTCCTATTCAACATCTTCATCAGTGACATTGCACAGGATCTAGAAGGCAGAATTTCACTGTTCGCTGATGACACAAAGCTCTGTAACAGAGTAGACACACCAGAGGGTGTAGACAGAATGAGAAGGACCTGCAGAAACTTGAAGAAT
This sequence comes from Neoceratodus forsteri, assembly GCA_016271365.2. Lineage (NCBI taxonomy): Eukaryota > Metazoa > Chordata > Ceratodontiformes > Ceratodontidae > Neoceratodus > Neoceratodus forsteri. The sequence continues at coordinate 714,737,711 of CM057454.1, read as the reverse complement.
GGTCAAGGGTTTGGCAGTTGAAATTCAATGCAAAGAAGTGCAAGATAATGCATATGGGGCACAAAACCCTGGCACAATATATCAGTTGGGGGTGAGGATATAGCATGCACCAAGCAGGAAAGGGATCTTGGGGTTGTCATCTCTGATGACCTCAAGGTAGGAAACAGTGTGACAAGGCATCAGGTAAAGCAAATAAGATGCTGGGATGTATAGGCAGGGGCATCACCAGCAGGAAAAGGGAGGTCATAATTCCGCTATACAAGACGCTTAGTGAGGCCCCACCTGGATACAGTGTACAGTTCTGGAGACCATACTCACGTAGGACATAGACAGGGTAGAGAAGGTTCAGAGGAGGGCAACAAAGATGGTGCATGGGTTGCATCACAAGTCCTATGAAGACAGGTTGAAGGAACTGAACATGTACTCCTGGAGGAGAGGAGGAGAGGGATATGATAGAGACATACAAGTATCTTACAGGGAGGAACAGGGTGCAGGAAAACACTATTTTAAGCAAAAAGATGTTTCAGGACTAGAGGCATGGGATGAAGTTGGAGGAGGACGATTCAGAGGAAACTGTATCCAGTTAAAGCAAAAGGAGGCTGGGAAGGCAGTCAGAACAGCAAAGGCCCAAACTGAGGAAAAGATAGCCAACTCAGTTAAGAAGGAATAAAACCTTTATAGGTACATCAGGGAGCAAAGGAAGACCAAGGGAGGGATAGTGAGGCTTAATAAAGGGAGGAGGGTGGGCAGAGGGAGAATGTGAAAAGGCAGAGATACTAAACAAATATTTTTGCTCAGTATTTACAAAGGAAGAGGGGGAGGTACATAAAACAAACAGTAGTAACACTCTGGATACAGAAGTTGATACCAGCCCATTTACAGAAGAAAGGGTTCTGAAAGAACTCTTAAAACTGAAGGTGGACAAAGCAATGGGGCCTGATGGGATTCATCCCAGAATTCTAAAAGAACTAAGGGTAGAACTAGTGACACCACTGACTACCCTCTTTAACTAATCATGGGAGGATGGGTGGTACCGAGGACTGGAGGAGGGCAGATGTGATTCCCTTCACAAAAGTGGGAGCAAGGCAGAAGCAGGAAACTATAGACCTGTTAGTTTAACCTCAGTGATAGGGAAAATGATGGAATCACTTCTAAAGGAAAGAATTGTCGTGTATCTGGAGGCCAGAAGGGCACAGGACCCTAGGCAGCATGGATTCACAGCGGAAGGTCATGCCAGCAGAATCTGATAGATTTCTTTGACTGGGTGACCAAAGTAGTAGATCAGGGAGGGGCTGTGGACATGGTCTACCTAGACTTTAAAAGGCATTTGACACAGTCCCACAAAAAGATTAATATATAAGTTAGCCAGTCTGGGAGTGGGTCCCAAGATGACAGCCTGGGTAAAGAATTGGCTGGAGAATAGGACACAGAGAGTAATAGTAAATGGAGTCCACTCAGAAGAAAGGAGGTTACTAGCGGGTACCGTGAGGGTTCAGATTAGGACCAGTCCCTTCCAATGTCTTTATAAGCACATTGCAGAAGGACTGAAGAAAGTATGTCTCTTTGCAGATGACACTAAGATCTGCAACAGAGTTGATGCACAGGTGGGGTGGAAAGGATGAGAAGGGACTTGGCAAGGTTAGAGGAATGGTCAAATGTATGGCAGCTTAGATTCAATGCTAAGAAGTGCAAGGTAATGCACCTTGGAAACAAAACCCAGGAAGAGTACACAATGGGAGGTGAGATACTAACAACAACAAAAATGGAAAGGGACCTGGGGTAGTCATATCAGATGACCTAAAGGTGGGAAAGCAATGTGAGAAGGCAGCAAGGAGGGCTTGGGGATACTGGGATGCATAGGAGAGGCATCACCAGTAGAAAACAGGAAGTTATTATCCTCTGTACAGACAGCTGGTGAGACCCCATCTGGAGTACTGTGTGCAGTTCTGGAGACCCAGTCTCACAAAGACATAGACAGGATGGAAGCTGTCCAGAGGAGGGCAACTAAAATGGTGCAGGGTCTGCCGGAGGACATATGAAGAGACTTAAGGAGCTTAATATGTATAGCCTCGAGGAAAGGAGGAGAGGGGACATGATAGAAACTTTCAAGTACCTCAAGGGAATCAACAAAGTCCAAGAGGGTAGCATCTTTCAAAAAGAGGTGTGCAAGAACAAGAGGGCACAATTTGAAGATAGAGGGGTGCTCAGAGGTAATTTAAGGAGTATTTTTCACAGAGAGGGTTGTGGATGCATGGAATGGCCTTCCTCGGAGGAGGTTGTGGAGTCAAAATCAGTGGTGGAATTCAAGCATGCATGGGATAGTCATAAGGCAATTCTGGGGGGTGGGGGTAGGAAGAAGTAGGCTGCTGGTTAACTAGGATCTGCAGCTTATCCAGTAGGTAGGGAAATGGGCAGACTGGGTGGGCCAAGCGGTCCTTATCTGCCGTCACATTCTATGTTTCTATGTTTCTATGTTTCTATGAAACATGAGAAAGAATTTCTTCACAGAACGGGTGGTGGACAAGTGGAACACCCTGCCAGAGGAAGTGGTGGGGGCTGAAACAATCACGGGATTTAAGAATGCATGGGATAGACATAAAGGAATTCTAGAGGGCAGGGGTAAGGGGAAACAGACTTCTAGGAAAACAAACTGAACTTACAAGCTCAAATGGGCAGACTAGGTGGGCCATAGGCCCTTATCTGCCGACACTGTCTATGTATCTATGTATCTTATTCCCTCCCCACAGGTTCCACCCCAGGTTTTGGTAGTTTATGCTGACGATATGTGCCTACTATTAAGGGGTGTTAGCTCAGGGCTATCAGACCTTGATGTTAATGAACAGTTTGGGGCTATTGCAGGTATTACTGTAAATCTGGAAAAAAGTCAGTTTTTTTCTGGGGGAAGGGCCTTCCATTTCTTCCGTTAGGAGGATTTCCATTTCTTCCGAACCTATTAAAATTGTAGGCTGTTTTTTTGGGAATGGGGATCTGGCTGATCTTAATTGGAAGTAAAAAACTGAAGTGGAGGAACGGAAGTTTTTTTGTGGAAACCCTGGTCCTTCTCCAAACAGAAGAGGGTCATGATAATTAAAAAGATTATTCTTCCTATATTTTTATATTTCAGTTCTATTTTTCCCTTGCCCAAGGTTTATGAGACTTGTTTGTTTAGTATTTTTTTTGCAAATGCTCTGGGGGAGCCAGTTGAACCCTGTTCGGAAGGATTTCACTTCTTTAGCCATCAGCAAGGGGGGCTTGGAATGATTCACCCCTTGTTTTTTTAATTTTCCTTTTTTATTAAATCCACTTTTAAGGCTCCGGATCAGTATACATCACATCCCTGGGAGGTTTGGACTCTTCATCTGATCCGTCCTTTTTTGGTAAAATGGATGATATGTCCCCCATTGTTTAAATAATTCTGGCGCTCCTTTTTTTCTTTCTCGGTCAGCTGCTAAACTTAGAATATGGAGTATTACTCAGGTTTCAGTACAAGGGCTTTCTCGAAAGCTTTGTACTTGGACATCATGAACTGGATTTTTTTGGTTTTTGTTGATCTTCCTAAATGTTTTCCTACAAAGACCCATCTGGCTTTAAAAGTTCTAAAGGATAAAAGGATACCGTCTCAGATGTGGGACGTGGTTTGGCTTAGTTGTCATGGGAAGTTGGGAGTTAAGGGTAATTTAAAACACAAAGCCTTGTCTGAACGTCTGTGCAGTCGACCAGAGTGCGCTGGTTTAGAGGAAACGATGGAACATTTCTTTTTGTCCTGTACTTATGCCAAATTATTTTGGATTGAATTGTTTTCTAAGTGGGATGGGGTCCTGTTCAAACTGTTTCCTATGAATGTTTGGTACTTCGAGATTATTCTTTTTTTTTTCCAGATATCATCCCAGCACTTTAAATCTTATTTTTGCATGCATTCAATTTTATGTGTAGCAGGCGAGATGTCAGTTTTCTTTGCAGCACATCTCTACCTTGCCATTAGTACTGCTTAATCATATCGTATTGGCCATTAGGAAACAGAGGGATTTTGAGTTAAGTTTTTGGTCTCCTCACAAATTTCATGAATATTGGAAACACGTTTGTTGACTCTGAATTTTCTTTTCCATTTGTGGGGTTTTAGAGCTGTCTGTTTTGATTTTTCGGATTGTTTCTAGTGGCTCTGTGATTGTTCTCTTCTTGCTTTTTGGATCACTGCATTTCTTTATGTATTACATTGTATATTTCCTGTACTGCTGTTATGTTTTCCTTAATAAAATATTCCCCTACTCTGCCAGTAGGGGGACCCTTGTTGCTACGTAGTGCTCTCACTCTATGGCTGGACTTGGAAGTGAACAGTCAATGGATTCAGTTCTACAGCAAGGTATTGCGATGCAGGATCACACAGACCCAGGACCCACTGTGGAGGTGGCTGGGAGGCACACTCTGGGTGGCCAGCATATCACCCAAGACAGCGGTCCCTTTATGGATACGGAGGACCGATTAAGTCTAGAGGAGAAGAAAATCTGCCTGGAGGCAGAACTATCACATATTAGTGCCATGCTTTCTTCAGAGAGCACTATCCAGGAGGATGAGAGGAAACGAAGACGATCTATTACTTCCCCTAGTAGTGAAGGCTCTTCGAGACCCGCTAATCTTCTAGTCGCTGAGGACAGGCCGGACGCACCTACACATTTCATACAAAGTCCACCACAGCAAGCGTGGCATGAGCATGAAGACACCGCATGTTCTCCAGAAAAGGCCCTGCATACGGCAAGATGGATTGCAAATCAAGATGGGGCCTGGCGAGTAGATCCGGCGATCCTTTTGCCTGGTGGCACACCAGCCATCTCATCCACTGATGCTGACAATTTGCCTATGGAGCACGGATCCCAGGAGGGCCCTGAAGGCCTGTCAGGTAACGGGAACCCTACTGAGGTACCGGCAGTTCCTATATTATTTAATCATGGGGGCTCTGATTCTGTTGGGAAGGGGATTCCAACTGCAGGGCGTACTGACCATTCTGCTCACCAGTCTGGCCCGGACAAACCAACATATGCCAGCCACTTCCACAAGCCAGTGGAACTGGCAAAACATCGTAATGCCATTTGGTTATGATATATAGGCCCTCGGGACACTCTCCCCAATCGTTTTTTCATGGGAAAAGTCCTCCTAAAGCAATCTTTGGGTTTCTCCCCTTCAGAGGTCTATGCGCTTATCCATGCACAAGGTGAGACTACCTACGATATTAGTTTTCATACATCTGCCTTGCTGGAATGCTTCTGGTGCAGGTATAACAACCTAAAAATGAATCTATTATGGGTGGATTTTGTGGTTATCCCCCTGACTAAACAACCTTTCCATGTTATTATGATCCTGTTCCGTAATGAAGGGGTCAATATCACGGATATCGTATACTGGCTGGAAAAGAGATGTTCCATCCAAGGTAATCCAACCCCGATCCAAGATGAGGAGGGTTTTGGAACGAGGGTTGGAAGGTTAAGATAAAGCTGCAACAGTCTGAGCAGGATATTATTCACCTCCCTAACTGCTTTTTCATAGGCCAGGACAAGGGTTTCTTATTCAATCCTGGCCAGCCCAGGATATGTTTCAAGTGCGGCTCTACCAAGCATATCAGCACCCACTGTGATGTACTGAAGTGCACACATTGTGGGGAAACAGGCCACCCCACCACCCACTGTTTCAGGATTCTAAGTGTAACCTCTGTGACAATCTGGGTCACACCTTTACAGATTGTCCCTGGGCTGCAGAAAACACAGAAGACTCTGATTTTGGGGTCCAAGACTACTATATAAGGGTGGCCACTACACAGCCTTTCACCCCTGGTCCCAGGAAGTTGAGTGGCAGTACTGAGCCTACCATTGTTACACCCCTTCTGGTGATAAGGCCCCTGCAGGACCCATCATACTTTCTGAACAGATCCCACAGGCATTGAAAAAACAGCTCATGGATATGGGCCCCCCCCCCCCGATACCAGTACCTCAGGAGTCAGTGTTCACCGTGGAACGGCCTAAATGGGGTGAGGGACCAAAACCCAGGCAATCGAAAAAGTCTATGTCCGAACCTTTGGAGGACACTAACTTATATACTGTCCTACAGGATGTACCCCATGAGAAAGATGGGGATTCAGAGGCCTTTTCAGTTCCATCCTCACAGAAAGGTCCTCAATCGGACTCTGAAATAACTGATGATACCAGCATTATTGTTGTGAAAAGTGGAACGGTGACCAGGGCTTCCAGTAAAGTGAAATGACGCTTTGTTTTATGAATGCCTGCTTTACTTTATAATTTTAGTATTGCTTCCCTGAATGCAAACAGTATGCAGTCTGAGGGTAAACGTATGGGAACTTATGCTGATTTCACTCATCCTGATTTAGATTGCCTTTTTTTACAGGATGTCTGTTTACATGCCCCATTGGACCTGGAGGTGGCCTCAGCTTGTTGGAGCTGGGGGGGGGCTACCTTCTGGTCCCAAGGTACAGATGTTTGGTCAGGGGTTGGAATTTGTTTTTTTCCCCAGATTCAGGTCCTTCAGCAGTTAGAGTTGCTTAAGGGTCGTGCTTTACTGCTTGATATTAAATGGGAGAGAATGATTCTCCGACTTATAAATGTTTATGCCCCTCAATGACGCATGACAGGGTTCTACTTTTTCGGGCCCTGAAACCTTTTTTATTTTCAAAAAACATATTATTCTTGGGGAAGATTTTAATTGTGCCCTTTCTGATTCGACCTCTAGTCAGTCCTCCAAGAAAATCTGTTACGACGTTCAATGCCTTAGTAATTTAATGTCGGACGTGGGTCTCATTGATGCTTTCTCTGCTTTACATACAATGGCCCCAAACACATATTTTTGTGGACCTAGATCGCCCAGGATAGACTATTGTTTTGTATCAGCTACCCTTCAGCTTCAATCTGTGACAGTGACAGACCTGGCCACATCTGATCACAGGTTTCTGAAGCTTGTGGTAGGGAGTTACCCAGAGCAGAGGTGGGGTCCGGGTGTTTGGAAATTGAATCTATCTTTGTTAGATATTGCCCCAATCTTGGAAGATTTTGGCTATGTTTTACAGGCCAGAAAATCTGTAGTTTTTTTTGTATGAAGACACAAATGTTTGATGGGAAGGCACGAAAGGGGATATACGGCTTTACTTCCAAAAAATGAGTCTGCTTAATGGGAAGCTAACACAGGATAGATAAAAATTTTTACGAACCCGACTGAAGGTTCTGATTGACCTGCAGGACATACAGGGACAGGATTATAGTCAACAGATTACTTTACTAAAATCTAAATTGGCTGCTATGCAATTGGAGGTCATGAAACAGCTAGAAAAGCGTCAACGATATGGGGTGTCGGGAAAACAGAAGTATACTCTACCTTTTAACTCCTGTTCTGATTACAGGGCTCAAAGAAGTATGACCCACCTGACAACTGAGGCTGGAAATATGATTACAGGGGATTATGGCCATGTTATCAGAAATGCACAAATTCTTTAGTGCCACTTTCACAAGCCTATCTTTGCCGGAAGGGGCCATGTACCAGTGGCTTCGTACCTGTGATCTTCCCCAGATTCTGGTGGAAGAACAGGACCTGCTTACTCACCCCATAACTGCTTTGGATGGGCTCCAGCGTGAATTATAAAGCCCGCATGGGACGTTTTGGTGGAGGAGATGGCTCTCTGCTACAATACAGCATTATTAAAGGGAAAATTACCTGCCATGATGCTGGAAGGCCTTTTGGTTCTCCTGTTTAAATCAGGAGATCGTGGGGATCTAAAAAATTGGAGGCCCATTACCCTTCTTAATATGGACAGTAAAATTTTAATGAAGATTTTGAGAACCTGTATCCTGCAGATTTTAGACCCCATTGTTCACTCATCGCAGCACAGTGGCATACCTACACGAAAGTTACAAGATGCACTGATACTGTTAAGGGAAATCTTGAATAAAGGCCAAAATTTCGAGATTTTGGGACATTTTGTTAGTCTGGACCAATCTAAGGCCTTCGATTGTGAAGAGTATAATTTTCTTTGGGGAAACCCTCCATTCTTATCATTTCCCCTCACTCTTGATTTTCTGGCTGCAGACCTGTTATAGGGATATAAGTATTGTTCCCAGTGTTAACGGTTGGGTGGGATCACATGTGCAGGTGGGCTGGGGGGTACGCCAAGGCTGCCCACTCAGGCCTCTCTTGTACTTACGTTGGATCCACTTCTTCATAGATTGAACCATGTGGATGATAATATTGGTCTTTCTGTGGGAAGTACTGACCACCCTGTAGTCACAATTGCTTATGCAGATGACCCAGGACTACTTTTGGCTGATTGTGCATCGGCTATGGCAGCCCAGAAATAATTACATATTTTATCAGCTCTTTCTGGGTCTGAAATCAATCATTATAAAAGTTGTATTCTCCCTATAGGGTATGATGCTACAGATGTAGTGGCTGTTTAGGGGATCCCAGTAGAACTGGGTTATAAGCAAATTTTGGGGGGTTATTTTGGTGGTCCACACCTGCATATCTATAATTGGAAACAAACATTATCTGAGGCACGGGCACAGGTGGTTAAATGGAATAGATGGCGTCTGTCTAAATCCAAAAGGATTTATTTGATAAAAACTCATCTATAGTCTTTTTTTTGTTTTTGGCAGCAGTCCCCCCCCCCAAAGTCTTTGGAAACATCCATTTACAGTGGGGGGGGGTTTCAGTGCCTTTGGGGCAGTAGATTAAACCCAGTGAAATGGGGGATAACGTACCTCCCTAAGGATCACAGTGGTTTGGGTATGATTAACCCGGTGGGTTTCTTTTTTGTTTCTTTTTTTATTACAACTTTGTACCCGTCCTACTTAATGTAGGCCGCTCTTGGACACCATGGATTTTAGATGATTTAGGGCCGATTTTGGTGACCTGGGAACCCTCTAGTGCCCTTCAGAAACATATATGGGTTTCTACGCTTCCTCCTTATATGCTGGATGCGGTGGATAAACTAAAAGTTTGAAAGGTCTCTCGGTGTCACTTGACTGGTAGGTCTCGGAAAGAATTGTACACCGGGGTAATGGAGTCCTGTTATATTGACTATCCTTGGTTTTTGGAACTGCCTACCCCAGTATAGCTCTCCCTCGCCCAGGTTTTGACAAGTAGACGGGTCCCTACTTACATGTGTGCTTTTTTATGGTAATGTACTCATCAAAAGTTGGGAGTAAAGGGGAACATGAAGCATAAGGACCTTACTGAACGTGTTTGCCCTAGGGGCCCCCCATGTGAGGAATTGACTGAATCCATGCAGCATTTGTTCTGTGATTACCCCTTTGCTAAACCATTTTGGGAAATTTTTCATAAAATGTGGCCCTCTAATCCATTCAGGAATCTACCAGCAGAAGCTTGGACTACTGGACTTTTTCCAGGATCCTGGGTTAAGTACGATACTGTACCATGAGTTTTATTAAATTCCAACTTTGGCAGGCAAGGTGTGGCCTAACTCTTCAACAACAACTTAAATCGAGTATTCAAGTGGTGTACCACATAAAATGAGATATTGCTAATTGGCAGGCTTTGGAAAAAAGATCAGTTTCCCCGGATCTCTATAAACTATGGTGGCGGGATATGACATGGCTGGATACTGGCTGATTAGGTTGATCTTGGTTATACAGTCCCTCTGGCTTGGAATTACAGAAGCCCTCTTACCCTGGGGGACAGGGACTGGGCAGAGCTGCTGGGATTCAATCTGTTCCTCTCAGAAGCCCTCTCCGTTTCTTTTGTGATATCTGATTTCTTTTTTGATTTTGTTGGGGGATGACTGCGCTTCCTGTTTAGTGCATTATATGATCTCTCCTAAATCTGATGTCTTGATTAGGATGACAATCAGTGTGTGAAGTACCACTTAGCCCGATTCCAATATATCCATATGTTCTGAATTTGTATGCTGTAATACACTCCTTAGTTTACTTTGGAGTTTGGATTAAAACATCCCCATATGCTTCTATAGGGGAAGGTTTTTTTTGGTGGGGTATTTTTATAAATCTTCTTGCATATTAAATATCCCATTAGTAGTAGGTGAACAAAAGTATGCTTAAAATACTTAATTGTTTTTTTCCTTTCAAAATTATTCCAGGGAACGAGTATGTATTAATACTTTTTTGTCTTTTTGTTTCCTTTTCAGTTTTACATGTGTGTATCTTGTTTCAGTTTGACCAGTCTGATTGTAATACCTTTTGCTTTCCTTTTCTGTAATTTTGATGTGAATTAACATTGCTTGTTTTCATTTGTTTTGAAGTAGTAAATAAAAAATTCCCATACTCTTTTCAAGATGTGCCATGGGATCTTTAACATCTACCTGAACAGGTAGATGGGACCTCAGTTTAATGTCTTATACGAAAGACGGCACCTCAGGAGTGCAGCATCCCCCTCATGCTGCACTGCAGTGTCAGTATTTGGGATATTACCCCAAGTGCCTGTTGTGGGGATAGAACCCACAGCCTTCTGATTGCCCAGCCTCAGAGGTGAGTGTGCTACCTGCTGAGCCATTGACATATGCCCAGATAGTGCAAAGAACTGCTGCTTCTGTTCCCTGTCTCCCCTCCCACCCCATCGCAGAGGCTGTGGGGACTGGGAGGAGGGAAGCCATGCTGGTGATGTAAGAACAGGATATGCGACTCCTGAGCTGAAAGCTCATCAGGTAAGCCCCAAGGGGGAGGGTTACTCCTGCATGTACTGTTTTGCTTTTTGAAAATAAAAGGCCTTTTAAATTTAAAAAAAAAGTGATTACATCACCCCATCATCAAAGACTTTCACTAGCTTCCACCTCTTCAAGAATCCACTTTAAGACTGACCTCCTGGTTTTCAGGATTCAGGTACATCTACTTTGCTCTGGCTTTTCATTAACCTGGTCTCCCTCTACTCTCCCTGACTCCTCCTTTTCACGCCTCCTTGCTATCCACAACCTTGTCACCATTCACTGAAGAGCCTTCTGCCCTGAAGCTTCTTCTATCTGGAACTCACTTCCTGGACATCTCCACCTAACTGACTCCATCTCTCTTTAAAGCAGTGTCAGTGACTCAGTAGTTTGCATGCTTACCTCTAGATCTAGAAGACCCATTTGTCATGAGTTTTTGTCCTACAGTACACCAATAACTTAGACATATGTCCAAAACTGTAGTGCGGCACTTGAGTGGTGCTACAATGTTCTATAATTCTCAACTTCTCATCTCCGCTTGCTGGATTTGCTACTCCAATTGCCCCAAGATTTTGAAATTAAATATTGTTTCATTATACAGTAGGATTTTCCATATCATGAACTGTGACAGCTCTTAAGTTACTCATATTATCTATTTAGCATTATATAGAGGGTAACGTATGGGGTGGCGTGTGTAATGAGAATTTTACTCACCCCAAGGTGTTTGTACTTCCAATTGTTATTGTTGAGCTTAAAAAAGCTATTCACAAGTTATGTACAGAGTGCAATAAGTAAGGTGCAATAAATACATGCAGACAATCATGGACAGAGACAGCAATATCAGTCCATTCTTACGTGCTTCCCTCTTTCTGAATTATTAGGCTATTACATGCATATGCAATAATATATTATTTCCATATCCATAATAATTATCTGGTAATATAATCTCATTTAAGTTACTTAATGCATTCAAAAAAATAAGACATTCATCGATCACTTATTGCAGAACTCATGAGATAACAAAGGCCATAGAGCAGGATGCCCATTGTTCAAATAAGTACCCCTATTAGAACACAAATCCTTCCTCAAAATACTGTTCACTTTTCTGCATAACTTCTCAGGTACACTTTTGTTTAGGGGTTAGCTGTGCACTACTGGGGCTATAACAGCCCTATTAGCTTACAGTATGCTGGTGAATTCACAACACTAGGGCATTTCTGGTTCCCTTTGGATAGCAGAACCCCACCTGAGGCTATCGTACTAGTCTGCCCTGACTGAAAGTCTGGGCTAACCTTCCAATAGCCAAATAGGGTCACCTACCCACCCCCTTAGGAACCTAAACATCCATTTGTATATGTATGCCAGCAGGCGTGGGCACACAACTGAATCTCACCCAATGCGCACTTAACACGTCACAAGATTCTATGCATAACCCGCAGAATTTCCATAGCAGACACATGATTGGGGCGAATAGTATTCAGTAGGTACAACTCTCTTTACACAATTGCTTCCCTGCATCAAGGCCTTTTATCAGATAGCTGCACCTAAGAAAAATGAAAGCGACAACATTACTCTTTCTGCTCTCTCCAGGCCACACTAACCGTACTGGTGCATAATTGGCTGGGACTCTTATCAGGCAATCAGCACCACTCTGTGTTAGTCAGAAACCACCTTAGGCTGTACCTCCACCCATCCCAGCAGTACAGAACTGTCCAAAACCAGTATACTAGTCTACCCTTGTTAATAAAACCCGGGAGGCCTTTCAAAGTCCTTTTCAGCCTGTTTGCCAGAAAATGACGAACTGAGCCGGCCAATGGTTTAACTGCAAACAAAATGCAGTGCTACTCCTAATTGGTCCTAGCACATAATTTGCAACCTAATAGGCGTGTGTGTAGTCTTGGGGCTGCAAACTAATTAAACATACTTTTTGATCAGGCATATGCCCCATCCAAAAGTATACCTCCGAATTATATGGCAATTAGCCATTATACGCTATCTCTTCCGCTCTCCAAGATACCAAAAATAGTATACTTTGTGCTTACAAAGAGGGGAGCAAAAATCTGAAGTCATACTTAAAGCACAGTTAAAAATTAGCCGCATTATAAAAGGTTCATTAAAGCACAAATAGGTATAAAACAAACACATAAACATATTAACAGCATTATATTAAAACAGACAACAATTTCAAATTTGAACCTTCATAAAAACGTTAAGGCAGTTTTTCATCCCAGGCCTTTTCACAATAAGTTTGCTTGTTCGGTTTTTGATAAACCCAAACATAAGAAAAATTCCAAAGGTGTGCCTCCACGAAGAAAATCCTCACAACCCTTTAACAGCGGTATAGTGAATATATCTTTTTGAGGGAGAAGAACTGAAAGAGGCAAAAGTATATGTGAACTTCACTTACTCCGACTCTGGGAGTCTATTCTTAAATACATACAGTTACCAGATCTTAGGGGACCTCGAGGGACTCTCCACGAGGAGGAGACCACACTTGGTGAGTTCCCTCAGCTCAAGTCCCAGGCTTCTGTCCTCTGATAGTTATTAAACATATCTCTCCCCTATTTCATACAAAATTCACCACCATTCCACTCCATTCTAGGAGATCATATGGAAGTCAGGCTATCAGTTTATCCACTAGATTCAACAAACTGCGTGCTCCACCTCATACACACCAGCACCTTAAAATATTGCCTCCAAAATTAGTTTCCACCTTTACCTTTACCTATAGCTGTACCACTAACTCTAACTCACAAGACAGAATAGGGGAAAGACACACCAGTCACCGGTGATGAAAAAACTAGTTCACTTGGTTTATTCCCTTCTGGTCTTCTGAAGGCAAAACCTTTCCAAGTTCCAGATAATCCTTTTTTTTTTAATTACATCTCCAATTTTCAACAGTCAGCTCCTTCAGGCACCTGAAAAAAACAAAACAAAGAGTGCTCCTTTTTGTGCAATAACTCCAAGTGTTGATAATTCAAACTCTGATAACCCCGGCTCCCGGCAACAGTGGCATAGCTTTTAATAAGGCTTAGCAAGCCTATCCGCTCACACAGTGCAACAAGTTCTCCAATGTTCACAAACTTTCACAAGATCCTCTTTCTGCTTTTGGGTCATCTCGAATCCCCAGATGACCAGGTTTCAGACAGCTTCAATAAAAAAGAAGAAAAGCACCTCTGTGGTTCAAGGAATTCAGCACGCCATCCAGACGCCATTTGCCGGCGTTAACCGGTGGCTGAAAAACTGAGTCAAACAGGCAAAAAAACTAAAAAGCAAGTACTGTGCAAATGAAAGAGGCTGAAATTAACAAGGATTTAATTAATCAGTTTAGTAAAAAGGTTAAAACAACCTAAATAAAACATAAAAGCCGTTCACCAAGCAGGAGCTGTAAGGAGCGGAGAAGCATGTGGCCATCTTCCCCACGGTGTTGGATGCAACATAAACCCCAAGAGTGAAGCTTGAGGGGCTTATCTTGGCATCCAACACTGAGGGTGTGTGTAAAATTCGAGTTTACATGCCACTTCATATTTTATTTTATATAATTGCTGGGTTTCATTTTTTTCCACCACAGCAATTATATAAAATAACTAGAAGACGTCTCCATGCAGCCGCTGTCTGACCGGGTTTCAGCAGGGTCAGCAGTCGGACGTGGCTGCTAGAAAAAAAGGCTTGTGTTTGGTTTTTTTTTGGGTTGCTAGGGTGCACTTTAAAATACTTTATGCAGCCATTTGTTTCTTTTTTGGTAAAGGTTTTACTTACCACCGAGTCAGAGTGGCGGTCTGGTCTGTGGCGATGCGGAAGAGTGGTGGATGTGGCTGGGCATGTGCAGAGTGAGGGAAACCCAGTGCATGTTTGGCCTAATAAACACTCCTTCATTACTACAAATTATGCTATGGGTTTCCCATAGAAAAAACGAAATCCACATCCATTAATTATATAGAGGATAATGTATGGACTTTGGTTAATAACCACGCTGTAAACACTTCGAGAGGTTGCCATGACATCATTGTAAACCTTGAGAGCGCAGCTCAATAGGTTTTCAGATGACATGGCAACCTTAAGAAGTGTTCTCATCATGGTTGTTAACCAAAGACCATACATTATATTTTATAGTGTATGGGCTACCAAGCTTGTGTAATCGCGGATTGAATTACTTTACTTTACTTAATTACTTTACAGAACACTGATTGTTGTGAGCATTTTGTTTTGTTATACCATTGATATGATATAGTCAAGAAGGGTTAACAACAGAGTGATGTCATAACAATGGCATAGCGGATAATGCCTGAGTAATAGTGGTTAACCATGACATAATCACCTCAAGCAGTTGCCAGGACAACCAAGTAAACCTCTAGAGTGCAGCTCGAGAGGTTTACAGTTGTCATGGCAACCACAAGAGGTGATTATGTCCGTGGTTGACCACTATTACTGAGGCATTGTGTTTTATAGTGTATGAAAAAACTAGCCACTGTGGGGGAAAAAATACATTTTTTTTTTTTGTGTGTGAGTTTGTTCTGCTTGGCTATGAATGCCTCCTGGTTTGAATGCTGAGCAACTGAAGTGTTGAAATTAGCCATTGCAATCTATACTGCAGTGGGTCTGTACCTGTCTAAATGGAATGTGTGTGTTTTGAACAATTGTCCAAGCAGCAGATCACCTTTTCTTTCCACGAATTTTGACAAGTGGTGACGTTCTATCCTGTAATCCCATCATTATGACATAGTTAAGCAAGGTTTATAGCATACTGATGTCATAATGATGGCATTATCATGTTATAAACTGATTGAAAACAGGGGTTAATAGACACTGTCCATACATTATATAGAGAATAATGGATAGGTAAGTGTGTGCTATGGATTTTTTTTACACACCCGAGGTGTATGATGACCCATTAACCTCGAGGCGCGAAGCTGGGAGGTTTATCATCATCACACACCCGAGGTGTGTCATCCATAACTCTACTGCCTATCTTTTTTTTATAATTACTGGTGGTTTGTGCAGATTTTCTTGATATGACGTTTTACAGTGCTCAAAAACAGGTTGAAAACGGGGGTCACCAATTATTATAAGGTTGTAATCTGCTTGATTTCAGCTAATAATAAGGGCTCCACATACATTATAGCTGTATTAAGAAGGCTTCACACATATACGGCACCTTTACACGTTAAACACAGCTTTTTTTTTTTTTTTATCTCTATGGCATACCATTTTTGGTTCACCTTCTTCCTAAGCTTGCTTCTTTTCATAACCTAACCCTGACACCCTCACTTTATCTTCCTTGGTTTTTTTTTTCATATCCCTTTTTTTATTTTCCATGTTTTATGGTATACCATTATTTGTTATACAGCTCCAGATATTTGATAGAAACATAGATGTTAATGGCAGAAAAGGACCCCTTGGCCCCTCTAGTCTGCCTTAATGTTACTGCAGATTCTACTCGATCTGCAGCCTTGCCCCCCCCATCACTGTTACCAAGGTCACCTTGTGTCTATCCCATGCATACTTGAATCCTGCTACCATTTTGGTACCCACCACCTCTGCTGGTAGTCTGTTCCAGACATCTACCACCCTTTTCATGAAGAAGTAATTCCCCACATCCCCTCTTAGCCTACCCCCTTCCAGCTTCATGTCATGCCCTCTTGTCCTTGAACATCTTTTTCTTTGTAAAATGCCGCCCTCCTACACCTTATTGATACACTTGACGTATTTGAATGTTTCTATCATGTCTCCCCTTTTCCTTCTATCCTCTTGAGAGTACATATTTAATTCCTTGATTCTTTCCTCATAGGGCTTCTGATGCAGGCCATGCATCACTTTGGTTGCCCTCCTCTGTACCACCTCCATCCGATCTATGTCCTTCCTGAGATGGGGCCTCCGGAACTGGACACAGTACTCCAGATGGGGCCTCACCATTGATCAATACAGGGAGAATGCCACCTCCTTCTTTCTGCTTGTGACACCTCTCCCTATGCACCCCAGAATTCTGCTAGCCTTTCCCACTGTCTTAGTATACTCTCTTGCCACTTTCAGGTCATCAGACATGATGACTCCCAGGTCCCTTTCCTATTTTGTTGTTGCCACTTCCCGCCTCCGCCGGTATGTGGTCCTTGGGTTCCTGTGCCCTATGTGCATGATTTCGCACTTTTTGGTATTTTAACCTAATTGCCATACCACTGACCATTCTTCCAGTTTCTTCAGGTCATTACTTATTCTGCCCCCCCCCCAAGGTGTGTCCACTCTTTTACAGATTTTTGTGTCATCTGTGAACAGGCATACTTTCCCTTCCAGCCCTTCTACGATGTCCTTAATGAAGACATTGAAGAGGTCCGGTCCCAGAACTGACCCCTGTGGTACCCCACTGGTTACCTTGCCTTCCTCCAAGTGTACCCCATTTACTACCACCCTCTGGTTTCTGTTTCTCCGCCAAGTTTTGTACCCATTTTACTATCTTTGACCCACTCTCAGGCTGCCCAGCTTGTTTACCAGTCTTCTGTATGGAACAGCGTCAAAGGCCTTACTGAAATCTAGGTAGGCCACGTCCACCACCCCTCCCTGATCCACTTCCCTGGTCACCCAGTAGAAGAAATCAATCAGGTTTGTCTAGCAAGATCTGCCCCCTGTAAATCCATGCTGCCTCTGGTTCTGCAGTCCATTGGCCTCAAGGTATTCCACAGTCCTTTCTTTGAGTAGTGTTTCCATAAGTTTGCTCACAACATAGAAACATAGAAACATAGAAGTTGACGGCAGATAAGGACTGCAAGGCCCATCCAGTCTGCCCATTTCTTTTTCTACCTTATAAATGTGCCATCGGCCTTTGCTCTGTCAGTGGCCTATCTATTCATAGTCACTTGTATTGCTCCCTTATGCCTATCCCATGCCTGTTTGAAGCCCTGCACCTGTATTCATAGCCACCACTTCTTGTGGTAAGCCATTCCATGCATCCACCACCCTTTCTGTGAAAAAGAATTTCCTCACATTCCCCCTTAATCGGCTCCCCTCTAATCTCATGCTGTGTCCTCTTGTCCTGTTATTTTTCTTATATTTAAACATTAGACTCTTTCACCTTGTTAATGCCCTTAAGGTGTTTGAATGCCTCGATCATATCCTCTCTCCCTCCTTTGCTCAAGGTATACATATTGAGCTCTGTTAATCTGTCCTCATATGTCTTCTGATGCAGTCCTGCACCATTTTGGTTGCCCTTCTCTGGACTGCCTCAATTTGGTTAATGTTCTTGTGAAGGTGTGGCTCCAATACTCGCAGTACTCCAGGTGGGGCCTAACCAGTGTCTTGTAAGAGGATTATTACCTCCCTCTTACGACTTGTGATACCCCTACTAATACACCCTAACACCCCCCTAGCCTTACCTACTGCTTTAGAGGTCTGCTTGGATGATTTCAAGTCATCAGTGATGATGATGCCCAAGTCTCTTTCTTTCTTTGTGATTGCTAGCAACTCCCCTCCCAGCCTATAGGTGGCTTCAGGGTTTCTCTTCCCTATGTGCATGATTTTTCACTTCTTTGCATTAAATCCCAGTTGCCACTCTTCTGACCATTTGCTAGTTTATCAGATCTCGTCTCATTCTGCCCACCCATCTGGATCATCTACTCTGTTGCAGATCTTGGTGTCATCTGCAAACAGACAACCTTACCCTCTAGTCCATCTGCAAGGTCACTAATGAAGATGTTGAGAGGACTGGCCCCAGAACTGATCCTGAGGTACCCCACTTGTGACTTGCAACTCTTCTGACTGTATACCATTTACCACCACTCTCTGTTTTCTGCCCGTCAACCAGTTTGCCACCCAGCTGACCAACTTCTGACCCACCCCAAGCCTACCCAGCTTATTTATCAATCTTCTATGTGGAACAGTGTCAAAAGCTTTGCTGAAGTCAAGGTAGGCAACATCAACTGCTCCCCCTTGGTCCACCACTCTGGTTACCCAGTCAAAGAAATCTATGAGATTAGTTTGACAGGACCTTCCTTTTGTAAACCCTTGCTGTCTTGGATCCTGTGCCCCTATGGATTCCAGGTGTTGCACTATCCTTTCCTTAAGGAGTGTCTCCATAATCTTGCCTACTACAGAGGTAAGACTGACTGGTCTGTAGTTCCCCGCCTCCTCCCTGCTACCACTCTTGTGGAGCGGGATCACATGAGCCCTTCTCCAGTCTTCTGGGACCTCTCCTCTGCTCAGAGACTCACTAAACAGTTCTGCTAATGGCTCTGCTAGTTCCACCTTTAGCTCCTTAAGTACCCTGGGATGTATGCCATCAGGTCCCATTGCCTTATCCACCCTGAGATTAGCAAGCTCTTGTAGGACCCTTTCTTTTGTGAAGGGAGTAGTGCTTACCTCCCTCCCCCCTGTGTCCATGATACTGAGCTGTGGGCCCTGCCCTACCTTCTCTTCAGTAAATACTGAGCAAAAGTATCTATTTAGGATAGATGCCTTTACAGGGTCCTCCTCCTCACATGCTCCCTTTTCTCCATTAAGCTTAGCAATACCCCCCTGTACTTTCTCATTTCACTAATGTATCTATAGAAAGTCTTGTCACCTTCTTTTACTGTTCGTGCTAGTGTTTCCTCAGTTTGGGACTTTGCCTGCCTTACTGCTTTCCCTGCTTCCCTTAGGGCAGTTTGGTATGCCTCCCTATCTTCATCCCGCTGTGTTCCCTTATATTTCCTGAAGGCCAGCCTTTTGGCTCTGACCTTTTCTGCTACTGTATTTGAGAACCAAAGTGGTTTCCTTCTTCTTTTGCACTTCCTTTTCTGTCTAACACAATGGGGTGTTGTTTCAAGTATTGCATCCTTAATGCTTGCCCACTTTGCCTGTACCCCCTCACCTGTGTTTCTTTTTGCCAGGGCTAGCTTAACTCTGTTGGCCATCTTATCAAAGTCAGCTCCTCTGAAGTCCCATATTTTTGCCTTGGAATGGGATGATTTAGATGTAGTGGCCAAATTGAACCATACCATGTGATGGTCACTGGCCTCGGTGACCTTCTACCTGGAGATGTGTGATCCTTCCTTGTTAGTCAGTACTAGATCTAGGATAGCCCTGTCTCTTGTGGGTGCGCTGTACCAGTTGTTTGAGGCCCCCCATGAGAATCCACTATGTGTCTAGTTCTGGCAGATGTTCCTGCTGGTATTGACAAATCTGTATCCGGCATGTTGAAGTCTCCCATTATCAGAACCTCCCTTTAGCTGTCATGTTTGTATATCTTCTAACAGTAATGTGTCTATGTCCTCCCCTGGTCTGGGGGCCTGTAGACAACCCCAGTTCTTATTGCTGTCCCATTTCCTGTTTCCAGGGTGACCCACAGTTCTTCTGGCTCCTTATGTGTATTCTGAATTTCTGTAGCTTTGATATTTTCATTGACATAC
This sequence comes from Neoceratodus forsteri, assembly GCA_016271365.2. NCBI lineage: Eukaryota > Metazoa > Chordata > Ceratodontiformes > Ceratodontidae > Neoceratodus > Neoceratodus forsteri. Next base: position 714,717,671 of record CM057454.1, on the reverse strand, counting down.
AGGGCCACTCCTCCCCCCCTTTTTGCACCTCGGTCTCTTCTGAATAATACATAGCCAGGTACTGAAGTCTCCCAAGTGTGGTTACTGGTAAACCACGTCTCACTAATTGCTACTATGTCCAGTTTAGCCTCTGACATTATTGCCTGCAGGTCTGGGATCTTATTTCCCAGGCTGTGAGCATTTGTGTACATGATTTTTCATTGGCCAGATTTTGGTGTGTTAGTTGTTGGGTGAGGTTTGGCATTACCCCTGTGCGTCGTATGGGGAGACAAAACTTTTTTCTTACCTGGTGATGCAAATGAACTGCAAACATGCTGAATCCCTGTTTGACCACTAGCTGAGGGAGGGAGGTGTTCTTCCCATTCGACGTATGGGGTGCTGCACCCCTCTCCTCATTTGCTAGTTTAAATATTCTGCAAAGACGTCAAACTTCTGCCCCAATGCACTGACTCCCTCCTTAGTCAGATGCAGTCCATCAAATTTAAAGAACTTTCGCTCCCAGAACTGTTGCCAGTTCCCTACAAATCTGTGTCCTTTTTCCTGGCATCAGCCCTTGAGCCATGTGTTTAGCTCACCTATCTCCCCTTCTCTGACCTTCCGTCCATCTGCTCCCCTCTCCCAGACTGGCAGGATCTCAGAGAAGGAGATGCCAGACGAAATAGATGATAGTTTGCCACCCAGCCTGGTCAGGTGTTCCTTGGTCTCCACAACTGACCAGCTAGCGAGATCATTAGACCCTATGTGTACTAGGACATCAATGTTTTCTCCTGCTTTGTGAACAATTTTAGCAATGTGGTCAGTGTCTCTCCATGCTGATGTACCTGGGAGACATCTGACCATTACCCCTGGCTGGAGATGGGTATCAACTCCCCGAATCATGGAGTCTCCTATGATCAGACGTTTTTTGGATTTCCTTTTTGCTTTTTTTGTTTTGGTTCCTGATTTGGGTGAGTTTTGTTGTGCTAGCTCCTGTGCTGCAGTGTCCTGCTCTGCAGTGTCTTCTGCCTCTTTGTTTGATTTCAGAGATAGAGGCAGATACCTGTTTGTAGTGTTTATATGGTTTTTGGAGGTAATATGTTGGAGAGCAGAGAGTGATGGGGTACCTGATTTGCCCCTCCTAACCACCTGCCAACCTCCTGGACCAACTACCCTCTGCAGTCGAGGTTTTTCTGTTGGATGCTGGTGAAATGGCGGGTGGTTCTTATAATGTATTTCCTCTTGAGTATGAAATTTGAGGCATGCAATCTCTGCCCATGCTGCCCGGAGCTGAGCCCTAAGATCTCCAAAGGCCCAGCGTGTAGGACAGTGTCCTAAATCCTGTAAGACTGTCCTTCTGAAAATTGTTCCACAGTACCTGCAGTTAATGATATCCATTCCAGATAAGTTGTTGGGTTTATAACCTAGTCAGAGTAATTAGAAGGAAAAATAAAAAAAAAAAATGCAAGTAATGGTTTGATTGTGTTTTGTTTAACTTGTTATAACAAGTTAAATTACTAGTGTCCTGTAAATAGAGCTCACCTTGTGGAGCCCACTGATCCACCCTTCCTGCTGTGCCACAGGAAATGTCACAACTGTGGTACCCTATAAAAGGAGTGTAGTGTGGGGTGGTTGGGGATGGGGGGGGTGGCTGGGCCCTTCCCCTGCGGAAAAAGAAGAACCACGGACGAAAGAACAAGGAGGTAAGAGCAGAAACAATCAGTCAACAACAAATGCAGTAACCCACAACTGATGTCAGGCTTTCATGCCTATAGTTTCCTGCCCCTCCCTATGTCTACTTTTGTGAAGTGGGACCACATCCACCTTCCGCCAGTCTCTCGAAAGTACCCGGTAGCCAGTGACAGGTTGAACAGGGCTGTTAGAGATGCAGTGAGCTCCTTCCTAAGTTGCATCAATATCCTGTGGTGAACCCCATCCAGCCCCATTGCCTTATCCACCTTTAGTCACTCAAGTTTCTTGAGGATGCGCTCCTCTGCAAAGGGGATAGTGTCTGCCTCCCCTCCCTTAATGCCCTTTTCCCCTATCTGTGGCCCGTCATTCATCATCTCCTTTGTAAACACTGAACAAAAGTACTTGTTCAATAGATCTGCTTTCTTCTGGTCCTCTTCCACAGCCTCCACTCCTTCCCCTTTTAGTCTTACTGTCCTTGAACTGTTCTTCCTCTTTTTGCTTACATACATAAAGAAAGTTTTATCCACCTTTTTTACTGACTTGGTAATGTTCTCCACTGCTTGTGCCTTAGCGCTCCTAACATCTACACTAGCCAACATGTTAAGATGTGCACCACAGGCATACCCCTTGAGGTCTGCAGATAGGTCTCTCCTTGATGTCCCTAAATGTGTGACAATGATGGGTGAGCAAGCATTCTCTGCATTTGCACCCAAACTCTGGAACTCCCTCCCTATGACTTTAAATCATGCTCAGTTTCACAAGATCTTTAAGAATGACCTTCATAAATTCCTTATGAGCAGGGGCACTAGAAAATTACACCTGCAATTTTTCCGCAATTTCTGCAATTTTCACCCTTCTCCACACAAAATCCGCAACTTCTTACGATTTCTTACATTTATTAAATTTTTGACTGAAATTGTATAAAAATATATACATTCTCAAGGACATCTACTCAAATATGCTAACAGTTTAATACACAGACTTGGATTTGACCAAAACAATACAGTGTGAGGTGAGAAGGGGTCCAATGTGACTCTGCTTTAATGTTTCACTTCCCTTCTTTGGTTTCAACATCCTCTGGTCATGCATATGTACAATTGACTACTTAAAATACTGTATGTGTTAAAGCAGACTATAATAGAACTTTTTTCTGACACAGAAACTGAAACAATAGGTGTGAGAAGAGGTGCAAATTGCACCATTGGCATAAATGAAGCATTGACCACAATGCTTGCTTTTGAATGGTAGGGTAGGTTTTCCTTGTATACATGCTTTCATTCTGAAAGGATTTTGGTTTAAATGTGTGATGAGTATGGATGGCCCTGCCAATTATAAACTTGAATGTGCTTCTGAGGGGGTTGGTGACAGGGATCCCTTACATGTCATGTATAAAAAACTATTGTATGATGCAAAGAAAAGCTAATGGTATGATTTGATACTTTTATTATGTGATTTTAAAATGTACTTACAGTGCTGATTAAGGACAGTAATTTCTTTTAATAAAATAAACCTTTTTTGCTAGAACTTTGTTAAGCACCCTAGTTATTTGTTTATTTTTTTCTTGCACCAAAGCAAGTAGTTGTTAAACAGACTTCATTATTTAACATCTAGCAACTAATAAAATATGTTATTTTGGGATTTATTCACCATCCCGGGGTACATGCTATTCCGGAAGGATCAAGAGGATAAGCTGCAGATCCTAGTTAACCCTCTGATATATCTGATATATCCTCCATCTCCAACCTAGGTCCCTTCAAAGTAGCACTCAAAGAACATATACTCACCTCTCGACGATGCATATGTACCCTCTAATTAGGCTCTACCTTATGGCTACCTCACTGTCAATCCTCTGGACTACACCTTTGTTGGGCCACTTGCATTTGTTAGCTGTGTTAGTCTTCCGCTCCACTAAAGTACAGTCAGAGCTAGCTAGTGCCTAAATGTATGATAATAACAGCTTGATATATGTTAAAGACAACTACCGAACTCTGCCTTACTATTCAAACTGCTGCTTTGAAACTAGACTGTATGTAACTATAATCATGTACAACTGCTGTTACCATAATTTCGTGTTTGTAACCTTAGTGTAATTCCAGCTTGCTGTTACTATGTATTCTGTAAATTCTGTTTTCTTGTACTCTGACACGGAGCCTTTGTAAATGAGTCCCTGACTCAAAGGTTATGATCCTAAAGTACATTAAATAAATAAATAAAAATGGAGGGGGGGGTAGCATTGTATGTAAAAGAGGACGTCAATGCAACAGAAATCCAAAGGAAGCAAAACAAGGCAGAGGCACTTTAGATTACCCTTGGGGCTGGAGAGAAGGCAGCAATCTGGATCGGAGTTATCTACAGACCCCCATCCCAGGAAGTTGATATAGATAAAGAGCTCATGGAAACCATCTTGATGATGGCAGACAGGGGAGAGTTGCTGCTGATAGGGACTTCAATCTGCTAGATGTGGACTGGTCCTCATACACAGCATTCTCTGAATGAAGCAAAGATTTCCTGTTTGCACTGCAAGGAGCAGGTTTACAACAACTGGTGAATTCCCCCACCAGAGGCAAAGAAATGCTGAACTTGGTGCTCACAAACAGCACAAAAGTCTCAAATGTGCAAGTAGGGATCAGTCTGGGGACCAGTGACCACAGGACAATCCAGCTAACTGTGTACAAGGTAGAAAATACCAATCACACCAAAACCAAGGTTCTAGATTTCAGGAGAGCTAACTTTCCTGAAATTAAATGTATAGTCACATCCATGCTAGATGGCAGATACTCAGAAGATGTAGAAGACTGTTGGGAGGCCTTAAAAAATGCTTTAAATACAGCTACAGCTACATGCACTAGGTAGATCATCAAATCCAAAAGAAAGATGGGCAGACTATGTGGGCCAAGCGGTCTTTATCTGCTGCCAAAGTCTATGTTTCTATGTAAAGAAAAATCCACTCCGGTACACCAAGGACGTTGCAACCAAAATCAAAGAAAAAAGGAGGCCTTTTGCTAAATATAAACAAACTAAAAGTGAATTAGATAGAGAAGAATACAAAAACAAACTGAGTGAGGCAGGAAAGGCAGTTAGGAAATCAAAAGCACAGAGAGGAGAAAATAGCACAGGGGGTCAAGAAGGGAGACAAAACCTTCTTCAGCTATATAAGGGACAAAAGAAAGAGTAAGGGGGGAATAGTCAGGTTAGCAACAAAGGAAGGGAATATGGCAAGACAGACGAAGGCAAAGCAGAGTTACTAAATGATTTCTTTTGCTCAATCTTCACCATAGAAGACAGCGGGAAGGGTCCTACACTAAGTAGATCAGTACACAATACCACAGGTGCAGACACAAGACCCTTTACAAGGGAAAGGGTCCTAGAAGACCTAAATATGCTCAAGTTAGATAAAGCAATGCGACCAGATGGCATCCACCCTAGGGTATTGAAGGAGCTTTGGGAAGAATTCACCACACCGCTGGCTGAGCTTATCAGCAAGTCACTGGAAAGTGGAATAATACTTCAGGACTGGAAAAGGGCAACAGTAGTACCTTTACACAAGAACAGAAGCAAGGAGGAGACAAGAAACTACCGATCAGTCAGTTTGACCTCGGTGGTAGGAAAAATTAAGGAGTCATTGCTAAAGGACAGGAGAGTGAAGTACCTGGAGGATAGCAGAAAGATTTACCCCAGGCAAGATGGCTTCACAGCAGGACGCTCTTGTCAAATCAATATGATCAACATTTTCGACTGGGTCGACAGAGCAGTCGACCAGAGAGGAGAAACACAGAAACATAAAATTTGACAGCAGATAAGAACCGCTTGGCCAACCTAGTCTGCCTATGTCCCTACCTAATGGATAAGCTACAAATCCTAGTTAACCCACAGCCTACTTCCTCCTACCCCCCACTAGAATTGTCCTATGTCTGTCCCATGCATTCTTCAAATCCCCAACTGTTTTTGACTCCACTACCTCCTCAGGAAGGCAATTCCAAGCATCCACAACTCTCACCATGAAAAATACTTCCTCTCATTACCTCTGAGCCCCCCTCTATCTTCAAATTGTGCCCCCTTGTTCTTGCACATCTCTTTTTCTAAAAGATGCTACCCTCTTGGACTTAGTTGATTCCCTTGAGATACTTGAAAGTTTCTATCATGTCCCCCTCTCCCTCCTTTCCTCAAGGGTATACATATTAAGCTTCTTTAGTCTCTCTTCGTATGACTTCTGGTGCAGACCCTGCACCATTTTAGTTGCCCTCCTCTGGACGGCCTCTATCCTGTCTATGTCCTTGTGGAGATGGGGTCTCCAGAACTGCATGCAGTACTCCAGATGGGGTCTCACCAACTGTCTGTACAGAGGGATGATAACTTCCTGTTTTCTACTGGTGATGCCTCTCCTTATGCATCCCAGAATCCCCCCCAGTCCTCCTTACTGCCTTCTTACATTGCTTCCCCATCTTTAGGTCATCTGATATGACTACCCCCAGGTCCCTTTCCATTTTTGTTCTTGTTAGTATCTCACCCTACCATTGTGTACCCTTCCCCTGGGTTTTTGTTTCCAAGGTGCATTACTTTGCAATTCTTTGCACTGAATCTAAGTTGCCGTACATTTCACCATTCCTCCAACCTTGCCAAGTTCCTTCTCATCCTTTCCACCCTACCTTGTGTATCAACCCTGCTGCAGATCTTTGTGTCATCTGCAGAGACATACTTTTTCTTCCAGTCCCTCTGCAGTGTCACTTATAAGACATTAAAGAGGACCGGTCCCAGTACTGAACCCTGCAGTACCATGCTAGAACCCCCCTTTCTTCAGAGTGGACTCCATTTACTATTACCTTCTGCGTCCTGTTGTCCAGCCAATTTTTTACCCAGGCTACCACCTTGGGACTCACTCCAAGGCTGGCTAACTTGTATATTAATCTTTTGTGTGGGACTGTGTCAAATGCCTTGCTAAAGTCTAGGCAGGCCATGTCCACAGCAACTCATTGGTCTACTACTTTGGTCACCCAGTCAAAGAAATCTATTAGATTTGTCTAACATGACCTTCCCGCTATGGATCCATGCTGCCTTGGGTCCTGTGCCCCACTGGCCTCTAGGTACTCAACAATTCTTTCCTTCAGAAGTAATTCCATCAGTTTCCCTACCACTGAGGTCAAACTAACAGGTCTCTGTAGTTTCCTGCCTGTGCTCTGCTCCCACTTTTGTGAAGTGGAATCACATCCACCCTCCTCCAGTCCTCAGGTACCACATCATCTTCCAATGATTTGTTAAAGAGGGTTGTCAGTGGTGTCACTAGTTCTACCCTTAGTTCTTTTAGAATTCTGGGGTGAATCCCATCAGGCCCCATTGCTTTGTCCACCTTCAGTTTTAAGAGTTCTTTCAGAACCCTTTCTTCTGTGAATGGACTGGTATCAAACCCCCTATCCAGAGTGTTTCTATTGTTTGGTTTTGGTCCTTCCTCCTCTTCTTTTGTGAATACTGAGCAGAAGTATTCATTCAGTATCCCTGTTTTTCAATGTCACCCTCTGCCCACATTCCCTCCCCTTTATTAAGCCTCAGTATCCTGCCTTGGTCTTTCTTTGCTCCTAATGTACCTATACAAGGTTTTATCCCCCTTCTTAACAGAGTTGGCTATCTTTTCCTCAGTTTGGGCCTTTGCTGTTCTGACTTCCTTCCCTGCCTCCTTCTGCTTTAACTGATATAGTTCTCTGTCCTGCTCCTTCTGTGTTTCTTTATATTTCCAGAATGCTATCCTTTTCTCCTTAATCTTCCCTACCACCTCTTTTGAGAACTATAGTGACTTTTTCCTTCATTCTGTTTTGTTGATTTGCTTAACTCAAAGGCTTTTTGCCTCTGTGATGCCAGTTTTGATTTCCCCCCATTGTTCCTCCACCCTTCCTTCTTGCCTGTTTGCTAGTGCTTTCCTGAGGCACTCTCCCATTTTGCCAAAGTCAACCCTCCTCAAGTCCAACACCCTTGCTTTTGCATGGCTTGACTCTACAGCTGTGTTTATTGTGAACCACACTGTTTGGTGGTCACTTGTTCCCAGATGGCTACCCACTTCTAAATCTGAGATCCTCTCTCCATCCCTATTTGAGAGTACCAGGTCTAAGATTGCTCCCTCCCGAGTGGGTTCTAACACTAGCTGTCTGAGGCATGCCCCCTGTAGGGCATCAAGAATGACCCTGCTCTTGGATGTGGCTGCAATAAAGGTGCTCTAGTTAACATCTGGCATATTCCGTTCCCCCAACATCAATATCTCTCCTTTTTCTGCCATTCTAAGGATTCCTTCTACCATTTCCTTGTCCATTGCCTCCCCCGAGACAGGGGTCTGTAAACAGCCCCTGTGCAGATTGTGGTGCCATTTTCTGTCTTCAGGGTGACACACAGTGCCTCCTCCCCTCCCTGGACATTGTCTACCTGGACTTCAGCAAAGCCTTCAACACCGTCCCCCACAGAAGGCTGCTAACAAATTAGAGCATAGAGGAGTCGGTCACAAGATAGTGAACTGGATCACCAACTGGCTGCAAGATAGGACTCAGAGAGTGCTTGTCACTGGATGATTATCAAGGGAAGGAAAAGTGACCAGTGGCGTTCCACAGGGGTCTGTACTGGGACCTATCTTCTTTAACATATTTATCGGGGATATTGCAAATGACTTGAAGGGGAAGGTTTGCTTGTTTGCTGGTGACACAAAACTCTGCAACAGAGTAGACATACAGGAGGGAGTGAAAGGTATGGAAGCAGACCTGAAAAAACTTGAGGAATGGTCCAGAGATTGGCAGTTGATGTTTAATGCCAAGAAGTGCAAGGTTAGTCGAACTGATGAAGTCCAGTACAAGGGGAACATCCTGGACGTGGGACAAAGAAACCTGTGGGAGGGAGGACAGCAAAATCGGTGCCCACTATGGGTGCTGACTATCGAGCTGACATGAAAGACCAATAGGCCTCCTTTGCTGGCATTTTAGTATGTTAGTATGTTATGCTCATAGGAAAAAAAAAAACAGGGATAAAGTACATGCTGGGAGGACATCAGTTAGAGGAGGCAAAAACAGAAAGTGACCTCGGAGTAGTCATAGCGGATGACTTAAAGGTTGGAAAACAATGTGAAAAGGCAGCACAGAGAGTGACTGGCATCCTTGGCTGCATTGGTCGGGCAATTACAAGTAGAAAGAGCGAGGTTATCATTCCTCTCTACAGGTCCTTGGTGAGGCCACATTTAGAGTACTATGGTCAGTTTTGGAGGTCCCACCTCACAAAAAAGATGTAGACTGCATGGAGACGGTACAGAGAAGGGCTACAAAGAAGGTACATGGACTGCATCATGAGCCATGCAAGGCAAGGCTCAGGGAACTAAATCTGTACACCCTTTCCTGTGTTCGGGAATGAGCACGGGCCGTCGGGGGTCAGCAGAGGAGGAGAAGGATTGAGCGTCCAATGGACTGCTGTCCTTCTCTGGGGAGGGGGGGTTCCAGGTGGTCAGCACTTGTTCACCCCCCAGTGGAGGCTGGCAGACAGGGTGCCACACCACAAGTTGGGGAGGAGTCGGGCCAGACGTCTGGAGGGAGCGCGTGTGGACACGTGCGCGCTCCCCTCCACTGATGACATTGTATGGTCCTGACTCCTGGGGAGAACAGCAGAAAAAACACTTCCATGCAGAATGACAGAGGGTGCCTCACAGGCTCCTCCCCCAGCTAGTCACAGCACTGGCCAACTAAATCCGGTCCTTGGTGGGGGAGTCCGGGACCCCCGCCGACCCCGCCAGGAGGGGTAAGCCCTGGAGTCAGGTCAGTGTCAGCTGGTGGATGCCGGGGGATGGGGCTAGGGATGCCCTCCTGAAGGTACAAGCTGGCAGTAAGAGAGTAAAATAATAACAAACAAAAAATTTGTACGCCCTTGAGCAGAGAAGAAACAGAGGGGGACATGATCAAAACTTTAAGTACGTTGAGGGAATCAACACAACACAAGCAGGAAACCTCTTCCAGCAAAATAGGGATGCATGTACAAGGGGGCACAGCTTGCATCTGGTGGGAGGCAGGTTCAAAATCAACAAGGGTCATAGACCCATGGAACAGCCTACCTCAGGAGGTGGTGGAATCCAAGACAGTATGCAGGTTCAAACTCACATGGGACAGACATTGTGGACACATCAGGGTGCAGTCTAAATAGGGAAGTGGGCAGAAACACGGGCAGAGTAGATGGATCATGCAGTCCCCATCTGCCAACACGAGTCCTATGTTCCTGTGTTCCTATTCAACACAGACTGACTGTGAATTATTAAATAAGATCTAGTTAGCACTGCATGAGTCAGATGTCTTTTGATTTTTAGAAGATATACCACATAATAATTAACTTGCAATGCATTTCAAAAACACACACCTTTCTTCATATTGAAAGCATTTACAACTGGCAGTACATTCATCTAACAATTTATGTGATCAATACATGCTGCAGCAAACAAAAGATGTATTGGGGGCACTGGGGATGTATCATGAACCCCTGCAATTTTCCCACAATTTCTGCCAAAAGTCTCCACATTTTGGGGTAAAATTTTCTGCAGTTTTCCAGTGACCCTGCTTATGAGCACTGATAAATGCTTGTGTAATTTGACCTACACACCATTACTTAACCTGGCCTTACATTCTCTCCATAAGTCTACTTGCACTTAACCTAATTTGTCTCCGACCTGTTCATGACAGTATAATGTTTTAGGGTACCTAATGTTTGACCATTGTTGATGCTTTGTTGTGTTGTACCACCTGTTAGTGATGCTCATGTTGTTTGTAACTCTCCCGTGTTGTACCTGAAAATAGGCAATGCTCTTGTCTAGTGCACCTACCTTTAGTTTGTCCTGGTAAACCTACCTGTCCTCTTCCTTCTGTGATTCCTTGTACCTTTTCAATGCCCGCTTCTTTGCCCTCCCTTTCTCTGCTGCTTCTTTGAATAACCATAGTGGGCTCTTTTTTCTCCTGCTCTTCGCAATGTGCTTGACACAGAGGTGTGTTGTCTTCTCGATGACCTTCCTTATTTCTGCCCACTGCTCCTCTCCCCCCTCCTTTTTCCCTATCTTTGCTAGTGTTTCGCTGAGGCACTTTCCCATTTTCTTGAAATCAGCCCTTCTGAAGTCCATGACCCTCATTTCAGTGTGATTTGTTTCTGGTTCAATTCTTACGCTGAACCACACTGTGCAATGAACGCTTGTCCCCAGGTAGCTGTCCATTGAGACTCAAGTTTCAGTTCATGTCATGCTTGTTTCACTTTTTTAGGGCACTTTATTTGTATTATTTACATTAAGCATGTCAACATTTTTGTCTGGTTGGTTACTGCAAATGTAAATATAATAATAATAATTGTATTTCTATAGCGCAATTCAGGTACCAAAGCACTTTACATGCATTTTAAACAATTCAATAAAACTACAAAACATACACAACAACATCAATTAAAAAACTTACAGTTCACATTATTTCAAATATTAAAAGCCTGTTTAAACAAATATGTCTTTAAACTGGTCTTAAAACTCTCCACAGTCTCGCACTCTCTAATCTGACGGGGTAGAGAGTTCCACAAGGATGGCGCCACGAACATAAAAGCCCTTGCACCAGATGTTTTCAACTGTACCCTGGCAACCTTTAGCAACCCCTCATCAGTAGAGTGGAGAGGTCGGCTAGGACTGTAAGGAATCAGGAGCTCTTGCAGATAACTCAGTCCCTGCCCATTTAGGGCTTTGTAGGTTATAAGACCAACCTGAGAGGTGGTCCGCCACTGTATAGGCAGCCAGTGCAGATCGCGCAGCACAGGTATAACATGACTGGTACGAGAAGTCCCAGTCAATAATCGTGCCACCGCATTCTGCACCAGCTGCAAGCAGTGGACATCAACCCCTGAAAGCCCTAGGTATAGGGAGTTGCAGTAGTCCAGGTGCGAGGTCACAAAGGCGTGGATCAGTGTGGGCAAATTATCATGCGGTACAAGGTGCTTAATTCTGGTGATGTTCCTAAGATGATAAAAGGAAGATCTGATGACTGCCAACACCTGCGCCCACAGTGTCAGCCCATCATCAGATACCACCCCCAGATTATGCACTTGTTCAGAGATAGGTAGCTGTACACTGTCAATCCAAAACCCAGACAGTAACCCTACCACTGACCTCTCTATCCCCTAACCCGGCTCCACCACCACCAGCACCTCAGTCTTCCTGGAATTCAATTTTAACCAACTAAACCTCATCCAGCCATGGATTTCCACCAGATAGCTGTTAAACATCGAGAGCGCACTATCCTGGTCGGGTGCAAAAGACAGACAGAGCTGTGTATCATCTGCATAGCAATGAAAACTCAGCCCATATCATCTTACAATGTCTCCAAGGGGTAGCAGATACACTGCGAACAACATGGGGGATAGCGCCGAGCCCTGAGGCACCCTGCATGGCAGGGAGAATGGCTCAGAGGTAAAAATCCCTGACACCACCCTCTGAGACCTGCCAGTTAGGAAAGAATGGAACCATCTAAGAACTGGACCCGCCAGTCCACAGATGACCTTCAGACGCTCGAGCAAAACCCCATGGTCCACAGTGTCAAATGCTGAAGACAGATCCAGAAGTACCAAGATGGAGCAGCACTTCTGGTCTCTTGCCATCAAGAGATCATTGAGCACCCGAAGCAGAGTGGTCTCAGTACTATGTCTCTTCCGGAAACCAAACTGGAGAGGATCAAAGACATCGTGGATGGCAAGATGGTTCTCCAGATGCAGTTCAACTACTTTCTCAATCACCTTCCCAATAAAGGGAAGGTTAGAGATAGGTCTGTAGTTTGCACAGATGCCTGGGTCTAAAGAAGCTTTCTTCAAAAACGGTGTCACCACTGCTTCCTTCAGTGAGCTAGGAAACTCTCCCAAGTCTAAAGAGCACCAAACAATCTCTGCAAGGATCAGACCAATGATTTCAATACACCCTAATAATAGGCGAGTAGGGCCCGGATCCAAACTACAGCAAGTTGGCCACAATTTCTGGACAATCCGCACGATGTCCCCTAATTCTGGTCGGTCAAAAGATATCCAGGATGACTGAGGGGAGGTGACCTCGCATCGACCACCACTAACTCCCATAGAGGGTGCTGAGCAGATTTCAACCCTGACATCGGCCACCATATCTGCAAAGAAACAAGCAAACTCATTACACTTATCTTGTGAAAATACTCCTCGAACATGTAGACAGGTTGGGTTGCACAGCCTGTCCATGGTTCAAAAGAGCTGAACTGGTCGATTCTGAGCAGCAGCTATCTCACTGGGCAGGAACTCTGCCTTCTTACGTGAGATTGCTGATTGATAGCTTTGATAATGATCCGTCAATCTAAGGCTGTCAGCATCTAGGGGCCGTTCTCCACCAGCGATGCTCTAGCCTTCGAACCATCCATTTCAACTCCTTTAAGGTCCCATCAAACCAAAAGGACCGAGGGTGAAGAGAGAGGGGATGAACATGGACAGGGGCAATGACATCCAGAGCCCCAGTAATAGCCTTATTATAGGCCAAAACTAGATTCTCTTGATCCCCACCTGCCCTCGGAATTCCCAATAGGTCTAATACTACTGAAAGACCTTCTGGGGTACCACCCTGCAACGGGTGGTATCCGATCATCTCCCCAGGGGCAGGCCTATAAGGGGGGAGCTGGAGTTTGAATCTTACTGTGTAGTGATCGGACCATATGACTGGCTCCACCACCAAATCAAAGGACTCAATCCCCAGGAGAAAGACCAGATCAAGTGAGTGACCCTGATTATGAATAGCAGAGGCAACTACCTGGTGAACCCCAATGAAAAGTTGGAGGAAGTCTTGACCAAACTGCAAGAGTTCGTCATCAACCCAGGCATTGAAGTCACCCAGGACTATCAGCCTGGGTGACTCAAATGCCACTTCAACGACGAAGTCTGCTACTTCTTACAGGAACAGTTTCTCACCCCCAGGTGGATGGTAGAGGAGAATGATCCTGCAGCCCACACCTGCTACTATGGTAAACTCAGATGATCTGGCCACTTCTACTACTGGTACACCAGTAAGGCCCAACTCTGATCTAAAACAGATAGCCACCCCTCCCCCACCTCTGCGGTCCGATCTCGAGTGGTGTATCACTGAAAACCCGGCTGGGACTGCCGCTTCCAAAATGGGGCCCATGCTGTCATCAAGCCAGGTTTCGGTGATGCATGTCAGATCAGCTGTCCCCACAAGATCGGCAATAATAGCCATCTTGTTTCTAATAGACCTGGCAATGCATAACACCACTTGAGTTGGACGGGGTTCCGGGGCTGACCGGATTGTCTGCCCTGAATTACAGGAGCCCTTGAGTATGGTAACTAGACATGGCAAGCCACAATCTAGAGACCATTTCACCCCAGAGCCCAACAATGGTACTTCCAGGCCTCCTTTTAAGTCCAATGTAATAATCCCTTCCCTTCAACACACTCCCATCCACAGATCTTCTAATGCTGCCAACCGACGAAAAACTAGCCCAAACAACAGCATCATAAAAGACACGTTCCACTGACCATGGTGACTCCAGTGACAATAATCCCTGATTTTGAACCAAAAATCGATATTGCTCCAACGCCTCCACCAGAAAGTTCCAAACTTCCAAGAACAGTCTCTCCCCCAGGACATTTGAACAAATAACGGTATAGCGGGATATAAGCGATAGCGATAGCAATCAAAGAGACATTCAAAACGCACATAAAACATAAAAATCTAAAAAAAGGGGGTAAAAAGCACGAAGTTAGAGAAACAGGCGAAACAAATCTGCATACTACTACGCAGAGCTCGAGATGGCTAACACAGCCGATCATTGACATCATGATGTATATGGCATTTAAACCAGTTGTAAATTTCAGTAGCCATGCCCCCTGAAGAAGGGTCATGTCACAACCCAAGAAGCCGGGGTTCTTCTTGTTGCCACTGCTATATGGAGATAAAGTTGAGTCACTCACTTGCATACCATCATGGTTTTTGTTACTTTTTCACTGACTGCGGTATTATTTATTGTATTTTACTGTACAAGCACTCTAATCAGTGTGAATAGTGCTTTTTTACAAATAAAGATGAATGATTGATTGATTACTATGTTCTCTGGTGCTACGCTGTAGAGGTGCTGTCCTTTGTATAAGATGTTATACCGATATCTCTTTTGTCCACCTCTGGTAACTGTCTGGGTGGAAGTTAAGGATCACATGGTATTTATCGTAACATAGAAACAGAATTTTTCAGCAGAAAAGCACCGTTTGGCCAACCCAATCTGCCCAGATGGTCCCTGTCTAGTCTGTCTCTGCAGCCCTAGCTAGTCTCTTGCAACTCTTGTAATTCCTCTTGAAGCTCAGTGCACTTGCTAGGCTCTTTAGGTGCAGCCAGTAATACAGCAATAAAACAAAGTCCAAAAAGAACCGGTGCACACTGAAGTATGCTCAAATTACTTATTGTACACAGGCAAGGTAAACACTCCTAGCACCTCGTGGCTCACTGCCTCTTCATAGTGGAGCTACAAATTTACAGTGAAGAAACATAGAAACATAGAAACATAGAAGTTGACGGCAGATAAGGACCGCAAGGCCCATCCAGTCTGCCCATTTCTTTTTCTACCTTATAAATGTACCATCGGCCTTTGCTCTGTCAGTGACCTATCTATTCATAGTCATTTGTATTGCTCCCTTATGCCTATCCCATGCCTGTTTGAAGCCCTGCACTGTATTCATAGCCACCACTTCTTGTGGTAAGCCATTCCATGCATCTACCACCCTTTCTGTGAAAAGAATTTCCTCACATTCCCCTTAATCGGCCTCCTCTAATCTCATGCTGTGTCCTCTTGTCCTGCTATTTTCTTATATTTAAACATGTTAGACTCTTTCACCTTGTTTATGCCCTTAAGGTGTTTAAATGTCTCAATCATATCACCTCTCTCCCTCCTTTGCTCAAGGGTATACATATTGAGCTCCGTTAATCTGTCATATATGTCTTCTGATGCAGTCCCTGCACCATTTTGGTGCCCTTCTCTGGACTGCCTCAATTTGGTTAATGTCCTTGTGAAGGTGTGGCCTCCAATACTGCCGCAGTACTCCAGATGGGGCCTAACCAATGTCTTGTACAGAGGGATTATACCTCCCTCTTACGACTTGTGAATACCCCTACTAATACACCCTAACACCCCCTAGCCTTACCTACTGCTTTAGAGGTCTGCTTGGATGATTTTAGGTCATCAGTGATGATGATGCCCAAGTCTCTTTCTTCCTTTGTGACTGCTAGCAACTCCCTCCCAGCCTATAAGTGGCTTCAGGGTTTCTCTTCCCTATGTGCATGATTTTGCACTTCTTTGCATTAAATCCAGTTGCCACTCTTCTGACCATTCTGCTAGTTTATCCAGATCTCTTCTCATTCTGCCCACCCCATCTGGATCATCTACTCTGTTGCAGATCTTGGTGTCATCTGCAAACAGACAAGCCTTACCCTCTAGTCCATCTGCGAGGTCACTAATGAAGATGTTGAATAGGACTGGCCCCAGGACTGATCCTAGGGTACCCCACTTGTGACTTGCATCTCTTCTGACTGTATACCATTTACCACCACTCTCTGTTTCTGCCAGTCAACCAGTTTGCCACCCAGTTGACCAACTACATGACCCACCGAGCCTACCTAGCTTATTTATCAATCTTCTATGTGGAACAGTGTCAAAAGCTTTGCTGAAGTCAAGGTAGGCTGACATCAACTGTCCCCCTTGGTCCACCACTCTGGTTACCCAGTCAAAGAAATCTATGAGATTAGTTTGACAGGACCTTCCTTTGTAAACCCATGCTGTCTTGGATCCTGTGCCCTATGGATTCCAGGTGTTGCACTATCCTTTCCTTAGAGTGCCTCCATAATCTTGCCCACTACTGAGGTAAGACGGCCGGTCTGTAGTTCCCGCCTTCCTCCCTGCTACCACTCTTGTGGGTGGGATCACATGAGCCTTTCTCCAGTCTTCTGGGACCTCTCCTGTGCTCAGAGACTCACTAAACAATTCTGCTAATGGCTCTGCTAGTTCCTCCTTTAGCTCCTTAAGTACCCTGGGATGGCTATGCCATCAGGTCCCATTGCCTTATCCACCCTGAGCTTAGCAAGCTCTTGTAGGACCCTTTCTTTTTGTGAAGGGATAGTGCTCACCTCCCTCCCCCTGTGTCCATGATGCTGAGCTGTGGGCCCTGCCCTACCTTCTCTTCAGTAAATACTGAGCAAAAGTATCTATTTAGGATAGATGCCTTTCGGGTCCTCCTCCTCACATGCTCCCTTTTCTCCATTAAGCTTAGCAATACCCCCTCTGGACTTTCTCCTTTCACTAATGTATCTATAGAAAGTCTTGTCACCTTCTTTACTGTTAGTGCTAGTGTTTCCTCAGTTTGGGACTTTGCCTGCCTTACTGCCTTACCTGCTTCCCTTAGGGCAGTTTGGTATGCCTCCTATCTTCATCCGCTGTGTTCCCTTATATTTTCTGAAGGCCAGCCTTTTGGCTCTGACCTTTTCTGCTACTATATTTGAGAACCAAAGTGGTTTCCTTCTTCTTTACACTTCCTTTTCTGTCTAACACAATGGGATGTTGCTTCAAGTATTGTATCCTTAATGCTTGCCCACTTGCCTGTACCTCCTCACCTGTGTTTCTTTTTGCCAGGGCTAGCTTAACTCTGTTGGCCATCTTATCAAAGTCAGCTCCTCTGAAGTCCCATATTTTTGCCTTGGAATGGGATGATTTAGATGTAGTAGCCAAATTGAACCATACCATGTGATGGTCACTGGCCCCCAGGTGACCTTCTACCTGGAGATCTGTGATCCCTTCTTTGTTAGTCAGTACTAGATCTAGGATAGCCCTGTCTCTTGTGGGTTGCTGTACCAGTTGTTTGAGGCCCTCCCCCTGCAGGGAATCCACTATGAGTCTAGTTCTGGCAGATGTTCCTGCTGGTATTGACCAATCTGTATCTGGCATGTTGAAGTCTCCCATTATCAGAACCTCCCCTTTAGCTGTCATGTTTTGTATATCTTCTAACAGTAATGTGTCTATGTCCTCCCTCTGGTCTGGGGGCCTGTAGACAACCCCAGTTCTTATGGCTGTCCCATTACCTGTTTCCAGGGTGACCCACAGTTCTTCTGGCTCCTTATGTGTATTCTGAATTTCTGTAGCTTTGATATTTTCAAGGAGCTGTTTAAGTACCCTCCACCATGGTAAACAAATGATGTCATAAGTATGTGTCTTCTGTTACATAGAGTAAATTAGCAGCAATTGCACTTGATCATTAAAATGCAAATCACTTAAACCACCACTCAGTAAACATATTGTATCTATTTCTCTGTGTTAAATAACAAAGAGTAAGTTAATTCAACACATAAAAACATTGCAAAAAATAGGGAGGGAGTACTAGAGTGGAGGTGAAATGGCAGAAACAAAAGTAATTTAAAAGAAACTTCCCTCCTGCACCTTGCTCACCCCTGTGAGGTACTTGCAGGTCTCTATCATGTCCCCTCTCGCTCTCCTTTCTTCCAGGGTGTACATGTTGAGATCCCTCAGTCTCTCCTGGTAGGACTTTTGGTGCAGCCCCTGCACTATTTTAGTTGCTTTCCTCTGGACTGCCTCCACTCTGTCTATGTCCTTTCTGAGGTGCGACCTCCATAACTGGCCACAATACTCCTGGTCGTGTCTCAACAGCAAGCGATATAGTGGCAACACCACTTCTCCCATCCTGCTAGAAATAACTCTTTATGCATCCCAGCATCCTACTGGCCCAACCCACTGCTTTGTCACACTGCCCTTCCTCTTTCAGGTCACCATATATGATAATACAAAGGTTCTTCCCTTGCTTAATGACCGACAGTCCCCCCCACATCCTGCACTCAGTTCTTGGATTCCTGTGTCCGAGGTGCATGATTTTGCACTTTTTGCATTGAATCCCAACTGCCATGCTCACGAGTCTCATTCGTTATCAGAATTAACCAGACAAACTGCTCCATGCATTGCCACCTACAGTAATGTAAGAGCAGAGGCTTTTCTCTGATATCCTAGCGAACATTCCATCAATAAACAGGCCATTGTAACCCACCCCCAGGATGCAACTTGCAACATGCTAGCAGAGATTTGTGTGCATTTCGATGGCCCAGAGGGTCCTAGGTTCAGAAGCAAGCCCAAGGCAGTGGCATCCAGGTGGACAGTGATTCAGGAGTGCTGCCGGTGGCAACATGTCCATGATTGGTTGCTTATGGCACGGCACTTCTGCAGCATCAGTGACCACTGCAGTAGGGTACTGGAAAGTTAATCTTCCAGCTGCAGGGAAAGCTGCATGTTGGCAAGGCCCCAAGCAGTTAAAGAGTTCATCACAGGGCACCAGCCCAGTGGTGCAGAGGGCTGAAGCGCTGCACGCCTTACCTCGCACCACTCCGGCAACCCGAGTTTGGGAGTGAGCTTGGGCTGTCAGAGGCCAGCAGAGGGGGGAGGGTACGGAGTTGGATAGAGTGGCCGGATGGCAGCTGTTCTCTCCGGGGAGGACTCACTGCATCCCTCGGTGCAGGTCTGCCTCCTGGTGGAGGCCAGGAGTGGAACAGCCAGAGGGAGCACAGGCATTAGGCCATGGGGTGGGTGGATGGGGCTGTCACCGGGGCTGTAGTACGCATGTGCACCTCTACGCACATGTGTCTCTACTCCTGGGGCCCCGGGTTAAAAGGGAGAAAATGGAGGAGAAAAATTCCCCAGTGGCAGGATGATGCCTGACCCCCTACAGGCACTGCTCCCAGGCCGGGCATAAGGAAAGCCCCGGTAATTCCGGAAGTTGGAGCTGGGGGAAGGGCGGTCGGGCCGAAGGGGGCTCCCAGTGACAGGAGATAAATCAAGAAGAAGAAGAAAAAAAAAAAAAAGAGTTCATGGGCAATATTACAGGGAAGAAAACAGCCTGTCTCCATCTGAATGTTGGCTGCAAACTGATACACTCCAGTCTCACCCAACTGAATCATGATATAGTTGTTGGGGGGAGGACAGCCCCCTTCAAAGACCCCTACCATGGAGGGAAGAACAGTGGGAACTGGCAGAAGCAGTGATGTTGGTGGAGGATGGGGCAGGGGTGATCACCAGAGGGGACTGCTGTACTCCAGAAAAAAGATCAACTGTATCTAAAATGCCTCAGAGAAGAATACATGTCTGTGTACTGATTTAAAATAAACACGACTCTGCATCCAGCCTTTTATGTGTGCACCGATTTAAAATAAACATGGCACTGCATCCAGCCTTTTATGTGTGCACCGATTTAAAATAAACACGGCACTGCATCCAGCCTTTTATGTGTACACCGATTTAAAATAAACACGGCACTGCATCCAGCCTTTTATGTGTGCACCGATTTAAAATAAACACGGCACTGCATCCAGCCTTTTATGTGTGCACCGATTTAAAATAAACACGACACTGCATCCATCCTTTTATGTGTGCACCGATTTAAAATAAACACGACATTGCATCCAGCCTTTCATGTGTGCACCGATTTAAAATAAACACGACACCGCATCCAGCCTTTTATGTGTGCACCGATTTAAAATAAACACGACACCGCATCCAGCCTTTTATGTGTGCACCGATTTAAAATAAACACGACACTGCATCCAGCCTTTTATGTGTGGACAGCTGATCTTTTTGATGGTGTGCAGCAGTTTTCTGTTTGGCTCCTTGGATTTGCCTGGGGTTAGCCACCCCATACAGCTGCACCCCTCCAGGATGCACTAAAGCACGACTGCTACAGCAGGAGTTGGTCACCGCAGGGGAACTGGAGGAAGAAGATAGGAGTCAGATCACTAAATAACAAACACTAAACTAAAATTCAATTCCCAACTAAAAACATATATTTTATCCATAACCCGGTTACCAAAGAATAATAAAAAAAGTGTTATAGATCCCGTGTGATTCCTAACCTCCCCCCCACTACCATAAACTCTACTTGAGTACTTTTAGTAATCTAATGTCTCATGTCTGAATGTATTTTTGTACTACTGCAGATTTTTATTTTAAATCAGCACTGACAAATCTATGTGGTGTCAGTTGAATGACTGAAATATATTCCTACAGTACTAATTGTTTGGGGTTGTAAATGTATGTACCTTTCTATTCCATCACCCTTGTATTGTACTTCTGCCATATAGATTACATAAATCATTTTGTGATACGATTTGTGGCAATGATGCTCTACAGAATATTAACTGTATTGTTCCTTGATGTGAAAGTGTCAGAGATGGAAAGGTGTTGGTAGGGTCATACAAGAGCTGCAGCTGCAGTAGGGCCCACACTGTTAGCATTAAGAAAACCTTTTCTAACAGACAAAAACTGTAAGTTTCTCTTTGGAAATTGCTTATCCATTTGATTTGAAATTGGGTCTGTCAGCAGTGGTGTCAGAAGATTCAAAGTCCAGTTTCATGTGGTTGGGAGGGGGGGAGTACAGAACAAAGAAGCAACAGGGCCCATTACTCAAAACATCTAATTTTGGTGCTCATGTCTCAAAGAGGAGCAGGAACAAGTTACACTGTTCAGTTCTTTGATCTGGTGCCAGCAAAGGGGCGGAGGGATGGCAGCATGGACATAGAAACATAGAAACATGGACTTTGACGGCAGATAAGGACCACTTGGCCCACCCAGTCTGCCCATTTCCCTACCTACTGGATAAGCTGCAGATTCTAGTTAACCAACAGCCTACTTCCTGAAACCCCCCACTATAGTTGCCTTGTGTCTGTCCCATGCATGTTTGAATTTCCCCACTGTTTTAGAGACCCAACAACCTCCTCAGGAAGGCCGTTCCATGTATCCACCACTCTCTCCATGAAAAAAAATTTCCTCACATTACCCCTAAGCCTTCCCCCTTCTATCTTTAAATTATGCCCCCTTGTTCTCACACATCTCTTTTTCTGAAAGATGCTACCCTCCCGGACTTTCTTGATTCCCTTAAGGTACTTGAATGTTTCTATCATGTCCCCCCGTCCCTCCTTTCATCAAGAGTATACATATTAAGCTCTCTCAGTCTCTCTTCATTTGGTTTCTGCTGCAGACCCTGCACCATTTTAGTTGCCCTCCTCTGGACTGCTTCCATCTTGTCTATGTCCTTGCGTAGATGAGGTCTCCAAAACTGCACACAGTACTCCAGATGGGGTCTCACCAACTGTCTGTATAGAGGGATAACCACTTCCCTTTTTCTACTTGTGATGCCCCTTCCTATGCATCCCAGTATCCCCCTAGCTCTCCTTACTGACTTTTCACATTGTTTACCCACCTTTAGGTCATCTGGTATGACTACCCCCAGGTCCCTTTCCATTTTTGTTGTTGTTAGTACCTCCCCTGCTATTGTGTACTCTTCTCCTGGGTTTTTGTTTCCCAGGTGCATTACTTTGCACTTCTTTGCATTGAATCTAAGTTGCCATATGTCTGACCATTCCTCCAACCTTGCCAAGTCCCTTCTCATCTTTTCTACCCCCTCTTGTGTATCAGCTCTGTTACAGATCTTTGTGTCATCTGCAAAGAGGCATACCTTTCCCTCCAGACCCTCTGCAATGTCACCTATAAAGATGTTAAAGAGGACTGGACCCAGTACTGAGCCCTGAGGTACTAGTATGCTCAGCAGGACTGATACAAAAAACTTACACTATAAAAATGTCATATGCGCTAATGGTTATTTTACATTTATTGGTCAGGAGGTGAGCCCCACAAAATATTTTGCGGGGAGGTCCTTACAGTAGTTGGCACAGTCCTGAGTGTTGCAGCATAAAGATGACAAGCATCCTGTGATTTAGCACCACCCATAAGATCAGTCACTGCCATGTATGTGTGGAGGGGACAAGACAATCCCCAAGTCCTTTCTATCATCTCAATACTGTGGTACTATGAGATGCAGAAAGCAATGAATTGCAGGTGATGCCTTTTATTGGACTAACAAAAACATTTTCTTAAACTAGTTTGCATGCCAGATATACAGGTTGGGTGGTCATGAGTGGTTTTAGAGTTTTCTACAAAATTTTCCTCAGTTTGCTAAGTTTTTGCTATGCAAAGTGTGTGCTTCACAGAAAAAAAATGCAAATCACACACTTTCTGAAAAAAAGATGCAATGTGTGGATTTTTGCAAAAAGTCTATGCTTTGTGGCTTTTTATCCCTCAAAGTTCGTAATTCACAAAGTTTTTCGACAAATCTCGCAATTCGCAACTGCCTACTAGGCTAAAACTCTGCAAAGCATGAAGTTCCACACTGTGCAGGAAATTGTGAACTGGGTAGGGAAAATCCTGTGTCCTGATTATTTGGCATCTATGTCTTAGTTCTGTCTAATGCACAGGTAAAAAGTTAGCTGCCGACTGATCAGTCCTGGAGCACGTACAGTAAATAGTATGCACTCATTGGTTGTCGGACAACCAGTGGGCACATACTATTTACTGTACACGCTCTGGGTCCACTCAGTCAGTGGCTGTCCATGGCAGGATGAGGAGGGTGTGCCAGTCACCAGCACGTGTCTGGATGGGGGATGCGGGGTGGTGGGGTACTGCAGACTGGGGTGGAGTGGGAGGGACACCACACTATGGAAAGGGAATTGTTTTACATATATTTCAGCCAGTGATCAGGGCCGGGAAGGGGGGTCCCTACACTATGGAAAAGGAGATTGGTGGTATTTCTTTTTCACGGACATCGGGGCTGAGGGGGCCCTACACTATGGAAAAGGGGATTGGGCACTATATCTTATTCACAGACATCGGACTGGGGAGGGGGGGCCACTACACTATGAAAAAGGGGATTGGGCATTATATCCTATTCACAGACATTGGGGCTGGGGGGGCCACTACATTATGGAAAAGGGGATCAGGCACTATATCTTATTCACAGACAGTGGGGCTGTGGAGGATGGGCCACTACATTATGGAAAAGGGGCTAGGGACATTATTGTATTGCACAGTGATCGGGGTTGGGGAGGGGGAGGGCTGGCCGACACATTCAGCCCAATGCAGCCATGCTAATGAGCCCATAATGGGCATGCATGAGGCCCCTTTGTGCCATGCATGCCCAATGAGCTCATTTGCATATTTTGGCTAAATATTGCCCATGGGGGACGTGGCACATCCAGGTATGCACCATGCATTCCCCATTAGCGGTTTTCAGCCCCGCACCCTGGATGCACTGCACCATATGTGGTGGTCGCCTGCTATGTGCCGCGCATTCAGGGTCCGATATTCAAACAGAATGTGCGATCTGTTCAGATTGCGTATTCTGTTTGAATATCACCTTAGACCTGGCTGGCCCAATTTTTTTGTGCGGCACATCGATTTGCGAACACATCCTGCTGGCTCTGAACATGGGGCCCTTAGTCTTTTTTATCTTTTGACTTTGTTTTCTGACACTGAAGCCCCAGTGTAACTGTGCCACTAATACTAAATGGATTAATGTTCAGGTCCATCTTTTCTGGCTGCCTGCCCGAGGCCAATCAAAAAGGTAGAGGAGTCAGTTTTAGCTAGGAGAAAACATTTCAGAATTCTTCAGTTGTTGCAAGGAGCAATGTAAGAGAGCAGGCTACCTGTACAGAGTCAAGTGGTGAAGGCCTTACTTAAGTGTGCCGTCTGAGACATAGATGTGTCACCCATTTGGGGCATGGGTGTATTTGAGGGGGAGGACATAGGAGCCATGCATGGTGACCTGCATGGCTATTGCTTCAAGATCTCAAGGAAAACAAGATAAATAGAGTTCGGATTGGCCCCCTAACAGGGTCCCTTCCCATAAGGCTGGAGAGAGAAAATAGTATGTAATAGCAAAGCAAAAAGAACTGCAAATGACCTACTAGGGGCCCCCTTTGAGATCCTCAAATTTCCTGACACTAAAGAAGCATGTCAGATGCTCAGGATTTTTAATTCTGATCCCAGGAGAAGGGAGGTTGGTAAGGCAAGGCAAATTTTATTTAAGAAAACGCCCATCCCGGAGGCTCTGGGCACCGAACATATTAAAATTCATTATACAAATCATAATAAATACATAAACAACATACTATTAAACACCAAAATACAATATTCCAACAATTAAAACAAGATTTTGTATAAATACTACCCTCAGCAGCAGCAACTAAATTCAAAATAGCCAAGGGTTAATTTAAACATGTGGGAGCAGTATGACAGTGTGTGGAGGGCTCAAGGATAAATCCTCCAACTGCCTGGTGTACATGCATACCAGTAAAGGGGGGGGGGTCACACATGTGCTGTGAGCTCTGCCAAAAGAGACTTTTTTATTGCCCAGGGATTTCCAAGAAAGTTCATCTGCCAGGGAGCTAGGAATGGGAACAGGGTACAGGAACAGAATCAGTGTCCAAACTCCATGTGTTCCATCTGCCTCAGTGTATGTATAACATGCTGTTCTTCCTCCCCTGTGGTAGCAGCTGAGAAAAGAAAAAGACGTTTGTGAATTTGCTTAATAAATCCCCACTGCTTGACTAGAAAATCAACTGTGAACAGTATCCCAAAAAATGTATAAGACCCCTGGTCAGCCCCATCCTGTGGCGGAAAACTACTTAGTAGTACCTGATGCCAAGGGGTCAGCAACAGGTAAAAGATATGAAAGTGAGAGGATCCTCTGCAACCCTCCCACCATCTCTACTGTCCTACATTAACTCTAAAGCACTGCCATATTCAAACAGGCTATGAGGCTACTCTTGAATCGAAATCCAACCTGCACATCTGGCATAATATTCAGATCTGCTTCCACTGACTTAATGAAGACAGCATAACTCTTGAAAGCTAGTCTCCCCTAAAAATGTTTTTATTAGTTCAGTAAAAGTTATCACATGCTAAATGTTTGTTGGAGGAAGGGGGTTGCATTTTCAGCTGGACTAACACTGATACTGTATCACATTTCTTTGTTGCGCCCATGAGAAATATTCAAATGATGCTGAAAATGAGTGAAAGGCTTGGATGTACCTCTGGGGTTTAAATTAACTAGTCATAGGTGACACAGCATCTGAACTTGACCACACCTACCTGATTGTTTCACTGAGCAGTGACCCGAAGCAGTCGGACCTAGGGCTCGTGTACTGCCAGCGCTGATTCAGGACCACTGCACTGTGAAAATGAGGCACTAAAGCCTATGCTTTCCCGCAATTGACTCTCTTTACCATAAATGTACTATTCCAATATTAATGCTGCTATGAATCACCACGGTGATGTGGCAATTAGTATAGGGACCGCAATACTTGCAATAGTTTGAATAAAAATGTTGTTGTGAGGTGACTGCTGTTGCAATTGCAATTGCAGTTGTTGTAATGAATTGTTATCTTTGGGGTTTCCTGTAATTAGTCTGGTTATGCGAGGATATGGTGAGGTGTGGTTTATACGTGTTGTAGGTGAAGAGCAGGAGTTGGTGTCAGTTGATCTGTTTGTAGTAGTGTTTTTTGGGGGTGTACACCCAAGGAACAGAGGTTTATGGGCAGTATTGGGAATGATTTGTGTGGGTATCTCCATGGTATTAGATATAATTTCTCTTTCTGAATTAAAGTTTTTTTTTTGCTCTTCTGAATGTGTTATGTCTGTGTGATTTGATTACTTGTTTTGTGATTGTTTGTCTGTCACTACTAGCGAGCCTGCTACTACTGTGCTGGACATTTAATAAAGGTGTTTGTGTGGTCTTTCCTCCTATTTTATACTTTCCATGCTGTTTTCTTGCATGTTGTTTTTATTATGTAGTTGGTTTAACCTATCGTCGTATTGGTGTACTTGTCGTTGTCGCATTGTGTGAGACGTGCTGTGGTCAGTATTCAGGGGCTATGTGTCACTAGGGCAGTCATCGTTAGGCTAATTGTTGCAGATCCAGATCTAAAACTTTGATAAATTATTGTACTCTTATATGTAATTTTTGTACTTTTTGTATCCAATTTGTTCTTTTGTACTGGGACCTCATTGAAAATGAGCTCTGCTCAGTTGAGTGTTATCCTTATTCACGATATGTGAGTAAAAAGATCTACTACTACTCGGGTGAAATTTGAGGTTAAAAAAAAATTAGGGGAATGGGGATTCAAACCCAGACCTCCTGTTTAATAATCCCGTGCCCCAAAAACCACTAAGCTATACTGGCTGATGAGCTGCTTTGTTCTGGAGATATGCTGATACAGAAACATTGGCCCTGGGTTACTTCTGCTCATCCAACTGTCCCTGGGTAAGAGGTGCAGGTCGACTGCACTGGGTCTGTGATCAGGGGAAACAATCTATCATAAGCAATCTGGCCAGTGGTTATTCAGAGCAAGAACTCGGCTTATATCAACTCCTCCATCTCTGAAGAATCTGTGTAAGAGACCCTTCTCCCTAAAGACCTTTCTGAATTAAGTTCTGCAGTTCCCCCTCTTACAGTTCTCCATACCACCTGACAGTTCCCCCATGTAAGAATTTCCTGGTTAACCTCTGAACTTAACCCGGTGTTGTTCATTGTGCTAAAGAGTCCCCCGTCAACAGGAATCAAAATGTTTCTTTAAAGCTGCCCTAGTGGATGGTGAGAATTTTAAATACTGTAGGGCTGTCGACAGTTCTTTCATTTTCATCACCCCTGAGCCCGATGAAGTCACATCTGTTGCTGGAGGTATTCCCTAAATGCAGCAGATATTTGTCTATAACACTGTACGCTTCATTAGCTGCAGAGCAGTCTGACTCCATCAGAAATTACTACTGACCAGCTCAGATTACATTTCTGTGGCCTTCCATGAGCACTATGTAAAACATAACAGACTTTCTGCTTCTGCTTGTGCTTTTGTTTTTGTTGCTAAAGTTGAATGGGAAAGGAAACTAAGTCGTCTTTGGTGCTGTACAGTATGAGTTCTTAAACATCATCTTTGGGAAGCATCTTGGGAGACATCATGTCAGCCAGCAAAAATACAGAAAAAAATGAAAGATTTTTATTAACTGACAAATATGATACTTTTTTTGTAAAGCAACTGTGCACCTCAGCTTGTACATTCATAAGCACAACATTTCAGTATTCCAATTCACAAGCAAATCCATTTCTCTAAGCTTCAGTTTTCTTTCCTGGGATTTGTTTTTAATTTATGTTTATTGAGGTTTTTAAGTAAAACACATCAATACAAACAAGTACAAGCATAAAACCTGGCACGAGAATTACACTGTGATGTACATAGCACCGTATGGCATGAAAACAACATCTTAGACTTTAAAGCAGAAATTAATTCTGTTGCACAGATTTAACTAATAGGACAACATCTTGTCTTTGGACCAACATGCATTTATTTATTTTTTTTTCTATTTAGTTTTTGTTTACCGGGTGGGTACACTAACCATAAAGATAACGGTTTTCAGGCATGACCCGGGAGGTTACAGGGCAGGCATTGCAGGAATAACAAACAGTAGATTACATCGAGATACATAAACAAGGTGTTGTGAAACATTAAACAACAGGCTATGCAGCACAGGTAGTATGCGGGGTATTTTGAAAATCATTTAACAATAAACTAAGCATTACAGGTAGTACACAGGGTAGTCCTGGTAGAATCATAGAGATTTTTACAGTCATAACATGAAGAAAAACATACAGTAGCAAGAGTATTGCAGTAGTAGTCCTGAAAATACAATTTAGAAAGTACAACAAATATAGATAAATAAAAATGTGGTCAAAAATGCAGGGGGATAATGGGCAGGGGAATGGATAGAATGTGAACAGCAGGGATAATAGCAGGTCAGATAAGGAAAGGGAGGGTATAGGATAGGAGCTGGCAAAGAGAGAAAGGGATGACTGCAGGGGGCTAGTGTCAGGAGGGAGAGCTGGGATAGGCTGTACCACAAGGGGAGTATTGTGGAGAAAAGGTAAGAGCTTCAGGATAGGCAGGATACCCAGAGGACTAAGGAGGTTTGAAACAGGAGCATTGGTTGGTGGAGCTGAGATGCTGGTGGAGTGCCTTTTTTTTTTTGTCAAGTCTGTTTCTCTCCTCCTGACCGGAACTCTCTCAGGCTACCTCACTCACCTGAACCGCTCTACCACCCGTTGCGTTCCCCGCCATCTTCAAAGTCATTACGACTCCCCAGAGACACAGGGGGCTACAGCCCTGGGGAGATCGAAGGGGCAGTGGCAGAGAACCAGTATTGGGTGTGTGGTGGAGGCAATGGAGGAGCTGTTGCCTATCCGGCAGGAGGGACTTTTAACCCCTTATGTGTCCTCCTTCCCCCCCATGTGTGGTGCATGTCCCAACATTGTGGCACATGGCAAGCCTGCCTGCGTTGGGCCACACAGTCTACATGTGGTTCAGCACCAGTCTCCACCAGGGGCCGCTGGAGGGCCAGCCATCCCAGTACCTTCCCCCCCCAGGAGAGGAGAGCAGCCCAGCGGGTGCTCAATCCAATCCCTCCCCTGCTGACCCCCAGCACCCGAGTTCGCTCCCGAACCCAGGTCACCAGCATGATGCAAGGTGTGGCATCCAGCACCTCAACCCTCAGTGCCACTGGGCTGGCTGGAGTGCTTTTTTTAAAGCATTGTGTGTAGGAGCTAGCTGGATGTCCAGAGAGAGTGAGTTCCATAATTGAAGTGCATGGTGGGTAAAGACTCTAGAGCCTTTGGTGGTACTGCATTTGGGGATGCATAGTAGGGATTTTGTCAGCTGAGTAAAAGCCATAGTTGGAGGTCTGGTAGGTGAGTAGCTCAGTTAGAGTTGTTGGGGTATGAGATCTCATGATGCTGTCGAAAGTGGAGCCGAGGGTGTAAAGTCTAGTATTGCTGGGGGACAACCACATTAGATCTGAGTATAGTAGACAATGATGTTTTAGTCTGTGGGAGGTTGAAGTGAACCTGCAGATGCTGTTATAGGTGACATCCACCTATATTTAATCTAATCCATGATTAAAGTGAAGGTGTACCTGTGTGACCACCGAAAGCAGTGTGACAGGAGGCTGGAACTCAGTGCAAACTGCTAACGCTGTATTGGCAAGATGATATACTGTAACCTAAGCACTAAGGGTTATTGGCTGCTAGGAAAGGAGAAGCAGTGCCCAGGAAGTGCTAGGGTAACCTGTAGTCCCAAGAACTCCCAATTGGAACTACAAGTGCGAGTGCTAGAGGAATTGTTTTAGCCATAGCTCTATTTAAGGGCTTATTTTAGATTAGTAGCACTGTGCTGCAGTTGAAATACTTACTGCTATTTGTATTTTACAAGTGCAAGGGAACAGTGTGTAGACCACGAGTGACCTGTACTTCCAGGTCGCGGCTGCAGTTAAATTCAGGGGCTAGAGTAAGCAGCACAAACACGAGCAGCACGAGCATGAGTGGCACCATGCGCGGAGATGCATGCCGAAACACATGCGTTCTGGTGCGTGTCTGGTGTCTCCAGAGTGGAAGGAGTGAAAGGAAGGAAAGTACTATGTAAAACGAGAAAACGAGGTGAGTACAAGAGCGTTCTGTGTGTATAATTAGGTAAAAGGAGTAGAAATAGTACTAGGATATTAAGATAGTCTTGCCTTATTTAGGTGTTGATGCTTGTTTGAACCTAGTCATCATCCAAATTACAAAGTAGGAGAGTATTAGAAGTTCAGGCAGCAGCATTCTACACTAAAGCTTTTTACCTAGACTAGGCTGAATTAGTCTTCTTCTGCTACAGCACTGATTGTGTTTTTAGAGGTTAACAAACAGAGTACAGTGAGATTAATCCAGAAGGTGTTGATCAGAAAGAAATAATTAGAAAATCGACTGCACAAGTTTTTATATTAAAAGAGGAGATTGATATCCAGTGCAAATTAGATAAAGTAGTATGGATTTGGGATTACAAGCATTAACTGAACTATAAACATTGACTAGGAATATTACAGTAATTATGGATACTAATATGGTGAGATTGGAAGGGGGAGAACTGGGGTTAAGATGCTTGATATGTAAGAAGATATCAACAGAAGCAGCAAAGTGTTAGTGTACACTTGTCAGGAGTGCATACTAATTAAAGAATTCAGGCAAATTAATTTGACTTTGGAAATGAAATTATTCTCATTGCAGCAGCAGAATATGATGCAACATACACAAGAACAGTGTAAGGAGCATGACTATGGGGAGGAAAACAATGGATCTTTAAAAAAAGCAGTATGAAAAGAGACAGAGATATTGATGGTGATGGGTGTGAGATGGAAACCAGAAAATATAAGAAAGGAAGAAGAGCTATGAGATTTACCTTAGAGACAAATAATATATATATGAGCAATTGATTAACTTGGACGATGGTGAATCACAGGATGCAACTGATACAATAGAAATAGAATTTGAAATATGTCATAATGGAAATAAACAAACAGTAGAAGAAGAAAATATACAAACAATCATATATAAGAAAAGTAATATCAAGGATCAAAAAGGCAATGATGAAAGAACAAGGGTAGGAGTAGAAAATGAAAGGATTGATAGCAATGATAGTGGAAAAAGGATTATTGGAAAAAACAGGAATTTAGATGACAACCTGAAAAATATAGGATATACCCAACAAATAGAGGAACAAACTGTACTACAGGAAGACATAAATCAGATAGGGGACGAGGAACGTAATGTAACAGAAATTGTAGATACCGAACTACAAGGGGAAGAGGAAGGGGAAAGTGAAATGATAATAGATCCACTCAGATTAATGTTTATGTTTTAGGAGACTCAATATTAAAATATACAGATAGGTACACATCAGGGGGAAACAAAGAACAGGTAACAACTAGTTACTTCTCAGGAGCAAAAAGTAGGGATGTGCAGAAAATGTTACCTAATATTGTAAAAGATGAAACAGGAGAAAACGTATTCATTCTACATCTGGGAGTAAATAATATTAAAAATTAAAACATAAGTAGTATTAGGCAATAATTTAAGAATATAATAGAGGAAGCAAATAGATTGGGGTGCAAAATATACTTTTCAGAGATACTCCCAGTGCCAAGAGAAAATCATGATGTTCAGAGTAAAATAAAAGAAGTGAATAACTGGATGAGATTATGGACATTGAAGGAGGGGATAGGTTACTTGACTTATTGGGAACAATTTGTAAATGAGCCAAGTTATTTCTGTAGGGATGGGCTGCATCTATCTAAAAAGGGAAGTAGAAAAATTGGGACTAGAAATAAAGAAAGTTTTGGATACTCATTTAAACTGATACATCGGGGGAGAGGGGGGTACAAAAATCAAGGATTGTTCCTGTGGTTAAACCTATAAGAAATAAAGATCATCAGACAAACATAGGAAATAGAGAGATAAATAGTAGGACATATAATGGCCTGAAGGTATGGTCCCTGAATGCTAGAAGTCTACATTTTTTTTTTTGCAGTTACATTTTTTATTGTTATTATTAGGCTATACAAACAAGACACAACATTCTCCATATACATCATGTAATCATAAAGATAAAGAAGGAACAGCATATTGTCTGACAACATGTACTAGGCTGAGGCAAAGAATCATGAATTATAAAAAAAAATGCAAAACAATACAACCTATATTAAATTTAGATATAAATTAAAAAAGATCATGGTTATATATTATTATGCTATTAGTATATGACAATATGTTGAGAATGTATAGAGAGTAGGAGAATGGGAAGTATAAGAGGAAACATATAGGAGAGTGGTGAGAAAGAGAGAGTAAAGAGAGAGAGAAAGAGGAGAGAAAGATCAGAGTGAAAGGTATATAAAGAAAAAAAAATAAGAAGGACAAGAAATGAGACCACAGTGGGAAAACAATGAAGAATTACTGTGAAATGAATGCAGTTTTTGTCTAACCTTACATTAGTTAACAGTAAGATTAAATGTTTCCAGATAATTAAAGTAGTCCTGCCACCATTCGTTATAAAGGGAGAGTCGGTCAGTGGCAATATGTGTCATGCGGTCAAGGGTAGCATAATGAGATAACTGTTTAAGAATACCCAAAAAAGTGGGGATTATATTAGATCTCCAATGCATAAGTATAAAGTGTTTAACTTGAACAAACAATATGTGCAGCCATCTGTTTTGAGAATGCGATATTCCATAAGAGCGAAAATTAAAGATGCCAAGTAAACAGTGTTTGGGGTCTAGTGGGAAGGGTAGACCAATCACTCTTTTAGCAAAAGAATGAATCTGATGCCAGAAATTATGTTGGGGGGGCAATTCTATAAAATATGTAGTAGGTCACCATTGGGAAAGCTGCAGTGCCAACAGCTGTTATTATTCACTAAGCCCATTTTTTGTAATACCACAGGGGTCCTGTACCACAAATGGAGAATTTTAGCTTGTATAAGAGAACTACGTTTATCTTTGAAAGATTTGTGACAGGAATGCCAGCACCTGCACCACTGTTCTTTGGATATATTATAATTTAGAAGCCTACTCCATTGATTTTTTGCATTAATGGATTGGTCAGGGAGCATATCCCTAACAGTTTTATAGATGATGCTATTTAGATTGGACGATATCTTGATCCATCTAGAGATATGATTATTATGTAGAGATTGATGGGCAATAAGTGAGAAGTATAGGCTACATGCTGTATACAGTTGTAAATATTGCCAGAAGTCATGATGTGAGAGGTTCCATAGGTTACATAGATCTGAGAAGGATTTTAGCTTAAGAGTCTGGGGTTCTAGTATGTCTTCCATAAAAAATATATCTTTATTTTTCCAGTTTCGGCAGAAAATAGGATGGTTGTCTAGAGTAATATTATGGTTGCCCCACAAAGGAGTGTAAACAAGGGGGGTTGGATTTGTTTTAAGATATTTATGAATTCTTTTCCAGTAAAAGGCAGATGAAGCTATAGTGGGATGGGATTTTAGGTTTGGGGAGAGAGGATTATAAATGAAAGAAGTGGCAACATTGCCGGGACAAAGAGAAGCTTCCATAGTAAGCCATAACAGGGATTTATCATTACGTTTGTCAAACCATTTAATAGTTTGGGCTGCACGGAAGGACCAAAAGTATGCTTGAAACCACAGGAGACCAAAACCACCTTTTGACCAATGGGATCGGAGTTTGTTATGGCTAAATCTGGGAATTTTACCTTCCCAGATAAAATTGCCAATTAAATGGTCTATTTTGGCAAAAAATTTGGATGGAAGGATTAAAGGGATATTTAAAAACAGATATAGAATTTTGGGGGCTATTGTCATTTTGATGGCAGAAATTTTCCTGTTCAAAGAAAGGTTAAGTAGGGTCCATCACTCGAAAGTGGCTTTAATATTTGCTAGCAAATGTGAGATATTGGCGTTCCATACCATGTCTAGTTTCGATGAAATTTGAATTTCAAGATAAGAGAGACCCTGTGGGGCCCAACGAAGGCCTAATGAGGTATTCATGAAAGGTTCACAAAGATGATTAAGTGGTAATGTTTCAGATTTATTGAGATTTAAAGCCAGACCAGAAATTGAGGTGAATGTGTTAAGTAGCTTAATTAGGGGTTGTCCTGAAGTCTCAAGGTTTTCTAGTAATATGAGAAAGTTATCAGCATAGGAAAGAGATGAATAATGGGAGTTGCCAATAGGGATGCCTTTAATTGTGGAAGATTGCCGAAGAGAAGCTGATAAAGGTTCCATAGCAAGAATAAACAAAGAAGGGGATAAGGGGCATCCTTGTCTAGTGCCTCTTGCCAAATGAAAAGGGGAGAACAGAGTAGAATTGGTAAGAACTCGAGCAGAGGGAAATGTGTATAATAGTTGAATACATGCACAGAATTTGTTAGTTACCACAAAATGGGATAGTATGTGGTATAAATAGTTCCAACTAAGAGAATCGTATGCCTTTTCAAAGTCAACAGCAATTGCCGCAGCAGGTGATTTAAAGTTTTTGGCTTTGTGAATTATATTAAATAAGGAGTGAAGATGATCGGAACCTGTTCTATTCTTAATAAATCCAGCTTGAGAAGAATGGATGAGTTTGGAGAGTAATGTCTCTAATCGGAGAGTTAATAGTTTTGCAAAGATTTTCCCGTCAGTGTTAAGTAGTGAAATTGGTCTATAGCTAGAGGGAAGGGAAGGGTCTTTATCCTTTTTGGGTAAAACAGTGATAATGGCTTCAGTCATGGAATGAGGAAGCTTACCTTGTGAGGTTGCTTCCAAGAAAACATTGAAAAGTAAAGGACAGAGCATGTAAGCTAAAGTTTTATAGAAGTCTACGAAGAATCCCTCACTCCCCGGTGATTTGCCAGATTTAAGTGAGGTTAATGCTGTTTGAATCTTATTTAACGTAAAGGGTTCATCTAGCATGGCCATATCCTGTTGAGAAAGGTGCGGTAAATGCAGATTTTCTAAAATTGCTGTATATGTATGGATTGTGTTTTTTTTTGCTGAGAATATAATTGTTGGTAAAAGGAACACATGATATGGTTAATTGGAGGGTTGTCTGTGTGGATTTACCCTGATGGGTCTATTAGACCAGCAATGTGTCTCTCCATCTGTTGGTTTCTGAGTTGGTAAGAGAGCAGTTTCCCACATTTATCGCCTTGCTCCCAATAACGAAGTTTGAGTCTTAAGAGGGCAAGTTCAGCTTTCCTAGATATTAAAACATTGATTTTAGTTCTTAACTGTAGGATTTCATGGTGTACGGTAATTGTGAGTTATGGTCTGGATTATTTGTTTTATAATATTGAGTCTCTTTTTCTTTGAGAGATTTTTCTAATTCGGCTAATTGGTGTTCTCTTTGTTTTTTTCTGTGTGCCGAAAAACTAATTATTTTGCCTCTGATCATGGCTTTTAGTGCTTCCCAAATGGTACCGTGATAGACATCAGGAGTATTGTTAAAGTAAAGAAAATCTTGAATCTGGGATTTGACCCATGGTAAAAAATCTGGGTCTCACAATAAAAGTGGATCCAAATGCCAGGAGGAAGATTTAGAGGAAGGAGGGCCCCAAAGTAGGTGTAAATTTATAGGAGAATGATCGGACACAGTAATCGGTAAAACGGCTGAGTCAATAGTTTTTTCGGTGATATGAGGAGATGTAAACCAATAATCAATTCTGCTGTAAGACTTATGTAATGGAGAATAAAAGGTATAGTTGCGTTGCCTTGGGTGGTGTAGTCTCCAAATATCAGAGAGGCCTAGATCTTTCATTAACATTAAAAGTGCAGTGATACTTCTGGGGTGAGAGTCACATGATGAGTTACTTCTGTCTAGCTGTGCCTCCAGAGCTAAGTTGAAGTCTCCACCCAACAGTATAGGAGAATTGTTGGTATTATTGTTCATAATTTGTTGGGCTAAATTATGAAAAAATTTGGGTGAGTCAGAGTTGGGGGAGTAGACGTTGACTAACATGAGGGGACCTGCAGGTGAATTTAAGAGGGCTATCTATCTTCCATCCTGGTCTGAGATGGATTTAATAAGGGTCCATTTAAGAGATTTGTGCAGTAAAATAGCAACCCCACGCTTTTTGGAAGAGGAAGAGGACACA
Source organism: Neoceratodus forsteri (assembly GCA_016271365.2). Lineage (NCBI taxonomy): Eukaryota > Metazoa > Chordata > Ceratodontiformes > Ceratodontidae > Neoceratodus > Neoceratodus forsteri. Next base: position 714,681,620 of record CM057454.1, on the reverse strand, counting down.
TATATTTGACCAACCCAGTCCCTCTTGAGTCTATCGACATCCTCTAGTAGGAGTTTGGTTTCTTGTAAAAAAGCAATATGAGTTTTATGTTTCTTGAGAAATGAAAGTATTTGCTTTCATTTACAAGGTGAATTGAGTCCCTTCACATTCCATGAATGTCAAATTAGATCACCCATGTTGATAATAAATGGGGTAAGAAATTATGGGTATAAGATAATGGACTCATATTGAGTAATTTATAGGATGTCGTCGGCTCATGGGGAAAGGAAAAAAGATATATAAATGTGAGCAGGACAGTTAAAATGTATAAATCTAAATGTTTGAATACATGTATCCATTGTGTCTCATTAAGAAATAAAATAGGAGAGAGAGTACTGTGATAATAAAGATAATAAACATTATTGCTAAACAAAACGCATGTGTTAAGATAAAACACATTATAAATTCTTTAAGTAGTAAAGAGAGATAAGACAGATATGAGTTGGTGAAAGGGAGATGAAAACACTGAGACTCTCTCGCTACACTACAAGACGTGTAGTGAAGTAAGTAAATCTTGGGAAAGAGCAAAGGTCTTAAACCCAAGATACAAACTTATGTAACTAAGTCTAATTAAATTGTAAATGACTAGTACTAAGACAAACATAGTGGTACCCTGGGTAGAACCATAAACATCATACCAAAATATGCAAAGAAGTTATAAAACCATTGTTGATTCCCAGATAGATAATGTAGCTGGAACTTCAGTTAAACCTGGATTATAATACATCTAAAACATAAGTTCAGGCAATAGAAAAATAATACCAGCAAAGTGAAACTAGATTCAAAAATATAATGCAGACCATAGCTATGTCCTCCACAGCATAGTATCGCACATAACCTTATCAGTAAAGTGAAAAAGTTATATGGGGAAAATGATCAATTAACAGAAGAAGTCCATATGTAGAGATCCCAATAAAATATGGGTGTGTAAGGCATCAGTGTGTAGAGAAATCCAAATTTGCATAGGTGTTGGTGTGTTTAAAGTAAGAATCATATTATGCATAGGTATGCATAGGTACCTTAATAATATGATAATGGGTATAATAGATTGATAGCGTTCAGGCTTCAAGGTTCTGTATATATTAGTGAAAAGAGCCACCAGGAACTTAATGATGGCGCGTAACTCAAATATTGCCTAAAAGTAAGAAAAGTAAGTATTATAGTGGAGTAACCAGACCTAATTAAGGCCTAGCAAGCCCCAGCTATGAAGGTGTAACCTGAGTTAGAGTAAAAAAGGGCTTCAAGCAGAAATGTGCCCTCGATTATTAAATACAGCAATTTTAGTAGGATAGAAAAGAAGTCTATACACCTCGAACATTGCCTGCAGTGTCAGATTTTGAAAGGTTAAGCAGCTAATCAAATAGAGATGGATCAGTGTAAGGTGCCAGTATACCTAAAGGGAGAAAAAGAGGGTAAGATGAGGAAGGGGGAGAAGTGGGGCAAGGAATTGGGTTAGATTGGATATGTTGGTTTTAAAAGTATTAATAGGTCATTATAAACTGTGCCACCGTGCCCCACACACTATAATAATAATTAGCTGTGATGAGTGAAGCTGATAATATTATACTTGTATACTGAGCATCATTCACACATAAATCAGGATGGTTATGTGGTAAAAGCGAAATGCTAGGAAGGACAACTGATCTCAGCTCATGGCAGAATACACTTTCCTACCAAGCCCACTCAACATAGTAATTAGTAGTCTAAGGCAACACATGCAATCGCCAAAACTCACACATTCATTTTTGGCTGTAAATATATTGAGGTAAATAAGACCAAATTTTAAGATACTCCTATAAACATTTGTGTAGAGTAGCGATTATTAAGTAGTAACAAAAGAAATTGGATCCAATAAGGAATATAGTAGAGATACAATAAGTCTCTGCCCAAAAAACTCTAGCAGCGATGTACAGCTTAGTATCTTCCAAACCGGCTGAGTGTGATCTTAATGCGCACACACGAATGCGCTACACGACAAAAGTCCTAGACGAATCTGGACTGATAGGGAGTTAGAGATATGTAAGAGCTTGAGATATTGTGCAGATTAGAGATACAAATACCCTTTGAATTTTCAACTGTGACTGTTACGTTTCTGCATATTCGAGGAAGTTGCTGCGGTTTTGTTTTTAAGTATCCCTCTTCTTTTTTTCTTGGGAGGTTCTGTTGATTTACAAGGTGAGCTAGCTGCTAGATCAGCCCATGAGGAATTGGAAGAATTATCATTACCCTGAGCTGTATTTAAAAGAACCTTGATTACTGGCTCCGAAACAGCTTCTCAAAGGTCCTCCTGTGATGAATGAGAATCTTCCTGTAGCAAAGAAAACTTGTTGGAGAGGGGTAGAGCTGTGTAGATACCAACATGCTGCTGTGATTGTGAAGAAGGTAGTGCTGAAATAGCACTTGCACAACCCGAATATTTATAAATAGCTGAAGCAGATTTTTTTTCTTCTAGCAGTTGGACTGATTGTCGGGCAGAAGATGTGGCAGTAGATGGGTTTAGAGTGGGCTTCTCAATGTGTTCAAAATTCAGTACAGCAGAGTGAGTGTTAGAATTTATTTGAGAGGTGCCTTGGCTGTCAGAAGGGAGAGTTGTTTCCGCATTTCCAGGCAGGGTATTTAAAGACTGAGGCTCACTCAGATAAACAGCTACAGCATCGGGGGTATGAAAGTGTTCAATTGAGTCGGGTAGAAACAAGCGCAATACAGCGGGTTAACGCAGAGCAAACTTGATTCCTTGTGGTGTAGTATGGATTTGATAGGGTTAAATACTCTACGTTTGTTGGAGAGTTCTTTGGAGTAATCTCTAAAAAATGGAGATTCTGTGGCCTTGCCAGGTAAGTGACCCAATTTGCCATGCTTTGTTGATAATTAGTTCAGTGTGGGCATGATTCAGGAATCTGGCGATGATGGGCCTAGGTTTCTGATCAGGGCCAGGCCTTGAGCTTAGGGTGTGATGTGATCTTTCGATAGTGAGTTCCTGGCCAGGAGAAAACTTGAGCAAAGTTGGCAAAACATGCATTAAAAACGTAGTTGTGTCCCCAAGTTCAGTACCTTCAGGAAAGACCAAAAATCTAGGATTATTGCATCTATTTCTGTTCTCAATATCATCTATTTTATCTTGAAGATATGTAAGGACTCTGTCTTGTTCCCTAATGGTAGCGTGTAGGTCGTTAATGGAGCTTTCATTTTGAGCAGCATTAACCCCTGTGTCATTAATTTTATGGTCGAGTAGTTGCATATTATTGATGTTTTGCTGCGAGGTTATTTTTAAATCATTAATCAGCTGCTGAAACATTGACTCCACTCTGTTAAGGGAGCTGTTCTGTGGAAATAAGACTCAAGACAGAGTCAATAGATATATGTAGTATAACAGAAACATGGTGGGAGAAGGATTCAAAGTGGAATAGAGAAATAGAAGGATATGATATGTTTTCAGAGGAAAGAGGAAATAGGAAAGGAGGGGGTATCACTCTTTATGTAAGGCAGGTAATTAGGAGTACTCTGTATAACAAATACGATCAACAGGATGAAATAGAATCATTATGGGTAGCAATACAGCAAACACAAACACAAAAGAAACTATTGGGTTTATTCTATAGGCCACCTAATTCTAGTAGAATACATGATGACTACATAGAAAAAGAGATTAGACAGATAGCAATGCAGGGTGATATAGTAGTTTTGGGGGACTTCAACTTACCAGACATAAATTGGGATAATAGAACCACAAAAAAAGTAGGACTAACACAATTAGTTTACTTAAATGACTTTAAGATGGAAGAGACAGATAAAGAAAAGGACTGTGGAATAATAGTAGATGAGGGTATGACATTTAAGGCACAAAGGTCAGAGGTTATTAGGAGAACGAATTATATGATAAAAAAATATAAGAAGAAGCTTTATAAATAGATCCAAACAATGTCTTGTACCATTATACAGGGCATATGTAAGGCCCTATTTAGACTATGGATCCCAGTGTGGAGTCCATATATGAAAGGTGAAATAAATAGATTGGAAAGAGTCCAAAGGACATATACTAGGATGATATGGTCAGAAAAAGGTAGACAGTATGAGGAAAGACTGGAAAGGTTGAAGATGTTTAAGTTGAAGGACAGAAGAAAAAGACGGGACTTATTACAATTATTTAAGATTATGAAGGACCCAGAATTAATAGAAGGTTTAGGGATAGAAATAGTGAATAAACCAGAAGGGTTAAGAAGACATAAGCAACAAATAAAAATGGAGACGATCAAAAAGAATTCTAGATATTTCTCTTTTGTACAGAGAATAGCCAGAGTATGCAATGCTCTACCAGATTATACTGTCTCTAGTAAAAACTTAGAACAATTTAAAAGAGAAATAGATAAGTTAATATGTTTTAGGAATTGAATTGTGCCTGCCTTGCTGGGAATGGTATAATGGGCTATGGTGCCTTCTTCCATTCCATCACCCAGTATGAAACCCACTATCCCATCTTTGAAGATTTGATTTTGGTTAAGGAGCATAAGTGACCACTCCATAGGTCAGAGTAGGTAGGAGTATGCCCCGAGCTATAGCCACTCTAGCAGTAGGGGGTAGCATGTGGCTGGTCCGGTATGACATGCCTAGCTTGGAACTGACTGATTTGCACGCGCTGGTGATGTGGAGTTCAAAATTTAGAGATTGGTCAAGGGAGACCCCAAGGTATTTAAACGACGTTACAGGAGTTATGAATGAGCCATCTAAGTAGGAGACCCTGAACTTATCTTGGAATGTTTTGAGTTTAGGGAGGGTCCCAAATAGCATGGACTGCGTTTTTGCCTCATTTAGAACAAGTCTGTGGTCCTGTAGCCAGGCTTGTGTGCGTTGGAAATTGGAGGCAAGACGTAGGTTGACATCGGACACATCTTTCGCACTGGCATACATGACTATGTCGTCCACATAGAGATGAGGTGTCAAGGAGATTAGCGGTGATGCTGTTGATAAAAATTTAGAAGAGAAGTGGCCCAAGGATTGAGCCTTGGGGAACTCCAATGTTCACCGTCTTTAGGTCGGAGCATGTAGAATTGAATTCAACGGTTTGGGCCCTATTTGACAGGTAACTGTTAAACCAACTGACAACACTAGGAGCAAAGCCCATAGAGTGGAGTGTGTCGAGGAGAAGTGGGTGGTCTACCAAGTCAAAGGCTTTTGACATATCGATGAAAACTGCTCCCGTGAGAAGCCCTGAGTCCATGGCAGTGAGGGTGTCTGTAATATATTTGAGTAGGGCAGTTGTGGTGCTATGATCTTTTCGAAAGCCGTGTTGTGCAACAGTTAGGAGGTCATTGTTTCAGAGGAATTCAATGGTTTGCATGGCAACTAGCTTTCCAATATTTTGCTTAGAACTGACAGGATGGCTATGGGCCTGTAATTAGAGGGGTCTTTAGGGTTGCCTTTTTTGAAGACAGGGGTGACTCTCACTGTTTTCCAAATGTGTGGGACTCTGCTATGACATAAGGAGAGTGCAAAAATTCTAGCCAGGGATCCGACAATGAGAGGTGCGGCAATTTTTAGCAGCCTGGGCTTGATACTTTCTGATCCAGTGGCTGTGCTATCCGAGATCTTTCTGAGGAGTTTCATGACCTCCCTTCGAGTAACAGCCTTAAAGCAAAAGGAGGGGATTTTTTATGCTTGGCATCAAGGAATTGAAGGACCCAGTTGATTCAAGGCAGAGAAAGCGGGTGTGTATTTGATCAAGTCTGTAAATTGGTCATTAAAGAAATTAGCGATGGTCGGAGAGTTGTTGCAGTGGGCACAATTTAGTACCATGTCATTCGGTACCATGTCATTCGGGGTAGGGTAAAAGTTACTGTAGATCCCAGGAACATTTTTATGTGGGACCAGAATTTTTTAGGATCCCCTGATGCACTGGTTAATAAGCTTTTGCAATAGGCACTTTAAGCTGCCCTGATCTCCTTTTTGCATGTATTTCTAAGTGTCCTGTAGGTGTTTTGGTCTTCCTGTAGGTCGGAGGACTTAAAACAGCTCCAGCTTTTATCACGCTGTTTTATTTTGTTTAGTAAATCTTTTTCTAGCCAGCGGGTAGGCTTTCCTTTGACTCGACATGTTATTCGAGGGATATGAGTGTCCTGAATGGCTGAGAAATTTGCAGTGATGATGCTGAGAACGGACTGTACATCAGAGGTCAGAGAGAGACTGGACCAGTCAATGTTGGCTACATCATGAAGAAAGCTTTCGGTATTCAGGTTAGCATAGTTTAGGGTGGTGAAGAAACGTGATTTTTGTGGGGGTGATGGAGCTGGCCCCCAGGAGCAAAAGACTGGATGATGTTCTGTGATGGCATCTACAAGAGTGCCAACAGAGAGGATATGCTCAGTATGGTTTATTAGTACCCAGTCGATTAAGGTGCTGGAGCTGGAGCTGGATGCAATCCTTGTAGGTTCCGGTGATCATTTGATGCAAGTTGTAGCTTTGTATTTTGGAGAGTGAGGTGGCCTGGCACTCTCCTAACCAGTTTATATTTATATCCCCTAATAGGAGTACTTAATTTTTGCCAGAAAGCATGGCCGTTTGGTTGAGAAGCTCATCTAAGCCACAGTGGCCACTGTTTGGGGGGTTGTATGCACAGATAATATGCAGATTTTTTGCCCCAAGTGTAAGGAGGGAGTAAAGAGACCCACACTGTGTCAGGGAGTCTGTGTTCAGGACAGTGAGATGTAGGTGACTCTTTGAATAGATTGCAACACCACTCCCTCTTTTAGTGGACATTCAATCTTTCTGGAGCAGGTTGTAGGAGGGGAATAGAGCACCAAGAATCTGGGACAGTGGGCTTCAACCAAGTTTCGGTCAAACACAGGATGTCAGGCTTGTACAGGGAGACCCAGGCCTCTAGTTCAGGGAAGTTGTGCTCTAGGCTCCTAATGTTGTGGTGGACAATAAGGACGCATTTAGTATTGTGTAGTAGAGCATCCGAGTGGGATAGATGGCAAGTAGGGCCAAGTTTAGTTTCAATGTCGCTGGAGAGCAAGATAGCCAGTAGCATGAGGTACCAGAGTTTCCTATGGTAAAAAAGGATAGAATCAGGTGGCGTAGGAAGCATTTCTTAGTATCTGATACAGTGTGGTAGATCATGCCTTTAATTATTAAAGGCATCAAGTCTCGTGGTAGTTCATGGAGGCAGAGGAGGTTGGAGAAGTGAAAATCATTCAGAGGTGGCATAATTATGGTCTGTTTCACTTCTGTATTGAATATTCTGTTAGCAGACAAGTGGATCAGGAGTGGCACGATGGCTAGACAGAGTAGGTGCTTAGATCGGTCTATGGCACTAGTTCCCATCGCACAATGTAGGAGGCCTAGTTGTAAGTCAGCAGGGGTGCTCAGCCAGGAAGGTACTTGGCAGTGCATGTAGTGTCATGAGAAAGGAGCTCAGTTGAAGTGATGGGGGCTTTGACCAATCAGCAGTCAGGCGCTTCCAGTTCAAAATTCTGGATGGCTTGAGCGGCGGCTAGGCACCAAAGACGTACCTGGGGAGTAGCGGCTTTCAGTCAGCCAAACCAGCAGAATGGCTCAAGGCTGTGCTCCGGTGGCAGAGAGGGCTTGTCCGACGGTCCATCTACCCCAAATGAATTCAAATTTAAGCAGCTTTTGATTTAATTTAGCAGTCAGCATCTTCATTTCATAAACAGTACACATATTGTCTTGCCAGAGTTGAATACTAGGTATACTAAGAGTGAGTCACTTTTTTGTTAAAACCTTTTTTGTTACCAGACAAACACAAAGCAGTTTGCTTATGTCAGGCCCATGAAAACCTGGTTGTAAACTGTGGAACAAGAGAGTACAGTCATTAAGTTGGAATTCTTCCCCAAAATGTCTCTAAGGGTCAACTGTAGCTGATCCCAGAATGGCTGGAGAAGTAGACTGCCAAAAAATGAGACCATGTGTCACCAGGGGAAAACTGCATCTCCTCTAGCAGTGTGCTTCTTTTCCTGATTGGAATTTTACTTGAATTTGCAAGGTACAAAATAAACAGATCACCATCTTCCAAGCAAACTCCTTCCACATATACAAGGAGGCTAGTTTGTGTAGGCTTGCCTAGTATCTGTCCCACTGAGTAGTGTATATTTAGACTCCCAAATCTGTTTCCCATCTGTGGCATACTGGCTCCATGGTCCCCTCCGTCAGTTGGAGAAGGGCGGTGTATAAGTGTGAGATATGGCATTGCATCTGTTTGCCCTGTAGTACCCTGATGAGTAGTTGAAAATGAAGGGGGATCTTGTCTATTCTTTCCTGAGTTTCTAACACATTTTGGTAATCTAGCCAGGAAGTATGTCTAGAAAGCGTTTTCCTGGCCCCAACTGACTTCATAGTGCCTTCCTTTGTGACAGTATGTGCTCACCATAACAACAGACTGTGATGTCACAAACACAACAATTGTGAGGTTGATTGGAGGCAGTCTTTTTGAAAGGCACAGTGAAATAATGAATACATTATCTGAACTATTTCAACAACCAATAACAGGAGAAAGTAAAGAACTTAGAAGCCACTAAAGTTAAACGTGTAGAATAGTGTATGGATGACCACGTGCAACAAGGGTGTATTACCATGGTTGATCTGAAAGGACATCACAGGGACCTCGACAGCAAAGCTTGAGAAGTCTGTGATGTCCTCTCAACCCAGTTATGGAAACACTTGGCCATATTCTGTTTTTTATAGTACATGGTCAATCCTACTGAACAACATATTCTTACAGCAGCACTGCCAACCAGTGGTGTTCAGGTGCTATGCAGAATGGATGCAGTTGTTTTGGTTTCATTTGGACTATGCACAACAATAATTGAGAAAGTGCACAACCATTTTGAATATGCACAACAAGAATTTTGTACTGGCCAGTCTCCGTGCAAAACAAGAGGTAACCCTACACTACATAATCATTGTAAATGTAGCAGTTGGTAGCATTTTATTTTTAGTAACTTTAGTACTTGCTATTTAACTGTCCCCTTATGACTCTCGGACCCCCTGGGCAGCTTTGTTGTGTCACCTATGGTACTCAGTGTTTTTCTGGAAACAGTCTGACCTTGATGTTAGAGAGTATAGATCTGTGATTAAAATTGGAGACCCGGGTTTGAATCCCATAACAGCCACTTAATCACAGTGGGACCCTGATCAAGTCATTCAAACTCTGTGTTTAATCTCTCAACTCAGAAAAAGTTTTATAAAATTGTTCAGAAATGAAGCATTCTCCTTTGTCTTTTTCATTATAGTAAAAAAGGAAAAAGAAATTAAATGCTAGTGACCCCAAAATGACAAGGCAAGTGCCTTGTCACACTACAATGTAAAACCTGTTTGCCTGCCCTCCTGACTAAAGGAAAAAAAGAAGAAAGCAGCTGGAGGGGAGAAGATGGAAAGAGGAAGACCGAGGGGAAAGCAAAATGCTAAAAAAAAAACTCATCCTAGGAATGACCCTCTGAGTATGAGATCTCTAAGTTATCCATATCCAGGAAGACCCTGGATTCCTAACCCAAATGTCTCTGTTTCCCATTACAGAACAGAACTGTGTTTAGCTATATATGCTTTGTGATGTATTAATAGGAATACGCAAGGTCTCTCTTCTTATGGATTTGAGCATCCCCATTAGTGTCTTTAGGGAGTCAAAGCTCAATTTCAGTTCACAGTTCTCACATCCTAGGAATGCACAAAGAGACACTTATTCCTGTAAGAGACACCCATAGTATCTCAAACTATTTTACAGGCCACAGTAACATATTCATTTAAGGTGCAAAAAGACTCTAGGTCCTTCATGTCAGCCTTACTGCTTTCTATTTATTGTGGTATCTCTGGTTGTCCTACCCAGAAACTCCTTGTAAAACAGAATTGCTCAATAGAGCCTCTTCTTGGTAAAGCAAATTAATGCAAATAAGCAGGTATATATCAATATGCTATGCAAATGTCCTAGCATAAAGCAACAGTGCATGTTGCAGAGAACATTGATGTTTTAGTAAAAACTTTGACCTACACTTTTTTTATCCTATTTTCGTTGCCCCTTACCTCCTATCTTGAATGATACCCTTCTTTCCCCATTTTGAGTCTACTTTGGCAGTTTTTTGTACTTGAATTAATAAAAGAACTGCTCCTTTTTATTTTTTTTTTTCTCAATTGCAGTTTATCTTCAACCCCCTCTGGAGCTGCATCGTCAGGAGGTGCCAATTAACCTGTCCCTACGGCCGCCTTACTTGACTGCTCAGGGTCCCCATCTCACTGTGGTTTGCCCCCTGCGTGGGGGTCGGGGTGGGCCAACCCCCGAACCTTCAAGTCTCGTCAGGCCCCCGAGACAGCTGGGCAGGCGGCAGCAGCAGATCGGGACCTGGCTCAGCACTCCATCTTCCCTACTCCGGAGGGCATTTCCCTGTTTTCTCATGGATGTTGCAACTGCCCTGACATCAGGCACAAGCACGATATCCACAACACCCTCCCCCTGTGTCTGCCCCAGAGCTTTCTGAACCTCTGACCTATGTCCAAGGACAGTCAAGCCCAGGGCACCGATGTGCTGCTGTACCCCCAGCCTCCGCCAGGTGTCAGCACATGACAGGCCATGTCCCCTCCCTCCCCCCAGAGAAGGTGAGCTGTCTTTGGATGCTCCAACCTTCTCCCCCCGGCTGGCCCTCCAGCGACCCGGGTCACCAGCGTCACAGATGGAAATCCAACTGCTGCGCCGATGGGCCAGCCCTCCTTTTTATGTTTTCTTGCATGCATACCCAAAGGGAACAAACTGATGGTGCTCAGGAAGTACAGTGGGCTTTGGAGGCATACCTCCCAACCACCCAGCATTAAAATTAATGGTACTGACCTTCAAAATTCAGAGCAAATGACCCAGAATGTGTAGCAAGTTCTAATTTTAAAGAATAATATGTCTACAAATAATGGGCCCCATATATTTACTGTTGAGTGTTTCTATCATGTTAGTTCAATGATTTACTAGTTTGCATGTCCAGAAATATCTCTAACATTATTAAGAGCATTAGTAAACCTTTGCAGAGCAAGGATGAATTAGAGTGTAAAATTATAGCACTATGCAAAATTCATAGCAGTTGAAAGGTATGTTTGGAGGTGTGTGCTGTGCAAGTCAATGGGTGCAGAAATGCAGGAAACTTGCTACTCAAAAGCCAGTGCTGAGAAGACTGATGATAACATTGTTGATCTAGCTGATGGGTGTAAACTTTGCAAAGTTCAAAGGACGCAGCTGCAGCAGCACCAATCGCACTGGTCTTCTGCCCTTTACCTGGCTAACAGACATCATCATCAGGTTTTGAAGATGGACATTGAGCCTCACAGTTTCTCCCAGAGTGTGTTTCCCCCCACTTTTAGGGGCGTCCCCTAGTTACTGACAAGAGTCTGGACAGTGTCTCTTTGAAAGCACTAAACAAACTGGAGAAAAAAACACATCATGCAGAATGCAAATACAATAGCATCACATATGTTAGCAGCATGTCAGCAGTGAACAGAAAACAGAAATAGTTGATTTAAATGACATATTATGTTCCCTTTAAAGCGCTATAATACATCCAAAACTAGCATGCTCTAACCTTTGCATTGCTCACAAAATATGATTCACATTTCTACTGAGGGGTGCTACTGGTGTGTGGCATGTAACAAACAAACAGAATCCAGTGCACAAACCCCCCCCCCATCCCCCCAACCATGGCACATCTTAGAAATTAAACATTTGAACTGCCTGAACTGGCTTTTCTTACTTTAAACTCCATGAAAAAATAGACCCTCTTAGTTATCAGATTGGAATTCCAATGTGAGCATGCCAAACCACCAACTCGTCAAGGTGGGACCCACGGTTTGGTTCCTATCCCTAGTTTCACAGCTCTGAAATGCCTGCTCTATAATTCACTGCAAGCAAGCATTTGACATTGACAATATGTCTCTGCCCACATTTTCATCAGTATTCTCAGGTGTGTTTGAACACTCACTGTCTCATTAAGTTAGAGATCAGTGTCTGTTGCATGCTAGTTCATTTTAGTCACAAGAAAAGTAAAGTCATACAATAGGTGTTAAAAAGCAGCTGAAAATACTGATGAAAACTTGGGGAAAGCCATGTGAAAAGATTTACTCCTTTTATTATTTCAAATCCATACAAGCATTTGCCAATGCCAGATGTTTGTTTCCTTTTATCTGCTGTGTAGTTGCCGAGTATAGATAGCACAGTGGCGAAAATTAGCAAATTAACAACAAGAGTTATAATAGTGAAATTGTTTATATTTAGCATTGTTTGTTAAATGAACTTCCCTTTTTGTGATTGTAAAATTGTATACTCATTCATGCAGGTCCCTTTAGAAATGCAAGAAATGAATAAGGGAGATGTTTCAAACCCCCGTTTTCATGCCAACCCACTTCTCCCAATGCATAATGTGGCCTTGTGAGGCAATGACACACACACATCAACCCCTCATCAGGGAAGGCTCTCCAGTTTGTCACAAGGTGTCACGTGCGAAACAACACTGCAAAAATGCTTGTCCAGGCACAGAGCAGTGGCTTACGACAGTGCTGGCCCCCACCCTCATGCTGCCCAGGCGGCTCCCCTAGCTAGTTCCCCAAACATGAGTCATAGGCACAGGAACACAACCCACTACCCTCTGAGCTAGTGGCTGGTCCTGCACACATTTCTGCATAATTCTTTTTTTACATTTTGACTCCATATTTTCTACATAGTCTTTTTACCCTCACCATCCGAACATGACAGGTGTCATATATAAAATACTGCCTGAAACATCATTTTGTGGCACAAGTGTGAAAACACATTTTAGCCAGGATTTTAAAAATGACACCTGTCCCATTCATGAGGAGGGGTGAAAACAAATGGCTATGTTGAAATTTTGGGGTTAAAATATTGAAAATTACTAAAGTTTATGAGTAAACAATAAAAAATATCAATGTACCTCATAACTTTTGTGTTTTTTTAAGATTGTGACCTCAATTTTTTTCAACATAGTTTTTTTATGATCCCACTTCATAAACCTGGTAGGGGACATTTTGAAAACCTGCCCGAAAGATGAATTTGCAGAGCGACTGCAAAATCACCTTTTGGGACGACTTTGAAAAAATGTCACCTGCCTTGTTCATAAGGTGGGTTCCAAAAAAATCATCTTGAAAATTTGGTGAAAAAGTTTTTTTAAAAAAATGACAAAGTTATGAGTAAAAGTTGAAAATACATTGATTGCACTTACCTAATTTCTTCAGGACCCAGTCAGCACTGAAGCAGAAGGACGTGTTTTCCTCACAGAGTGGATTTTTTGTGCTGAACTTTTTTTAGGTGAGTAAGAGGTGTGGGGGGTGAAGGATGCTGAGTTGGGAATTGGGGTGAAGTGGGTGGTGACATCAATGGATGTTTTTCTGTTTTTCAGGTTTTAATAAAACAAAAAAAAGACCAAGGGACCAAAGGTGACACTTGGGATTGGGCACCCTAGTGTCACAAGGGGGGCGTATAACAGATATGCAGGGGTCTCAGCAGGTCATGCAGGCTCAACCCAGGATGAGATTTTGAGGGTGTCTTTGCATTGTGCAGCCTTAGCACAGAATGGACTTTTAGGGGCCATGTTCTCTTCGCCCTAATATAATGTCTTTTTAAGGTGTAAATTACACCTTGGTCTGGGGGTTGGATAATCAATGTGGTGTTGGGTGAGAGAAAGATTAGCCTGATATTCTGTAAACTCTGCACATCTGGGTGACTACTAAAATTACCCAAGAGCAAGGTGATTTTTCTGCAGCAAAGCTTTTTATCCCTCACTCTCAACCAGTCAGTGCAAATCTCACTGGTCGTCCACATGGTGTATTTACTTCTATATTGCTTTGGCAGGTAAGCAACCTTGCAGAAACATCTAGGTATGGCAGACTTGCTAACAACAACAAGCTCCATTTTTTTGATGCCTGTCGTGTTACAGCAGGCTAACACGGATATGTATTCTTTCGCTTTCTTTTGCCCTTGTGCGAGATCGGCTTTGAAAGTGAGAATGATGTATCCCACACAGTGAAAAAACAAGCTGGTTTTTGTCAGCATTTAGAAATATTCTCTGCCACGTATCCTGCCAAGATGTCTGGCAAAACATCCCTAAGCCAGTCATTAGCCCTGGAGCCATCAGTATTTTGTTTATTCTTGGAGGCGCAGCAGTAACACATTTTAAGTGCCTTCCACTGATACAGCCAGCCCTTGGTGGGTTTAAAATCTTCTTTTCAAAGGGTTTCAGAAATGTGCTTCACATTTTGCGAAAGCTAAGGGTCATTATCTATTGCACCTTCTTACAGCACTCCCAGTCTCCACCCATGGGTAATTCCGGCACTTCCTCTCAGGCTGATGCACAAAAGAATTCCTTAAGAATTGAAATCTGATCCCTTATCCCTGCTTCCGTCTCCTCCCCTGTCTTTCCCAGACTCCTCAGTTTTCTTTTGTGCATCACTCCAGGCTGGTCACAGATTTTTTGGCTCTGTGCCAACTAAGGTAAGAATTACTTTTTAATATATCCTACTATCAGGAAAACGATATAGAACACTAACTTAGCAATCGAGGCATCAGGAAAGCTGGTAAATGTAATTTTGAACCCAAGTGTGGCTTTGCAAAGCCATGCCTCATGACTGCAGATCTATTTTCAAATGCAAGCTACTTTGTTTCTGCCCTTCCCTTCCTCAGTATACCTCGTTCTGCTGAGGAAAGGGTTATTCTGCGCCTAGCTTCCCCCCAGTTTACCTTGCTCAGCCGGGGAGCAGAAGCTAGTATGGGCCTCTAAATGCTGCTTCTTATCTATAATTTGCCCCACGCTCGCCTCACAGTTCACCTTGTTCAACCTCGAGCGCGAGTCATCACATAAGCAAGCGCCTGCCTCTGTGTTGCTACCTGTCCCTTTATCTTCTTGCCGGTGCAGTTGGGAGGTTTTTTGGTTGTGCCTCCTCGCAAACGCCGACCGCCAGTTCCCCACACGGCGTCCAGTACTCCCGAGAGAGGCCATGCTTCCTCCCTCTTCCCTGGTCTCGAGGGCCCTTGCTCTCGCGAGACCACCCGGCCTATCAGCCTTGTTGTTTCCTAATTCCAAGATGGCGGCGCCCTGTACCCTCTCCCCCTCCACCAAAATGGCGGCGCAAGACTCCGTTTTTTTAAAGGGGCAATGCAGACCTTAAAGCAGAGGCCATGAATAATTAAAAGGGCAATGAGTTTTTTGTGTCAAACACATCAAAATTGGTCTCCTTTGGGCAGTTAAAAGTTTCTGATGGTTGGAGACAAACAATCTGTGTTTGGAGCCCAGTAACTCTAGCTCCAGCTCTTTGCCACAGGGGCAGCAGTTTTTTGGTACCTAGTCTCAAAACAATTCAAAGGCTGAACCAATTTGGCTCCAGACTTCTAGATTCTAAAGGCACCGTATTTAAACAGTTTTTTCATAAAATAATGTTTTCATTACGATGCTCACCACCCGTTATATCTCCTCCCCTATCACATTGTGTTTTTCAGAGGAGATAACATGTCTTCAAGAAGGATTTGCAGGAAATGTCCCCACATTCTTTTAACCTCCGACCAGGGAGACCTGTGTTCCCTATGCATGGTCGATGCAGACCAAGTTATCTTCAATTCAAATTCGGGGTCCACAGAGGAAGACATTTTACAGGATAGCGCTTCCACATCTTCTCAGAGTGTGGTAGTCCAGCTGTTCCAAAAGCTTTTGGACAAAATGGATGCCTTGGGAGCGGACAAATGACCCAGGTCTCCTGAGAACCCCCACCAAAACGTCATAGGGGTCCCCCCTTTCCAACCACAGAGGATGGGTCCGAGTCTCCATACTCGGGGGACGAGGAGCCAGAGGAGGAGGAGCCCGAAGAAGACATGGCCGCCAGGCTATGCCCCTTCGACTCCATCCCTGAGATCATCAGGGTAGTGTGCGAAACACTACGAATCAACGAACCCATACAGGAGCCAGAGAATAGACTGGACCCCTTAATGCGTGACAGGAAATGTTCCACCACCTTCTTTCCCTTTTGCCCAGCCCTGGATAGTATCCTGGCTAGGGAATGGGAAGCTACAGACCCAATAAAGACAAGGGAAAAGGGGACCTTTGAGAAAAGATATCCGCTAGCACAGGAAAAGAGAAGTCTTGGGCTTCCGCCCCAAAAGTCGACTCCGAGGTCTCTGCCCTGAGCAACAAGACGGTACTCCCATCCGAATCAGCTTCCACCTTGAGAGACCCCATGGACAGGAAGGTGGATGATATAGTCCAGAAAGTTCATGACATGCTGACCATGAACAAGCGAGCTTCCTTGGCAGCCACTTATTCCTCCAGAGCGGTCCTTAGATGGCTGGAAGCAGTTCGCTCAGACGCTCTGGAATCGAGCGCCCATGGATCTACCATGGACTACGCTATCCAAGCTATTAAGTACGTGGCAGATGCCACTATTGACACCTTTAAAATGGCATCCAGATTGGCAGCTTCAGTAAACAGAGCCAGGAGATTAATCTGGCTCAAACTGTGGAATGCGGACCAAGAATCAAAAGCCCGACTAATGAAGCTCCAATTCTCAGGGGACAGGGTTTTCGGACCAGGTACTGAAGAATTCACAGTAAAGAAGGGAGAAGATAAGGACAACCAAGGGGGGCAGAGCACGCTGCCTTCTTTTCGGAACAACAGATTTCGTCACCATTCTCACAGAGGAAAAAAGGGCCCCAGGTACCAAGGACAAGATAGGCATGCATTCGGGTTCAAGACCAACTTCTTCAACCAAAAATCACAATTCTATTCAAACCGAGACCACGGTAGCCAATTCAACCCCAAACAAGGCTACAAACCCAAAAGACAGAACAGAGGTTTTCGACAATGAGAATTCACAGGCCCAGGACAATGCAGATGCAGTGGGGGGCAGACTACAACTCTTCTCCACAACCTGGGCTGACACAGTCAGGGACCAGTGGGTCACAGAAATAGTAAAACAGGGCTACACCATCGAATTCAACTCTGTGCCGAGACAAGACAGATTCATTCAATCTCACGTGTCCAAAGACAAGATAGCTCCGGCCCAGGTCAGAGCAATCCTAAGACAACTGCTCAGCAGCAAAGCCATCAAACGGTGCCAAACCACGAAAGATACTCGGCAGCTACTCAGTATTCTTTCTGGTACCAAAAAGAGGGGAACTACGCCCATCTGGACCTCAAATTCAGTGAACAAGTTCGTGAAATACCAAAGGTTCAAGATGGAGACCCTAAGGTCCACCATTGCGGCAACCGCAAAGGGGATCTCCTAACGTCCATAGACCTGAAGGACGCATACCTCCACATCCCAATCAGACCTTCCCATCAGAAATTCCTCAGGTTCAGCATCCTGGGATACCACTTTCAATACCAATGCCTACCATTCAGTCTGGCATCAGCACCCCGAGTGTACACCAAGGTCATGGCTCCACTAACAGCCCAACTCCGAATGGAGGGAGTCCATGTAATACCTTACCTGGACGACTGGCTAATTCGGGCAAGGACGCAGGAGGAATCAGACTCGGCAACTCAGAGAGCACTGCAACTACTCACCCGACATGGTTGGGTAGTCAACACCTCCAAAAGCCATTTGACACCGACCACAACTATCGAACACCTGGGTGTGGTGTTCAACACAGTCACCAGGACAGTCAAACCCTCGGAGATGTGCATCAATACGTTAGTGACCCAGTGCAGACACATCCCGCACTGCAAGACGACAACCCTATGGCACCTCATGCAGTTGTTGGGTCTCATGGCAGCCTGCATAGACCTACACGACTGGGCCAGAGCCCACATGAGGCAACTGCAACGCCTACTTCTAGACAAGTGGAACTACAACCTACAAAATTACAATCAAAGGGTGATCATACCTACGCCAGTACAAAGATCCTTGAGATGGTGGACAAACACACAACATCTAAACCAGGGAGCGAATCTAGACAGAACAGCAACCAGAATCAGAGAAACAGACGCAAGCCTGCAAGGCTGGGGTGCTGTACTGGACAGGAAGTCAATCCAAGGAAGGTGGACAGAGCCAGAAACCACGTTACTGATCAATATTCTGGAAACCAGAGCAATACGACTGGCGCTACAGCACTTCAGACCTCTAGTAACAAGACAACACGTAAGGTGCGAACAGACAGCAGGGTAGCAATGTCCTACATAAACAAACAGGGAGGGACAAAAAGCAGAGCCATGGCCAGGGAGTCGGAAGCCCTCATGCGCTGGGCAGAGAGAGACACCTCCTCAGCATCACAGCAGTACACCTAGCAGGCTTACAAAACACAAGAGCCGACTGGCTAAGCAGACAAACCCTGCAACAGGGAGAATGGCAGCTCAACCCAGCCATATTCCGCAAACTTCAACAGAAATGGGGCCCATTCCAGGTAGATCTCATGGCTTCAGCAATGAACACTCAGCTACCAGTATACATATCCAGGTACAAGGACAAAAATGCAGCGGGGGTAGACGTCCTCTCAACCCCGTGGAGATTCCACATAGCATATGTATTCCCCCCAATACCAATGATACCTGCGATCCTACAGAAGATCAGGGACACGGGCACAACAGTGATCCTAATTGCCCCGGACTGGCCAAGACGAATATGGTATGCCCTCATCAAAAAGATGCTAATGGACAAGCCCATGAGACTCACCCCATACCAGACATTGCTCAAACAGGGACCAATCTGGCACGAGGACCCACGACCTCTGAAACTGATGGCATGGCCACTCAGAGGGTCAGACTGCTAAATCTAGGGGTGTCAACCAAAGTGGCAAATACTTTACTACAGGCTAGAAGACACTCTACCAACAGAACATATAACAGACACTGGGGGGCATTTGTTTATTGGTGTAAAGCTAGACAACTTGAGGCTGCAACATGTAATATTTTACAGGTGTTAGAATTTTTGCAAGATGGTCTTGACAAGGGATTGACAGCGGCATCGTTAAGAGTCCAAACAGCCGCCATAGGGGCAATTCGGGGGAAATCAGACGGGCATCTGCCAGGGGCTCACCCACTGGTGCAGGCCTTCCTAAGAGCAGCCGCCAACATTACCTACTCCCCTAGACCCGTTGCTGCCCCTTGGCAACTCAACCTAGTATTAGATGCCCTAACTGAGGATCCTTTCGAACCTCTGATTTCGACTTCCCTAACGTATCTCACCATGAAGACAGTCTTTCTGGTAGCGGTATGTTCAGCTAGGAGAACCAGTGAGATACAGGCCCTATCCTGCCGAGAACCCTTTCTCACGTTCTTCCCAGATAGAGTGGTCCTAAGAACTATACCGTCCTTCATCCCGAAGGTGGCAACGGCCTTTCACACTGGTCAAGAAATTGCAGTCCCAGCCTTTTGCCCAACTGACCAGGACCCCAACAGGGACACCCTTCTCTGCCTAGACCCGGCTAGAGCCCTACGCATCTACTTGGACAGGACAGAAGCCTTCCGCCAGTCAGATAGACTGTTCGTCCTTCATCAAGGACAAAAGAGGGGCTCACCAGCCTCCAGGTCTACGGTCGCCAGATGGCTGCGAGACGCCATCTCCCAAGCTTACAAGGCTAGGGAGGCCGACCCACCTCAAGTTATCAAGGCCCACTCTACGAGAGCAATAGCCACGTCCTGGGCAGAAAGAAGCTTAGTATCAGTGAGAGAAATCTGCCAGGCGGCTACTTGGTCATCCCCCCCCCCATACCTTTACCAAGCACTACAGATTGGACACAGGATTGACAAGCAATTCTGATTTTGGCCGAAAAGTTATCCACACAGCTTCCAGTCAGGTTCCTCCTCCCTCCCAAGTCTCTTCCAATACTGCTGTTTAATCACCCATGGGTGGAGACTGGGAGTGCTGTAAGAAGGTGCGATAGATAATGGAAGTTTACTCACCTGGTAAAGGTGATTATAGGAGCACCTTCTTACAGCACTCCGTAGCCCACACAATGAGGAGGAACACATGGTAAAACATAATGAATAACTACCTGAAAGCATGTCATGGGTACACCTTTTAATGATGATGTTAAGATAGTATACTGATTACAAATTTGTACATTCTGTCAAGAAGCATAGACAGTAACAACTTCATTATTGTACATTGTGAGCCAACGAAACAATATAGAGTAAAGGATGAACACCCTGCACAACTTTCACAATGTGTCGGTTTGTCTCATTGTATGAGGTGGTCTCCCTTTGGGAGACCACAGGGCCGTGTTTACTGTTAATTTTTTAATTTCAGAAGGTTTCAAAGCTCTGGAAGATCTCGTACTGAGGAGTCTGGGAAAGACAGGGGAGGAGACGGAAGCAGGGATAAGGGATCAGATTTCAATTCTTAAGGAACTCTTTTGTGCATCAGCCTGAGAGGAAGTGCCGGAATTACACATGGGTGGAGACTGGGAGTGCTGTAAGAAGGTGCTCCTATAATCACCTTTACCAGGTGAGTAAACTTCCACTCACCATAGCTTCCTGCTCCTGGTCACCAGTGAACCACACAAAGAACGCCTCCCTCCTCTACTGGCCCATCTTTCCACCTCTCTTTTCCTTTTCCTTTTCCTCTGGGGGTTCTAGTTAGAGTGCCACTCAGACCAAAGACATTCTTTATTTTTCTGGAGGTCGAAAACTGTGGGCTTCAGCAGTCTGAGGTGAACAGCCATAACTTGCACACTCATCTTTGGGAGAGAGTCTATTTGTTTCAGCAATTCAGTTTTTTTAGCAAGCAATAAAGCTGATCATTTTGACATGCTGAGCAAATCTATAGCAAGACACCAGGAAACAAGACAGAAACCACACAGGACTACAGCAGGTGTGCCAACAAAATGGTACCAATTAGCACCTAATGCCAACCTAATTGGCTGCTTAACAAGTGTAACTGCTAGCTGTCTCATGTCAGGTTAGTGTGAAACCTGTCTGCTAAAACCAGCCCGCAGTGTCCGCATTAAAAGGGGATTTTAATATGTAGCTCTGTGTAAATGGATTGGGTTTTCAGATTTTGTCCATTTTACCCTAGCGTCCAGACAAACCGAGTCCACTACAAATGGAATGCACTGTATCTTTGTTCCAAACACCACCACCCCAAAGTCCCTTCTCCCCTGTTCTGCAGGGATCTTCTCAGGTTTCTGCCTGAGGTCTCTTGAGGGTTCCACTCTTTTCAGCAGCCTCTGGTCTTTCAGCCTACAGGTGATGTTCCATGATTTTCACTGCTTTGGCCAGAGTGGTCTGTGATGTAGGTTTACAAAGTCAAAGTCACAGACTTGATCTGGAAACATTTTTATTTATTTTTTATTTATTTATTTATTGAAGTTTTGGATACACCTGTGAGCGGATGCACATTGAGAGGTTCCATGTCAAATACATTAAACAAGGCAAAAAAAGACTTAGAGCAATTTACAGATAATACAATGAGAGTTCAGCAAACAGATAATGAGAGTATTAAACATAACGGGTACAAAAAATCCAGCCAGGAACAGGTAAGCTGCAGCATCGTACAAAGTATGCCTGCATCAGTAGGAGGAGCAGGAGAAGGAAGGGGAAAGAGGGGCAGGGTAATCACGGCAGTGTGGGAAGAGGCAGGGGTTTGACTGGGACAGGGTAGGGGTACAAGAGGTTGGGGGGGATTGCTTAAGTGCCACGGTTTGCCTATCCCAAGGGATAGGGACTGGGAAGTGTTGGTGGTAGTCAGTCGGTGCATGGGATGTCTACCGGTGGCACCTGCAGGAACTCCTGTCAATAAAATGTTGGCGCAGTCTGAGTTTGAAGGATCTAAGAGTAGTAGTGCCAGAGATATCAGGCGATAGCGCGTTTGTGCAGAGTGATGCATGGTAGGAGAAAGCTTGTTGTGCCATGTATGTGCAGCATCTGGGCACATGGAAGGTTTGTGTGGAGGAGCTCCTGGTTTGTCTGGTGTTTAGCGGTAGGGACAGTAGGCTCTGAACCCCAGAAGGAAGCTGGTTTAGCATAGCCTTTTTGGCGAGAAGGAAGGTTTGATATCTTATTCTGTCATTAAGTTGGAGCCAGCCAGCACAGGTATAGAGTTCGCAGGTATGGGTTAGTTTAGGTGCATTTGTAAGCAAGTGTCAGGCTTTATTTAGGGCAGCGGTGATGCTTTGGGGTGCCATGTCAGTTGCAGATCTGTATATTACCAGACCATAATCTATAAGGGATACAATCGAGCTGTTCATTGCCAAATTCAGTGCTTCATGCGTGAGATAGTGCCTGTGCCATTAGAGGATGCCGATTCTGGTGTTGATTGCTTTAGCAGTGTTGTCAATGTGCTGTGTGAAAGACAAGGAGGAGTTGGTTGTAACCCCCAGGTATCTTAAGTATGGGATGAGTTCCAGGATGCTGCCACTGTCATTCCGCATTGCCAAGGGTAGTTTTTTAGACTGTTTTGCACTATTGCATAGAGCATAATTTTGGTCTTTTTGTAATTCATGGCCAGCTGGAATAGCAGCAGTCCCAGTATCAACCCTTGTGGTGCACCGGATCTGACAGGTCAGCTATTGGATAGGACATCCCTAGTCCTAACTTGTTGGGAGTGGAGGCTCAGGTAGCTGCTAAACCAGTCCATGGTTTCAGTTGCAAGTCCAGTTTCAGAAAGCTGCTTGAGGAGGAGGACATGGTAAACCATATCAAAAGCCTTTGATAGATCAATGAAGCATGCCCCTACTAGGTGGCCTTCGTCCAAGGTGTTAATGATGAACCCAGTGAATTCTAGAAGGGCCGTGATGGTACTGTGGGCATGCCGGAACCCATGTTGCTCTGGGTAGAGGAACTTGTGTTGGTTAAGATAGTCCACCATCTGGTCAGCCACAATCCGCTCCAGTGCCTTGGAGAGTGGCGGGAGTATGGAGATTGGTCTGTAATTGTGTAAAGTTCAGTCCCCACTTTTATGTACAGGAGTTACTGTGGCTGACTTCCATCTTTGAGGGAATTGAGAGTGGCAGAGAAAGAGGTTAATTATTTTTGTTAGTGGTCCAATTATTTCATCCAGTGTCAAGTGAACAAATTTGAGGTCCAGTGAGTCCCCACTATGCCTTGACTTTCCTAGGACCTTTTCTACATATTTTCTTGTGTCTGCCACTGATACTACCTTGAAGCGGAAAGGTAGTCAGAGGAGAGGTGGTGTAGATGACCTTGCAGTGTCTCTTGGGTTAGGGGCATTGAAGAAGTCCACCAGGAGAACACTACTGAGGTCAGCAAATGACTGATTCAGCGAGTTGGCAATGAGTTGGGTCTCTAAGGTCAGGACACCCTAATGTTCTATCTTAAACCCTATAATGTAATGTTCCAGTACTGCTCCAGTATAATCAAATCCATAATTTTCTCTTTAATGTGTTCCTCTGGTTTTAATCATTGAGTAGCCAAGTTTTGTAGTTTTTGTGCCAGCACGCTAGAATATGTTCTGACCTTGAAATACAAGGTGAGAAAGTTCATCAGTAACTCTGTTCAGTTATTCTGGCCTTGTCTAGGACAGCAGCCTTTATCTGATCATAGTTTCTGGCAGCGGCATCAGTTAGGCTTCTGTACAATTGAGTGTCTCCAGTTAGGTATGGTGCAATGCTAGTAGCCCAGCTTTCTTGTGACCAGGCACTGGTACTACCAATTCTCTCAAAAGTCTTAAACTAGGCCTCGGTTCGTCCTCAGGACCCATTTTGTTAGCATGAGGATGGGTCCTACAGTGACTGGATTCCCTGTGACTTGGAGCTAGGACACAGTTTCCTTCTATGTTTGCAGCACCTGCTTCATAAATTATTGCTTTTGTTGGTCTCCCTGCACCTGCTGCTGGTCTCTCTGGGCCTGCCACTGTGCTTCCTGGGCCATTCGGTCTCTTTGTATCTGGACCTCTTGCACCAGTTGTTGGTCTCTCTGAGCCTGCTGTTGCGCTACTTGTTGGCCTCTCTGAACTTGTTCTTTGTATGCCGAGCCATTCAGTCCCTTTGCATCTGGATCTGTTGCACTTGCTGCTCTGCAGCCATTTCAGTACTTAGTCCGAACCCCTCTTACCCCTATTTTGACAAGGGGAAATGTGAGCCCACCTCTGCCACCATGTGTAATATGGTAGTGAACCAGGCGACTTCTTGGGTAACACTCACAGAGAGAACACTCCAAACACCAGTTTAGTGTAAATAAAAACTGCTTAACTTCAGCAAAAGAAAAAAAGAGCTTGCATTCAGCTATACACATCCTTCTTGCAGTTCAGCCTCAGACTGTCTCAAAGCCAAAAAAAAAAACTTTCTTTCTCCCCTTGCTCACCCTTCCCCTTTATTGGATTCAGGTGTTCACTGTTAACACTCCTATTCCACACCCCACCCTACCCCTGCCCCTAATTGGCAGCCAGCAGTTAGAGCACTGAGGTCATAAAGGGCCAACTGTAAAGCAAGTGGGATTTGGTTCAGATCCTCTCCCGGACCCTGCCAAAGCTTGTGCTGCTGTGGGGTTTTGAGAGAGTTGAAGAGCCACCTATGCTGCGAGAAGAACTTTGAAAAACATGGTATTTGGACACAAAGCAGCTTATATTTCAGATTAGCTCAGTATTTCTTTTTCCCATTATTTATAACTGAGATCATATACACGAGAACAGTATAGTTTTCCTTGAGGGTTCATCAGCTCCTGTTGCATCTTCTCAACCTGATGTCATAATACTCTGCTTGTGACATCACAGTGATTCCCATGGCAACAGACTATGATGCCACAACAGAGCATTATAGTTTCAAGTAGGGACTAAGCTGTAGAGGCAGATGAACTCTAAAGGATAAACATGTTGTTTTTGTGGGAATTTCCTCAGTAATGAACAATAAAGAGGAGAACTCTATGGAAGATATATGAAATACAAGCTGAACTGTGTCTAAATATTATGTTTTCCAACGATTTCCCAAAGGCGTCAGCAACTCTTTAATGGATGTAGGGAGCATGATGGACATATACTCCGTCTTCTGTATGTACTGTAGTCAGGGGATTGTGTCTCCAGCTCATTAAAAGGCATTAACTGGAAGAAAACTAGAAAATATAAAGTTCCAGTTTTTATGTAGATTGTTCTGATTAATAACAAACAGAAAGGTTTGAAATTTGCCAGCTTAATTTTTTGATGATAATCAGAGTCCTTTCTTAAATAAAATGTGCAATAAATATGCTATGGTATGACTCAGAATATGTCATTTATCTTCAAATGTGGCAAGACCACAATTCATGAGTGGTGGAGCCACGAAGGAGTTATGAAAGTTCTGTCCCATTCACAAGTGATAATAAACTGCATATTTTGAGTCAGTCAGCTGCACATTTGATTTATATAACACCCTTTTATAAACAAAAACAAAATGGTTATATTAAATGCACACTGAAAATAGAAAATAGAGTTAAAAATCTACGTTTCAACCTTAGGTCTCCTTCAGGAAATATTTAAAAGAGAGAAAAAAAAAAAAAACAAGTTAGTGGGGTGCAATGGGAGAGGTATCACCAGCAGAAAAAACAAGTTTTTTTTTTCTCTCTTTTAGATGTTTCCTGAAGAAGACCTAAGGTCAAAACGTAGATTTTTAACTCTATTTTCTATTTTCAGCATGCATTTAATATTACCATTTTGTTTTGCTTTTAGACCACATGCTGACGCAGCGCCTTGTTTTTGTTTTTTACCCTTTAATAAACACCACTAACAGTTTAATCTGGTTCAATGTCAGTTGGTATCCATCTGTATACCCCTCCCTTGGGATGAGGCTGAAAATAGGCAGAATTGTCTAGTCCTCCTTTCCCAATCGACAAAAAAAATTAAACTTTTATCAGTCATAACCTAAATCTGCGCTTTGTAGAATGATTTAACTACACAGAAACATAAAAATGTAGAATCTGACAGCAGAAAAGGACCTCCAGGCCCGCCCAGTCTGCCCATTTTCTTACCTACTGCAACCACCTCAGACCCTACTTGATCTCTGGCATTTAGCCTCTTTTTCCTACCGCCATGGTTCCCCTAAGTTAATCCCATGCATTTTTGAATTCTCCTACTGAATTTGCCCGCACCACCTCCACTGGGAGGCTGTTCCATGCATCCACCACCCATTCCATGAAGAAATATTTCCTCATGTTACCTCTTAGTCTTCCCCCTTCCAGCCTCATGTCATGTCCCCTTGTTTTAGAACATCTTCTGAAAGATACTACCTCCTGTACCCTATATATCCCCTTGAGATATTTGAAGGTCTCTGTTATATCCCCCCTCTCTCCCCTCTCCTCCAGGGTACAAATATTGCAGTCCTTCTGTCTCTCCTCATATGTCATTTGGTGCAGGCCCTGCACCATTTTTGTTGCCCTTCTCTGAACTGCCTCAACCCTGTCTACATCATTGCAGAGATGAAGCTTCCAGAACTGGACACTACTCCAGATGAGGTCTCACCAGTGATCTGTATAGAGGTATTGCCACCTCCTTTTTTCTGCTGGTGATACCTCTCCCATTGCACCCCAGTACCCCATTCACTCTCCCCACCGCCTTGGCGCACTGTTTGGCCACCTTTAGATGATCAGCTATAATTACCCCTAGATCCCTTTCCTGTTTGGTGACCATTAGTATCCTGACCCCCCCCCCCTTGTGTAATCCTCCCCAGGTTCCTGTGCCCCAAATGCATGACTGCACTTTTTTGCACTGAATATAACTGCCACATTCTTGACCATTCCTCTAGTTTGCCCAGGTCCCTCCTCATTTTATCTACCCCTTCCAGAGTGTCCACACTGTTGCAGATCTTAGTGTCATCTGCAAAGAGGCACACCTTCCCCTCCAGTCCCTCTGCAATGTCACTTATGAAGACATTACACAGGACTGGTCCCAGAACTGATCCCTGTGGTACCCCACTGATCACCCTCCTTTCCTTGGATTGAACCTCATTTACCACCCCCCTCTGTGTTCTGTCCCTCAACCAATTTCTAACCCAGTTTTGCCACCTCTGGGCCCATTCCAAGGCTTCCCAGCTCGTTTATAAGCCTCTTATGTGGAATGTTGTTGAAGGCTTTGCTGAAATCCAAGTAGGCCACATCCACCACTCTTTCCTGATCTACTTCTCTGGTTACCCTGTCAAAGAAATCTATCAGATTTGTTTGACATGACCTATCCATTACGAATCCATGCTGCCTCAGATCCTGTGCTCCTCTGGATTCAAAATGTCCCATAATCCTTTCTTTTAGCAGTGATTCCATAATTTTCCCCACCACTGAGGTCAAGATGACTGGTCTGTAGTGTCCAGCCTCCTCCCTGCTCCCACTTTTGTGTAGAGGGACTACGTCTGCTGTCCTCCAGTCCCCTGGAACTACTCCCATTACCAGCGATTCATTGAACAGGGCTGCTATTGGTGCCGCCAGCACCTCCCTAAGCTCCTTTAGTATTCTAGGACATATCCCATCTTGCCCCATTGCCTTGTCCACTTTTAGTTTTGCAAGTTCCTTTAAGACTTTCTCCTCCATAAATGGACTGGTGTCCACCTCCCTCCCATTTTTGCTCCTGTCACCTAATTGTGATCCCTCACCTGTCCCTTCTTCTTTGAATACTGAACAAAAATGTTTGCTCGGGATTGTTGCTTTTTCCAGTTGCCCTTCTGCACACTCCCCCTTTTCCCCCTTAAGCCTTAGAATCCCACCCTTGGCCTTTCTTCATTCACTAACATACCTCAGGGTTTTAAATAATTGATTAGCAGTTTTTTTCTTGGTACAATGCTAACTGTACAGAAAGTATTTATATAGGTATTCTAGAAGTGTTATGTTTGTTAAACACAGTGAAGCAAGTGCTATGCATTTTCACAATGTTTTAGCACTTTTATGAGCAAAACACTAATCAATTTTTGGAGTTAAATAAATCCCTGTACCTATAAAAAGTCTTGTTTCCTTTCTTTACTGATTGGGCCATTTTTTCCTCCATTTGAGCCTTTGCACTCCTGACTGCCTGTCCTGCCTCCCTCTGCTTATCCAGATACACTACCCTGTCCTCCTCCTTCTGTGTTTCCTTGTACTTTCTGAAATCCAACTTCTTTGCACTCACCTTCTCAGCCATGTTCTTTGAGAACCAGAGTGGTTTTCTTTTTCTCTTGCTTTTGTTTATTTGCCTAATACAACAGTTTGTTGTCTGCACTATGGTTCCTTTCAGACAGGCCCACCTTTTCTCAATCCCCCCCCCCCACCAAGTCCTCCTTCTCTGCTATGGCTTACCTGAGACGTACCCCCATCTTTGCAAAATCTGTCCTCCTGAAGTCCAGTACCCTCGCTTTCGTGTGGCTTGACTCTGCTACCTGTTTCTCTCTAATTTCAATTTTTGGCTTTAGTATGCCAAAAAGCTACTGTTGTGAATGCTACTTTCTAATTGGTGCAATATTCTTTTGTGATGTACCCAGCCTTCAATATAGTGATTGTGACTTACCCAACAGCAAAGATAACATATTATCTTGGCAATCGGGTATGAGATAACATTATTTTTGCAGTTTATCTCCACTGATGTCTATGTTCTGTCGACTGTTGTACAGCCATTGTGAGTGTTACAAATGAAAATGTATTTATTTTGTGCAATTGCATTTTACATACCACTTAATGTTTGTACTGTTATTGGTTGACAATGTAAAAGAGGGGCTTCTTCACAATTTGTTTATGAAATAAATTGAGAGTACAGTATAAAAATGTTTTTTGCAATGCTTAACTACTTTTATTGTTTACGTCAGCAGACAGAGGCTTATGTTATGGCTCACAAAATTCCACTGGGTTTAACACTGCTGCTAAAACATCCCAGTGGTTTTGTGAATCAGGTGCTGACAGTCTAATTCTAAATTATGTAAACCCTGCCTCTTTAGCTTTGTCTTAATGGCTCAGCCTGCTAATGAAGTAAACTGACCAGTGGTAACATCTGCTTTGTACACTAGCCTCTACAATGATTTCTGTGCCACACCGAATGACTCTCAGCAATGATACAGCTCTTAGAACCCTTAGAATTGGCCTTAGCAAAGTGTGAACTGTGAGCTGCACAGGGCCCCACCATACATCTCAGCATTCCATGATTTTCATAGATGTCACACATTTTGCTTCAAAAATGTCTCTGGTCCCTCCAAAATTTGCCTTTTCTGTCACTAAAAGTAGAATTTTAGTTAGGTAGTTAATGAGATAATTAGTGAGTTAGTTGGTCAGTTAGTTTGTTAGTCAGTTTTTTGTAAAGCAGCTATGTGCACTGGGCATAAAATGCCTATTCACATGCATGACCCAGGACAGCAATATGTAACTATACAAAGGACAGAAATTATAAAATGATGTCAAGTTCAGCACAAATAGGACCACTCTGATGTACTAATAACAATGGCACAAGGAAGGATTACTTCACATGAAATGGTTTTATTCATTAAGCCAGCAACAATACAATACTCGACAGGGTGGGTGGTATTGGGCTATGCCCACCCAGGGGCATAATGAGGCCCGACACCACAGACAGAGGGCCTAATAGCCCCTGGAAATGCGAGTATAGCCCACACCATCCACCCTAGTGGGTATTATTGCACTTAGAAAATGGGATTTAGACTGAATATTAGGAAAAAAACTGTTTAAACAAGTTAACATGTTTTCATTGGAGGAGAGGAGAGACGGGGGGACATGATTGAGGTCTTCAAGTACCTCAAGGGAATAAATAGGGTAAACATGGAAGGGATCTTTCGACTAAAGCAGGGAGGTATCATCAGAGGGCATGGTTTGAAGTTGGAAGGTGGAAGAGTGAGGGGGGAAAAGAGGAGGAGGTTTTTCACTGAGAGGGTGGTGGACCCTTGGAATGCATTGCCTGGCGAGCTGGTTCAGAGATCCACAGTGGAGGGCTTCAAGAGAGGGTGGGACAGACACAAAAAGTGGATGTATCAGATGATGGCCTGTCCCAGGGGGGTGGGGATGGATGATAGGGGTTTCTGGAACACAAGGGAAGGGAGGGCCTCGACACCCAACTACGGATCTAAGGTTCGAGCAGACTCGATAGACTGTAAGGCCTAATCTGCTGGCAAATAGTATGTCAGTATGTAAACAAATACTGTAAATAGTTAATTTTCAAGAATAAAAACATTTTCACCTGGTAAAATAAAGACTGATTGATTGATTGATTTTATGTAAAGTAGTCCTTCCTTGTACCATTGTCTTTACCACTAGATGGCACTGTTTTAGGTGTTTGTACCAGTGTATTGAAGATCTTGTCCACCCCCGCCCCCACCATGCAACAGCACTTTCTTGTCATTGTTTATTATCTCCTTTGTTTTAAGGTTTTATGCCCTTTCAAGTTGCACTTGCAAGGCAACCACTTATTTTTTTGTGTGGTTGAAACATGCGTCCATTATGTCAAGGGTGTGACCCTGTGCAACCCTGCTATGTGAATCCAGAAATTGAGACCAACAGTTGTGCAGAGAGACAGCAGCACTGTAACATTTAAAAAAAAGATTATATCTAAGTGCAGTGAAGAGTTTGTGGTGAGAAGGAACATGACAGAAGACAGCCTGCTTGATCAGTGACACCTTAGTTACCGCATGTCTTTGGCAGTCGAATCGACCGTCAGCAGAGATATGTGTGTCAGTGATAGGGATATGTGTGAATGACTGCAAGGGTGTAGACAGGCATACTCACTGTACACATTTGTGTACGGTTTTGTTGAGTGCCTGCCACAAACTATAAGCCACTCTGTTAATATTATCATTCTAATCTGTAGTATTTGGGTTAGTGTAGGCCACTGAGGAGTGTCTAATACATGTATAACCTCTTTAGAGAGTAGAGGAGTCATCTGACAACAATCTGACTTGTTTGGAAGGGGGTGCCATTTGAAAAGGATGTGTACAATTTTTAATTGGGGGGGGTGTAACTGTTGGAGACTGTACAAAATCGAAATTTCTGGCTATACTCCTGTGAATGAGTAGAACTTCTCTTCAGAAATAGGCAGTTTTATTTTACTAGTAGAAAATGATCTAAATGTAACCCCTAGATGGCGCTATCCCAGGGGCTACTACCCCTGCCTGATTTGCCACTAACAGGTTGAGGGGCCTGGATCCAATGGCGGGTGCCTCCACCCAGAGGTCAGGGTTTGCAATAGTTAAACTAACTTGGTCACAGCCCTCTGGGACACTGCAACCCCCCTTTCTTCCCACTAGTGGCCCACACAATATATCAGAATTACCTTCACAGTATACACTTACCCCCAGGACTGGTTCCGGCACTGGGACCTCCTGTGAAATGAGATACAGTGCAACAATCACAGTACAGTACTTTAACATAGACAAATACCTCAGGCAGTATAACTTTGCTGAAACAAGCAGCTCTGATTTATTTAGGGATATAACAAGGACAGGAAATCAGGTTAATTAGCTTATCACTCTAATAATCTACCTATGGCTCTGTGCACAGGCCTATCCCTATCAGTTACTGTACCTGGGTACCCAAGCCCTAGTGGCTAGTCCAAACCGTGGCAGCTGGTAGGGGCCCTTTCACACTGAGAAAGGAAAATTAAACAGTCAGCAGTACAGTAATTCCATTTGGATTTAATGTGGCAATTCAACAGGGCGACCTGAATTAGTACTCACGACCTCCAAATAAGATAGGGTCCTTCAATGTCAGCAGGGCTCACTTGAGGTACACAAACCTCTTCACACATTTATATAAAAGCACTATACCAGGCAGGCTGCATCTGTATCGATCGCAATTACTGCACAATACCGGAGAACACACAGCAGATTCAGTTCCTGACAGACCGAGTGCAATTTTCAGCAATTCTTCCAGTCTTCTACAGGGTGAGCCTGGTTTCTACTCTTCAGAGATCCTTTGATTCTTTTCACAGGACGGTTCAGTCCTAACAAAGCTGCAGACCGGAACTCTGGGCCTTACACACGTTTTTGACTAAACTGCACACTGAAAAAGCACAGGGCTCCTTCCTTCTTCACTGCCAAAGCTCAACTGAAGCTCCAACCGACAAAACTGGGCACTTCCTTTGAGTTCCTCCCAGTTCTTGACTGGATTGGCTGTCACTCACAATAGACTGCTGCTGTTGGTCCAAAAGGCACTGAAGTCTAAACTACATCTCCCAGAGTCACTGCCCATACAATCCTCTTGTGGCTGGCTCAGATTATGAGTCCAAGTTCTGATTAGTCAAGGCACCATTTTAGAGCTAGCTTACCCACACTGATTGGTCCAGTTTAGCAGTTCAAAACTAGAATGGGGAACTAGCAGACACAGTTCTGACTGCAAAGAAGCAGGTTAGACAAACTGTAATTTTATTATTACTCTAAATAATTTCTGGCAAACAGTTACATCTTTCAGATAGGTTCCCTTTGCACTCCTAGTGACTGCAAAAATGAAGTGAATTGGCAGCAGCTGAGTGGTACTCAGAGAAGCACACAGTCCCCATACAAACTAATTATGTCTGCAAGCAGACAGCTCTTAAAGAGACAGTACCAGAGGCTCTAAAAACACTCACTGATAAATGGCTTAAACGCCAAACACCATTCAGGCTTGGAGCATTCAAGCAAGCTCCTGGAAGTCTTTTGGGAACCCCCATTTGCAGGGGGGTTACACCCTTCCTGGCCTGGGAAAGCTTGACGTCCGCGTCAAGCAAGTACCCCCATAAGTTTCAACTGCAACCATATACATTTGCATTAGGCTCACACATGTAATCATCAGTCAATATATCATTTTACCAAGACCACATTTCTGAAACATTGCAGTACGTCACTCTTTACATAGTATTACATACACATTGTACCATAACTCAAGTTATTACCTCTTGTACATGAAACCTGAAGAGGGGCCCTTCCTATCAGTTACCTTGGGGCTGGGACAGGGCAAGGCACCATACTAGAGGGCAACACAAGTAACTTGGAGTTAGCACTGATGCTCAGTTTGGGCAATGAGCTCGGAGACACATACACTCCTTTATGGACAACATTGAGAGGCAAGTCCACAGGGCTCCAAGTGAATCATAACTGAGGTGCACCACAGGCTTTACAGCTCGACCAGTCTTTCTAGGGGAACTGTTATAGTCTCTGCACTCTGAGCCTCATTTTCAGCATTGTCCTCACTTGTCAGGAGTCTCCATGGGGGTAGAGGGCTAGAACTTGGGGCACTTTCAGCTCCAGGAGTTACAGTTTCTGAGTCCACAACATTTGGCTCGCATGGAGAGCTTTCGGACACTGGCAGTGGACTGTCAGGGCACTCAAAATACTCTTCTTGTTGGGTGTATCACCAGTCTGCCCCAATCTATCATTTTCCTCCCTGAAAGCTCAAACAGTTCAACCATGCACAATGATTCCATTTCATCTGATCTGATGCTTTGCACTTCACTTTCTGGGAGCATTGGCTCCAGGGATGAAGCTGGGGCTTAGACAGTCCAGAAGGCCCAGCTTTGTCTCCAGTATTGACTAGGGATTGCCCGAAACAATTGACTCAGTTAGTGAAGGATAGTATTCAAAGTCACTCTCACTTTCTTCTGATATGGACTGACAGTCATGCTCAACTGGGACTTGTGGAGGGAACACTTTAACTTTGCTTCTGTAGGTGCAACTTTCTTGATCTTTTCTTAGCAGCAGCTCTAGTCACTGGTCCAGAGGGGCATCTTCTGGGGGCTCAGACTCAATCAGGATTTGTCAATGGGCAGTAAATGATTTCTATGCATTGTTTTACATCTTTTGAATTATTCTCAGGCCTTACTTTGTACACTGGCAGATCATCTAGTTTGCCCACTACAATGTGAGGGAGATGGTGCCATCTGTCAGCAATCTTGTGCTTGCCATGCAGTCCAGATTTCTTAGCAATATCCGATCTCCCTCCTGGAGTTCCTGTGCTTTCACCTTTTATCATACCTTTCTTTGTTGGCCAGATTTCTTTTGGCAGCCATGGTTTGAGCCAGTTAGTACGCATGAGTTAGCTGGGCCTTTAACTTTTGCACATACTGTAAATAGTTGTCAGCTTGAACCCCATCAGGAGAGACCCCAAAACACACATCTACTGGTAGTCGAGCTTCTCTTCCAAACATCAGGCGGTAGGGGAGAATCCAGTGGCATCACTTTGGTGCAGTTATAAGCATGTACCAGGGTGCTAATTTGTTGGCTCCATCTAGGCTTGTCCTTTGGGTGCAGGTGCCTAGCATATCTAGCAAAGTCTGGGTTGAAGCGTTCAGGCTGTGGGTCCCCTGGGGTGGTAAGAGTGGTTCTGGACTTTAGCACTCCCCACAGAGAAAGCATCTCTTTGATCAGACGACTCTCAAAGTCTCTCCTTGATCAGAATGGATTCTTTGTGGAGCCCCATAGTGAACAAAAAGTTTTCTACAAGTACTTTGGCCACAGTGGATGCTTTCTGGTCTTTGGTGGGAAAGCCTGGGCATATCTCGTGAAATGGTCAGTGACCACCAGCACATTACTGATATTTCTTTGATCTGACTCCAAACTCAGAAAATCAATACAGACCAGCTCCATGGGTGCACTGGTGGTGATGTTAACAAGGGGGGCAGCCCTCTGGGGCAAAGCTTTCCTCTGTAAGCAGCGGCTACAAGTTAGAATGTGTTGCTCCACATCAGCCCCCATCTTAGGCCAATAGAATCTGGATCTCACCAAGTCAAGTGTTCTGTCTATACCAAGGTGCCCCATGTGGTTGTGCAAGGACCTCAGTACTGAGTCTCGAAAGGCAGTGGGCAGCACTAGTTGTTGTTTGTCTACTTGTCCCCCTCTGTCTACTGTTTCTCTGTATAACAGTTTATTGATCAGTTTCAACTTAGGACCTTCTTTGTATAACAGTGCAGTTCTCAAATCAGTGGGCGTAATTTGGACACATCTTTCCTGCATGAGGGCTTCTAAAGCTGCTTTGATCATGGGATCGCGAGATTGAGCCAGCCGAGAATACTGTCATTGTCCAGCTGAGGCAGTGCACCAATGTCTATTGCAGAAAAGTGGCAATAAGCAACAGGTATGCAATTCTCAGAGGCTCCCAAGCAATCCACCATGCAGTCCACTGCGTCCGTGGACATTGTTCCTCCTGTCAAACTTCCGGCAGAGTGCCGAATGTCAGGTTCTGCCAATCGGACCCAATCATTCTGGGGAACAGGCCTCGGGAGAGCATCAGCATCTATGTGGTTCAGACCTGCTCGGTATTCAGAGCATAGTCATATGTAGATAATGCAGAAAGCCACCTATGGCCAGTGGCATCCAACTTAGCTGAGGTCTGCACATAGGTCAAAGGATTATTGTCAGTTTTACTAGTATTTTAGCCCCATACAAGTACTCATGGAATTGGTCAACAATAGCCCACTTCAAAGCTAGGAACTCTAACTTATGTACAGGATAGTTCTTTTCGGATGGGGTCAGGCTTCTACTGGCAAAGGCCACTGGTCTCAGGCCATTCTCGTGCTCTTGGTACAACACAGCCCCAACCCTTGCAAGCTAGCATCAGTGTGCAGGACGTAAGGTTTTCTTGGATGGCATAGGCCAGCACTGGAGCATGGGTAAGTTGATATATGATCTCATGAAAAGCAGTCTCACAATCAGGAGTCCAGCGGACCCCAAATACTTCACTTGGATGAAAATACACTCTTTCAGTCTTGAGGGAGCTGACTTTTGGTATTTTTGTGGGTTGGGGATACCCTTGAGTAAGGTTAAGTAAAGGCGGATCACTCTTGAATAGTCCTTGATGAAGCGCCGATAATAACCACAGAATCCCAGGAATCTTTGCAGTTCTTTTTAGATTTTTGGGCTGTGGCCAGGTGGTCAAGGCCTCAACTTTACTTGGGTCGGTCTCTATTCCTCGGTGGATACTATGTGTCCCACATACTTTACTGATGTTTGAAAGAATTGACACTTATCAATGGACAGTTTAAGGCCAAAGTCCTCCAGTCGGTCCAATACCTTAAATAATCTGCTTTCATGTTCCTCCAGTGAGCTGCCAAACACAATAACATCATCTAGGTATACCAGGCACTCTAGTAAGTTCATGTCCCCACTGCACGCTCCATCAATCGTTGAAAAGTGGCTGGGGCACCTGAAATCCCTTGAGGCATCCTCATGAATTCATAGAAGCCAAGCCGGACAGATAAAGGCAGTCTTCTCCACGGTCCTCTGGGGCCATCGGGATCTGGTAGTACCCACTGCGGAGATCCAGCACAGAGAACCACTTGCTCCCGTTTAGGCAGTCCAAAGCATCCTGAATCTGCGGGGCATTGTGTACTGATCAGGGATAGTCCGCCGGTTTAAGGTCGATAATCCACACATCCTTACTGTTCCATTCTTTTCCTCACTACCACAATGGGGAAGCATAAGGGCTTCTGGATTCTTGTATTACACCAGCAGCTAACATCTCTTGCAGATGCCGTCTCACATCATCTATGTCAGCAGGTGCCAGGCGTCGAGACCTCTCACGAAATGGTCTTTCGTCATGCAGCGGATATTGTGCTCAGCTCCTTGCCGCATCCTACATCCCATTCCTTTAAAGAAAACACCTGGTCTCTCTGGGCAAGCTTCTCACTGATCCTCACTTTCCATTCAGCTGGCAGCGGGGAGTCGGGGAATCAAACAAGTCAGGCGTTACTCTGTCATTCTTCCTTGAACTCTTGCTGCTGGGTAGCACTGCAGTGTCTGCACAATGCACATTAGGATGCAACCTCTGTTTACTCGAATGTCTCTTTCAGACACATTATGAACTTGGACCATTACCCTTCTGGCATAAGCATGGGCTCTAGCGGGCAAAATACTAGGCTTGACCAGCAGTCCCTCTGGCAATTTTCCATCGCCTGGTGCATCCAACATTAATATTTTATTCTTAACATCCTTTCTGATACGGACCTCTCCTGTAAGGTACACTGGGCATTTGGCGCCAGGATCAGAGACTCAGGATCCTTCTTCCATACAATTCGACCGGTTCCTCTGGTTCTGTTTTTCAGCATCTCTGTGCCTCATAGGCCTTCTTAATTAAAGCCGGAACTCTTAAAGCTCTACTAGTCTTTGACCCCTGTTTTCATAACACAACTGTGCCAGCCTTCCGAACATATGAGCATTTGTTCCAATCAACAAAGGACACCATCATACAGTCCAGTGGAGGACACACTAAGGCTAAGGTCTCTACTTGTTAAGCCACTCCAGCCACGGAGGTGAGAAGACAACCAAATTCGGATATACCCAGAATAGGGGTAGGCCTTCTCACTTAACCCCCATACATGCAGTCCTTCTAATGGTTGTAAGTGCGTCTGACAAATGCTTCTGATACCAATCCTGGAACATAATTGTCACTTGGGAGCCACTGTCTAATACAGCTCTTGTAGACACTCCATTCACCTTTACAGTGGTCTCCATGGAGGGACCCACTATTCTGGACCAGTCTGGAGGCGGTAGTGGGGCCTGGGCAACTGACCTTGCCACAAGGGCGTGAATTAGCATTTTTGGTGCCCTCACTGGGATCATGTCGTGCACCTCTTAACCACTGATTTCTTCTCCGAAGCTCTCCTTGTAGCCTATATGCAACTTTGTCAGTGTCTTTTGGGGACTGGCATTCCCTTTTCATGTGCCCATCTTTCCCACAATTATAGCAAAACATACTTTCTGGAGTTTGAGCTGGCCGAGGCGCCACACTGGGAGCCAGAGGCGGGGTATTACTAACTGGAAACCTGGGTGCCATCTCTGTCTGCGGCGTGATAAGCATTTGGAGACATCTCGTCAGTTTCTCCACTTCCATGGTCAAGGAATTGAGTTTGGAGCTGTTATCAGCAGGAGATACATGGGTGGGTACCCCACCCCATAGCAGATGCAGTCGGATATAGGTCAGGGCCCGTACTTGCAGGCGTGGCCTTCATAAAGGACTGTTTTGAATTCCCGGATCTCTCTCAACAGTTAGCCCCATTGTGGCATATCTTTTCCTTGTCAGAGCACTCATTGACTGTCAACCTCTGCCCTGAACTTCACTTGATGGGTCACCTCAGTCACTCGGTCGTAGCCACAGCTGTTGGTGCAGGTACCTCCGAGGTCGCCTTTTCTCAACTCCTCGAATTTCTCTCATTAACTCATCATGGGAGGGTGGGGATTCCAGTCGATTTGCCAGGCGTAACTTGAAGCAACAGCAGTTCTGAGAAGGGGGCAGACTTAAGGATTCTGTCCAGTCTGGTTCGGTCCAGTTCAATCGCTGGCAAACTACCCTTTCTGAGGCATTCTTGCAACAATTTTTCCAGCCGAGAGACATACACAGACAACAACTCCCTTGGTACTGTTGTGCATTTCTTACTCTCCACCATAGGTCCTCATCAGAATCTGGGCTCCCATACACATTCTCCAAGGCCTCAAGATGAGCCTGTGCAGTCGCTTCAGGGTTACTGGCCCGTTTAGCACGGATGGTAGCCAGGGCAGGACCTCGGGAGGCTCTCACTAACCCTCTTTATTTTAGCCTTCCGAGCATTGCCATTCTAGCACTTGGGGGCAACATAGGTCTATCCAGGTCTCCCAGTCATCCTCCCTTGGGGGTGGGAGGTGCCAGAGAAGATCCTCAACCCGGTAAGAGTCGTGACTAATGGCAGGTGCAGAAATAGGAGTCTGCATTGGTTCAGCCACCATTACGGGCACTGGAGCAGGAGAGGGTGTTGGGGAGGAACCCCCAGGTGGCAAGAATAGTTTCTTCAAGTCCTCCACAGTTTTCCCTCTCCCAGCAACCATTCAGCAAATTTCTCCTCAAAAGTTTCAGATAGTGGTGGGGGCTGATTCCCCAGGTCTTTACTGTCCTTAGTTATCACTCTCCAAGCAGTGAGGGCTCCTCTGGGGTAATGGTCTGTGGCACTTTGGAGCTATCTATGGGATCCTTAAACTCTACTAGGGCCAGGAAAGTGTGGGTGAGCAGATTAGCATGCCGACCCACCACCACAGGGTTTGTAAACCTTCCACCTTGGAAAGTACTCCTGCACAGTGTCCGTATTGATACCCAGGGGGATGTCCAGGATAAGCATAGCATTTTGGGGGTCGATCTCCTCCCCAGTACACCACTCCACCAGCGGTGCACAGCCACTTCTGTCGGGTACCCATTTTTTCTTAACAGTGGTTCGTAAATATGGCCACTAGAGGACACACAATCCCAGCGGTGAGCCTCAAGATGTAACCCTAGATGGCGCTATCCCAGGGCTACTACCCCTGCCTGATTTGCCACTAACAGGTTGAGGGCCTGGATCAATGGCGGTGCCTCACCCAGAGGTCAGGGTTTGCAATAGTTAAACTAACTTGGTCACAGCCCTCTGGGACACTGCAACCCCTTTCTTCCCACTAGTGGCCCACACAATATATCAGAATTACCTTCACAGTATACACTTACCCCCAGGACTGGTTCGGCACTGGGACCTCCTGTGAAATGAGATACAGTGCAACAATCACAGTACAGTACTTTAACATGAACAAATACCTCAGGCAGTATAACTTTGCTGAAACAAGCAGCTCTGATTTATTTGGGGATATAACAAGGACAGGGAAATCAGGTTAATTAGCTTATCACTCTAATAATCTACCTATGGCTCTGTGCACAGGCCTATCCCTATCAGTTACTGTACCTGGGTACCCAAGCCCTGAGTGGCTAGTCCAAACCGTGGCAGCTGGTAGGGGCCCTTTCACGAGAAAAGGAAAATTAAACAGTCAGCAGTACAGTAATTCCATTTGGATTTAATGTGGCAATTCAACAGGGCGACCCTGAATTAGTACTCACGACCTCCAAATAAGATAGGGTCCTTCAATGTCAGCAGGGCTCACTTGAGGTACACAAACCTCTTCACACATTTATATAAAAGAAAGCACTATACCAGGCAGGCTGCATCTGTATCCCGATGCAATTACTGCACAATACCGGAGAACACACAGCAGATTCAGTTCTGACAGACCGAGTGCAATTTTCCAGCAATTCTTCCAGTCTTCTACAGGGTGAGCCTGGTTTCTACTCTTCAGAGATCCTTTGATTCTTTTCACAGGACGGATTCAGTCCTAACAAGCTGCAGACCGGAACTCTGGGCCTTACACACCGTTTTTGACTAAAACTGCACACTGAAAAGCACAGGGCTCCTTCCTTCTTCACTGCCAAAGCTCAACTGAAGCTCCAACCGACAAAACTGGGCACTTCCTTTGAGTTCCTCCCAGTTCTTGACTGGATTGGCTGTCACTCACAATAGACTGCTGCTGTTGGTCCAAAAGGCACTGAAGTCTAAACTACATCTCCCAGAGTCACTGCCCATACAATCCTCTTGTGGCTGGCTCAGATTATGAGTCCAAGTTCTGATTAGTCCAAGGCACCATTTTAGAGCTAGCTTACCCCACACTGATTGGTCCAGTTTAGCAGTTCAAAACTAGAATGGGGAACTAGCAGACACAGTTCTGACTGCAAAGAAAGCAGGTTAGACAAACTGTAATTTTATTATTACTCTAAATAATTTCTGGCAAACAGTTACATCTTTCAGATAGGTTCCCTTTGCACTCCTAGTGACTGCAAAATGAAGTGAATTGGCAGCAGCTCGAGTGGTACTCAGAGAAGCACACAGTCCCCATACAAACTAATTATGTCTGCAAGCAGACAGCTCTTAAAGAGACAGTACCAGAGGCTCTAAAAACACTCACTGATAAATGGCTTAAACGCCAAACACCATTCAGGCTTGGAGCATTCAAGCAAGCTCCTGGAAGTCTTTTGGGAACCCCCATTTGCAGGGGGGTTACATAAACATTTAATGAACCTAAACTGATGCAGAGTTGGGGGGCAGTCACCAAATGTGATACAGACTTGGGGGGTGTCAGGTATCAGTGGGTAGCTCACTCACAAAGTGACAAAAAAATGGCGGTTTTCAAGTTTGAATTTGGAACATGGCACAGGGATTTCAGAAGGTAATGGGGCATTTGGCATCGGGACTTATTTTAGGTGGGCATTGTTGTCTCATAAATGTTCACCTAGAAAAGTCTCTTAGCTAATCAGGATGGTCAAAATGATAAACCTATTTTCTAAAATTAACTATTTACAGTATTTGTTTAACTTGTTTAAACTTTCTTGCTAATATTCAGACTAAATCACATTTTCCAAGCACAATAATACCCTCCAGTATAAATAGTGTGAGTTATAGCCATCCTTCCAGGGGCTATAAGGTCCTCCGCCTGCAGCGTTGGGCCTCATTACACCCTTGGGTGGGCGGGTATAGCGCCCAATACCGCCCACCCTGTTGGGTATTATTACTCGCATAAAACATCACAGATACAGGAAGTATAAATACAGGCAGAGGAGCAAGCCCTGCAGTAAACCTGAGTATGCTGTCCTACAGATATATTTATGCCTGGAATCCATAGGGGCACAGGATCCAAGACAGCATGGGTTTACAAAAGGAAGGTCCTGTCAAACTAATCTCATAGATTTCTTTGACTGGGTAACCAGAGTGGTGGACCAAGGGGGAGCAGTTGATGTCGCCTACGTTGACTTCAGCAAAGCTTTTGACACTGTTCCACATAGAAGATTGATAAATAAGCTGGGTAGGCTCGGGGTGAGTCAGAAGTTGGTCAACTGGGTGGCAAACTGGTTGACGGGCAGAAAACAGAGAGTGGTGGTAAATGGTATACAGTCAGAAGAGATGCAAGTCACAAGTGGGGTACCTCAGGGATCAGTCCTGGGGCCAGTCCTCTTCAACATCTTCATTAGTGACCTCTGCAGATGGACTAGAGGGTAGAGCTTGTCTGTTTGCAGATGACACCAAGATCTGCAACAGAGTAGATGATCCAGATGGGGTGGGCAGAATGGGAAGAGATCTGGATAAACTAGCAGAATGGTCAGAAGAGTGGCAACTGGGATTTAATGCAAAGAGTGCAAAATCATGCACATAGGAGAGAAACCTGAAGCCACTTATAGGCTGGGAGGAGTTGCTAGCAGTCACAAAGGAAGAAAGAGACTTGGGCATCATCATCACTGATGACCTGAAATCATCCAAGCAGACCTCTAAAGCAGTAGGTAAGGCTAGGGGGTGTTAGGGTGTATTAGTAGGGTATCACAAATTAAACAGAGGAAGTAATAATCCCTCTGTACAAGACATTAGTTAAGCCCCATCTGGAGTACTGCGTGCAGTATTGGAGCCACACCTTCACAAGGACATTAACCAAATTGAGGCAGTCCAGAGAGGGGCAACCAAAATGGTGCAGGGACTGCATCAGAAGACATATGAGGACAGATTAGCGGAGCTCAATATGTATACCCTTGAGCAAAGGAGGGAGAGAGGTGATATGATCGAGGCATTCAAACACCTTAAGGGCATTAACAAGGTGAAAGAGTCTAACATGTTTAAATATAAGAAAAATAGCAGGACAAGAGGATACAGCATGAGATTAGAGGGAGCCGATTAAGAGGAATGTGAGAAATTCTTTTTCACAGAAAAGGTGGTAGATGCATGGAATGAGCTTACCACAAGAAGTGGTGGCTATGAATACAGTGCAGGGCTTCAAACATGCATGGGATAGGCATAAGGGAGCAATACAAATGACTATGAATAGATAGGTCACTGACAAAGGCCAATGGCACATTTATAAGGTAGAAAAAGAAATGGGCAGACTGGATGGACCTTGCGGTCCTTATCTGCCGTCAACTTCTATGTTTCTATGTTTCTATGCCATCTTTATGGCCTAAGTCATGCCTGAAAATGGGCCTTGTGACCAGTGTACCCACTCAGTGAACAAACAAATAAATAAATCATTCAGCAGAAACACAGCCAGTTAAGGAGAGTATATATTGTATTAGTTCACTTCTGAATAGTGGATGAGTAGAGGCACTTCACAATCCCACAGGAAGTTAGTTCCAGTATTTAGGGGCAAGGGAGGAGAAGGCCTGTGACCCCATATTGGTGAAACACTTTGGGACAGAAAACAAAGAACTCTCACTGGATCTGAGAGGGTAGGTTCACGAGGGGGACCAATGTAATTCCACCAAGAAAGAGGGTACTTGTGTCCTGAATAATTTTTCAATAAAGAAACTAAGGGCCAATGAGCTCTTTGCAATAGGAGATAGCCATCCCAGACCAGACTACAAAAACCAAAGGTGAGTGAGTGAGACAATTCATTGTTAGGGACAAGAAACAGATGTTAATATAGGTAATGTCCCACTTGGCAGGGTTACATTTAGAAGTATTAAAAAAGGACAGGAGGCCATAATTCAGGCAAGGCAGCAGGAGATCTTGTGTAATTGCTACACTAGATTTAGGAGATAGATTGCCTTGAATCCTGGAAGCAAGGGCCAACCTGTAGTTAACTGATTTACATACAACAGAGCTGTGCTATCGTCTTCAAACTAACTTCATATTTTCACAACTTGGTTCAAAGGAAAACAGTTTAGTACTCGGTCAAGCAAAAACTGTATCCATGGGGAAAAAAACATTCTCAACAACCTTTTCTCTGGGTATATCAAGGGTTTCAGATGTGATAAATACTGGGATTTTGTGAAGGGGTCTATACACCCTTCACCTGGGATCCGCTTTCCACTAAAATACTAGCAGGAGAACAGGGTGAATTGAGACCTAGCCTTGCTGATTTCTGGCCTGGCCCTTTAAAGGCCATATGCACTGATTGTATGCAAGCTTGGAAATCCCTGCGGGGAAGGTCAGATAGGAGCCTCACCTGGGAGGCATAAAATGGAAATCAGACAGAGCAAGAAAAAGGATTTAGGGAATCTGAGAAAGGGCAGGGGCTGCTGTGAACTGGAGAGCTGAACCAAGCCAAAAACCTACCAAGTCAATATGTTGTACACTTAATAGCAT
Source organism: Neoceratodus forsteri (assembly GCA_016271365.2). Lineage (NCBI taxonomy): Eukaryota > Metazoa > Chordata > Ceratodontiformes > Ceratodontidae > Neoceratodus > Neoceratodus forsteri. Next base: position 714,637,877 of record CM057454.1, on the reverse strand, counting down.
AAGACATGTGCACTAAACCGAAATAGTGCTGTAAATGTGAGTGAGAGGGTGCAATACCGTAAATGCTTCCGTGTGCGGTATTGCACCCTCTCGCTGTCCCAGGCAGAGAATAAGAACTCTGCTGGGATGGGTCTCTGCTGAGCAGCTGCCATGGCTCTATGAGATGGGCCACTGGCAGCAGGGGACGCAGGCAAAATGTTCGGGACCAGGTTTGAGTCCCAGACACAAGTAAATGTTTTTTATTTTTCGCACTTTGTGCGATTTCACTGTTAACCCCCTGGAGTTGAGAATCCTTATTGTGGGGGGTTCGGGGGCACAGCCCTCCATAATGGGGGGGTGTGGGGGGAAGAGCCCCCTGCAAAAAAAAAACATGTTGCATGCAAGAAATCGCATTGTATTGGCAGCGCGCTTTTTGTATGCGACATAATGTCTTGCGACATTATGACCCCATGCCAGCTAAAAAGTAGTGGTAGTAGTCTTTATTTCTTAAGTGCCCATTACCAGGGGCTGTGAGTGCTGTACAGCATTCATAGCAAAGTGAACAACTCAAATAGTAAAAATAGTCATTTGCTAAAAATAAATGAATACATTATAAATACTATATATAAAATTCACAGACGGCAAAGGCGTAGCAGCAAAAACATGAGGTGATCACAAAGTACCAAAGGCCTACCAAAAAGGAAAAGACTTCTGGACCCTCTTAGAAGCCTCTACTGAGAGGGCTTCCCTTAGTGACATGGGAAGCCTGTTCCACAGGACTTGGCCTGCTATTGCAAAGACTTGGTCTCCTGAGGATTTCAGCCTCATCCTGGGAACAGCTAGAAGACCCACCTGAGAGGAGTGGAGGAGGCAAGAGGTCTGATAGATAAAGCTCGTGAGTGGAATGTTGGGGGCATTTCTGCACCTTTGTCTGGCTGTATTTGTACACTTATGTCTGTGTTTTTTGAGGAATAAAGTAATTGCACTACCAGTTGGACTGAACCTGCATTATTACAGAGAGTGGAGATTGTGGTGCAGTTTTGTGTTTGGACTTTTTTTTTAGGGTTCCCCCAAACGTCTTGGCTCACTACAACACCGTTACATGTGGTGGCAGTGGTGGGATGGTTAGTTAATGACAATTCACCCAGTCAGGTACTTGATGTGACAAAATGTTGCAGTACTGCTCCAACACAATTTAATCCAAAATGTCCTCCTTAGAGCGTACCTCTGGTTTTAAACACCCTGATCATGGCCATCAAGATCACAGAGCATTATTTGGAATAAGGGAGACCAAAAGCTGCTAAGAAGAGCAGAACTCATGACAACTCGGGTGGCAACCTGGTGGGAAGATCCCTGTAGAAGAGGGGGAAAAGGACAATGGTGGGATGGGAATAAGCATTCTGGTAAGGGTAAGTGGTCAAGTAGTGAAATAATGGTTACCCCACCATATGCAAAAGGTATAATCCCAGGATCTAGTGTAACTTCCCCAGTCCTAAGAGCCTGGTCCCCGTCTCCAAGATGGGGACGCATAGGTCAATGACCTGATAATACCAGTATACTATATGTCTTTGCTGTGGTAAATGGCGATGTGGTAAATAAACAAAAAGCACAAATATTTCAAAATATGAACCAAAAAATTACATTTTATACTGGGTGGAATTGGAAAAACAAACCGGTACTGTACACTATCAGCTTTTGATTCTCTGGTCTGCAAGAAGGAAGGTATTAAGAATTGCTCACACCATACTCATCGCGGGTCACTTGAGCCAAGAGAAAATCAAGAAGTGCATACTTGCACATTTTTTCTGGCCACATAGATGGAAGGAAGTGGCAGACTTTTGTGCTCTCTGTCCAGAATGCCAGTTGGTTGTCCCCAGATATATAAAGCAGGCCACATTGATCCCTTTGCCCATAACAAATATTCCACCTGAAAGAATTTGGGTTGCTATGTGGGTCCCCTGGCAAAAAGTTTAGCAAGGTATCAGTAAATTATGGTAATAATGGATTACACCACCTGATACCCCAAGGCTAAGCACATGCCTTCCACTACAGCCCCTTCAGTAGCCAAAGGACTGCTAAAGGTACTTTCCACAGTTGGGCTATAAAAGGAGATCTTAAGTGATCAGAGCACCAATTTTATATCAAAGCTTATGAGGGAGGCTAGTGCTTTACTGAAGGTTAAATCCATTCAGACATCAGTCTACTGCTTTAGTAAAGGTTAAGTCCATCCAGATATCAGTCTACCATCCTCAGACCAATGGCTTAGGCAAAAGATATAACAAATCCTTAAAGGGTATGCTGTCTAAATTTGTTTCAGCTGAGGCAAAAACTGGGATGAACTGTTACCCTATTTAATGTTTACAGTTTGGGAGGTGCTGCAATCGTCCATGGGTTTCTCACCCTCTAAACTGTTGTATGAGCAACATCCTCAAGTGATGCTGGCTCCTGTAAGAGATATGGGAAGAAGAAGCACATAGTCCCCTAATGTGTTCCAACGTGTAATGCAAAATGAGAGAAAGACTAGACACAATTGGCAGATTTGCCAGAGAAAATGTATTCAAGACACAGCAAACCCAGGCAGAACACTATAACCAAGAGGCCAGGCTATGGGAGTTCAGACCTGGTGGTGGAGTAATTCTTCCACTCCCTAACTCTGAAAGTAAACTCCTGGCTAAATGGCTGGAACTGTATGAGGTCCTGAGAAAAGTGAGGCCAGTTGATCATAAGGTATTACGACCTGATCTAAAAAAGGAAAAACAGATTTATCATAGTTTTTTGTTAAAACCCTGGAAAGACAGGAAGGTTTTGCTAGTTGACCCAGAAGTACCAAAAGAGGCTTCTAGTCAGGTGATGGATAAGGACACAGAAGATGGAATTCTCAATTTAAGCCCTAAAATTTTAAAAGAATCAAGCCTCATCCCATTGAACTAACAGCTCAGCCTGACCCACAAAAATGAAACACAGCAACTGGTAGGAAATTTTGGGGATGTGTTCTCCCCAAAACTGGGGCAAACTGACATGATCTAGCAAAGCACAGACACAGAACCAGGTGTCTAGATCTGCCAACAGCCATAACAGGCTCCCAGAAAAAGTCTGAGAGACAATACGGGAGGAGAGCCACTCTATTTTGGAACTTGGAGTCATTGTGGAATCTCAGAGTGGCTGGTCTAGCCCTATTGTGTTAGTCCCAAAACCAAATGGGTCCACTCAGTTTTGTATCGGCTTCCAGAATGTCAGTGCAGTCTTCAAGTTAGATTCATATCCTATGCCTAGGGTGGATGAACTTCTGGACTGCATAAGTAAGGCTCAGTACATCAGTACAGTACTCCAGGGTATTGGCAAATCCCAACAACTCCTGAATTCTGATAGAAAACACCCTTTGTTACCCCATTTGGTCTCCATCTGTTTACCATGTTCCCCTTTGGGTTGCATGATGCCCTCCCCACATTTCAAAGGCTAGTGGATTGAATCCTCTTTCTCCATGGGTTATATGCAGCAGAATACCTGGACAATGTTATATTTAGCTATGATTGGGTCACTCACCTGCAGAATATAGCTGCAGTACTTCAGTCACTCAGGGAAACCAATCTCATGACCAGTGCTGCAAAATGTGCCCTAGGGCAACAGGAAACTAAATACCTGGAATATATGGTTGGGAATGGCCATGTACACCCAGCTGTTGATAAGGTAAAAGACCTTGCTGACTGCCCCGTACCAACTACCAAAAAGCAAGTTAGGGCCTTCCTTGGCTTAGTGGGGTATTATCACCGGTTCATCTGAAGTTTTCAACACTTGCTGCCCTACTGACTATAAAGGCTGCCCCAAATAAGGTTCAGTGGTCCTCAAAGTGTCAAAAGGCCTTCCAAACTAACAAAAGTGTGTTGTGTAAGGGATGTGTCCTACAAAGTCTTGATTTCAACTGTCCATTCATTTTGTTCACAGATGCCTCAGAAGTAGGATTGTGGGCTGTCTTGTTACAACAACTTTACAATGGGAATTTCACCATCTTTTATTTGTCCAGGAAAATTGTTTCCCCTGGAACAGCAGTGTGCCACACTACAGAAAGAGTATCTTGCAGTGAAGGGACAGTAGTAGCCCTGTGTTACTATTTTTGGGAAGACGCTTCACCTTGGTCACTGACCACGCACCCCTTACATGGCTGCATGCCATGGAGGACACTAATTCCTAAGTCATCTGGTGGTACCTAGCTCTGCAGCCATTTTCAGCAAAGTTGCATCACAGGGCAGGTTCCTTGCGTAAATAATGCTGAATTTTTCTCCCGGGAGGCATCTTGATTGTAACCACTGCCAAATGTACCATAGGCACAACTCTGAAAGGGAGGGTATGTGAAGGAGTCTATACAACCTTCACCCAGGACCCCCTTTCCACAAAGATACCAGCAGGAGAACATAGTGACTTGAGACCCAGCCCTGCTGAATTCTTATCAGGTCCTTTAAAGGCCATATGCATCCTTGTTTGGTGCTAAAGTAAAGCAACCTTTCGTTTGACTGAACTTTGACCGGATGTTGTTTTGTTTTTTTGAGGGGTCCCCACAAAAGTCATGACTTGTTACAACACAGTTACAAATGTATTGATAAGTGACAAAAAGTCTAAACCATATCAGCTCCACAAAACCATGTACAGTATACAGGAGAGGCAGAAACATTCAAGCTATGGTGGTAAACAGCCTGTGTAAAAAACCTCAACAAACAACATAGCTCAGTCCACTAAACGGGAACTACATATGGTGACACTGTAGCCAGTGCAGTAGCAGCTATAATACCAGTTATTTCAAACACCTATAACATGGGAAGAGCTGTTATAGTAGATCATTTATGGGGGCGTGGCTAGCCGCCAATAAGACGGCAGCCTAATTCTGTAGCTGCAGTTTCTCCCTGGGAAAATCACATTGCATCCACTCAGCACCATAGCAAACTACTGAAGTGACCTGCTTCCTTCGAAGGCTTGTATACTGAGGAGCACTCAGACAAACACAGACATTCTTTTTTTCAGCCACTCTAAGAAGTTTGTGTCAAATAATCGCTGAACTTAACTTGCCCCCACAGCTCTGTCAGTGCAAAAGCAAAATTGTGTCGGCCATGAAGTCTCTGCCAAGACAGGCCCATTCCACCGGTGCTTTCCTGTTATCACAATGGCCTTGCTGGTGGCCCCAGTGTTTGATATGGCTCACACTGCCGATGTGTTGAACAAGATCCTCATCGATATACAGTCCACCAAACGGGAACTATAGATGGACTATACAGGCGCGATGGTCTGCATCTATCCAGGAGGGGAACCAAGGATCCTAGGTGATAAGTTTAAATGCTTCATTGGCAAGCATTTAAACTAGCCAAGGGGGGAGGCACTGAAAAGGAGAAGGGAAATCCCCCCAAAGAAAAATAAGGGTAGCAAGTGAGGTAAACACCAAGTTAGAGCAGTCGAAAGGGAGAAGGGCAGGGGTAAATGGAGAAAAAGACAAAGGCAGTAAGGACAGGGATGGGGCAAAAAGAAATAAAGCCATAAAAAAATGGAGGGTAAGTTATTATTTATTTATTTAGATTTTAGGAACCGGGTAAGCCCACTGAGACCAGAGATCCCTTTTTCAGGGGCGACCCGGAGTTAGTTACAATGACTACATACGTAGATGTAAAATACAGTAGGATTGAGTGAAATACATATTTAGTTACAGTGAGTGCATACATAAACATTGAGGTACAGTAGATTAATAGCAGCCGGGTACAAGTCAGGGAGTGGGTAACAAACGTGGGTTACAGGGACAGCGGGAATCACAAGGTTAAACAGGTGCTTAAGTCAAGTAAACAGTATTTTTAGCTTTTTCCATAGGTGATTCAGGGATGGAAGGCATGGATCAGCAGAAGGTAGCAAGGGGGTAGGTCAGGGACGTGGTCTAGCGAGTACAACCACAGAGGTTGAGTTCCAGGAGGTACACTTTGAGGCCAGATTTAAACCCTAGGAGAGTAGGTTTGTCAAGTAGGCTTGCTGGGAGGGTGTTCCATAAATAGGAAGCCGCGTAATGAAAGAAGCGCTTTCCTTGGTTAGTGCGAATGCGAGGGAGGGCAAGGGGACAACTTGCTGCGGACCGGAGGGTTCAACAATGGACTTTAGGGGTGAGTAGCCCACTCAGGTGAGGTGGGTGGCCTAAGGAGGTGAATTTAAAGGCCAGACAGACTGTAGAATAGGCCAGCTTATGCCATAGGGAGGGCCAGTTTAGGTCAGAGGGAGCCTCACAGTGATGCCTCCTAGGGGGAGGAGTTTGTTGCAAAGCGAGCTACTCGGTAGTAGAGTATGGAAAGTTTGTTTAGCTCTGACTCTCGGAGGGACTGTAGTACAGGAGAACCATAAAGAATGGAGGGGAGAAGTTTACAGTTTTCTTCGGCACGTTGCGCCTCCCTGGAGAGGGAGTTTCCCAGGCGGTAGAGAAGGCCGAGCCTCTGGTGGATGGATGGATGTAGTTAAAGTGTCAATATGTGGTTTATAGGTCAGCTCCTGGTTGAGGAGAACCCCAAGATATTTGAACTGGTCAGTGACTGCTACTTTCCTCCCTTGGGCTGTATTGAGCTGGAGTAGCTTGCTTCGGTCTGTGCCCAGGCGTCTAGTCCCAAACAGGACTGCCTTGGTTGTGTCTTCATTCAGCTGTAGAGGTGAACCAGACCTCAAGAGCTGAGAGACTGGCCTGAAGTTTGAAGGAGATAACAGTGGGTTGCGGGTCGCTGCAGTAGACAACGGTGTCATCCGCATAAAGGATAACGTTGCTGGGCATGCAGTCCCCTTCGATGCCGTTGAGGAACAGTGAGAATAATAGGGGGCCCAGGATCGAGCCCTGGGGTATCCCAGAGATCATGGGTCTAGTGCCAGATTGTATTCCTCTCCAACGGACTTTTTGAGATCTTTTTGTCAGGTAGCTCTCAAACCAGGAGAGAGAGAGAGAGCTCATCCAGGCCCAGTTGGTGAAGTTTGGAAAGGAAAAGTTCATGGCTGACCAGGTCAAAGGCCTTGGACAGGTCAATGAATAAGGCGCCCGTTGGGAAGCCTTGGTCTATGGGCTTGAGGATGTCAGTTGTTAGACGGTTGAGGGCAGTGTCAGTGCCATGGCCTTTCCTAAAGCCGTGTTGTACATTGGAAAGGAGTAGGTGTTCCTCAAGATAATCCTGTAGCTGATTATATACAAGCCTTTCCTGAACTTTCCCCAGGTGGCTGAGAAGGGAGATGGGCCTATAGTTTCCCACTCTGTCCCAGGGCCCTTTTTTGTGGACAGGGATAATGGTCATTACCTACCACTTACTGGGGACAGTTCCTTCATGGAGGGACCTGTTGATAAGCAAGGTGGCAGGGTAGGCGATAGCCAGGGCTGCAGCCCTCAGCAGCCGAGGTTCTAGAAGGTCATTTCCCCGGGAAGAGCTAGGATTTATTTTGAGTAGTAGGGGAAGTACAGTCACTGGTTCAACAAGTTGCAGATGGAAAAGGGGCTGAGGAAGCACCCTGTCCATGTTGGGGTGGTAGGGAGTCCCAGGCAGGGGTGGGAGGTATCCGTTAGGATTGGAGAAGGAGGCACAGAAAGCATTGGCAACTGTAGAGGGGTCGTTGGTAAATGTATCCCCAACTAGGAGTGAGTTATCTTGTGCTTTTGTGGAACCTTTGAGGAGGGAGTTTATGTGGCCCCAGAATTTCTTAGGGTCACGTAGATGGCTGGTTTGGAGGACTCTTAAGTACTTGGACTTGGCCTGTTTGGCAGTTTTTTTGCATTGGTTCCTCAGATTCCTGTACTTCTCCCAGTTGGGTATACAGCCAGAGGATTTGTAGAGTCCCCATGCCCTGACACAGAGACACATAGTCTGCTTTAGGTTAGGACTCAGCCATTTATGGCACTTTCCTGTACCCTGAGTTTTTTTCCAGAGGGCATGCAGGTTGGCTAGGGACAGGAATGTATTAGTGAAGTATTCAAGTGCTTCATCGAGTGAGGGGAGGGAGACAATGGGGTCCCAGTCGATTTTCCCCAGGTCAGAGCAGAAGTCTGCTGGTACAAACCTGCTGAAGTTCTTGGCTTCAATGACCCGGGCAGCAGTTTTGGGTGGTTTGTTGGACCAGGCACAGAAAATGGGAGAGTGGTCACTCAGAGAGTCTGACATAATCCCGGCAGTCAGTATTCAGTCAGGGCAAAAGACTAGTGCCCAGTCGAGTAGGGAATGATTGCCAGACTTAGTATTGTGCCTAGTTGGCAGATCAATAACGGGTAAGTGAGGAGTCCAATATTAAGTTCTTGATTGTGGAGGACCCAGGGGCAAGCCAGTTTAGATTGAAGTCCCCAAGGAGGATGGTCTCCCCCAGGGGGTGCTCGTGGAGGGCATTGGTTAGAGATTCAAGAGAGGAGGCGGCAGATTGGGGTGGGAGGTAGGCACACCCTATGTAGATGGTCTTGGTGTCACTCAGGAGCACTTTAACAAATAGGATCTCACTCTGCGATCCGCTAAGAGAGGGGAGATCTATCTGGGAGATATTCAAGGAGGAGTTTAGGTAGATGAGAACCCCCCTCCTTTTTTCCCCACTCTGTCCTTTCTAATAGCCGGGAACCATCTAGGTCAACTTTGTGGGCAGGATTTGAGGCTTTAGCCATGTTTCAATCACAGCTAGTATATGGGGTTTGTAGAGTAGTGCCCATGCCTCAAGGTCATGGATTTTGTGCCTTAAGCTCCCGATATTCATATGCACCAGCTTGAGACCATTGGAGTTGGCCCAGAGGGGTTGGCGGGATCACTAAGGGTGAGATTAGGAGAATAGGGACCAGGGTTTGGTTCCCGATATCCCCAAGTGCTAGCCAGGCCTGACTGGGAGGCCAGTAGAATTGTGAGGGGAGCCTCAGCAGGTCGTCACTTGTGGAAGGTCGATGGCTAGGGTTATAGCAGCTCTTCAAGAGAGGTCCATTCATGGTTTGGGTAAGCTTATTTAACCCCTCATGCTTAGGCTCAGGGAGCCAGAAGAGAAGTAAAGACTTCCAGCGGGGTTCAAAGAGGAGCAGTTCCAGAGGGAGGGGGAGGTAGTTCCGTGTGTCTGAGCTATATAGGAGGGAGCAACCCTGGACGCCGAGCTCCCCATGCTGTAGATCAGAGGGGGGCACAAGACTCAGGTGGTTGTTGGAATCAAAAGTAGCAGGAAGTTGAGTTTGGGTGGGAATAGCCCATCACAGCAGGCATCAGTAAAGCAATTAGAGTCATTAGGTTGTGGGGGATTCATTACGCCAGGGGGATGTTAGCTGTTCCACTGGTAAGGACTATTAACGGAGATTAGGGAGCATATGAGGATTTCAATCAGGTTCTAGCTCAGGAGAGGAGAGAGGGTTCTGGTTATTAATTTTCCACCCCTTTCTGTAATGAGGCAAGCAGCAGCCAGGATTTCAGCCACTTATAAAGGATAGAAAACTGGCAGGAAAGAATTAGATACGACCTCTAGTGGAGAGATCCGAGAACCTGCGGATGGGAAAGTGAGCTAATAGGTACTGCAGCTCACATGACCACTGCTATATAAGCAGATGCTCACCAAGGGCGGTGGTGGGGTGGCGGGATCCAACTCAGCAGCAGCAGGCGCTGTCACTGGTGCAGTCGCCATGTCAGGCACGCCAGGGGAATCTTTGTCCGCACCTGAGGGGGATACCAGCTCCAAACTGTTGGGGAGGCTGCCCTGAGCCCTCACGACTTCCGCCTACATTTCAGCTGTGGAGGAAGGAGAAGAAGAGAGTGGACTTTAAATAGGGGACAGAATGGTAGTGACCCTGCTGGAGGCTCACATTTCATTAGCTGAATCGGGCAGGAGCTTTAACACAGCACTAGCAATTTAATACACTTCTATATTTTTGCAGGGTAAGTTTCCCCTAAAGCACTGTACAGGTTCCCTCGGAGCAAGGTTACAGTGAGCAGAATCAGGGGCAGGCAGGAGCTTTAACACAGCACTAGCAATTTAATACTCTTTAAATATATGCAGGGTGAAAGTTTCCCTCAAAGCACTGCTCAGGTTCCCTCGGATCAAGGCTATAGTGAGCAGAATCAGGGCCAGGCAGGAGCTTTAACACAGCGTTAGCAATTTAATACACTTTTAAATATATGCAGGGTAAAGTTTCCCTTAAAGCAACTGCCAGGTTCCCTCTAGAGCAAGGCTGAAGCAAGCAGATCAGAGGTGGCAGAAACTATCTCCATTGCTGCACTGACATTTAAAATATGAAAAAGGCGCCAAAAATCAGTAGCCTCTTTATTTGTCCAACTCAGCAGCAGCAGTAGCACTGTTGCTGGTGCAGTCGCGATGTCGGGCATGCCAGGGGGAAATTCCTTGTCCGTACCTGAGGGGGATACCGGCTCCAAACTGTTGGGGAAGGGCTGCTCTTTGCGCTCTCGCAACCTCCGCCTACGTTTCAGCTGAGGGGGATACCGGCTCCAAACTGTTGGGGGAGGGCTGCTCCTTGAGCCCCTCACGACCTCCGCCTACGTTTCAGCTGAGGGGGATACTGGCTCCAAACTGTTTGGGGAGGGCTGCTCCTTGAGCCCTCGCGACCTCCACCTACGTTTTAGCTGAGGGGGATACTGGCTCCAAACTGTTGGGGGAGGGCTGCTCCTTGAAACATAGAAACATAGAATTTGACGGCAGATAAGGACTGCTTGGCCCACCTAGTCTGCCCATTTTCCTACCTAACAGATAAGGTGCAGATCCTGGTTAACCAACAGCTTACTTCCTCCAACCCCCCACTAGGACTGCCTTATGTCTGTCCCATGCATTCTTGAATTCCTCCACTGTTCTTGACTCCACGACCTCCTCAGGGAGGCTGTTCCATGCATCCACAACCCTCTCTGTGAAAAAATACTTTCTCACATTACCTCTGAGCCGTCCCCCCTCTATCTTCAAATTGTGCCCCCTTGTTCTTGCACATCTCTTTTTCTGAAAGATGCTACCCTCTTGGACTTTGTTGATTCCCTTGAGGTACTTGAAAGTTTCTATCATGTCCACTCTCTCCCTTCTTTCCTCAAGGGTATACATATTAAGCTCCTTTAGTCTTTCTTCATATGTCTTCTGGTGCAGACCGTGCACCATTTTGGTTGCCCTCCTCTGGACAGCCTCCACTCTGTCTATGTCTTTGCGGAGATGGGGTCTCCAGAACTGCACACAGTACTCCAGATGGGGTCTCACCAACTGTCTGTACAGAGGGATAACAACTTCCTGTTTTCTACTACTGATGCCTCTTCCTATGCATCCCAGTATCTCCCCAGCCTTCCTTACTGCCTTCTCACATTGCTTGCCCACCTTTAGGTCATCTGATATAATTACCCCCAGGTCCCTTTCCAATTTTACTGTTGTCAGTATCTCACCCCCATTGTGTACTCTTCCCCTGGGTTTTTGTTTCCCATGTGCATTACCTTGCACTTCTTTGCATTGAATCTGAGCTGCCATACATTTGACCATTCCTCCAACCTTGCCAAATCCTTCTCATCCTTTCCACTCCATCTTGTGTATCAACTCTGTTGCAGATCTTTGTGTCATCTGCAAAGAGACATACCTTTCCTTCCAGTTCCTCTGCAATGTCACTTATAAAGACATTAAAAGGACCGGTCCAGTACTGAACCCTCATGGTACCCGCTAGTAACCCTCCTTTCTTCACTGTACTCCATTTACTACTACCCTTTGCATCCTGTTGTCTAGCCAATTTTTATCCAGGCTACCACCTTGGGACCCACTCCAAGGCTGGCTAACTTGTGTATTAATCTTTTGTGTGGGACTGTATCAAATGCCTTGCTAAAATCTAGGTAGGCCATGTCCACAGCTCCTCCCTGGTCTACTACTTTGGTCACCCAGTCAAAGAAATCTATTAGATTCGTCTGACATGACCTTCCCATCGTGAATCCATGCGGCCTTGGGTCCTGTGCCCCACTGGCCTCTAGGTACTCAACAATTCTTTCCTTCAGAAGTGATTCCATCATTTTCCTACCACTGAGGTCAAACTAACTGGTCTGTAGCTTCCTGCATCTGTCCTGCTCCCACTTTTGTAAAGAGGAATCACATCTGCCCTCCTCCAGTCCTCAGGTACCACCCCATCCTCCCATGATTTGTTAAAGAGAGTAGTCAGCGGTGTCACTAGTTCTACCCTTAGTTCTTTTAGAATTCTTGGGTGAATCTCATCAGGCCCCATTGCTTTGTCCACCTTCAGTTTTATTAGTTCTTTCAGAACCCTTTCTTTTGTAAATGAACTGGTATCGACCCCCATCTTTAGAGTGTTTCTCTTGTTTGGTTTAGGTACCTCCCCCCTCCTCTTCCTTTGTGAATACTGAGCAGAGATATTCGTTCAGTATCCCTGCTTTTTCGCTGTCACCCTCTATCCACATCCCCTCCATTAAGCCTCAGTATCCCTCCTTTGGTCTTTCTTCACTCCCTAATGTACCTATAAAGGTCTTATTCCCCTTCTTAACAGAATTGGCTATCCTTTCCTCGGTTTTGGCCTTTGCTATTCTGACTGCCTTCCCAGCCTCTTTCTGCTTTAACTGATAAAGTTCTCTGTCCTGCTCCTTCTGTGTTTCCTTATATTTCCTGAATGCTATCCTTTTCTCCTTAACCTTCCCTGCCACCTCTTTTGAGAACCATAGCATTTTTTTCCTTCGTTGTGTTTTATTGATTTGCTTTACACAAAGGCTTATTGCCTCTGTGATGGCTGTTTTGATTACTCCCCATTGTTCCTCCATCCTCCTTCTTGCCTGTTTGCTAGTGCTTTTCTGAGGCACTCTCTCATTTTCCCAAAGTCAGCCCTCCTAAAGTCCAATACTCTTGCTTTTGTATGGCTTGATTGTATGGTTGTGTTTATCGTGAACCACACTGTTTGGTGGTCGCTTGTTCCCAGATGGCTACCCACTTCTAAATCTGAGATTCTTTCTCCATCCCCATTTGAGAGTACCAGGTCTAAGATTGCTCCATCCCGAATGGGTTCCAATAGTAGTTGTCTGAGGCATGCCCCTGTGGGGCATCAAGAATGGCCCTGCTCTTGGATGTGTCGCAGCAAGGTGCTCAGTTAACATCTGGCATGTTCAGGTTCTCCATCAACAATATCTCCCTTTTCTGCCATTCTAAAGGAGCCTTCTATCATTTCCTTGTCCATTCCCTCCCCCTGAGATGGGGGTCTGTATACAACCCCCATGCGGATTGTGATGCCATTTCCTTTCTCCATGGTGACCCAGAGTGCCTTATCTGCTCCCTGTTTACTCTTTAGTTCTGTTGCTTTGATCCCTTCCTTTACATAGAGAGCTATTCCTCCTCCTCTTTTACCCTCCCTGTCTCTCCTGTAGATTGTGTATCCTGGTATGTTGACATCCCAGTCATGGTTCTCTGTGTACCATGTTTCTGTGACTGCCACAATATACAGGCAACTCTCTTCCATCAAGGCCACTAGTTCAGGGAGTTTGTTACACAGACTACCCTCGCGACCTCCGCCTACGTTTCAGCTGAGGAGGATACCGGCTCCAAACTGTTGGAGGAGGGCTGCTCCTTGAGCCCTCGTGACCTCCACCTACATTTCAGCTGGGTAATGAGTACCAATGCCCGTAGTCTGGGTAAAAGCTCCCGAAATGGTGGCCTTGATGGAAGAGGATGCCTGGATATCGTGGTATCACAGAAACATGGTACACAGAGAACCATGACTGGGACAAGTCAACACCAAGGTACACAATCTACAGGAGGGTTGTGAGGAAGAAGAGGGTAAAGAGGAGGAGGAGTAGCTCTCTCGTAAGGGAAGAGATCAAAGCAACAGAACTAAAGGGTAAACAGGAGGAGAGGAGGCACTGTGGGTCACCCTGAGACTGAAATGGCTCCACAACCACACAGGGTTGTATGCAGACCTCCGTCTCAGGGAGGAAATAGATAAGGACAGTCGAGTAGGGAATGATTGCCAGACTTAGTATTGTGCCTAGTTGGCAGATCAATACAGAGTAAGTGAGAGTCCAATATTAAGTTCTTGATTGTGGAGGACCCAGGGCAAGCCAGTTTAGATTGAAGTCCCCAAGGAGGATGGTCTCCCCAGGGGTGCTCGTGGAGGCATTGGTTAGAGATTCAAGAGAGAGGCGGCAGATTGGGGTGGGAGGTAGGCACACCCTATGTAGATGGTCTTGGTGTCACTCAGGAGCACTTTAACAAATAGGATCTCACTCTGCGATCCGCTAAGAGAGGGGAGATCTATCTGGGAGATATTCAAGGAGGAGTTTAGGTAGATGAGAACCCCCCTCCTTTTTTCCCCACTCTGTCCTTTCTAATAGCCGGGAACCATCTAGGTCAACTTTGTGGGGCAGGATTTGAGGCTTTAGCCATGTTTCAATCACAGCTAGTATATGGGGTTTGTAGAGTAGTGCCCATGCCTCAAGGTCATGGATTTTGTGCCTTAAGCTCCCGATATTCATATGCACCAGCTTGAGACCATTGGAGTTGGCCCAGAGGGGGTTGGCGGGATCACTAAGGGTGAGATTAGGAGAATAGGGACCAGGGTTTGGTTCGATATCCCCCCAAGTGCTAGCTTGAGCCTGACTGGGAGGCCAGTAGAATTGTGAGGGGGGAGCCTCAGCAGGTCGTACTTGTGAAGGTCGATGGCTAGGTTATAGCAGCAGCTCTTCAAGAGAGGTCCATTCATGGTTTGGGTAAGCTTATTTAACCCCTCATGCTTAGGCTCAGGGAGCCAGAAGAGAAGTAAAGACTTCCAGCGGGGTTCAAAGAGGAGCAGTTCCAGAGGGAGGGGGAGGTAGTTCCGTGTGTCTGAGCTATATAGGAGGGAGCAACCCTGGGCCCCGAGCTCCCCATGCTGTAGATCAGAGGGGCACAAGACTCAGGTGGTTGTTGGAATCAAAAGTAGCAGGAAGTTGAGTTTGGGTGGGAATAGCCCATCACAGCAGGCATCAGTAAAGCAATTAGAGTCATTAGGTTGTGGGGGATTCATTCATGAAGGATGTTAGCTGTTCCACTGGTAAGGACTATAGCGGAGATTAGGGAGCATATGAGGATTTCAATCAGGTTCTAGCTCAGGAGAGAGAGAGGGTTCTGGTTATTAATTTTCCACCCTTTCTGTAATGAGGCAAGCAGCAGCCAGGATTTCAGCCACTTATAAAGGATAGAAAACTGGCAGGAAAGAATTAGAATCGACCTCTAGTGGAGAGATCCGAGAACCTGCGGATGGGAAAGTGAGCTAATAGGTACTGCAGCTCACATGACCACTGCTATATAAGCAGATGCTCACCAAGGGCGGTGGTGGGGGTGGCGGGGATCCAACTCAGCAGCAGCAGTAGCGCTGTCACTGGTGCAGTCGCGATGTCAGGCACGCCAGGGGGGAATTCTTTGTCCGTACCTGAGGGGGATACCAGCTCCAAACTGTTGGGGGAGGGCTGCTCCTTGAGCCCTCACGACTTCCGCCTACATTTCAGCTGTGGAGGAAGGAGAAGAAGAGAGTGGACTTTAAATAGGGGACAGAATGGTAGTGACCCTGCTGGAGGGCTCACATTTCATTAGCTGAATCGGGCAGGAGCTTTAACACAGCACTAGCAATTTAATACACTTCTATATTTTTGCAGGGTAAGTTTCCCCTAAAGCACTGTACAGGTTCCCTCGGAGCAAGGTTACAGTGAGCAGAATCAAGGGCAGGCAGGAGCTTTAACACAGCACTAGCAATTTAATACTTTTAAATATATGCAGGGTGAAAGTTTCCTCAAAGCACTGCTCAGGTTCCCTCGGATCAAGGCTATAGTGAGCAGAATCAGGGCCAGGCAGGAGCTTTAACACAGCGTTAGCAATTTAATACACTTTTAAATATATGCAGGGTAAAGTTTCCTTAAAGCAACTGCCAGGTTCCCTCTAGAGCAAGGCTGAAGCAAGCAGATCCAGAGGTGGCAGAAACTATCTCCATTGCTGCACTGACATTTAAAAAATATGAAAAAGGCGCCAAAATCAGTAGCCTCTTTATTTGTCCAACTCAGCAGCAGCAGTAGCACTGTTGCTGGTGCAGTCGCGATGTCGGGCATGCCAGGGGGAAATTCCTTGTCCGTACCTGAGGGGGATACCGGCTCCAAACTGTTGGGGAAGGGCTGCTCTTTGCGCTCTCGCAACCTCCGCCTACGTTTCAGCTGAGGGGGATACCGGCTCCAAACTGTTGGGGAAGGGCTGCTCCTTGAGCCCTCACGACCTCCGCCTACGTTTCAGCTGAGGGGGATACTGGCTCCAAACTGTTTGGGGAGGGCTGCTCCTTGAGCCCTCGCGACCTCCACCTACGTTTTAGCTGAGGGGGATACTGGCTCCAAACTGTTGGGGAGGGCTGCTCCTTGAAACATAGAAACATAGAATTTGTGACGAATAAGGACTGCTTGGCCCACCTAGTCTGCCCATTTTCCTACCTAACAGATAAGGTGCAGATCCTGGTTAACCAACAGCTTACTTCCTCCAACCCCCCACTAGGACTGCCTTATGTCTGTCCCATGCATTCTTGAATTCCTCCACTGTTCTTGACTCCACGACCTCCTCAGGGAGGCTGTTCCATGCATCCACAACCCTCTCTGTGAAAAAATACTTTCTCACATTACCTCTGAGCCGTCCCCCCTCTATCTTCAAATTGTGCCCCCTTGTTCTTGCACATCTCTTTTTCTGAAAGATGCTACCCTCTTGGACTTTGTTGATTCCCTTGAGGTACTTGAAAGTTTCTATCATGTCCACTCTCTCCCTTCTTTCCTCAAGGGTATACATATTAAGCTCCTTTAGTCTTTCTTCATATGTCTTCTGGTGCAGACCGTGCACCATTTTGGTTGCCCTCCTCTGGACAGCCTCCACTCTGTCTATGTCTTTGTGGAGATGGGGTCTCCAGAACTGCACACAGTACTCCAGATGGGGTCTCACCAACTGTCTGTACAGAGGGATAACAACTTCCTGTTTTCTACTACTGATGCCTCTTCCTATGCATCCCAGTATCTCCCCAGCCTTCCTTACTGCCTTCTCACATTGCTTGCCCACCTTTAGGTCATCTGATATAATTACCCCCAGGTCCCTTTCCAATTTTACTGTTGTCAGTATCTCACCCCCCATTGTGTACACTTCCCCTGGGTTTTTGTTTCCCATGTGCATTACCTTGCACTTCTTTGCATTGAATCTGAGCTGCCATACATTTGACCATTCCTCCAACCTTGCCAAATCCCTTCTCATCCTTTCCACTCCATCTTGTGTATCAACTCTGTTGCAGATCTTTGTGTCATCTGCAAAGAGACATACCTTTCCTTCCAGTTCCTCTGCAATGTCACTTATAAAGACATTAAAAGGACCTGGTCCCAGTACTGAACCCTCACGGTACCCGCTAGTAACCCTCCTTTCTTCACTGTGTACTCCATTTACTACTACCCTTTGCATCCTGTTGTCTAGCCAATTTTTATCAGGCTACCACCTTGGGACCCACTCCAAGGCTGGCTAACTGTGTATTAATCTTTGTGTGGGACTGTATCAAATGCCTTGCTAAAATCTAGGTAGGCCATGTCCACAGCTCCTCCCTGGTCTACTACTTTGGTCACCCAGTCAAAGAAATCTATTAGATTGTCTGACATGACCTTCCCATCGTGAATCCATGCGGCCTTGGGTCCTGTGCCCCACTGGCCTCTAGGTACTCAACAATTCTTTCCTTCAGAAGTGATTCCATCATTTTTCCTACCACTGAGGTCAAACTAACTGGTCTGTAGCTTCCTGCATCTGTCCTGCTCCCACTTTTGTAAAGAGGAATCACATCTGCCCTCCTCCAGTCCTCAGGTACCACCCCATCCTCCCATGATTTGTTAAAGAGAGTAGTCAGCGGTGTCACTAGTTCTACCCTTAGTTCTTTTAGAATTCTTGGGTGAATCTCATCAGGCCCCATTGCTTTGTCCACCTTCAGTTTTATTAGTTCTTTCAGAACCCTTTCTTCTGTAAATGGACTGGTATCGACCCCAGTCTTCAGAGTGTTTCTCTTGTTTGGTTTAGCCTCCCCCTCCTCTTCCTTTGTGAATACTGAGCAGAAATATTCGTTCAGTATCCCTGCTTTTTCGCTGTCACCCTCTACCCACATTCCCTCCCCTTTATTAAGCCTCAGTATCCCTCCTTTGGTCTTTCTTCACTCCCTAATGTACCTATAAAAGGTCTTATCCCCCTTCTTAACAGAATTGGCTATCCTTTCCTCGGTTTTGGCCTTTGCTATTCTGACTGCCTTCCCAGCCTCTTTCTGCTTTAACTGATAAAGTTCTCTGTCCTGCTCCTTCTGTGTTTCCTTATATTTCCTGAATGCTATCCTTTTCTCCTTAACCTTCCCTGCCACCTCTTTTGAGAACCATAGCATTTTTCCTTCAGTTGTGTTTTATTGATTTGCTTTACACAAAGGCTTATTGCCTCTGTGATGGCTGTTTTGATTACTCCCCATTGTTCCTCCTCCCCTCCTTCTTGCCTGTTTGCTAGTGCTTTTCTGAGGCACTCTCTCATTTTCCCAAAGTCAGCCCTCCTAAAGTCCAATACTCTTTGCTTTTGTATGGCTTGATTGTATGGCTGTGTTTATCGTGAACCACACTGTTTGGTGGTCGCTTGTTCCCAGATGGCTACCCACTTCTAAATCTGAGATTCTTTCTCCATCCCCATTTGAGAGTACCAGGTCTAAGATTGCTCCATCCCGAATGGGTTCCAATAGTAGCTGTCTGAGGCATGCCCCCTGTAGGGCATCAAGAATGGCCCTGCTCTTGGATGTGCCTGCAGCAAAGGTGCTCCAGTTAACATCTGGCATGTTCAGGTTCTCCATCAACAATATCTCCCCTTTTTCTGCCATTCTAAGGAAGCCTTCTATCATTTCCTTGTCCATTCCCTCCCCCTGAGATGGGGTCTGTATACAACCCCATGGATTGTGATGCCATTTCCTTTCTCCATGGTGACCCAGAGTGCCTTATCTTGCTCCTCGTTTACTTTAGTTCTGTTGCTTTGATCCTTCCTTTACATAGAGAGCTATTCTCCTCCTCTTTTCCCTCCTGTCTCTCCTGTAGATTGTGTATCCTGGTATGTTGACATCCCAGTCATGGTTCTCTGTGTACCATGTTTCTGTGACTGCCACAATATACAGGCAACTCTCTCCATCAAGGCCACTAGTTCAGGGAGTTTGTTACACAGACTACCCTCGCGACCTCCGCCTACGTTTCAGCTGAGGAGGATACCGGCTCCAAACTGTTGGAGGAGGGCTGCTCCTTGAGCCCTCGTGACCTCCACCTACATTTCAGCTGGGTAATGAGTACCAATGCCCGTAGTCTAGGTAAAAAGCTCCCCGAAATGGTGGCCTTGATGGAAGAGGGATGCCTGGATATCGTGGTAGTCACAGAAACATGGTACACAGAGAACCATGACTGGGATGTCAACACCAAGGCAAGACAATCTACAGGAGGGAGCAGGGAGGGAAGAAGAGGAAGAAGAGGAGGAGGAGTAGTAGCCTCTGTGTAAGGGAAGAGATCAGCAACAGAACTAAAGGGTAAACAGGGAGGAAGGAGGCATCAGGGTCACCCTGAGACTGGAAATGGCCCACAATCCACACAGGTTGTATACAGACCTCCGTCTCAGGGGAGGAAATAGATAAGGAAATGATAGAAGGCATCCTTGGATGGCAGAGAAAGGGCTATATTGGTGATGGGGACCTGAATATGCCAGATGTTAACTGAAGCACCTTTGCTGCAGCCACATCCAAGAGCAGGGCCATTCTTGATGCCCTACAGGGGGCATGCTTCAGACAGCTAGTTTTGGAACCCACTCGGGAGGGAGCAATCTTAGACCTGGTACTCTTAAATGGGGACGGAGAGAGGATCTCTGATCCTGAAGTGGGTAGCCATCTGGAAACAAGCGACTACCAAACTGTGGTTCAGGATAAACTGAACTGTAGAGTCAAGCCACACAAAAGTGTAGGTGCTGGACTTCAGGAGGGCTGATTTTGTCAAATTGGGAGAGTGCCTCAGAAAAACAGTAGCAAACAGGCAAGAAGGTGGGGTGGAGCAACAATGGGGAAACATCAAAACTGCCATCACAGAGGTAACAAGCCTTTGTGTGAAGCAAATAAACAAATCAAAATGAAAGAAAAAAACACTATGGTTCTCAAATGAAGTGGCGGGGAAGATAAGGGAGAAAAAGACAGCATTCAGGAAGTATAAGGAAATATAGGAGGAGCAGGACAGAGAACTGTACCAGTTAAAGCAGAAGGAAACGGGGAAGACATCAGAATAGCAAAGGCCCAAACTGAGGAAAAGATAGCCAACTCGGTTAAGAAAGGGGATAAAACCTTTTATAGGTACATTAGGGAGCAAAGAAAGACTAAGGCAGGGATACTGAGGCTGAATAAAGAGGAAGGTGGTTGGGCAGAGAGCATCAGTGAAAAAGCAGGGATACTGAACGAATACTTCTGCTCAGATTTCACAATGGAAAAGCAGGGGAAGATACCTAATCCAGTCAATAGAAGCACTCTGGATAGGGGGGTTGATAGTAGTCCTTTCACAAAAGAAAGGGTTCTGAAAGAACTCTTAAAAATGAAGGTGGATAAAGCAATGGGGCCTGATGGGATTCACCCCAGAATTCTAAAAGAACTAAGGGAAGAACTAGTAACACCACTGACTACCCTTTTTAATAAATCATGTAAGGATAGTGGGGTACCTGAGGACTGGAGGAGGGTGGATGTGATTCCCCTTCACAAAAGTGGGAGCAAGACAGAGGCAGGAAACTACAGACCTGTCAGTACGACCTCAGTGATAGGGAAAATGATGGAATCACTTCTGAAGGAAAGACTTGTTGAGTACCTAGAGGCCAGTGGGGCACAGGACCCAAGGCAGCATGGATTCACAGCGGGAAGGTCATGTCAGACGAATCTAATAGATTTCTTTGACTGGGTGACCAAAGTAGTAGACCAGGGAGGGGCTGTGGACATAACCTACCTAGACTTTAGCAAGGCATTTGTCACAGTCCCCCACAAAAGATTAATATCAAATTAGCCAGCCTGGGAGTGGGTCCCAGGGTGGTAGCCTAGGCAAAACACTGGCTGGACAACAGGACACAGCGGGTAATAGTAAATGGAGTCCACAGTGAAGAAAGGAGGGTTACTAGTGGGGTACCGCAGGGTTCTGTACTGGGGCCAGTCCTTTTTAATGTCTTTATAAGTGGCATTGCAGAGGGACTGGGAGGGAAAGTATGTCTCTTTGCAGATGACACAAAGATCTGCAACAGGGCTCATACACAAGGTAGGGTGGAAAGGATGAAAAGGGACTTGGCAAGGTTGGGGAAATTGTCAAATGTATGGCAACTTAGATTCAATGCAAAGAAGTGCAAAGTAATGCACCTGGGAAACAAAAACCCAGGGGAAGAGTACACAAAGGGGGGTGAGATACTGACAACAGCAAAAATGAAAAGGGACCTGGGGGTAGTCATATCAGACGACCTTAAGGTGGGCCAGCAATCTGAGAAGGCAGTAAGGAGGGCTGGGGGGATACTAGGATGCATAGGGAGAGGCATCACCAGTAGAAAACAGGAAGTTGTTGGCCCTCTGTACAGACAGTTGGTAAGACCACATCTGGAGTACTGTGTACAGTTCTGGAGACCCCATCTCTGCAAAGACATAGACAGGGTAGAGGCTGTCCAGAGGAGGGCAACCATAATGGAGCAGGGTCTGCACCAGAAGACATATGAAGAAAGACTAAACGAGCTTAAGATGTATAGCCTTGAGGAAAGGAGGGAGAGGGGGGGACATGATAGAAACTTTCAAATACCTCAAGGGAATCAACAAAGTCCAAGAAGGTAGCATCTTTCAGAAAAAGAGATGTGGAAGAACAAGGGAGCACAATTTGAAGATAGAGGGGGGACGGCTCAGAGGGAATGTGAGGAAGTATTTCTTTACAGAGAGGATTGTAGATGCATGGAACAGCCTTTCTGAGGCGGTCGTAGAGTCAAAAACAGTGGGGGAATTCAAGAATGCATGGGACAGACATAAGGCAATTCTAGAGGGGGTAGGAGGAAGTAGGCAGTTGGTTAACTAGGATCTGCAGCTTATCCAGTAGGAAGGGGAATGGTCAGACTAAGTGGGCAAAGCGGTCCTTATCTGCCATCAAATTCTATGTTTCTATGATACAGCAGACATTAAACATGCTGCAGCTCAGACAAACCAAGGACTGATAAATCTTAGCACCAAAGCTGAAAAGCATGATTGCAGACTGACCAAGCTCGAGAACTCTGAGGAGGAGCACCAGGCTTGGCTACGAGAACAAAACTGGGCCATCTGCTACCTACTCTCTAAGGCTAGTGATTTGGAGAACAGGGCCAAATGGAACAGACTCCAACTAGTTGGACTGCCAGTGAGGCAGAGGGCATGGATTTGATCAACTTTCCCCAGTGCCTCATACTGACTATCCTGAATGTCACCAACTGCCCTCATATTGAGATCAAGAAAGCCCACAGAACTCTGGCACTGAGGTCTAAATCTGGGGATAAATGACAACTGATACTAATAAAAATGTTATGATACCCAGTTGAAGGAAAATATACTCTTTCTGGCCATGGAACAGGGCACCTCTGGTGGGAAGGACACCAACTATACTTTTTTCAAGACTTCTGTACAGAACTGTCCCACAAGCAGAGAGCCTATGCAGCTGTTAAATGGAAACTATCACAACTTGGGATCTGCTCAGTACTTCGATATCCAGAACAGCTTTAAGTCTCGCTGAACAGTGCCAACTACCAATTTGAGACACCAGGGGCCGTGAAGGAGTTCATCAGTAGACAGTGGCTGATCTATAAATTTCATTCCACCCCATACAATTCCCACTCTTCCCTCTCCAACCAAGTGGTGATGAACATGGTGGGATGTCCAGCCCACAGACCACCAGTAGTACCTAGGCACCATCAGATGAAGAGGGGGTATGGGTATAACAAAAAAAAAGGCAGTACCCATGGTGGGACCACCAGACGCACAGACCACCAGTAGTACCTAGACACCACCAGACAAAGACGGGATATGATTACAACAAAAAAGAGGCAGTGGCCATAAAAGACATAAAGCTGAGGTCCATGTATCAGCCAGAAGGAAGACTAACCATTCAGGGATTTGCTGCCATGGCTCACCCTCCTCAGGCTCCTCTGGTAGCCTGGTTTTAAATTCACATCTCCCCACCCAAAACTGCTACAAGGCCTTGTAACAGAAGTCACCTTCAGAAGCCGGCCCTACAAGAATCTGAACTGGGCCTTCAAACCCTGGCCCCTTCTACATTGGCTACATCTGCAGATCCCAGCCTGGTGCAGCCTACTTGGGAAGAGAGTACCGCCACTCTGCCATGTAGCTCATTGAACTATCTTCCTCTTCCTGCACCACAACATGCACTGAAGCAAAAAAAAGTCCCCCAGAAGAAAAATCTGTAACCTCGTAGACTGTGAGTGTCTCTTTCTTTTTCCTTTCTTTAATGAGTGGTACCTCTAGGCCTGGGCCTTGTAGCTGCTTCCCCCAGGCCAAGGGGGAGGGTCCTCAGTTCTGCCTGATTTGTGCTTGAACCCCTAGAAGCCACCTTGGGGTTTATCACAAACCTGGAAGATATGGGGAAGCCATTTTTCCTGTCGGTTTCAGCATACCTAGTTTACCTTGTACTTTGTGCTCGGCCTGTTGTATTCCCCTATGACTCCAATACATCTGCATTGTCCTACGATGTCATGCAGTCACATCCAGTCTGCTGCGACTGCATATGATGGGATACAACCTTATGCAACTGGTTATCCGAGAAGTGCTGAGAACTGCAATATCATGTAACTGGATGAGATCTGGCAATCACATGTCTCTCTGTCTTCCCCCACTTCTTCCCACTACTGGACACAATCTTTGTGGATGGCAGTAAGAGTGGACCCAGATGGCTCCTGTATCTTTGAGGAAGAACTTTTCTCCAGATGTTTACAATCTGAATTATCTGACCATATCTGCTGCAGTAGGTACTCTCTGGCACTTCTCCTGGCTTTCAATATCTGTCAGACTATCATCACTGCACTCTGCTGTCCGAGGGCCAACTTATTGACAACCGTCAGGCTGGGTAGGTACAATCGTATTGCAATTGACTGTAAAAATCCATTTTTCCAGCATCTGGATTGCTGTGCCCAATTGGGTTGTTTGTTGTTTTTTCTTCATCTCCAACCGCCCCAACTAAACTTTTCCAAGAAGGTATGCTGGTGGATAGACTATTTTTTTCCCCACATGGACCTTCCTGCTCACATCCTTTTATGTCTCTGCACTGTTCTCCAGATTTGTAACTGTGGGGGACAATGGCTCTGTTGTTCATGATGCTTAGTCTATCCTATATGATGTTTGGTTGTCTGTACTGCTATTGGCTCCTGATGCACTCTCCCTATCTGCCCACAAGAGAGGACACTGTCCATAGGCTACTCAAGGCCCGAGGGCCAAGGAGTCCTGCCTGGGCCACAGGTGAGTTTGGACAGCCTTCCCTATTGGAGCTCTGGGGATCCAATGGTAATGCTGTCTGCTACTTCTCTTTACCTTTATTCTCTCTCCCCATCCCACCCTTAGATCAGCGACTTAGATCAGTGCTAGAAGCTCACTACCAGGACATGCACCTCTCATTCAATCATAAGTGCATAAGGGCAGTCCTTTCAGCACCACTGACACCAGGCAGTTATTGTGGTACCACCAGCAGATATGTGGATGACTGACCTCTAAGGTAGGAATGTAAGTCTATAGTGCTTGTGAACACTTCATTGAAGTGTAATAAGTAGGGGATGGTGGAGACAGCAGAAGGTAAGAGGCGCTGACCTAATGCTATATCCACCCTTCTCCCAGAGACCTCGTAATAGGGTCGACTGTCGGAACAAGGTAGACCGACTCCCTTCTGATATGACCTTGGACCCTTGCCTCTATCCCCCCTCCACCTACCCTCTTTTGCCTACATTGGTATCTTGTCCTGGATGAATATGCTTCCCCACCTGGGGCTACCTAAATAGATGGGTGAGGTGCAGCAAGCGAGGGATATACTTCACTTACAACTGCAAGCTCATGTGCTTGTATCTGATCACAAGTGATCCAAAGCAACCGCTTGTGAGAAGCTACGATAAACAGTGAAAGGCTGCAATCAGTGACTGATCATTTCCAATTTCCATTGAGAAGTGCTGTATACTCTACTTACTGAGGACATTCCTCTGCTTATGCCTAGCATGAACATATGAACATACAAAACTTGCCAGCAGATAAAGGCCCAGAGGTCTATCAAGTCTGCTTGAATGTGCAGCTAGCACCCCTTATTCTGCAGCTGCCCCTCCCTTCCACCCTTCCCCTCCATTGACCCTCCCCCTTGTCCTGTCCCATCCCCTTTTGAAGCAGTCCACTATTCTACTGGATACCACTTCTGCAGGTAACACATTCCACCCAGCCACCACCCTCTCTGTAAAAAAGTGTCTCCTCATCTCCCTCCTGAACCTTCCTCCCTCATCTCATATCATGGCCTCTGGTGTCCCTCCCCTCCCTTACTTTGAACAGCCCATCTGTACCTGTCTTGTTTATTCCTTTCATGTACTTAAAGGTTTCAACCATGTCCCCCCTGTTCCTCCTCTCATCCAGCGAGTACATGTTCAACACCCTCAGCCTCCTCTAGTATGATAAGTCCCCAGCCCCTTGATCATCTTTGTCACCCTGCACTGCACCCCCTCCAGTAACTTAATGTCCCTCTTCAGATACGGGTGCTAGTACTGCACACAGTACTCCAGGTGCGGTCTAACTAATGACCTATACAGTGGCAGAATCACCTCCTCCTTCCTCAAGGATATACCCCTTGCAATGCAACCCAGCATTTTGTTGGCCTTTGCGCTGCCTTCCTACATTGTGCCGAGTTGTTCATTGACCCTGTAATGAGCAGCCCAGATCCTTCTCCTCCTCTGTCTGGGCTAGCTGCACTCCCCATCTGGTAACTCCCCTTGGGTTCTTCACCCCAAAATGCAGCACCATGCATTTTTTGGCATTAAACCCCAGTTGCCTGGTGTCTGACCAGGTTTCAAGCTTTGCCAGATCATCCTGCAACCCCTGCCATCCCCCTAGGTCATCCACCACTGCTCCCATCTTGGTATTATCAGCAAACAGACTGATCTTGCTCTTGATGTCCAATGATATGTCTGCAATGAATATCCCAAACAACACTGGTCCCAACACCGAGCCCTGCAGAACACCGCTCATCACTACCCTTGGGTGTGAGAGCTCCCCACCCACCACCACCTTCTGTTGCCTTCCCTGAAGCCAGTTCCCTACCCATCTCACCAGCTTTGCACCTGCCCCTGTGCTTTCTAACTTACTTCCCAGCCTCCCATGTGGCACTGAGTTGAATGCCTTACTGAAGTCCAGATACAGGAGATCCACTGCATGGCTCCTGTCCAGTTGCCTAGTTACCCAGTCATAGAACTCCACCAGGTTGGTTTGACATGATCTACCATGTATGAAGCCATGCTGTCTGCTGTCCTGTAGTCCTTTGGCATCTAGGAGGGCCACCAGCCTCTCCTTCAGGATAGTCTCCATCAGCTTACCCACGATGGATGTGAGGTTCACTGGTCTGTAGTTCCCCAGTTCATCCTTGGGGCACCACATGAGCCACCCTCCAGTCCTGAGGTACACACCCTGAGTGTAGTGAGACTTTAAATAAGTCTTCCAAAAGTCCTGCAAGGACCTCTGCCAGCTCCTTCAGTGCCCTAGGGTGGATGCTATCGGGGCCTGGTGCTTTGTCCATCCTCAGTGACTTCAAACCCTCCCAAACTCTGTCTTCCATGATTTCCCCATCTGTCACCCCCTCCTGACTAAGATGTTCCTTCCCCTTTGGGTATCACCTCCCTCTTCTCATTAGTAAATATCAAGCAGAAGTAATCATTTAGCGCTTCTGCCTCAGTGCCCCTGCTTCCACCCAACCCCCTCCTTCCTAATCCTTACTATGTGGTTCTTACAGCATCTTTTCTACCTGATGTACCTAAAGAAGTCCTTCCCCTTTCTTAATGCCTTGTGCCAGCCTGAGCTCTGTAGGTGCCTTGGCTCCCCTTACTGCCCGTGTCACGTCTTTTGACTCCGTCAGGTACACCTCCCTGTCCTCCCCCCTCCCTGTTTTCTTGTACCTCCTAAAGGCAGCTCTTTTCCTCCTTACCTTTTCCATGACCTCCTTGCTCAACCAGCTCAGTTTATTAGCCCTAGCCTTCTTGCTCTGAGCCTTGCAGCAGGTTTGGGTTGCCTCTACTATCCCCAGCTTTATGAGCTCCCACCTCTGGTTAGTGCCCATACTAGGTTGAATTCTGGCCAGGTACCCTTTTGCCACTTCTCCCATCCTCCCAAAGCCAGCCCTCCTGAAGTCCAGCACTCTTGTGCCAGATTCCACTCCTTCCTTGCTCATATCCAATGTGAGCCATACTGAGTGGTGGTCACTCCCCAACAGTGGTTCTTCCACCGTAAGTTCTCTCACAAAGTCCCCCTTTGCCAGCACAAGGTCAAGGGTATTCCCTAACCTGGTTGGTTCACTGACCATTTGCAGCAGGAAGCTGTCCTGGAAGGCATCCAGCAGTACCTGCTCCATTCTATTCCTGGTTGTTGGGGTACTCCAGTCCACTCCTGGCATGTTGAAGTCCCCCACAATCACCACACTACCCTTCTCGCAGGTCCTCCTGATCTGTCCCGCTAGTTCCCTGTCTAACTCCTCCATCTGAGAGGGTGGCCTGTACACCACTCCCATTCTGAGAATCCTATTCTTGGAATCCTGGATTTGCATCCAAAGTGACTCTGTACTACCCTCCTCTCCTTTCTCCCTTACACAGTTCAGTGCTTTCTTCACATATAGTGCCACCCGCCCTCCTTTCCCAATCACCCTGTCCCTACGAAATAATCTGTACCCTGGTACAGACAGGTCCCAGTCACTGTATTGGGTGGCCTATGTTTCTGTGATGGCTGCAATGTCCACTTCTCCCTCTGCCATGAGCACCTGTAACTCTGCAGTTTATGGCAGCACCATAATCCCCCCCCTCCTCCTCCTCTCCCCCCCTTCTAGGTATATGCCTACCAGTCCCCTCTCTCATTCACTATCAACTTGTGATTCTGACCTCTCAGTAAGATGTCTGCTGGCTGCCTTTCCTACTGTCCCTTTTCTTCTCCCCTCTATTACACCACTCCACCCCACCCCACCCCCCGGCCATCATGTACCCCTGCTCAGAATCGCCTAACCCAAATCAGAAGCACCACTGGGCAGCAATATATTTAGCTTTGCTCAAGGGGTGTTTCATATAACAATTTTGGCACTGTATACTACCCATGTTTTGTTAACCCCCCTCCCCCGAACTTCTAAACCCTGCTTTTTAGCAGATTACAACATGTGGTTCACCCAGGGGCAGCTGCCTTTGGCTCCGGCACTGCTCACTTTCCCTGCTGACAATAACATTCATCATCTCCCCATCTGTATGACCCTGGACTTTAGTTCTATTCTGGTTACTGACCCTGAGGGCTCATACAGAGCAGACCAAATATCCTCCAGTAACCCAGTTTGTGTATATGCTTATTAATTGTTTGCAGTTACATTGCCTATGTTTGGTTACTCAGAACAGGTTTGATTACCTGATTATTTTCCTATGCTCCATGGATTATATGTTCTTTGTGTATAACATATTAAGGCAGGGTCTGTGAGGTGCAGGTGAGCAGACTGGCCCCCTATTCCTTGATCCCAGAGACTCCAGCACGTAGATCTTAGCTGCTGCCGCATGGTTTTCTACTCCCTTCCAAAGCAGCTTTAAACTTTGTTTCCTGGAATGTGAGGGAGCTTAACTCACCAGTAAAGAGAAAAAAGGTACTGACTAGGCTCAAAACTATGAAAGTGGTAGTCACTTTCTTACCAGAAATGACGCTCACTTTAACGGGAACTGCTAAACCCGATGGAGTGGGTGGGTGCAGAGGTGCATAGCAGTACCTCTCCACTTCTGCCAGTGACGGGGTGTTTATCTTACTCCACAAGATGCTTCACTGGAATATAGTGCTCACTAGACATGATATGATGGGCAGATGGGTCATGATTAAAGTCGACATTCCCAAAGGTTCTTTGATCCTCACCAATGTATATGGGCATAAGCAAGATTGTCCTGAAGTCTTAAATCATTTGGGCAGCTCCCTTTAAAGAATGGGTAATGCATCCACCACCAGCCCCCCTTTTCATAGGTGGTGATTTTAATGTCACCTTAGATGTCCTCCTTGACAGAAGCTTAGGCAAGCCAGATCCTCACGTGAGAACACCAGCAGCCTTGCAAGATCTAATGGGCGTGCTCATTCTGTCGGACATATGGCACCTTCAACATCAATCTGATTTAGACTTCTCCTGCTTTTCAGCCACCTATAACTCTTCCAGCAGAATTGATTTCTGGCTGGCCTCCACCCCCAGCAATGCAAATGGTAGCCTCCTCCATGATAGCCCCACTGTACTTGTCCTATCATGCTCCGGAAGAACTGGGTGTGTTGTGGGTTCCCCCCCTTCAACTCGATCAACTACCTGGTAACTTGACCCCCTCCTACGACAAGACACAGATTTCAGTAAGTGACTCAGGGAGGAGACAATCTCTTTTTCCCACTTTAATGATACCAGAGACACTAGCAAGGCTGACCTCTGGGAAGCCTTTAAGGTGACCATCCGGGGCCTTATAATGAGATACGCTGCAGTGCAGAGAAGGAAGAGGGAGGCAGAACAGAAGGACTTGGAGGTGCAGCTAGCAGCGAAACAGAAGGTATATATAGAAACCTCTCCAAATACACCCAATGCTATGCTGCTTTGAGAAACTCAGCAGCTGCATACGCAACAGAACATGCTGACCAACTAGGAAGGCTGAGCTGGCTATCCTCTGTCTGGAGCACAAATACTGGGATAGAGGTTACAAGGCTGGCAAACTGCACTTGTATAGGCTTCAAAAGCAGCAGGCTGAACAGTGCATTTAAGGGCTGTGTGACTGCACAGGTGCACTACAGGTCCAGTCAGATCTCATTAATGAGGTGATGAAAAAGTTTTATCTGGTCCTCCATGCCTCTAATGACCTGCTGGATGAAGGCAAATTCAATGCCTTCTTCACCACCCTGTCCCTCCCTGCTTTAACAGAGACACAGCGGATGGCCCTGGAAGAGCCTCTAACAGTGGAGGAGCTGCAAAATACCATTAGCTCCCTCGCTCCATAAATCTCCGGGGGCTTGCCTATAGACTCTTACCAGCTTATCCCTGATGTGGTAGCTGCAGTGTTACATGAAGTTTTCATGGAAGCACACAAGACTCCCGAGGCCAGTTGACTATGAGAGAAGCTGTAATTACAGTCCTCCCCAAAGAGGGGGAGGACCCCTCCTTTACAATCTGTCACCAGCTTGTTCAAATGGAGCCTTTGCTTCTGATTGGTGCTGGGACCTGCAGGTGTATTCTGATTGGACGGCCGCCTTTCAGTGTCGTTACTGATTGGTGCGCCTTTTCCATTGACTTTAAATAGGCTTTTTCGGTACCACAGCTCATCCTGTCTGCCGGATAAGCTCTGAGGTTTTTCTCCCTCCCCGCCCCTCCCAGGCCTCCTTTAAATATGCTCTTGCTCCTCCCACCAAGTTTTTCTCCACCTCTCCTCTCACTGCGTACCTGTCCATCTGAGGAACTCTCTAAAAGTAGGCACTACCCCTTAAAGCTAAATGGTGCCAAATCTCACAAGGTGAACCTCCTTACGGACCGTGAGTTAATAGGGCTGCCCCAGTACCCCAGTTGTTCCCAGGAACGTTCATAAAATCACCGGAGTACAGGCATTCCCCTGGATCCCATCCAAACTACCTTTTTTTTCGCATCCTCGCCCCCACTACCTGAGCTTATATGCATACCGCCCCCACTATGTCCTACCTCCTCCCCCTCCTCACTGTCCTTCCCCCTCTGCTCCTTTTTCCTTCAGTCTGTCTCCCATCCCTCACCAAAGACATAAATTGAATTGATCTTATTGCAGCACTGGCACTCTTCTTTTCGAAGCAAACCCTGCCCACAAGGGTCGCCACCTCACCACAAATCTGCACCTTCTTATGAGTGTGCGTTGGACCCCGCTGTCCTCCCATTACACAACACTACTGCTGTACCCCCGCATCAACTCTGCCGCATTCTCCTTCACAAAAAATACTTGCAAGCTCTCCCCCAGGGAAATACGCCTGGCCACCCTGCAACTCTTGCTCCTACTCCTGCTACTATCGGGAAATGTTCACCCCAACCCAGGTCTGAAGACAGCAAGGGTTCCAACCCACAACAAGCAATCAGGCACTCTCTCAATCATATGCCTTAACATCTGTAGTTTACTACCGAAGCTTGACCAACTGCAAGCCTTTGCAAGCATTTACCACCCTGATATTTTGGCAGTGGTAGAAACCTGGCTCACCCCCTCGGTGCCTAACAAAGCAATCTCCCTCCCAGGCTATAATATCTTTAGGATCGATTGTAAGTCTAAAAGAGGGGGAGGATGTGCTCTGTACCTAAAAGACAATCTTCTGGGGCACCCTGTCCTCTTGGACCCACCAACTTCCTCTGCCCAGCTACTACATATCAAAATCCTACTTGGTGCCCATAATAAAGCCCTCACGGTCGTTACCGTCTATATCCCGCCTAAAGAAACAGGGACCTGGCCTCAACGCTTTGCTGGACCTCATGAAAACACTACCACCTGACTCAGAAACCATCCTGCTCAGTGACTTCAACGTTAACTGGCTGGGAGCAGTGGCGGAGCCAGGTTTGGGAGCATTTGGGAGCCAAGGGGGGCCATTTAGTCAATCACGGGCTCCACAATGGGCACTAAACAGTGAATAAGGATGGTGGTGGGGCACCACTACTCACATTGGGGCAGCCTGGAGGGGCGACCGCCCCCCCAGCCCCCCTCTGGCTCCGCCACTGGCTGGGAGCTGAGACAGGAGCTGTCAGGGATTCTGTCTCATTGGCTAATCTTACCCAGATGCTGGACTCCCCAACCAGAAAGAACTATAAAACTGGAACCAGCACCCTACTGGACTGGATTGTGACTAGTCATCCCACTCGGATCACAAACTACACCGGCCTTCCTGACTCACTCAGCGACCTCTCTCCCATCAGCTGTACCTGGTCTAACAAATTCTGCAAACCCCCATCAAAAACCATCTTCAGCAGAGTCCTACCTCGGGGTCACCTATCCCATCTAAAATCACACCTACTCCATCTGGACTGGTCT
This sequence comes from Neoceratodus forsteri, assembly GCA_016271365.2. Classification (NCBI taxonomy): domain Eukaryota; kingdom Metazoa; phylum Chordata; order Ceratodontiformes; family Ceratodontidae; genus Neoceratodus; species Neoceratodus forsteri. Next base: position 714,605,636 of record CM057454.1, on the reverse strand, counting down.
CCCATCCTCAGGGCCACTGACACAAACATCGCCCTGGAACAATTCATCCGCATGTTTAATGAAGCCTGTAACACCTATGCCCCTCTAAAAAAGCGCAAAGTTAAATCGCTCTGCAACCCATGGCTATCTGGTGCCCTCTTAAAGAAGTTAAAACTTAGGGACCATCTCTGAGAACTGGCTAGATCCACCGGGAAGCAAGCTGACATCCAAAAATATAAAAGCGCATGGAATGACTGCACCAAATCCATTCGCCAACAGAAATCGGAGTACTACAAGAAAGCCCTCACTGACTCATGGGGAAATGGGCTTTCTGGGACAACTTAAAAGATGTCACTGGGAAGCAATCCAAATCACCACCGACCATGCTCCAGGTCAACGGGAGCACTACTCTGGACCATAAAATCATTGCTGACACATTCAACGATGTTTTCACCGACCTAAGCAGTGTACTCCCCCCAGATTTTTTCAATGATGGTGATGCTCCTCTATCCGCCTGTCCCAACCAAACTAATACCCCCCCCTTTTTACTTCAAAGCAGTAAGTAGAAATGAAGTCCGCAAGTACATCTCCAAAGCCATCTACAACACCAGAACAAGCTCGGATACATTTGACCTCAAGCATCTGTGTCACACTAGAGGAAGTCCTAGGGCCTCTCACCAGGACTTTTAATCTCTCCCTCTCATTTAGCCAGTTCCCTGACAAATGGAAGTCTGCTACAGTCACTCCTATCCATAAAAGTGGTGATGGGACCACACACGGAAATGTTTGCCCAGTCTCTATCCTTCCACCTCTCTCTAAGGCCCTGGAACGAATAGTAGCCGACCAGCTCACCGACTATCTGGACAAATATAACATTCTCTGCTGGCAGCAACATGGGTTCAGAAAAGGTCACAGTACTGCCACTGCCCTACTTGAGTTCACGGGTGCCATCCACAACTCTCTGGACAGCGGTCTTCTAACCAGTGCAATATTTATAGACCTAACCAAGGCCTTTGATACCATCCACCATCGATTCCTGCTGAGTCAACTACAGAACGCTGGGCTCTCCACTGAATCTGTTGCCTGGTTCAAAAGTTACTTGGAAACTGGTCCCAATGTGTGAAAATTGTGGATTTGCTCTCAGATACCAAAGAAGTCCACTCTGGTGTTCCCCAGGGGAGGGCTCCATCCTGGGCCTGCTACTCTTCAGCTTGTTCCTCAACTCACTCCCGGACTCCTGTGCCTAACAAATCATACTGTACGCTGATGACGCAGTCATTCTTTCCTCTCATCAGGACCCAAACCACCTACAACTGAACCTTCAGCACGGCTTCACCTCAGTTGAAAACTGGTTAATAAAACATGTTAATCCTTAACCAGAAAAAAAACAAGACCATGGTTTTCAGCAGCTCCCATAACAAACACAAGCATCTCCAACTCTTCATAAACACCAGCCTAGGTGGCTCTCTAGGTCAGGTCCAATCCTTCAAATATCTCGGGATCACCCTAGACTCCCACCTATCCTACGCTGCCCACATAAATAATGTTGCCAAAACTGCAAACTCCAGACTGGGCCTGCTTTACTATATCAGGCAACACCTAACTCAAGAGGCCCTTGCAGCCACTGTCCAGAGCTCCATCATCTCCTCGATTGACTATGGCCTTGTCATCTACGGCACCGCCACTGCCACTGCACTTAGATGGGTAACTACCACCCTAAACAAGGCCTGTTGGCTCATCACTGGTGCCAAACGTCTCACTCACACCTGTAATCTCTACACTCAAACAAATTGGCTGCAACTGGAAAATAGAATAAAATACCAAACCTGTGTGGTTGCTAAGAAAATCCAGATGGGCCTTGCTCCCCCAGGAGTCTGTACCCTCCTCCAACCGAAAACCAACAGTCGAACCACCAGGGGATCAAAGCCACAGCTGTTTCAAATTCCTCGCTGCTGCACAACACAAGGTCAAAGATCCTTTGCCTATAGGGCCCCCACATGGCTAAATTGTCTTGCTAGCGACACTACTTCTACCACCCGGCTCGGTGCTTTCAAATTCAGGCTCTGAAACACCCTCATTGCCTCTAGCACCTGTGACTGCCCTGGCTAGCAAATCGGCACTCCTCCTGTTACCTGTTGTGCAGGGTTTTTGGCCCCCTCTCGCACTTGCCTTCCATGGGCCCCCCCTCTCATGCTCTTATCCTCTAGGCAACGCCGCCATGGCTGCTCAACCCACCTTTCCCTACCATCTCCTCACTATCCCTCCGTTTCCTCCCCACACCCCCATCCCATCCCCTGTCTCTTTCTTTTAACTCCTTCCACCCCGATTTCCTTTTCCCTCACTTCCTCTCCCTCTGCTATTCCCTTGTTCCCCTTCCCCACACAGTATGTGTTTGTGTCCTGTCTTTAAATCAATCCAAATGTAATTTGTCCTATTGCAATTTAAGTTGTCTACTGTAACATTGGACGTGGAACCTTTGTAAAAGAGCCATGGCTCAAAGGTATTTGTAATCCTAGACTCAAATAAACAAAAAAAAATAAACAAACAATGAGTTATAGGCTGATTTTGTTAATAAATGTCAATGTAAAAGTAATGGCAAAAGCATTGGTCTCCAGGTTTGAGTTCTTACTCCTATTACTTGTCCACCCCTCACAGGTGGGCTTTGTGAAAGGGTGTCTGAGCTTCAGTCACCATAGACCCTCCTCTCTCTAATGTCAGTGGCTCAAAAGGCTCCCAGTTCTGCTGCAGCGGTGGCCATTGACTTTGAGAAGGTGTTTGACTTGGTGGAGTGGGGGTATCCACATGCTGTATTGGAACAGTTTGTGTTTGGCCCTCTGTTCATGAGATGGGTGCAGATACTCTACATCTTGCCCACGTCAAGAATTCTGACCAGCTCGGTCCTTTCTTCCTCATTCTCCCTTCATGAGGGTACCCCTTATCCTCCCTGCTATTCATGCTGGTAATTGAGCCCTTGGTGGCAGTCAAGAGGTCTGACCCCACATTGGAAGGCATAGCAGTGGGTCACAAAGATTCCCATTTCCCCTTCACAGGAGTACCCTGTTATTCATGCTGGCAAATGAGCCATATGTGGCAGCCAAAAGGGCCCCATGTTGGAAAGCATAGCTGTGGGTCACAAAGACTACTGCACCCTGCTGTATGTGGACAACTGAATGGTTTTGCTTAGAGATGCATCCTGGAGTGGTCCCACACTTCTCTGACCGTCATCCACATTCCAGAGCATCTCTGGGTTGAACACCAATCTGAGTAAGACTGAAGTTCTTCCACTGAACCCCTCTTGCGAGCCGGCTTTGGTGGATCCCCAAGGTCTGCATTAAATACTTGGGTATTCATGTTCATACAGATCCAGCAGACATATTCTCTGATAATCTTGCCTCACTGCTCAAAAAGCTCCAGGATGAGTGTGACAGGTAGTGTTCTTTGCACCTCTTCCTAGTAAGGTTTTTTGCCCTAAACATGGTCACAATCCCGGAGGTACTGTATTTCCAGGCCCATTTTGTGACATTTGGAGGCACAGAAACAGTGCAGTGGTCCCTCCCCCCACACACACACACATACATCATCCTCGCCATGGAAACGGAGAGAGGAATGCTCTCTGGGGCCCACCTTTTAACTTTCTTGTATGAATGAATCAAGTTTATTGATCAACCACAATGAATAAACACTATGGCTATTACAACATGGTTAAAAACATTTAAATAATGATACTTTAAGATAAAACTCTCCATTATAAGAGACAGAAATATAAGGAAATAAATGATTTCACGTAGCTCATGAATCCATAACTATAACTGTATAAAGGTAGTTAAATGGAAGCACCAACTTAATTTGTTATTAAGGAATTAATTACCCTTGTTGAGTGTCCTTCCTGGGTCTATTTCTTTTCTTTTTTATTTTTACCACTGAGGCCGGAAATGTTGCTATCATTTGTGCATCTTCTACATACTTGGATGAAGGAGAATAAAAATAGGAACATAGTTAGCATCTGCATAAGTTATTTATAGAAACATAGAAACATATATATTTGTCGGCAGAAAAAGACCCCATGGTCCATCTAAACTGCCGAGTTCCCCCCACCCCCTGGAATACCTCCGCCCTCCATTTTCTGTCTGCCCCTATTGGTTAGGCCCATGTATGTATCCCAGGCTTTTTAAAATGTGTCCACTGAATCAACCCCCATGACCCCACCACCATCTCAGTAAAGAATAATATTTTAGATAGACATTGGTCTCTTGGTTTAGAATATAGTGGGCAAATTGTAATCACATGCTGGATTGTTTCTGGAAAGCCCTAATTACATAAACAGTGACTATTAGTTTGAATCTTTTGTGCTACTGATTTATTCTAATGCATATATTTAGATATTATTAGCTCAAGTCTCATCCATGTTATAAGTTTCCTTTGTTTAGGTTGACATGGAATGATCAAATATTCTTCAATGAAGTGAGCCATTTTATTTTCCTTATACCATGGGGAACATTTTTGTTCTCTGATTATTTGCATATCTGTTTTTTTGTGCTAGATTAAACAGTTTCTTTTTATTACTTTTTTTGTAATGAATAGATATATTTATATTTCTAGTGAACTCATTCCATATGTTTGCTAAATTTGTTTTTTTTAGTATGGCTTGTAGTGAGTTTAACCATTTAAACTTTAAGCCATTGTTTGCCTGCCTCATTTTTTCTATTAAACATGTCTTTCGAAGATTATTGCTTGTGTTGTTAATTATTTTCAGCCAATATATTGTAAGTCTCAATTCCTTGATGGTTTTTATTGGGATTCTTCCAAGTTCTACCCATACCATTGCATTGGAAATAGAGTTTGGGACTTTTGGTAGAGCTTTATAATAATAAGAGAACGCCTTCTCCAAATTATCAAAATGGTCACAACCCCAAAGGTACTGCATTGCCTGGCACACTAAGTGGTTGAGATTCCTTCCGCATGGTTTATTAAGATAGACAGGCTGGTAGTCACTTTCTCTGGGAAGGGAAACCCTCGTGTTACTGTAGGATGAATTTCAGAGTACATTGCAGCAAGGGCAGCTGGAGCCTGCTGTGGTTCCAGGCCCATTGTGTGACATTTGGAGGCAAACAAACAGTGCAGTGATCCCCCCCCCCATCATCCTCACCATGGAAACACAGAGGAATACTATCTGGGGCCCACCCTTTAATCTTTTTTTTTTTACAACTCTATTTATCCTCCTCAGCGGGCTGTCCGGTCGTCTGCCAAGCTACTGGACACGGGTTCATTCGGGGACTTGTAGCACCAGGGACCTCCAAAATTTCCTCCGTTTTCTTCCTGTGGATGGTCCTTTTTCTCGAGACCCTGGAAGTGGTGATGAATGCTCATGGAGGTGCACATGTGCACTACAGCTCCTGTACCAGCCTCTTGCACCCTCCGTCGGCCTAATGCCAGCACTCCTCAGAGTGACACAGCCACTCCAGCCTCCACCAGGGGGGCTGCCAAACTCCAAGGAGACCTAGTTCTCCCTCCCGAGGTGGAGGGCCACCAGCTGGCAGAAACTCACATCCTCTCCCTCCCCCCCGGCCGACCTCCAATGACCCAGGCTTGTTCCCGAACCCAGGTAACTGGCGTGGTGCGAGATGTGGCATTCAGCACCTCAACGATCTGCGCCACCGGCTGGCTTACCCTTTAACCTTCTTATACTCACCTTCCCCTAAGTGCTTCAAGGTTAGCCACATGATGTTCTCTTCAGTCACGTCATGGAAGAAACTCGAGTCCTAGTTATGTGCACCTCTGACCCCAAAGGAATTTACCCCCAACCCTGTCATAATCCATTGATCGGCAGAGGGAAGCAGAGAGTACTTTGAGAAACATGGGAGAAATGGGGTATTCACAACCTGCAAGACCTTTTGCAGCCCACTAGCACATACATGGACATATCTTAAAATTTTAAGGCCCACTATGACCTGCCTGGTACTGACTTTTGGAGATACCTCCAGATCCGCAGCGTACTGGCTGCCATATCAAAGCAATTGCCCATTCGTACCACACTTGCCTCGCCTTTCATGGGTAATTCCTGGCTAGCTTTACATAAAGGGAAAGCAGGAAGGATTTACAAAACTATTCTGATTTCTCTCCCAAGTCTCTCAGATAAGACCAGATGCAGGTGGGACCAGGCTTTGAACAGCATGATAACTGAGAGTCACTGGGGTCAGTTATGGACACTGGCCCACAAAGTTGGCCCAGAAATGAGGAGGTTACTTATCCAGAACAAGATAATGGATTACTGGTATCAAATGCCTACCCAACTCAGACGGCTTGGTATCCTTTCCCAAAACACATGCTGGAGGTGCCAGCAGCCTGTCATACCTGCACCTCATCCTGTAGTTGCACTTTCTGCCTCCTAGCCATCACCAGCAGCTGATCCCTTGTACCTAAACCATCCAAAATGACCACCACGGCATGAAGGGCATCTGGATTTTCTGGTCACCCTCTCTGAGTGACATGATATGCCTTCTGCATATTTACAGGGCCACCTAGCTCCTCTTCTCCAAATTGCTGTTGAAACCAATCTCCCCAGAGTCAGAAATAGAAGCAAGTGGTCCCCCTCACATCCTTCAGGCAGACCAATTATTCAAAGATTTGCTGAATGGGTCTGGTTCTCTAAAGTCTCCAAATGTGTGCACAAATGCTGGTTTTCCTTAATAGCGTTTGCCACTGCACCCACCGCTGAGTCAGATCATTTTGTAGCCTCCAATGTAACAAGTTGCACAGAGTCCAGATTAGTTTCAAGAGTGGACACACAATTGGTAAGTGTGTAAAATTTGTCTGAAAGATTCATCACCGATCTAATTAGGGTGTTTAACTTTACCCCCAGAGTCTGTAGAGTTTCCGGCTGATTGGATTTCACAGCGGCTGCCACCTGACTTGGGTCCAACCTCATGTTTGAGGCTACTGGAGCATTTTTGCTTACAGTTCCCTCCTGGAGTTGTTTTTCCTTATAAGTTTTCCCCATGATAGCATTGAGGTATTCAAACACCTGGCAGTATACTTTCCACTCGGTCACAGTTATTCAAAACAGTAGTTTTGTAGCGTGATCTGCTGAATTTTTGTTAGTGCTCAAACCAAAGCCGCCATTGTGCTCAGGCTCCACAGCTCCTCTCTCATGTGGTTTTTTAAAAGAAAAATTAATAAATTAATTTAACTGCAAAAAATATTAAATCATATGTTAACTACAGCATGACAGGAGTGATATATATTGTATGCTTATCTGCCTCATGGTCTTTCTTACATTAGTCAAACAAAGAGAGCCCTCAAAGAATCAGCGAACACGAGACAGTGATTCACACAGACAATAAATTGTATGTTATGGCAAGACATTTTTTGGAGGCTAGGCATGGCTCTGTCGCAAGCCTGAAGTTTGTGGCACTCGTGAAGGTTACCGTGGGTCAGCATGAAGCATTTTGGATCAGCACTTTAGACATGGACACCCCATGGTCTCAATGAAGAAATGTGATTTGAACTTCTGTTTGTAACATAAATGTAATTTAATGTTGTATGCAATTGATCAGTACCGTGGCTGGCTTTGGGAGGGGTTGGGAGGGTGTTGAATGGATGATGGAGGTTATCTATATCAAATAATCAAATGTATATTTCAGAGATACCAAATACAATCCCTTGCAATGAAAATATGTTTTCTTCCTTAAAATCTGAAATAACCAGTATGTATTACAGGACAATAATGAAAAAATCTTTTTGTCCCAACTAAAGAATTTGGCTAATTGATGTATATCAGGTGCCATGTATGTGGCACACTGTACTCACATACAGTAAAGTGACTGAAATGGTACAGCAAATACAGACATGCACCTGAGAGCAACTGAGATGAGCCTGTCATGCTTAAATTCAGTACCATGCCCAACACTGGCAAAAAAATGAGCCTCTCTAGCAATTATACAAAAAGTTTTGACTTGCCTCAGATGTGATATTGGCTGGATGTCACATTGTGCTAATACATTTTTGATGGCATATATTATGGCACCACAAGGGACATTACTTTGTATTCCAGTGTATAGGCAATGTGTTGTAAGCAGAAGACATCTGTACTAAATTATGTGATTGAAATAAAGACTATCAAGTAACTAAGTTCATCAACAACAGTGAAACCAGTCTGCGTGGTAATAGTATGCAATGTAAAATAAAGTATGTGCCTGGTCTTTTGACTGTGACCTGTGTCTCAACAACAGATGGTGTTAGACTAAGTGGGATTACGTTATGCATATTCTAAGCCAGGAGTTTTGTGCGTGGGTACTGGAGCTAGTACCAGGGAAGCATAGAGAAAGGTATGGATTCTGCAGCAGCAAGTCCAGGAGTGGTTACCAGGAGAATGGCAGCCAAACTAGCAGAGACAGAAGTCCAAGCTGAGATTGTACAGCCAGCACAAGTTATGGAAAAAGAACAGGCAGTGAAAGAACCTGAAAGCTTGATGGACTTTTTCAAATGGTGGGCTACACAACAAAAAGAGACAGAGAAACAGAGGAGAGAAGAGATGCAGCAACAGGAGCAGCAGAGGAGAGAGGAGAAGCAGCAGATGAGAGAAGAGATGCAGTGAGAGGAGCAGCAATGGCTGGATGCCTTGCAAGCTATCAAAGGCAGAGGATCTGGCACAGATCCACATGAGAAACAAAACACAAGCAACTTAAAAGCCATTAAACTTACAAAGTTGTGTCCCTTAGATGATATCGAGGCATACCTGACAACTTTTGAAAGAGTTGCCACCTCCTGCCAATGGCCAAAGCTGCAATGGACAATCAGACTGGTACCCAACTTGACAGGAAAAGCCCAACTTGCCTACAGCAGTATGGACACTACACAGTCAGAAAACTATGACCTGGTGAAAAGTGAAATCCTGAAAAAGGTATGACATCTCAGGAGAGACCTACAGGCAAAGATTTCAATCTCTGAAATACAACTCAGTCGACAATCCTCAAGAAGCCCTCACCCAACTCAGAGAACTCCTAATAAAATGGCTCCAATCAGAGGGCAAAACTGCATTTGCCACTTCTGTTGGATTCTATAAGTTCACCACAATGCCATTTGGTTTACATGGTGCTCCAGCTACATTCCAGCGGTATTGTGGTTATTGTGCTGCATACCTGGATGACGTTGTGGTGTACAGTCCAGACTGGAAAAGCCACCTGGAACACCTACGAGCAGTTATCCAAGCTATCAAAAAGGCAGGTCTGACTATTAATCCTACCAAATGTGTATTTGGAATGCAGGAAACAAGATATCTGGGCTATGTTTTGGGAATTGGAGAAGTCAAGCCAGAGGTTTCTAAGATATAAGCTGTAGCTAACAGCCCTGTCCCTAAAACCAAGAAATGTGTCAGGTCATTTTTAGAGCTGGCTTGTTATTATCGGAGATTTGTTCCCAACTTTGCTGAGCTAGCTACTCCCCTCACTGAACTCACAAAAAAACAGTACCCAAATAATGTGAAATGGACCCCAGAGTGTGATAAAGCTTTTCAAGCCATTAAGGCTACATTATGTTCAGCCCGTTTTAAGAAGCCCAGACTTTGAGAAACCATTTTTGTTACAAACAGATGCATCAGAGGTAGGCCTCGGTGCAGTCCTGAGTCAAAATATAGATTTGACAGAACATCCTATTCTGTACATAAGTAGGACGTTGCATGACAGAGAGAAAAGGCACTCCACCATTGAAAAGGAATGTTTAGTAGCAAAGTGGGCCATGGATTCCCTTATGTTTTATTTGCTAGGAACTGACTTTGTACTTACAACAGATCACAATCCTCTCTGTTGGCTTAACCAAATAAAAGATAAAAGATCCAGAATCACAAGGTGGTACCTGGCACTACAGCCATTTACATTCAATGTGATACACAAATCTGGTAAAGAGAATGGTGATGTTGATTTTCTGTCAAGATATGGATCAGGAATCAAGGGTTCTGAAGGTTGAAAAACAAATGTATGAGTTTAAACTTTACTGTCTGCTGTACTGTTATAGAAAAAGAATACTACACATGTGCTTAATTTCTGAAAGTTAGAAGCTAATATTAGTAGAGAATTAATAGAAAGTTATGGAAACCTGTTTGATAAAACAGGTTCCCTCCTAAGGAGTGGGGTGTATGTGGTAGGGTTGAATAGGACCCTGTCCCATTTGTTATGGAGAGTTTGAATGTAGGGATCTGTTCTGTTCTTTCCTTTCCTGTCTCTTTTCTGTCTGGTTGTGCAACCAGATTTTCTCGTGAGACCTTGGATTTGATCACCCCAACAGTCTTGCAATTATTTGCCTCTCGCTATCTCTCAGTCTGCCTTTGCTGTTTGTCTTTTCCTCCCTTGCATATCTGCTGGCGTAAAAATATATGCAAATCATTATGTGGAAATGTAACTGATATTGGGATCCCTTGTTTAGAAATTATATAGTGTTACTGTTGATATGTGTATAATTACAGTTTAAGATGAATTGTAAAAAGCTATTGGGAACTCAAGGGGTTAACCTGACAGCAATTTTTAAGCCCTTTTTCAGAAAAGCTGTGGACAAGGGGCCACAGTTCTGGGACACTGTGTTCTTGCTGCACCTGCCTGATACTTACAAGAACATTGGAAATTTACAAGAACATTTTAGAAAAAAACAGGATGCTTGTTAAGGAGGG